>JAQPPZ010002200.1:7488124-8689249 GCA_028583015.1 Wollemia nobilis
ACTTAAATCTCTTTCAAAAAACTCTCTTCACACAAACAAATAGATCTCAAAAACTTTCCAACAATGTTCTATCAAACACCCTTTTTACTCCACCTTTTATTTCAAAAAACCTTGCTCAATAACACACCTCAAATGAAGATAAAAATGCCCATACCTCTTGCTTGTTCTTATGGAGATATGTCTTCAAAAATTTGTTTCACAATCAATCCTCCTTGTGCCACTCCAAAGGTTAGATAGCAACAATCTATTTCAAAACATCCACAAAGTATTCCTTCCAAAATGTGCTCAATTAAATTCCAAACCACTCTCTTGGTTTCTCAATTAATCAAACCCTTCAAAATATTTTAGCAAAATATTAAAATACCTCATACACCTTTTAACTCCCTCTTAACACATTCAAAACAAAATCAGCAAGGATACTTATTACTCCAATAATTCACTTTCAAATTAATTCACTATAACTTCCTTCAAAACTTAAATGCATGGAATAAAAAGAAATTATTCCCTTATATCTCCCACTTATCATAAATGCATTTCCAAAAGAAATATAACCACCATTCAAAATAATATTCCAAAGCACTTAACAACTTCACTAAAGCCAAATTATTTCAAACCCTTTTTATGGCAAAAATAAAAATTAATTTTCAAACCTTATACCTCCCAAGTTAGGTGCATACCCTATGACTTAGAACCTTGGGCATCAATTTATTTAACCATAAAATTAATGCCTTGCACGCTACCTCCCACGGGAATCGAACCCTCGCTCATCTACCACCTGTGCCTTAGCTACATGGCCAAACCACCACATGAGCTAAGCACTCACTTGAAACCTTTATCGCACCCACTACTCTTTATACCTTCTGCTAGTACAACAAAAAACCTTCCCTCTCTACTGTCGCTAGGAATCGAATACAAGACCCTTGTTCACCAAAGACTTAACGCTACCAAACCTACCACTAGGCCAACCACGTGGTTGGTGATAGAGGCATGCACCCTTGCCTCTTTATTTTTCACGTTTTCCTTTATGCCTTTAAAATTAAAAACCTTCAACCTTCTTTGCTCACAAAATTTGCATCAATCGATTAATTCAAACACTCGCACATGCATTCGAGAGACTTACTTTTAGCCTTCAAAACTTTATGGTATAAATACCATTTTTCCTCCTTGCTCGGACATTGACAAAAATTAAACATTTAAATTTTATTCTTGGCACCAAACCCACTTAGGGTTATAAAATTATTATAATATAAATATTATAATTATTTTATAATTAACCTTAGGCTTTCTCTTAATACTTTAATATTATAATAATAAATATTATAATATTATTTCCTTTGGGCCTAGGTATTTCCTTCCTTCGGGGTATTTAGACAATATTTTGACCAACCATGTGAAGCTTTAAACCAAATCTCTTGGGCTTAAAATATAAATATTTTAACCCTCTTTTTTTCAATTCCCTTGCACTGAGATGAACTGACTTTTGACATCAATGACAACATAACTACTCAAAATTTCCAACAATCTCCCCCTTTGTCATTGATGGCAACCCTTTTCCTTAACCATTCCTTTTTCCTTTTTCCAATTCTTCTCCCCTTGGGAAAATGCTCCCCCTAACTAAATGCTCTCCCCCTAACTCAAATCTCTCCCCCTTTGACATCAATGGCAAAGGGACTCCTTTGGGGCTAAATATAAGACTCTTAGCTCAACCCCCTCCCCACCTCCTCTCCTTGAGGTGATTAATTTTGGGGTGGGAGTAGAACTACTCCCAATTTCCTTCTAAGATACTCAAAAGTCTCTTTTGGAAGTGGCTTAGTGAAGATGTCCATAATATTCTCCTTTGTAGTAACATATTCCAATATGACTTGCTTATCTATCACCTGCTCTCTTAGAAAATGATATTTAATCAGAATGTGCTTGGTCCTGGAGTGCATCACTGGATTATTTGAAATGTTTATAGCACTTGTATTATCACATAGTATGGAGATAGGATGATCATGCTCTATCTTAAAGTCCTTTAAAGTTTACTTCATCCATAACACTTGTGTACAACAAGCAACCACTGCAATATACTCTGCCTCTACTGTGGATAAGGATATTGATGCATGTTTCTTGCTTAGCCAAGAGACTAAACAATCTCCAAGAAAGAATGCTCCTCCACTTGTGCTTTTTTTGTCATCAATGTTGCCAGCCCAATCTGCATCTGTATATGCTATGAGAGTGAAATTGTCACTTTTGGGATACCAGAGCCCAAAATCCATAGTCCCTTTTAAATACCTGAGAATCATTTTTACTGCCATTACATGTGTTTCCTTTGGTGCTGCTTGAAACCTTGCCACTAGTCCTACTGCCTGCATTATATCTGGTCTTGTAGTTGTGACATATAGTAAGCTACCAATCATAGATCTATACAATTTTTGATTTGCCTCAGGAGATTCATCATCTTTACTTAACTTGCATCCTGTAATCATGGGGGTACTTACTAGTTTGCAATCATCTAACTTGAATTTCTTTAGCATCTCTTTTATATACTTGGTTTGTGAGAGAAATACACCTTTCTCTGATTGTGAAATCTGAAGTCCAAGAAAGAAGGACAACTCACCAAGCATTGACATTTCAAATTCATTTTGCATGCTCTTTGTAAATTTCTAACACATCTTATCATTTTTGCCTCTAAAAATGATATCATCCACATAAAAAACTATAATTAGTAAGTCATTTCCTTCATTTTTGATGTATAAGTTACTATCCACTATTCCTTTCCTGAAACCCTATTCTTGAAGATACTTATCCAATCTTGAATACCAAGCTCTAGGAGCTTGCTTTAGTCCATAAAGTGCCTTCTTTAATCTATACACATAGTCTAGTTTATCAGTTAGGTTGAATCCCTCAGGTTGCTCAATGTAAACCTCTTCTTCCAAGACACCATTGAGAAAGGTTGATTTAACATCCATTTGATATACTTTGAAGTTTTTGAAGCTTGAGAAAGCTAAAAACATCCTTATGGCCTCAAGTCATGCAACCAGAGCAAATGTCTCATCAAATTCAATCCCTTCAACCTATGCATAACCTTTGCATACTAATCTTGCTTTATTTCTGACTACCTGACCATCTTCATTTAACTTGTTTCTAAAAACCCATTTAGTGCCAATCACATTCTTACCTTTTGGTCATGGGACAAGTTCCCAAGTCTCACTTTTTTCTATTTGATCTAGTTCCTCATTCATTACCTTGATCCAAAACTTATCTTCTCTTACCTCATTGAAATCTCTAGGCTCAATTTTAGATAACAAGGAAAAATTTGCATGCTCACTTGTTCCTATTATCTTCCTTCTTGTCTGTCTCTCATTTGGATTTCCAATGATTAGATCTTCTGGATGATTTTTCTGCACATACCTGGATGGAGTTTTGGGTAGTGGTATGTATGTTTCTTCTTCTTCTGATTCTTCACCTAACTCTTCTTGGCAACTTTCTTCTTCTTCATACACAATTTCTCTTGTTGGTTCTTTTGACCCTATTTGTTCATCAACTATCACATTTATACTTTCTATAATAGTATGTGTCCTCTTATTATAGCATCTATAGGCTTTTATCTTAGTAGAATAGCCAAGGAAAATACCCTCATCACATCTTGAATCAAACTTACCCAAATTTTTCTCTTCTCGTCTTATGTAACATTTGCTTCCAAATATTTTGAAATATTTTACTATGGTTGGTCTTCCTTTCTAGAGCTCATATGGGGTTTTGTGGTGATTTACTCTTATTTGAGCTCTATTGATGATATACACTGTTGTATGTACTACCTATTTCCAAAAACCATCTGAAATATTAGACTCATTTAACATGGCTCTGGCCATATTTTCAATAGTCTTGTTTTTCCTTTCAACTACCCCATTTTGTTGAGGAGTTCTTGTTGTTGAATATTCTCTTTTGATCCCATGTTGTTCACAAAATTCTATGAATTCATTTGAGGTAAATTATCCTCCTCTATCTAATCTTAAACCCTTAATCCTTCTACCTATTTTATTTTCCACTAATTCTTTAAAAGCTTTAAACTTCTCAAGAGCTTTTGACTTTTATTTCAAGAAGGCTACCCAAATCATTCTGGAATAATAATCTATAAATAATATAAAGTAACTTTCACCTTGTAGACTCTTTATCCTTGTAGGACCACATAGGTCAGTGTGCACTAGTTTCAATGGCTCAGATGACATAAATCCTTTTGACTTGAAACTTGTTCTAGTTTGCTTCCCATGTTGACATTGTGCACAAATTGTGTTTTGTGGTCTTTTTATCTTGGGTAAATCTCTGACTACCTACTTTTTGCTTATTTTTACTATGTTTTCAAAGTTCAAATGACCCATTCTTCTATGCCACAACCAACTCTCATCTTCTTGTGATAAGAAGCACTTTTCTCCCTTAATCTCGCTTAGCATGTAGATATTGTTTGTAGTTCTATTTGCATCTGCAATGAGACCTTTCTAGTTTTAGATTTTTTGATCTCACATCTATTTGGATGAAATGTAACCGTGTGTCCCTGATCACAGAGTTGGCTTACACTTAGTAAATTGTGTCTCAATCCTTTGACATACAATACATTCTCTGTCCTTGTTTTTCCATTATCTAAACTTAAAGTTCCTTTCCCACAAATTTTTTTTGAACCATTGTCACCAAATTTAACTGATCCTCCATTAATTTCTTTAAGTACAAGAAATTTACTTTTTTCTCCTATCATATGACTAGAACAACCACTATCAAGGAACCATTATTTTCCTTTATCTTGTACATGAAGGGTTTTTTGTACTAACATTGACTTAACTTTCTCTTGCTCTTTTCTTTCTCTCCTAATTGTTGAAGTTGTATTCTTTTTTCTTGGTTCAGGAAATACCATTTTACACCATTTAGCCTTGTGCCCAAAATTATTGCATTTATAACATATGACATCATCATTCATAAGAGGTGCAAAAGAATTGAAATTTCTATCAACATTATTTTTCACATAACTAGTGCAATGTGTAGCTCTATGACCATATTTGTTACATGAAAAACAATAGCCATGGAAGAGATTTTGTAACTTGTTGGAGTGCCTTGAATAATATGGTCGAGTGCTTCTTCTTTTGTTGTTCCTGTGATTGAATTTTGTCCATGGTTCTTCTTTGCCTTCTTCTTTTCTGGTGCCTTTTCCTTCTAGAGTATTAGTATGAGTCATGAGCTCATCTTTGTTTGATGTCTCTATTTCTTGAGAGCTTGACTCCTCTTTTTATTTCCCTAACTTTATATCTTGTCGTAATTTAGTCTTTTCAACTTCCTTCCTTAGAGAGACAATTTTTTATTCCAATATTTCACACTCTGCCTCTCTTGCCCTTAATAGTTCTATCATATCCTATTCAATTTTCTTTCCCTCTTCCACTTTTACCTTGAGTTATATGAGATTTTGTAGAAGTTCCATCTTTGCTTCTTCATCCTCTTGAATTTGATCCTTCAAACTTGAGTTCTTCCTTCTGATATTTTCCAAATTTTTGAGAGCAGCAAAAAAATCTTCTTTTATGTCAATCGTGGCCTCTTCTTCATTTTCTGAGGTCATGTATGTTCTTGTGGGATCTTCCTCCAAGCTGTTAGGCTTTTCATGAAGGAGCCTGCTCTGATACCAATTGAAGAACATACACTTATACTGAGAGGGGGGGTGAATAGTATAAGATAAAACATTTTACTTTTTAATACAAACAATAGCATTAACAATATCAAAGTAGTAAACATTGCATAAATCATCACACACATGAGAGACATGATTTAACGTGGTTCACCCAATGTGGGCTACTCCACGGAGAAAATATTTCCACTAGAATTTTCTCAAACAAATCTCTTGGGAATCACTTCCCTATTACAATATTTATGGACCTCTATCCAAAGGAGACACCAATCCCCTAATGCTCTGGTTCGTGGAACTCTATCCATAGGAGAACTCTTTCTCCACTACTCTGGCTGGTGATCTTCTAGAAGACTTTATGTCCCCACTACACTAGCTTGTGGATCTCTCTCCATAGAAGACCTTTGTCCTCACTACCCTGGCTAATGGATCTCTATCCACTGGAGATTGTTGTCCTCTACTCTATCACCTCCAAATCCTACTCTCAATTCTACTCAATATCTATCTCAAATTTGTACTAAACTCTATCCTCGGTCTAGCATAAATCTGCTCCAACTCTGTCTCAGGTCTAGCACAAATTTGCTCTCAAATCTGCACCAAACACTATCCTCAAATCTACCCCAAGCCTTAACACAAAGCTTGAATAGATCATCAATCAAACCTGCTCTCAAATCTGCCTTCAAGTCTTCTCTAAGACTTGCTCAAATCTATCCTTCAAGTCTTTCACAAAAGCTTACTCAACTTTTTTCATAAGCTTTCACAAAAGCTTGCTCAAATATGTCCACAAGATTTTCACAAAATCTTGCTCAAATAACTAAAAACTTGCATACACAACACAACTTAAATCTCTTTCAGAAAACTCTCTTCACACAAACAAATATATCTCAAAAACTTTCCAACAATGTTCTATCAAACACCCTTTTTACTCCACCTTTTATTTTAGAAAACCTTGCTTAATAACACACCTCAAATGAAGATAAAAATGCCCATACCTCTTGCTTGTTCTTATGGAGATATGTCTTCAAAAATTTATTTCACAATCAATCCTCCTTGTGCCACTCCAAAGGTTAGATAGCAAACAATCTATTTCAAAACATCCACAAAGTATTCCTTCCAAAAAGTGTGCTCAATTAAATTCCAAACCACTCTCTTGGTTTCTCAATTAATCAAACCCTTAAAAATATTTTAGCAAAACATTAAAATACCTCATACACCTTTTAACTCCCTCTTAACACATTCAAAACAAAATCAGCAAGGATACTTATTACTCCAATAATTCACTTTCAAATTAATTCACTATAACTTCCTTCAAAACTTAAATGCATGGAATAAAAAGAAATTATTCCCTTATATCTCCCACTTATCATAAATGCATTTCCAAAGAAATATAACCACCATTCAAAATAATATTCCAAAGCACTTAACAACTTCACTAAAGCCAAATTATTTCAAACCCTTTTTATGGAAAAAATAAAAATTAATTTTCAAACCTTATACCTCCCAAGTTAGGTGCATACCTTATAACATAGAACCTTAGGCATCAATTTATTTAACCAAAAATTAATGCCTTGCATGCTGCCTCCCATGGGAATCGAACCCCCTATCATCATTCACCTATTCCTTAGCCATGGCCAAACCTCCATGTGAGCTAAGCACTCACTTGAAACCTTTATCATGCCCACTACTCTTTATACCTTTCACTGGTGCCAAAATATATTACAACAAAAACCTTCCCTCTCTATTGCCATCGGGAATCGAACATGAGACCTAACGTCTGCCAAAGACTTAACGCTGCCAAACCTGTCGCTAGGCCAACCACATGGTTGGTGATAGAGGTATGCACCCTTGCCTCTTTATTTTTCACATTTTCCTTTATGCCTTTAAAATTAAAAACCTTCGACCTTCTTTGCTCACGAAATTTGCATCAATTGATTAATTCAAACACTTGCACATGCATTCGAGAGACTTACTTTTAGCCTTCAAAACTTTATGGTATAAATACCATTTTTCCTCCTTGCTTGGACATTGACGGAAATTAAACATTTAAATTTTATTCTTGGTGCCAAACCCACTTAGGGTTATAAAATTATTATAATATAAATATTATAATTATTTATAAATTTTATAATTAACCTTAGGCTTTCTCTTAATACTTTAATATTATAATAATAAATATTATAATATTATTTCCTTTGGGCCTAGGTATTTCCTTCCTTCACCTAGGCTCTCTTACAAAAAAAAAATCCCTGGGCCTAGGTATTTCCTTCCTTCGGGGTATTTAGACAATATTTTGACCAACCATGTGAAGCTTTAAACCAAATATCTTGGGATTAAAATATAAATATTTTAACCCTTTTTGTCAATTCCCTTGCATTGAGATGGACTGACTTTTGACATCAATGACAACATAACTACTCAAAATTTCCAACAAATAGTGATTTCAATTTAAAGCACCTTTTAAAAAGAAAAAATATGACATCATATCAATTAAGGAAATAATAACATTTTCAAATCTCCGTGCCTACTTCCCATGAGATTTGAAACAACTAGATAAGAATATCACACCCTTAACCAAGGTTTAAATCTCATGGATAAACTTTACCATTTAATCAAACTGTATTAGCTCAACAAGTCAAATTCATAAACATTCAACAAGGAGAGTTAGGTTCAAATCTTGTCAAGAAATACATGCATAATTGTCTAACAATTGTACAACTTTGTGGTCATGATGTAATACCGGTGTATGATACATACATGATTGCCAAGTATTTATAATATTACTATGTGGCTATGAAGTAATACAAGTGGGACTATTTCAATCCCATATAACCAATTAAAAATATATTTTTTTTCATGCCTACCTTGCACCTTATTGCATCGGTTCCAAATAAGAGAAAGCATACCCTTACAACAATGGATTTGATGAATTCCTTATCAATTTATCAAAGAGTGATGAATCCCCTATCACTATATCAAATATGTTAGAAGAGTTCTATCATAAATATTATCTTAGAAATATCCTTTGACCAACTATCATTCATGTTCCATTGTGCAATTCAATTTTATTTGTCATAACATTGCCTTCATAATGAAACCATCCCATCTTAACAATTCTAGCTTGCTAATCATGATATCCCTTCATATTGCACATGAATCTTCCACCTCCATATTAATTAGATTGATTAAAAAATAAAATGTTTTTATTTTTTAAATGTACAATTTAATACAAATTAAAGATCTAATAAATCTATAAAATTTAATATTTAATTGAGTCCTTAATTAAAAAATCAAACATCACTTCATAATACTAAATTATATTTTCATATCATTATTGTGCCTTTAAATTACTAATGACAAATAAAAAACTATATATAAGATTATAATGAATGTTAACATTTTATTTATATTTTCTAAATTAAACTTTAAAGCTTGTTAATTATTTTAGGATATACTTACATACACATAAATAAATCAATTTTTTTAAAAACAAAACTTCAATTTTTGTTAATATTTTTGAGATTTTTCTATATACACATAAATGTATAACTTAGATTAAAATTAAATTGTATAATTTATTCTTTTTTAAATTACTAGTTTTACATTAATACTTGATTATAATACAAACGTATAACTATAATACATTTAAAATATTTTTTGATTCCATATTTTAAATAATTAGTTTTATCTTCATATTTTATTATTAAAAAATATATTAAAATTTAAATATAACATTAAAAAATAAATATGATTCTTCTTTGGGAGGTTCAAGGTTCAAACCATGGTGTGGGTGAGTGTGTGAGGGGATGTGTGTGTGGTGGTTGTGTGTGGTTGGTTATGTGGCGACACTTGCCTTGCATGCCCCAATTTGCCCCTTTTCCTCCTTTGCCCTCTTGGGCTATAAATTGGAGTTTTTTCACTCAATTGCAGAGAAACACCTTTACAATTATTCTCTACAAATTATTGTCGAGATTAGCTCTCACCTTTTGCCCTCGTATTTTCCCTTGGAAACCTCATCAATCGAAGGTATTTCCAAGGAATTCTCAAATACGCACATCATTTCCAAAACCTATCCATTCCTATGAGTTTAATTACCAAATTTGGTGACAACACCCTTAGGAGGATTCTAGACCAGATCCAAATGGAATTGGTGGTAAAAACCACCCTGTTTTGTGGTCATCCCCACCTGGGATGGTTAATAGTCCCAATTGGAACACCTAGGGGTGGCCATGAATTGGCCCACAATTTTGAATCAATTTTAGTGTAGATAATTTTTAGAGTAGTATATTAGCATCATACATGGATTTGGTGAATTTTGGAGCAATTTTGGACCTTCCATTAGGGTTTTTTAATGACAATCATAATTGGCCCACCTAGGGATGGCTATAGATTTTGCTTATAATTTTAGTTTAATTTATACATAGATAATTACAAAAGTAGATAATATACATCATTCTAAGTTTTGAATTAATTTGGAATAGTTTTTCATTCTCTATTGCACTTTTTGCATCTTATATTGCATGCATTTCATTAAATTTGCCTTAATCTGCACATGTTATTAACCCATTTTAGTTTCTTGTGTGTAGGTACAGGTATTCAAGTGCATAAGGAAGGAGATAATTATTTTAATATGGATATCTCAAAGCAATGGTAGCAAAAATCCACTCTTCAATCGTGAGTGCAAGAAGAACATTGAAAGTGTGCCATAAGTTTGTGAAAGGATTGGATCCTTCAACATTGTAATTTGAATTGTATCAATTTGAGAGCCCTCAAGGGGACATTTTGTAACCATATATTTGATAGATTTATTAATATAAATATAACCCCCATTCCTTTCAAAATTTATCATTTGTTTTTTACTTCATTGTCGCTTTTGAATGCTTGATTAGAATAATAGATACAGTTCAATTACCTTTGCTAGGTGCACCATTTTTTCCTCTCTACAGTTTCGATAATGGTGGGACCCTCATCCCTTTTAATTTTTTTCATATTTAACCTTGTTTTTGCATTTTGGATGTTGCAGGTTCTGGCCGTTCTGGACTGAAACGGCCCCTGAATTTCTAATTGGAACACCCAAGGACAGCCATAGCAACCATCCCACCCAGGGATGGCTTCCAAAATTTGTAACCGTCCCACCTTGGGATGGCCACAAAACAAGGGGTTTTCAACCCAAATTTCCAAAAATAGCAACTTCTTAGACTGTCAAGGTAAGTGCCTAAACCTTCACTTTGCATTAATTCTATTCATAAAAGGGTAAATTTAAGTTTTTCATGTCTTTTCTTAGTTTATTGAAAGATAGATTTCCCCTTTCCTAAATTTCAAAATAACAAATAGAAGAAAAATAGAAAAAATAATATTTTAATGATGCATTTAAATGGTTTTCCTATGTGTGACCTACCTAATGGGTAGGTTTTCATATAGGATAAGTACTTTTGTAGGTTATTTATTCATGCATATCTTTCTAAAAGTGAAATGTTCTTTTTGCATTTAGTAAACTAGCATCGAGTGCTCTCTTCTTTTGCTTTCTTAAAGGATAAAAAAAACAACACACACCACTTCATATTTTAAAAGAACAGCACACAACACCAAAATTCTCCAAAGGTGTCTACAAACCCTTTGGTCACCCCAAAATGCTCCAAAGGTGCCTACAAACCCTTTGGTCACCCCAAAATGCTCCAAATGTGTCTACAAACCCTTTGGTCACCCCAAAATGCTCCAAAGGTGTCTATGAACCCTTTGGTCAACCCAAAATACTCCAAAGGCATCTACGAACCCTTTGGTCACCCAAAAATGCTCCAAATGTGTCTATGAACCCTTTGGTCACCCCAAAATTCTCCAAAGGTGTCTACGAACCCTTTGGTCACCCCAAAACACTCCAAAGGTGTCTATGAACCCTTTGGTCACCCAAAAATGCTCCAAATATGTATATGAACCCTTTGGTCATTCCAAAACACTCCAAAGGTGTCTACGAACCCTTTGGTCACCCCAAAACACTCCAAATGTGTCTATGAACCCTTTGGTCACCCTAAAATGCTCCAAAGGTGTCTATAAACCCTTTGGTCACCCTAAAATACTCCAAAGGTGTCTACAAACCCTTTGGTCATCCTAAAACACTCCAAAGATGTCTACAAACCTTTGGTCACCCCAAAATGCTCCAAAGGTGTCTATGAACCCTTTGGTCACCCTAAAATGCTCCAAAGGTGTCTACGAACCCTTTGGTCACCCAAAAATCCCCAAAGGTATCTATAAACCCTTTGGTCACCCAAAAATCCCCAATGGCATCCATTAAGCCCATTGGTCAAATATATATATATATATATATATATATATATATATATATATATATATATATATATATATATATATATATATATATATATTTATTTATTTTTTATTTATTTATTTATTTATTTATTTATTTATTTATTTATTTATCAAAATCCAAAAACATCATTAAAATATCAAAAATATAAAAATATTGCATTGCATTATATTTCATATTGTTGCATTATACAATCACTTGCATTAGGCATACCCATCATTGCATTTTTTCATTCTAGATTTGATCATACATGTCTAGCACCAGGTTTGTCCACTATCCATTATTCAAAATCAACTTTTTCAAAAGTCATTATTAATACTCATCTACATTTCAATTATCATTTCCATCCATATTCCCTCCTATGTGTTTGTTTCCCTTCACCTGGTCATTTTAAGGCGTCTTTAGGTTTTTCGATCACTCAACCATCTCTAGTTTTCTTTTCATATTTTGTAGAAAGCTATCCTAATTTTTAGAAGGTAGAGTCTTGCTTTGATTGTACCTTGTATACGTCATAATCCCAAACACATTTTCACATTAATAAATCCAAGTTTTGCACAAGGAAATATGAAACCTACAAAGTGGTCCATGTTACCCTAAGTGAAAAGTTTACCTCGCTCATCCCTCTATGCGAATGGTTCAAAAATACTGAGAATTGACAAAAGGACAAGCTCCTCCTTATCCAAAACAATCAAAATCCCTTGCTTCATGCCAAATTGGGGTAAGTATCCAAAGAGAAAAATAAACAATGGTTGTTACCACTTAACAATATTCAAAAGAAAAAGTGGTTTTCACCATTAGAAAAAGTAAAAAGAAAATAAATAGTGGTTCTCACCACTACCAAAATCCCTTGCTCACCAAAACAAAAATGAGCAAATCCCTAGAGCAATTCAAAGATAAAAGAAAATAAGGGAGTATTGAACTTGAATCCCTGGAATTCTTAGTATTTGACAACCATAAGGTGATCCTCATTATATTTTGGGTGGCATCAAGCCTTCCTGGTAATGGTGGTATCCTTACGCATGATGATATATCTATCACATTAGCAACCTACTTTTTTACAGACCAATTTTTGCATGCGGATGAGCTAGCTTTTGGTAGCATGTATTGCCTAGTGGTCTAATCCAACTATGTACAAAACTCAGGATAATGATACTCGTAGGGTGATCTTCAATACATATGGGTTGCATCAATCCTATTTGGAATTGGGGTAAATTTATGCGTTATCATAGCAATGAACTCACATGCACACACAGGGATATTGAATATCTTGGTCATCCTAGCAGATTTATACCTTGCCAAAAAGTCTTGCATAGTTACTATACAATTTTTTACTAGATCACTAGAGTGTTTGAGTCTCATGAAAATCTTAAGGACATCATATAACCTCATATTATTTATTCCATTACATATCATCTTATCACATGTTTTTTCAATTTACATTTTCACAATCCATTATATAATCTCATGATAAAAGTGAAAATGAATAGATGAATTTTGTATAGTCTATGGTGCTAGCATCTAGTGTGTCAAATAGTATTCATAACTCATTAATATAGATTAACAAATCATCCATTTCATTTTGCATATGCTCATGTACATATCATCAAATCACATCATATTACAATACATGCATCCATGATAAGCATCCATAAAAGCATCAGTAAAGTAAACATAAGCATTGCATACATCTAATAAAGCAGTAAGGAAACACATGATGACAACAGAAAAACTCATATATATATGGGATAAAAAGATACATCATAATCCAAAAGTTGCCCATAGGCTACAATAAAGTGGGTCCTCAGACCTCACACTACCAAAATCCAAAAAGAACCATAGAGTCTCAAAAGCCATGGTCACGTAGGACCAACACTATGACTCTCACCCCCACCCTCATTTGGTGCATGTCGAGAGCTCCCATATCTGCTCTCCCTAGCCCTATCTTCTCTCCTCGTAGAGCTAGGCACCCCCATCCTAGCTTATGACTATCCTGTACCACTCCTCCTACTCTATTGGGACCCACTAGCAGAAGAGCAAGCTGGTAAGTGCCCTCTAAGGTGTGCTATCTCATCCTCCAAATCTTATGTGTAGGTGGTGTCCTCTTGATGACGTTCTAGTACTCACTCAGTAAGGTCTGGAGCTATGTCACCTCCTCCCATAGCTTGGTCATCTCACCACTACTAGATCCCCCATGGCTAGGGCTCCCTACCCTAACCTATGATCGAAGAGTAGCTAACTCTGTTGCCTGCCTATCAATATTAGCATGTGCACTCTACACCTATGCCTATAGGAGATCCCTCTCCTCTACATACTCTCATCTACCTCTAATCAACTCACCCTATAGCTCAACAATAGTAGCATCTCATGCTACCAACTATGCCTACACTCCCTACTCATCAAATTCATCCTCACCATAGTCATCCTGTGGATCCCCCACATCAGTGAGATCTATCCACTCATCCTCTACCCAATGACACACATGTCACTCACCTAAGTCTGGCTCCTCCTCATCTGGAGCCTCCTTGTATCCCTCATCTGGAGCATCCTCATGAGCCTCCCCTATCATTATAGTTGTACCACCTCCTAGAGGTCCCTCCCCTCACCACTACCGCATCACCCACTAGGATTCATACTCTATTGTAGTCCCTACATCATCTAGCTTAGAGACATCCTCCATAGGATCTACCTCCTCTCCAACTGCCTCAACTATAGGCCAAGTAAGTGTCCTCTCATCCCCATGATATAGATCACTGGCTCACTAGGCAACCCCTAGCATAGCCCAAACTACCGTAGCACTCGAGCATATGGGAAGTACTCTCACTCGATCTTGTGTCTTCTAATTGGCCATTTCCCTCGCCTCACCCGATTAATTTGCACATCAACCTCAAGCCATAATAGAAAATTATTGTAGGGTCTCCATGTTACCTCCTATGCTCTGATCCATGCAAATGACTACACATAATTATCAATCATACATGCATACGGATGGCTCTGACCCCTCTCCTAGTCTCACTACCATAGAATCCCATAGCCTTATCTACAAGTTATACTCAGGTTATCCAAGGTAGTCCCCATGGTCGATCCATAATAGTATGCTACCATCCCCACACCTATAGTAGAAATTTGCATCCCAAGCCTTTCTACCCATAAGAGTGGATCTCGTACATCTCATCATAAATTTGTACTAGTAAAGTAGTACCCCAAGCCATCACTAGTGGCCTCTCTATGGTGCACCCCACAAGTGAAAATACCAAGTCCAAAAGGTTCTAGGGGAACCTAGATCCTGATGAATCTATAAGAAACATGTTGGAGATCAGCATCATTAGTAATACATATCTCATATTCAATAGCTTGGCCTCATACCTTAACTCCACTATGATACCCTCATTAGGTAAGTCTCGTAGTGCCTCTAGCCAGTCTGCTACAAAGTATATCTACAAAATCGTATCTGATAAAATCATATGACCCTCTATTAGAATGCATAAAATCTATTAGACATCCTCTAACATCACTATCATATCCCCAGTAGGTAAGTGAAAGGTGTTGGTGCGAGGGTCCCACAGATCTATCAATCTATTAGATAGGCTCTATCACCCACCACTAGCTCTAGTCATGTCACTTGCTTAAGACCAATGGCATCAAGCCATATCTAGTAATCCTCTATCAATAAGTCCATGGTAGTCTAAAAAAGCATTGAAAATCGATACCAACTCTTGACCACCTGATAGAGGCAAGCAAGCTTAACAAAAATACACCAAAAATGCAGTAAAATTACCCAAAAATGGTAAAAAAAACTCAAAAAGGGACATTTTTCCCCAAAATTTGTGGTCTTCCCACCTAGGGATGGCCCCCAAATTGGCAGCCATCCCACCCAGGTATGGCCCCAAAAAATGCTAAAAAGGGCCTTCCTGGCCCCTAAAAATAGGTATAAAAATGTATAAAAACACAAAAAATGGAATAAAATTGCATACAAACTACAAATAAAGCACAAATTCCTATATATTAGCACTACTAAGGTTTATTAGCCAATATTTAGTGTGTTTTGTTGGAAAATATGCAAATAATTACATTTCCAAATTCAATAAAGAATAGGAGCAAATTTCAGCCCTTACCCATCTCGCACTAGATCCACCACTCGTTGAGTCCTAAGGCTAACTCATGGTGATTTTGGGGTAGTCTCAATAGTTCTCCACTTTAAAAAATCAATCTCCTACTCCTCACCTCTCAGTTTGCCAAGTTAGAAGTGTGAAAATGAGCTATTTTGGCCAATTTTGGGCTTAAAAAGGCCTAGAATGAGCATGGTCATCCTAGGGTGGGATGGCTGGAAAATTGGCCAACCATCCCACCCTGGTATAGCCATAGAATATGCAGCCATTCCACCCTAGGATGGCCACAAAAAAATCCCACAAAAATAGATAAAAAAGTAAAAAAATGGCCTAAAAACCACCAAAAATAGGTCAAAATTGATGAAATTCACAAAGGATCAAGATTGAACACAAATTGCTCATGGATGAATGGAAAATTATCTACCTCAATACCCAATAAGGCCATTTTGGTTGGACCACTCCATGGTAATGAGGTATTCAGTTCTATTCTACCATGAAATATCAACAAAACTATCAAAATCCTCGTAAAATTGATAAATATTACAATGGATTAAACTAAAGGTAATCCCAATCCAGTCATATGGGTCAAGTGAATCATCAATTTCATAATTGTTCATGCCCTCATCGACTCATCACTTGAGGGGGTAGTCATAATAATGAATTCATAATCAAAATCAACACTCAAACACTCAAAAGTGCAACTTGCATACATTCAAAAGAATCATTGTCAAAGATAAATTTCAAGCCTACGCTAGGGCAAATAATTCAGCACAAATACAAAAAAAATCTTGGTATACTTGAAGCCTTGGGACATGTATCCCAAAATAGGAAAAATAAGGAACCAAGACCAAGTATACCCTAATCCCCAAGCCTGTCATTACAGGGTGGCTGAAAGGTATACCAAAATCAATCCTTCAATTATGTCAAAAGCAAGGATTCCAAGAATGTATGCTCTTTCCATAATTGAGGCATCTAAATTTGGTTAGGTTACTAAATAACCTTAATCATTTGATGATTTAGTCATCTATTTTTGCTCCATGTTCTGTTTCACACAACGCATCTCAAAAAGGGGTATTTGTAGACACTAAAATCGTGTAAATCAGATAAGACTGCAATGATGCCACTCTTATTGACACCATATGGCCCCATTGGGTAACCCTCAAGGGTTAATTATGGGTCCTAACCACTTTTGGGAAGGTTTACCCCACTTTTAGGAGGTTTTGGGCCATGTAGCCATGGTCATCCCACCCTAGGATGACCACAGTTCATGGTCATCCCACCCAAGGATGGCCATAAGCAACCATCCCTAGGTGGGATAGCCATGGTCCAAACCCCTCAAAAATTCAAGGGTGGGAAAAATGGTAATCAATTTCTACCATTTATCCCACCCAATGACTTATGATATATTGGGAGACTATCTAGGCCATTACGAACTACAAATTGGAGGCCCAAATTGGAGGCCTCTTTCACCCAATGCATGGCAAAGGCATTGACAAGTGGTGGCACTTGCCTTGCATGCCCCAACTTGCCCCTTTGCCCCCTTTTCCCTCTTGGGCTATAAATTGGAGTTTTTTCACTCAATTTCAGAGAGAGAACTTTGCAAGTATTCACCATGAAGTGCTACCGATATTAGCTCTCACCTTTTTCCCTTGTATTTGTCCTTGGAAACCTCATCAATCGAAGGCATTTCCAAGGCATCCCCAAATATGCACATCCTTTACAAAACCCATCCATTCCTATGAGTTTAATCACCAAATTTTATGACAACACCCCTAGGAGGATTCTAGACCAGATCCAAGTGGAATTGGTGGTAAAAACCACCTTGTTTTGTGGTCATCCCCACCTAGGATGGTTAATAGTCCCAATTGGAACACCTAGGGATGGCCATGAATTGGACCACAATTTAGAACCAATTTTAGTGTAGATCATTTTTAGATTTGGTGAATTTTGGAGCAATTTTGGACCTTCAATTAAGGTTTTTGTAATGACAATCCTAATTTGTCCATTTTTTCTAATACCAAGGATGCAACCACATCTTCAAACCTTAAAGTAATTGTAGTAGTACTCCCAATGGCCACAACTAGATTATCCTATGACTATGAAAAAGAATATAATAAAATAATAAATTTATCTTCTTCAATCATTTTAATATCAACAAAGGCTAACTAACTTACCATAGTGTTAAATGCATTGAGATGTTTTTCCTCAAATTCCCATCATTCCTCTAAGGGATATATAGCTTCTTTTGAAGGAACAGTATGTTTGCCAAGGACATTGACTATTATAAATCCCCTAACTTCTCTCATAGATCCTTAGTAGTATTTTCTCTAGAGACATTGATCAATACTAAATCTGTAAGGTACAACTCAATAGTACTCTTTGCCTTCCTGTCTAGCTTCTCACAATATGCTTGAGTGATATCCATGGGTTTTGGTTGAGAATATTATATTATTTGATAGATTTTAATGCACCCCCATGGTACAATTGCATATATTATAAATATTAGGATAATGTGTGAGCTATTAGATTAGGGTATGTGATTTGTATTTTGTCTAAAGTATGTATATATGTGTAGAATGAGTCCAAGTATCATGTAACAATGTGTGCAAGTGTATAGAGTGAGAAAGTGTGCAATTATCATGTAATAAAGAGTGAATCTATAAAAATCAAGATTATTGTGTAGGTGTTAAGTATACAAGTGGTAAGATGTAAAGCCAAGAGACATGAGAGGTTTGTCTTATGTATGGAATATGAAAGGATGCATCTCCTAGATATGTGAGAAGAGAAATATTCAATTATTAAAGAGTAACTTTCTAGGGTTATATAATGGAGATAAAGCTCCATGTATTGTATCTTAATATCGTTGAAGATTGTATTAAAGAAACTTGTATATAATTTTTAGAAATTATATTGTAAGTTTGTTTATGCATATTTTTATTGATATATGGCCATTTACTCCATATTATTTTTATTTCATGAATGTTATGTTCATTAATATTAACCATTTGTATTTATTTCTCTAGTATTTGACTTTACTCAAGATCCTAGATACTGGGACCTATGATTGAATCTGGCTAAAAAGCCATAAAAATATTTCCTGACATAGCAACCTATTGATCTGTATCCACAAGAAAATATTTCATATTTAGCTTCCATAACTCAAAACTTTTGTCGTTAAACATTTTGATCTCAATCCTTGTATTTCTAGTCATTTTCCTTCACACTAGATTCACCTGCATATAAATCCCACTCAAAAATAGGTTTATAGCAAACCCAAGATACCCTTGATCTTTTCAAACCAAGCTAAACCCTAGAAACAAAGGCATCCCCTTGAAGCTAATAACCACTTTCTAATACCAAATGAATAAATTGATAAATCTATTTTAGAGATACTCATGCAAACATAATCAATAAAGAGAAGGAAAATTAATATTCTTACACAATAAACACAAATATTTATCCTAGAAACTGAGAAAACTATAAAAAACTTATTTCCTCACTTCTTGCCTTTTTCCTACTAATTAACAAAATTTTCCCAAAAATAAGACCATGGGCTAAAACCACCCATACCTACTAATTAAGAAGAATTCTCTAAAAATAAGACCATAGACTAAAAGTCATCCATACCCGCTAATTAAGAATATCATTTTAAAAAACAATTGCATGAGGAACTTGCTTTGGAGACATGGAGGTTCAGGATTATTGTCACACAAATTAATAAGATGTGGAGGGAATTGGATGATATAATTCCAATTTATGTGGGTAGAGCTCAAAATAAAGTGGTAAAATTTATGACTAATATGGGTATCAAGAAGGAGGTAGGGGTTTAGTGGCATAGTGGCATGGCTATTGAGGATGAGAGGATTAGGTAGGTTGGTGAAAAAATCTAGTGTTTGGCTAATTTGGATAGCCATTGTAGACATATGGTTTAGGATATTTGACTCCAATGTAAATCTCCTTTTAATGTTGTAATAAAAAGTGGTTAGTTCTTAGAATATTGGGTTTTAAAGTTATGGAAGTTTTTTAAAAATTTAAAAGGAATAAATAGGTCCTCTTGCTAGCTAAGGCTAGGGGATTCTTACCCCAGCTTGTAAATAATTGTGTTCTAATATATATTTTTCAAATTATTTTTCAAAAAAAAAGATAATGCAAAGAATACACCACATATCTCTCAAGGACACCCTAATTATATGTTGTTATACTGTTATCCAAGCTACCTAAGTTCAAATCATGGAAAGAAAAGCTCTTGTTGTACCTCAAGGAGTGTAGCCCAATTATACCATCAGTTGTACTTCTACTTACTTTAAAAAAAAATACAACACAACCAATAGAACAATATGTATATCATATACCTTCCATTTTAAATGATCAAAATATTTTAAACCAATTGAAATATATATTGTATCATGCTAGGAGACATTTGTTTAACATGGCAAAGTCATATGTTTTACATGGCAATAACATTTAGTTGAGTAAAAATCCCAAGGTTTGGGTCGATTCATGAGTTTCGATGCTCACCAAACGGAGACACGATTTCAAACCTTAGAGGTAATCCTTTTTTGTAATAGAGGTAGTAGATCAGCCTAACTCCATTGAATGCTCTCCAAACTAATGATAACTATTCCAATATTGAGCCATCGAATGTCTCCCTGACTTTAGATCACATTAATGATGAAGAACACAAGCTTATACTGAGAGGGGGGGTGAATAGTATAAGATCACTTTTTACTTTTCTTTCCCAAATAATATTATATAATATATAGATAGCAATATCAACAGCAGTAATCAAAGCAATTTAAAAATCACCACACATAATAGAGACACCATAATTTACATGGTTCACCCAATGTGGGCTACTCCACGAAGAAAACATTTCACTAAAAATTTTCTCAATAAATCTCCTAGGAATCCTTTCCTTATTACAATGTTTATGGACCTTTGTCCAAATGAGATATCAATCCCCTAAATCAAGTTCTTGGATATCTATCCATAGGAGAACTCATTCTCCTCTGATCTGGTTGGTGATTCTCTAGAAGACTACTGCCTCCACTGCATTGACTTGTGGATCTCTCTCCACTAAAGACTCTTATCCCCACTCAAAAGACCTATCCTCACTGCCCTGGCTAATGGATCTCTATCCACTAGAGACTACTATCCTCTACTCTCTGTCACATCCAAAGCTCTATCTCAAATCTATACTAAACATTGTCCTTTGGTCTAGCACAAATTTGCTCAATCTTTGCCTCTAGTCTGGCACAAACCTATCCTCAAATTTGAACCAAAATCTGTTCTAAAATCTACACTAAACATAATCCTTCGGTCTAGCACAAATCTGCCCTTAATCTCTAACCTCAGGCTTAAACTCAAAGCTTAACTCAATCTCAAATCAGCTCTATTGGATCTGCCCTAAACCTTAACTCAATGTTTGAACAAATCAATCAATCAAATCTACTCTCAAGCCTTCTCAAAGACTTGTCTTAAATCTGCCTTGTAAGCTTTCTCAAAATCTTACACTAATCTGTCCACAAGTCCATTCTAGAACTTGCTCAAATTTTCTCTACAAGTCCTCTCTAGAACTTGTCCAAAACTGGTCCACAAGTCCTCTCTATAACTTGTCCAAACTGCTCAATAAGTCCTCTCAAGAACTTATCAAAATCTGCTCAATATCTGTATTGTAAGCTTCCACAAAATCTCACACCAAATACATCCATAAGTCTCAAATCTTCTCAAAAAGTCCACACAAAACTTGTCCAATCTCATAGAGACATAAAGAGAATTGTTAGAGACTCAATATGTTCTACACTTATCACAATGCTCAATTACTTTCAATCACTCTCTTAGAAACATAAGGAGAATTGTTAGAGACTCAATATGCTTCAATTTCAACTCAATGCTCAATCACTTTCTCAAATCATAATATAGAATAATTTGTTTTATGGAACTTGAACAATCACTTCACACACCCACTTGACTAGGCTCAACCAATTTTACTCATCCAAACACTCAATAAAACACCCCTTTCTTACAAACACTAGTCCAAGCATATGATCACTTACTCCAAATGTTTCCAACAATACCCAACAAGTCTCACATAACAATGATACTCATGTTGTTTTCAAACTCTAGTTTAATTTTTTTGCTCAACAACTCACTTCAACAACAATGCTTATAAAACAATCTTCACATAGCAATGATACTCAAACCCTAGTTCAAGTTCTTCACACAACCAATGGCTTAAAAAACAATGCTTATAAAACAAGGTTTTAACAACTCTTTATTCTAGAAAACCTTGAAGCATTAACTCAACACATTCAATAAGAAACCCTAATCAAGTCCTTTTCACTGTAAACTTATTTTCCAGAAAACCAACCAATCAACTTAACTATGGAAGAATGTGCTCATACCTTTTTCTTTATGATGAAGGAATCTCATAAATATGCCAAAACCATAAACACTTCTTTTCCAAGATCAAAGAAATTATTAGATGATAAACTTCCTCAAAATATAATGTAAATATCAAGACACATATATACCTTATCACTCCATCTTTAAGAAAACATTCATCAATATTTTACAAAAAAATAATACACCACTTACACCTTATAATATCTCAATTAAAATTATATTCAATGCACACTTCTTTTCAATATAACTCAATTCTAGAAGTTCCCTCTATCCTTTTAATACTTCAACAAATCAATGTGACAAAAGCACTTTATTAAAATAAACCTAACACCTTATTCCTCCAACTTATCAAAAATAGTTTTCAACAAACAATTCTTTTAAGCAACCCTTTTAACTTCAAACTTTAGGAAATACAAAAATAATAATCAAAATATATTACCTTACCTTGGAAGGGATTCAAACTCACAGCGCAGCCTCAACTAGCACCCTAGCCTCGGCTCCAACCGCCATGCAAGCTAGGCTCTTGCTTGGGGACTAAGAAGCACCATGTGCTCCAAAAAACTCCATGCCTTACCTTTCACAAAAATGTGTGCCTTTCCTTTGGTGCTTCCAACACTAATGCAACCACCAAAAACATTGCCACCGCATTTCAAATGCAGGTCTCCTAGCACCCAAATACTCTAACCATTGTCCTCTTGCCACAAGGCCATGCTGCCTAGTTAGCGCTTGGTACTTTGGCATTGTTCCTCTTAAACCTTATTCGCTGGAGCTAAAACACAAAAGTCTCCTCTTATTCCATACAAATTCAACACAATTGCACGCATTCATTAATCGAGCAAAAGGATAAGTTTTAATGCCTCTAAGGCATTGATATATATATATATATATATATTGATTTCTCTCCTTCATGCATAACTTCGATGCTCAAATTTTCTCCAATATATTAGACGTCGATGCTTTTTATTTCCCTTTGAACTTATTAATTTATAAATTATTTAAATTCATTTGAATTTAAATTTTATAAATTAATTATTTAAAACCCTTTGGTTTTATTAAGGCCATCTTTCATTGTACAACTTGGTATAAATAATATCTATTTATAAAATTTAAATTTACTTTGAATTTAAATATTTCATCAAATAAATATTAAACCTTCATTTAGCTTTGCAATAATCTTCCTTGGGTTTTTATGAAAAACCTTTTAACTTATGCTTCCACATAATATTAAAAATATTATGAAGCCTTTTTACCTTTAACCTTTGCATTGTTCCTCTTGACCTTTGACATCATCAATGGCTTATTCATGGATATCAATGACAACTTTGACAACTTTATTTCTTGACAAATTCCTTGACATTAATGATGACTTCATTCCTTGACATCAATGACAACTTGACTTAATGACTCAAAATGTCCAACAAATGAGGTGAGATAGGGGTCATAGTGGCAAATCCAAGGATTTGAACCCATGATTGGTAATAAAAATTGAAGGTAAGTTATTGATTCCCTATATAACCAAAAAATAATAATAACTAGCTAATTTTATTTTAAATTCAATTTGAAAAAATCATGGAAGTATTATTCTATACTAATCATTTTAAATTCAATTTGAGAAATTTGTGGAAGTATTATTCTATTTCAATCTATTCTTGATATAAATCAAGTACTCACTATAATTTTAGTTCTATAATATATATAATTATCACCTTTATTGAATATACATGTTATAAAATTTCTATATAAATGTGAGCCCCAGTGGACACATAAAAATTTTGTGTGGCTTATCTCTAGATAGACAACATTTCTGGCCACCTAAGAGTGGTTATGGATATTTCTCTTTACCTAATATTTTTAAGTCCTAAGGGGGACAGCACAATGGTTTGGGCTTTTAGCTCTTTTTTGGAAGGTTCAAACTACAACATGTGTGTGGTTGTGTGTTAAATCCTTTATTGATAAGCTAAGATTTTGTGTGTTAAATCCTTTATTGATAATCTAAGATCTTCCCCTTATAAGAGATCCTCGTTCATAGGGGTTTCTCACACTAACCAAATCAAAAAAAAAATTATAATGACTTTTTTTTTAAATTTGATGCAATAGTTTAATAACTAGTATTCCTCTTAATTTAATTTATAAAAAACACAAGGAATATTTATTATAAATACAATTTTCAATTAAATTTTTTAATTTTATTAAATTATTTAATGGTTTTATATATTATATTAAATATCTTTAATTAATTTTATAAGATCGAAAAGGGATTCACTTTTATTTGGTTTAAATGTATATAATTGTTAGAAATATATGAACTTGAGTCTCTTTTTCTAAATTTTATAAGAAGAGTTGAAGGTAGTAGGGAACTGAGATGTTTTTTGTAGGACTGCCCAAACTGTTGAACTTGTTTTGACCATATCTCACTCATCCGGACTTGGATTGAGCTGAAAGTTTGAGGGTAGATGCCTGAAAAACCCTAGAACATCTCAACAAATTTTCATATCATTTGGAGGAACATAGATCCTAGAGCATCCCTATGTGTGAACAAGATTTTTAGTAAGCGAATATGTGAGGGTTTCATCTAGGTTGAGTGCAAGCAGCTCCAGATGTTGGTTTTTAGGGCCTTCGGGTCCTAGCGGCCAATATTTTTGTGGTTTATGCTCAATATTTTAGCATGAAATGTTGTAGGGGATCCAATATGGGTTAGAAATTTATCTTTCAATAGATCATACTGTGAACTTGAGTGACAACGACTTCCAATTTGCTACACAAAAGAAAAGTGAAAACCATACCTTTCCACGGTGTCTAGGGCAAGGATTAAAGAGATCACGAAATAAGTTTCAAGTAGTTGATCAAAAAATGGCTCATATCTCAAGTGAATTTGGTGCTAAGGTGCACCCACAAAATAATTCTACTATGAAAACCCTTGTCAAGGGTAAGAATTTTGAAAAACCAGCCTCAAAAATGAATTTTAGGGATGTCCTCTGTGGTGGATAGCCTCAGAAAAATGCTAATATCAATATTAGGGCTTCCCATAAACCTCTAAGAATGCCTAAGATTGATCCCAAGAAAATGGAGTCAAGATGTCTTAAAGCAGTTGATGGAACTCCTATTGTTAAGCTTGATATGGGTAACATTCAGACTGGCATTAAAGATTTGGAAAAAAGAGGACTAATTTATTGGTTTGTGGGTTTTCATCTGAGCCTATCTACTTTCAAATTTAGGGCTGCAAAAATTTGGAAAAATAAAGGTGGGTTACAAATCTCTATTTATCCAAATGGTTATTTTGTTGTTTTATTTGCTAATAATGAAGATACAGAAAACTTTTCAAGGGGGTCCTTGGTTTTTGGAAGGGCAAGGCTTTTCATGAAGCCCTGGCATACTAAATTTAAAGCCAAAGAAGATATGCCTTCTATATCTCCCGTGTGGTTTAGACTCTTTGGCCTCCCTATTGAATTTTGGAATCCTACTATTTTTTCTTCAATTGGAAACTCTTTAGGAACTTTTATGATGACTGTTGATTGTACTTAAAATTTTGAACATATTATTTATGCTCGTATTTGCATTTTAATGGATTTTGACAAACCCCTACCTAAAAGGATCACATTACAATTTGAGGAAGACACTTGGGAGCAAGTAGTGGACTATGATGTTGAGGATAACTTAGGCTTATCCACTTAAGCCTAAGTTAATTATTATTATATTTATTATTCTTATTTCTTGCACTTTGTATTCACGTGAGGCATAGTATACCCATGTTAGAAATAGGTTGTTAGCATGTTTTTAGATGTTATTTAACTGTTAGAGATCTTGTTTGTCTTCTAGCAGTTAGTGGACATCCATAGTTAGCAACCACTTAACTACTAGTTAACCAAATGCTAACTATGGATTTCCACTAACTGCTAGAAGACAAACAATATCTCTAACAGTTAACTAACATCTAACAACATGCTAACAACCTATTTCTAACATGGGCATACTATGCCTCACGTGAATACAAAGTGCAAGAAATAGGAATAATAAATATAATAATAATTAACTTAGGCTTAAGTGGATAAGCCTAAGTTATCCTCAACATATGAGAACATTCCTTTTCGTTGTAGAATTTGCCATGAATATGGTCATTTGGCCAGTGCTTACCCAAATAAAATTCTTGATCAAAAGAAATAAGATATAAACTCAGCAGGTTTCCAAATGCCTAAGAAGAAGAACACTAAAAAAATAGTTATGAAGGATCAATCAAAGTCATCTGCTAATATGTTTGAAATCCTTTCCACAAATGATGTCCCAAGTGAGGAAGAGGAAATAATAGAAACAGAAATCTTAGAAACACAATTTAAATATGAAGGGAAGAACTCAGAGACAAACCAACAAATCAAAGTTTTTTAACAGAAAGAAAAGGGAGAAAATTTACACAAGAAAAACAATCTTTTAAATGTCAAAATTTCAAATAATACAGGTCCCAATATAGACTTCGTTGAATCCTCTAGTAAAATTTTTGTTGTGTACAAGCATTCTTCAAGGTTATAAGCCATCTTAGATTCAATTGGAATAAGTCAAGAAATAGGGAAAAAATTGAAGATATATTCTACTCAAAAAGCAGGTCGCAAGACCAATCAATATCATATGGTAAAAGAAGATGAAAATCTTGTAGTGGAAGGTTATATTAATGCCCTTCCCAACATTTTTAGCCATGGTATTAATGAATATCATCACTTGGAATATTAGAGGACTCAAAGGGAGTCTTTCAAAACAAAATTAAATTAGAAGAATGATTCAGATAAATCATCCACATCTGTCCTTCAAGAAATAAAGATGTCAATGGAGGATATGGACTCAATTGCCAGTAAAATTTGGCTAGCTAGAAAAGTGGTTTCCCTCAGTTCCCAGGGGACTTATGGTGGCATTGCTTGTCTTTGGGACCCAAAAGAGGTAGTTATTCACCATATGGTTGGCAGTTGGGGTATTTTGGCTATAGCTATTCAAAGTAGACACTCCAACCAAATTATGCTCTGCATTACTTTTTATTCTTCGATTGTTTTGGAGGAAAAAAGAAGATAGTGGAAGGATATAACTCATATTATCTCTCATTTTCCTGAAGCTTGGATATTGATCGGAGGATATTTCAATACCATCATCTCTCTGGATGAGAAAAGGGGGGAAATAGAAATTTGGACAAAAGCACTGACCTCATGAGAAAATATATTGCAAACCTTCATCTTGTGTAGATCTAACAAGATAATGGTCTTATGACTTGGTCTAACATAAGGCAAGGCTTAGCTTGTATAATGGAGAGATTGGATAGGTTTTTGCTCTTTGAAATTATCTTAATCCATGGTCACATTCCTAAAGTGAAGACTCTTAATAATGTTGGTTCGGATCATTGGCTAGTCATGGTGGAAATGTGGAAAACCAATGTGAGTTTCTCTCCTTTTCATTTTCAATTAATGTGGCTTAGAGACATTTTCTTTAGACCTCGTGTGCAACAATGGTGGAATGAAGGTAAACCTAGGCATGGGACTAAGATGTTCTTTTTTTCCAAAAGACTATAATACATTAAATCTAAAATCAAAACTTGGAACTGAAAAGAGTTTGGGGATGTTCATAAAAAAACATGAAGTTATTGTTCATATTGAAAAGTTGAATAAGAAAATTCGTTTAAATGGCCTCACAGAGAAGAGAAGTGCAGATGAAATTAAACTCACAACTCAGTTAGAGGAATGGGAAAAAATAGAAGAAATCTCATGGAAGCAAAAATCTAGAATTCAATGGCTTAAATAAGGAGATCGAAACACAAATTTCTTCCACAAATCTCTTCTAGCTTGAATATCTCACAACTTTATTTATTCAATGAAATCATATTTTGGAGATATTGTTCATACTTGGGATGTCATGAACTCTATTGTTGTTGATTATTTTTCCAATATTTTTGCTGCTACTCCTCTTGACTAAACTTCTCAACAAAATTTTCTTCAAGCAATCCCTTATCTTATCACTTTTGAGGAGAAATCTATTTTGATTGCTCCTGTTACTATCAATGAGATTCAACGTGTAGTTTTTAAAATGCAAAAAGGGAAAACCCCAAGTCCTGATGGTTTTCCCATTGAGTTCTACCAAGAGTTCTGGGATATCCTTCATGTTGATTTATTAGAGGTGGTGGAAGAAGCCAAGAAAGCCAAAGAAATTTTGAAGGTTATCAATAAAAATTATATTACTCTTGTTCCAAAAGCTCAAGAGGTTGATCATATCTCAGCTTTTAGACCTATTGCTTTATGTAATGTTCTTCTCAAAATCATTACTAAAATCATGGTAGAAATGTTGAAGCCTCTTTTGCATAAGATTATTTCCCCAAAGCAAGGGGGTTATGTGGAAGGGCATCAAATAGTAGATGAGATAGTTCTTGCTCAGGAAGCCATCCATTCCATGGATATGCAAAAATCTCCTTCCATGTTCATTCGGTTAGACTTATCCAAATCTTATGACAAAGTGGATTTGCACTTCCTTATAAAAGTTTTGAGGCAATTTGGTTTCTCCAAGGATTGGATGGATTTGATTATGGAATGTATCTCTTTAGTTTCCTACTTAGTTCTTATCAATGGCATGGTTTCTCAGTCATTCCCAGCTTCCAAATGTATTAGGCAAGGTGACCTGCTTTCCCCTTATTTATTCATCATTCTTGTTGAATTCTTACGTAGGACTATAACCAAAAAGAGGGAAAACAAAACCCTTGAGGGTAGAATCACCTTGGTAAAATCAGTCCTTCAAGCTATTCCTATTTAAATAACTAGATCAAATCAGTCATCGTTTCCTTTGGAGTGGTACTAAGGAGAAAAGAAAATGAGCCTTGGTGAAATGGGACACTTTATGTCTTCCTAAGAATAAAGGGGGGTTAGGATTCTAGTCTTCTATTAATAACAATAAATCTTTAGCTGCTAAATTATATTGGAGGATGTTGCATAACCCTAATGCTCTTTGGGCCAATAATCTCTTTGCTAAATATGTTGATAACAAAAGTCCTGAAGACCTTGTTTGCTATCAACTTCCTACCAAAGGTTCTTCCATTTTAGCAATTCTTAAGACTAGTGAAGATTTGATAAAGAAAAATTTATTTTGGATCATTCATAGTGGTCAACAGGAAACTTTTTGGACAGATTATTGGGATGTTCACAAGCCTTTGATAACTCAGTTTCTCGATTGGAGGCCTTGTATGAAGGACCTTCACCGAGCTAACTGGATAAAGGTGGCTAATTACTATTAGTACCATAATGGTAATTCAAAGGTTGGTAGATATTGGATTCCTATTGAGTACGGGCCTATTCAAATCCCAGAAAGGCAAAGACAAGATATCCAAGGCATCCTTCATATGAGATCTCTCTCTTGGTCCTATGAAAATGATTGTTTTGGATGGAACAACACTACTAAGGGTGAGTATTCAGTTGCTCAAGGTTATTTGACCTTATGCCATAATAATCCCAACCATTCTTCTAACATATTTTCTCAATTATGGGCTCAAAAGCTCTGGCCTAAGGTGAGGTTCTTTAATTGGCTTTTATTGCATCGTAGGGTGCTTACTGGTGAGCAACTTGTGAAGTGTGTTTTTCATGGCCCTTTTATATGTGAGATGTTTGAAGAGAATTTAGAAACTCTCAACCATATTTTTATTGAGTGTACTTTAGCCTCTGATCTATGGAGGAGAATGGCCACTTTACTTGGCTTATAGTGGTCCAATTTTTTTACTTTTGAACATCTTTGGAGGGATTTGCCTAATCAAGAGGGTGTTGATCATTTTATTAGGCAGTTAGTTTGGATGGGTTCTACCATTCTTCTTTGGAATATTTGGATTGAAAGGAACAACCAAATTTTTAATCAAGATAGGAAGGATATTCACTATATTTGGCAAAATACCATAGCCAACTTAGTTGAATTAGTCCATCAACTCCTTAATCACCCCCAAAACTCCCACCAAATATGGGATCAAGTGATGCAAAGATTGAAGATTAAATCTTCTAAGGGCAACCATCTTAAAGGGAATGTTAGTATTAGTAATATGGATAGAACAAGAAATTGGCAACCTCCTCCTAAGGATTTTGGAAAATTCAATACTGATGGAGCCTCTAGAGGGAACCCTGGAAAAGCTAGTGTGGGAGTAATTGGTAGACTTTTAGATGGCTCCCTGGTTTTTACTTTTGCTAAGAATTTAGGTATTCTTTCCAATAACCTTGATGAGGGGTATGGTATCCTCAAAGGCCTTCAGGAGGCTACTAAGGTTGGATGGTAAAAGGTGTTAGTTGAGTCTGAATCTCAACTTATGATTAATATTTTGAAGACTCCTTCCAAGAATCATAAGGTTGATTGGAGAATAAAAATAATTATTGAGAAGATTCAATTAATCCATATGGGATTTTTGAAAGTTGATTACAATCATGTGGTCAGAGATCAAAACAAGAGTGTTGATGCTTTAGCTAATTGGGCTTTGGATAAATGTGATCTTACTTGTTATGGCCACCCTCCTAGATGGTGGGCTTCGCAAATTAGGGAAGCTCTTCTTTCTATCATTTCTTTGGATGGCTCCAGTTCTGAAAGTACATAGTTTCTTCTTGCTTTTTTTTTTTGCTTCTCTTTGGTTCATTCAGGTTTTTTTAGTTCCTAGCTCACTCTTTTCTTTCTTTTGTTTTGTTTGTTGTTTCTTGCCTTATTAGTCTTCTGGTCTAGATAGGTCTTTGTTATGTTCAATTTTTTTTTCTTTTTTATTTTTTCTTTTTTCTGTTTAGTTTTTTAAGGTGTGTGTGTTCTTTTGTTTTTTTTTTGTTTTTGTGTTCTTTGTGTTGTTTTTTGTTGTTCTTGTGTTTTTGTTGTTTTGTGTTTTTTTATGTTTTTTGTTATTGTTCTTGTGTTTTTGTCGTTATTGTTCTTGTGGTTCTCTTTTTTTGTGTTAATTCATGTTTTTTTGTGTGAGTGTTTTCTATGTTTTTTTTTTTTATTGTCTGTTGTTGGTTGTTTTTTATTTTTATTTTTATTTTATTTTTTTAATATTTTAGGTTTTGGTTGTGTTTATTTTTCATATTTTTTTTGAGAAATAAGGAGTTGTTATAAAATAATTTCTAAGAGGGTTATTGATTATTATTCTGATAAGGGTTTTTATTAAAAAAGGACTTTGGTGGATGTGTTTATTAAGTTGGAGTAAAAATATGTAAATTGAGTTATGCTTTATCTTGTGATTATTATTTGAAGTCCACTAACCCTTATTGAGATTGGAAAGGAAAGTTGTGTTTAGTGTGGCAGATTTTATGGACAACTTCTTGGTATCAAAAATGTATGGGCACATTCTCCTATTGATTGTTTATTGTGGTTGATTTCTGAAATATCATTGGAGTGAAAATTATTGATTGGGGTTTCCTTTTCGAAAGTGGTTGGTTGAATGCTTCAAGGTTTTCTATTTTGAGATTTGTGTTTAAACCTTGTTTTATAAGCATAGTCGTTGAATCCCATTGGTTATGTAAAGAACTTGAAAATAACATGAGTATCATTGTAATATGAGATTTGTGGTTGAGCATTGTTGGAAACATTTGAGTTGGGTGATACATGCTTGGACTAGGGTTTTGTGAGAAAAAGTTGTCCCTTGTGGTGATTGGTTGAGTTGAGTTGATTGAGCCTAGTCAAGTGATTGTGTGAGGTGATTTTTCAAGTTCCATGAAACAAAATATTCTATAATTTTGATTTGAGTTGAGATTGAGCTTAGAACATATTGAGTCTCTAAAGATTCTCTTTAAGCTTCTATGATTTGACTTGAGTTAAGTTGAGATTGACTTGAGTTGAGTTGAGTTGAGATCATTGTGGATCATTTTTGTCATCCATTATAGAGTGCATTGCCATTCATTGTTGAGTTCATCTTTGAGTCTTGCCTTCATATATTTGTGGATGAGATTTGAGTACTACTTGAGCATGTTTGATTGAGCCTTTGAGAATGCATTTGGGACATATTTTTGGACAGATTTGTGGCAGTTTGTGTATGATTTATTGAGCCTTTGAGAAGGATTTGTGGACAGTTTTTGGTACAGATTTGTGAATAGTTTTAGACAGATTTATGGACATATTTGGGATATATTTTGATGAGGTTCTAAGTGAGTCTATTGATCAGGGTTGAGCAAGTTCTTGGTGAAATTTTTAGAGCAGTTTTGGACAAGTTCTTGGTGAGCTTGTTGAGAAGATTTGGACAAGTTCTTAATGAGCTTGTTGGAGCATATTTGAGCAAGTTCTTGGTGAGCTTGCTAGAGCAGATTTGGACAAGTTCTTAGTGATCTTGTTGGAGTAAATTTGAGCAAGTTCTTGGTGAGCTTGCTAGAGCAGATTTGGACAAGTTCTTAGTGAGCTTGTTGGAGCAGATTTGAGCAAGTTTTGTGTGAGCTTGTTGAGCAATTTTGGACAAGTTCTGTGTGAGCTTGTTATGCAGATTTGAACAAGTTCTTAGTGATCTTGTTGGAGCAGATTTGAGCAAGTTCTATGTGATCTTGTTTATTAGTTTTAGACAAGTTCCATGTGATTTTGTTATGCATATTTGGATAAGTTCTGTGTGAGATGGTTATTGCCTAGCTTTGAGTATATCAAAGAAATCATTATATTGGATAAGGATCCTTATTTTTGTGTGAAATATTATAAGGATATTATCTTGTGGAGTACTCAACATTGGTGGAGCCACATTAAGTCTTGTGTCTCAATTGTGTATGGTGACTTGTGCTCTTACTTACTATTGTTATCTAAGTTATTAATATACACTGTTATATTTGGTTATTGCAATTAAGGACATTAATTGATATTGGTTTGAAAAAAAAATAAAAATTAGTATTATATTGCTCACCCCCCTCTCAGTATAAGCTTATGTTCTTCAATTAGTATCAGAGCGGGTTCCTTCAAAAAATCTAACATTTGAGGGCAGATTCTATAAGAACACTGATGGCTTCAGATCATCTACAAATAAGGCTCCAGTATTTGATGGTAACAATTATGCTTTCTAGAGCATGAGTATGAAGAACTACTTGATATCACAAGGATATAAGGTATGGAAAATGGTTGAAAAAGAGTATAGGGTTGAAGGTGATCCCGAGGCAGATAAGACTATCAGAAAAATTATTGAGATCAATGCAAGAGAAATGAATTGTATTTTGAGTGGGGTACAAAAGATAGATTTTGCAAATATTATGGTATGGAATTCATCTAATGAGATGTGGACCAAGTTGTAGAATACTTATGAAAGATATTCCAAGGTAAATCTATAAAAACTACAAACTCATATAAAAAGATTTGAGAAATTGAAAATGGAATATTCTAAAGGTATTGCAAGGTTTTTACTTCAAGTTGATGAGATTACTAACACCATGAGAGGTCTAGGATTTGAGATGAAATAATTAAAAGTTACTCAAAAGGTTTTGATATCACTTCCCATGAAATATTATGCAAAGGTTTCAGCAATAGAAGAAATTATGGATATCAATAATCTAACAATGGAAGAATTGCAAGGAACTCTCATAGCTTATGAGATGAGGGTAAGTAAGAATCAGGTTCCAATAAAAGAGATTGCATTCAAGGCTTCAAAAAAATATAAATGGAAAGTTTCAGAAACAAGCAAAGGTTCAGATAATGATGAGGAATCTAACTTCATCAAAAGAAATAAGGACTCAAGGAATTTTAGGGATATAAGGAAAGTCAAATGCTACAAGTGTGGTGATCTTGGTCACTATGCATACAAGTGTCCACATGAAGATAACGATGATGATGAAAAATAGGGTCATAGAATAAAAGAATATGGAAAGCATAAGCATGACAAAGATGACAGATACAAGCAAAACAGATATGAGAAGAAGAAAAAATTTAATAAGGCAAATAAATATTACTACATTGTAGAAGCAATTGATAGCTCGGATCATAGTGATAAATATAAATCAAATTATGAAAAGGAAGAAAATCTATTCCTAGGAATAGAAGGTGAAAGAGAGCAGTGCTTTGTGTGTGGTCAAAGAGATCACAGATCAGGATATTACAATGGTTTCAATGATAGTGAATATGAGATGACACATCAAGGAAATAAGCATGGTCAAAGAAATCTTGAGATTTTGTTTGCTATAGAATATTTTAATAGTATCAGTGACAATGAAGATAAATAAGTATCACTTTTGGTAATAGAAAAAGAAGAGTATGAGCCAAGAAAACAAAAATTAGAAGTCAAAATGCTAAAAGAAGAATACAAGAATCTTGAAAAGATTCGAACAGATGTCAAAATTAGAGAAGAACTACTGTAGAAAATCAGTAATCTCAGAGAAGAGCTTCAAAATGCAAAAATAATAGAAGAAAGGATTAATGAAGAACTAAGAATAATAACAGCAAGACATGACACATTAGATGAAAAGGTTCAAAAATGAGTGGAAACTTATTTTAAAGTTGTATCCTATTTCCAAAAAAATTCACAATCAAAAGGAAAGTAAGTTCTAAAATATGAAATAAAGGAAGCATCTAAGTGTTATGAAGAAAGTTCCAAAGTTCCTATGGCTCAAAATATTTAGTTTGGATTTTTTTTGAGATAGGTGAATCAAGTTCAAAAGGAAAAGAAATACTTGAAGAAAAAAACAAGGAAGAAACTAAGGAAGAGGATTTAGATACTACAAAGAAAGTTCAAGAATGCAATGCACAAGTTGAAGATGATCATAGGAATAATGGTCAAGAAAGGTATGAGGAACCAAGGCATGAACAAAGAGATTTTCAAGGACATTGTTTTTCTTGTAATGGATTTGGACACAGGGCTATACACTACAAGGTCTATGGATCAAAGAAGTTTGATTTTGCTAGAAGAAACATCAAAGGAAAAAAATGTATGGTTTTCAGGAACATTGCTTCTCATGTAACAAGATTGGTCATAGAGCTTCTCAGTGAAAAGGAAATGAGCAACATGGGTTTGGTTTTAGAGTTACACAATTCAAAAGTCATGGTCACAATGGTCATGAAAACAGAACTTCACAATACAAGGTTTAGGAAAGGAATGGATATGGAAATTATTTTAAGAAATATTTCAGGATATGGGCACCATCCAAAGGCTACAATATCAAGTGTTTTAACTACAATAACTTTGGACATATTGCAAAATGGTGTAGGACTCAATTCCAAATAAGTTCAAGGCAAGAAGGTCAAACAAGTTCAAGGCAAGAAGGTCAAATAGGTTCAAGGCAATAAGATCAAGAGAAGGATATCATAAAAACATGGAAGGAAGTTGATAAAGGAAAGAAACAATGTAATATGGGAGTAAAATTATTCCCACCCCACAATTAATCACATCCCTAGAGGTTTAATCTCTTTGGAGATTCTATTTAATCAAAATGATAGAGCTAAAAATCATAGTAGTAAAGTAGATGTTAAGGAGTACAAGGAAATATAGTTGGAACCTATAAAGGTTATCAAAATTGGGACTGATTGCATATCGGATGAACTTGAAGGAATTAAAAACTTGTGCTATGAATAACCCGACATTGGGGCATGGAGATACCAGGATTTAAAGGGATATGACAATAATGTGATCCAACATACCATAGAGCTATAGGAGGGGGTAAAGCCTTTTCAGCAAAAGCAACGTCTTTTCAATCCTAAAATCTAAGTGCTCATGAAGGCCAAACTATTGAAGATGTTAGAGGTAAAGATAATATATCCGATCAAGCACTCAACATGGGTGGTGAACCTGGTCCTAGTAAGGAAGAATAATGGAGACATTCGATTGTGTGTTTATTTTTGCAACCTGAACCAGGCATCACTTAAATATCATTATCTTTTTCCCAAGATTGTTCAAATCCTTCACATGGTTGCTGGTGCACAAAGAATCTCATTACTATATGGCTTCTTCGAATATAATCAAATCTAGGTGAATGATGAGGACCAATATAAAATAGAATTCATCACCAAGCGGGACACCTTTGCCTACCAGCGAATGCCCTTTAGGCTCTCGAATGTTGGTGCAACCTTCCAAAGGGCCATGGACGTCACCTTCGGTGAGTTACTAAATAGAATTATTGTAATATATGTTGATGATATGACTATGTTTTCACACCATATAGAAGACCATGTTGCTCATTTAAGGTAGGTGTTCTAGAAGTGTCATGAGTTTAAGATCTCAATTAATCCAAAGAAGTCGATCTTTGCTATTAAATAATGGAAATTATTGGGTCATGTAATCTCACAAGAAATGTTAGCGATTGATCCTGCAAGATCCAAAGCACTCATGAAATTGTTGTTGACTACCAATAAGAAGGACCTATAATCTTTATTCGGTCAAATCAATTTTATCCATAAATTTATTGTCGATTTTGCTCAGGTTGTGAAGCCCATGACTGAGATTTTGAAAAAGAAAATTGAATTTAAGTGGATGGAAGTCAAGAGACAAGCTTTTCAAGAAATCAAAGAAAGAATCACTTAGGCTATGATTTTAATTAATCTTGACTATTCGAAAGACTTCATTCTCTATATATTGGGTGAGCAAGAAAGCTATGTTGTAGTGTTGACATAGAAACAAGAAAATGGAGAAGAGAATCCAATTACTTTCTTGAGCCAAGTTATTATGCCGCATCAGGAGAAGTACAATTTTATCGAGAAGCAAGCGTATGCAGTGATGAAATAATTGAAGAAGTTTTGACATTTTTTTTCATAGAGAAAGACTGTTATTTATGTTATTCATCCTTATGTTCAAAACTTTATACTCCAAGGAGAACTAGATGATAAAAGGGTAGGTTGGGTTTCAAAAATTCAAGAATATGATGTGGAGATCCGACCAACAAAGTTGGTTTGTGGGCGAGCTTTATGTCAGGAGTTAGCTAGAAGTGTTGCCTCTGAAACATTTGATGTGGTATATGAAGAAGACATTGGTGAAAGGATTTGCGCCAACCATACTATGAGCGATCATGATTGTATAGAATAATTTATTTATTATTTTACTTTTGGGATATTTCCAACTCACATTTATGCTTCACGACATCGTAGATTCAGGTTGTAAGCGCTCAAGTATGTACTGTTGCCCAATGGATTTTATCATAAGAACATTGATGGATTTCTTCTCAGGTGTGTGAAAGCGTCCGAGAAGGAGAAGATATTGGAGGAGTTTCATTATGGACTATCTAATGGTCACTATTTAGGAAGGCCTATGGCTTTAAATATTATTCGAGCAGGTTATTTATGGCCCACTATGTTCACCAATGCTCATAGAGTAAGTCAATAGTGTGACAGTTGTCAGTGATATGTTGGAAAAATTAGGAAAGGAGCTTTACCCCTATGCCCAATCTAGGTGGAAGCACCTTTTCAACAGTGGGGGCTCGACTTCATTGGAATTATTTGTCCACATTCTTCCACGGAGCACAAGTACATCTTGACGGTGATTGATTATTTCACCAGATGATTAGAGACTATTCCCACCAAGAAATATGATCAAGCAATTGTTATATTTTTTCTTGAAGGAATCATTACTTGTTTCGGCATCCCAAATTCGATCATAACTGATAATGACACTCCATTCATTAGGGCTAAAATCATAGATTTTGCTAGCAAATATGGCATTTATTTGAAGATACCATCCAACTATTATCTACAAGGGAATGGATTGGTCGAATCTACCAACAAAAATTTACTATGAATATTAAAAAGGACAATGGGCATTAATAATAGAAGCTGGCATTTGTTGTTGAATCAAGTGCTTTGGGCGGACCGTATCTCAGTGAATAAATCTACCAAATCTTCCCTGTATACCTTGGTTTATGGGAAATATGTCATGCTTCCCACTCATATTGAGTTGTCGATACTCCAAACATTGCAGTTGTTCTAGGATGAAGATGAAGAATATGATCCTATGAGTGCAAGGTTGGCATAGTTGTTACAGTTAGAGGAGGATATGGAGTAGTTTTATCAAGCATTTGATGAGCACACTAAAGAGATGAAGTGGTTTGGAAGGAAAACAACTAAACGCAACTTCCAAGTGGGAGATTTAGTTTTAAAATGGAATAAAAAGAAGGCTAAGCCAGGGAATCACCATAAGTTCAATGCTATTTGGGAGGGCCCCTTTCAAATTTTTACGATGAATTTGACAAATGCTTATTGCCTTCGTGATCTGAAGGGTTATGATCTCCCCATTCCAGTAAATGGTCTTCATCTGAAGGCCTATATTCAATGATGATATTCTGGTAAGGAACCACTTTGTACATATGTAAATACTCTTTTCAATATGTTGATGTTTTCAAAATTGTTGATGTTTTTTTTAGCATATACGATATATATATATATATATATATATATATATATATATATATCTAAAAAAAAAGGCAAAACCTGTCTATGGGGCACATTCACCCAAGTGATAGGTTCATTGGCTATGGCAATGTCTATGAATTGGGCAAAAGAACAAACAATACACCGTGTACAAAATGCATTCGTCCCAAGTAGAGGCGAGAGGGCCATTCGGCCTAAGTATGAGGTGACTGAGCAATATGACGAAAGGAAGAGTTAAATTCATTAGCAATATTGATGTCGCAAGGAAAATTGAGGGACAAAGTTAATATAATATATATATATATATGTGTGTGTGTGTGTGTGTGTGTGTGTGTGTTTGTGTGTGTGTGTGTGGAATCATATTCACCTCGATAAAATGCAACACGGTCGTTCACCTTTTGATTAGGGCAAACGTAATTCACAAATCAGACATTAGGTTCGATGAAAATAGGTAAGATACTGGCATCTCGTTCACCCCGAATGATAGGTGAATGGGCCGTTCACCCTTGTTATGGGCAAACGCGTCAAGAAGGGCGAGGAAATTTTATGTTTTTTGCATATGTTAAAAAATTATAAAAAATAAAGCTCATTATTTTTAGTTTTGAAGCCTTATGATTTATGAGCGCTTTCGAAAGAGAAAAAAAATGTTAGTCTTATAATGACACTAAGAGGGGGGGTGAATCAGTGTAGCTCTTTAAACTTAAATTTACAGCTCTTAATACCGCAACAATTAAAACTTATTACTAGATACAACAAGTATAACAAAAGAGCATCACACAACACAAGATTTAACGAGGTTCACCAATGTGGCTACTCCTCAAAAATTGACTGCTTGGACTACCATCCAAATCCAGCCTTTGCAAAGCACCAACTTTACAATCAATTTACCAGCACCCACTGGAAGGAGCACCAACCCCTGATTTATCTGCACCAACAGAAAGGAGCACCAACCCCTAATTTATCTGCACCAACAGAAAGGAGCACCAACCCCTGATTTATCTGCACCAACAGAAAGGAGCACCAACCCCTGATTTACTAGCACCAACTAGAAGGAGCACCAACCCCTGATTTATCCGCACCAACAGAAAGGAGCACCAACCCCGATTTATCCGCACCAAAGAAAGGAGCACCAACCCCTGATGCCAAGCACCAACCTGGACTTCAATTTGAATCTATAAGTTTGACAATAAGATACCTTTGCTTTTGCAAGACCCTAACTGGTCTTCTTCACCTTTGCATTCTCTATGCACTCTGCTCTCTCTATGCAATCACTTCGCACACTCTGCTTCGTTACAATCGAACTTCACGATCGTCTTCTCCCTTTTGTGCACTCTGCTCTCTTTGCAAATTTTGCACTTAGCATGATTCGACATGACTTGCTCTCTATGCACAATGACCATATTTCACACACATTCCACAATCTACTCAATTCTCCAAACAACCCTCCTTTTATAACAATATTTTTTATGATGAAAACCCTAATCTTAGTCGGCTGTAAATCCTAATCTTAGTCGGCTTTCATAACAACTGTAAACCCTAATTTTAGTCGATTGTCATCGGTCTTCATCGGCTTCAACTCAAGAAGATGTTCGGTTTATCCATCGCTTGATGATTTCATTCTGGACAGACCCTGTAACCGCCATACTAACTTTTGATCACTCTTCGTATTTCAATAGTATGAAATCACTCTATAACTACCCCTATAAATGTCGTAGTGATGTCGGTCCACTATCATACTTCTCATTTCAATTAGGTTCTCCTTCTTGACTTGCGCATTTATGACCTATCATGAAATCATGACATTTTTGCCTCTATAGCTTCTTTTGTTGTTGTTGTCGTGAAAATACATGTCATGATATCATGACACTTTCACCTCCGTACGCTTTCTCTATTCTTTTGTCATGATATCATGACATTTCTACCTCTGCAGACTTCATCTTTTCTTTTTCATGATATCGTGACATTTTTGCCTCCGTATACTTCGTCTTTGCTTTTGTCATGATATCGCGACACTTCTGCTTCCATAGACTTCGACTTTGCTTTTGTCGTGATATCGTGACACTTCTACCTCCGTAGTCTTCAACTTAGCTTTTGTCATGAAATCGTGACACTTTTGCTTTCATACTTAGCTTCTTTGCTTTTGTCACGAAATCATGACACTTCTGCCTTCGAAGTCTTCTTCTCTGCTTTTGTCATGAAATCGTGACACTTCTACTTTCATACTTTACTTCTTTGCTTTTGTCATGAAATCATGACACTTCTACCTTCAAAGTCTTCTTCTCTACTTTTGTCATGAAATCGTGACACTTCTACTTTCATACTTTACTTCTTTGCTTTTGTCATGAAATCGTGACACTTCTACTTTAAGTCTTGCTTTTTGCTTTTGTCATGAAATCTGACAATTACACTTCCGTACGCTTCCTCTCTTTCTTTTGTCACAAAAATGCGACATGTCACGATATCGTCACACTTTTCAAACTTACTTTCTCTCTCCTATTTTAGTCACGAAAATGCGACATGTCACGAAATCGTGACACTTTTCAAACTTACTTTCTCTCTCCTATTTTAGTCGCAAAAATGCGACATGTCACGAAATCGTGACACTTTTCTTACTTTTTCTCTTTCTTCGAACTTGTCACGAAATCGTGACACTTTTTCTCTTTCTCTTTCTCTTCCAACATGTCACGAAATCATGACAGTTTTTCCACTTGCCTTTTTCTCTTCCAACATGTCACGAAATCATGACAGTTTTTCCTACTTTTTCTCTCTCTTCCAACATGTCACGAAATCATGACAGTTTTTCTTGCTTTTTCTCTCTTCCAACATGTCACGAAATCGTGACATTTTTTCTTACTTTTTCTCTCTCTTCCAACATGTCACGAAATCATGACATTTTTTCCTATTTTTCTCTCTCTTCCAACATGTCATGAAATCGTGATAGTTTTTCCTACTTTTTCTCTCTCTTCCAACATGTCGTGAAATCGCGATAGTTTTTCTTGTTTTTCTCTCTCTTCCAACATGTCACGAAATCGTGACAATTTTTCTTACTTTTTCTCTCTCTTCCAACATGTCATGAAATCATGACATTTTTTCTTGCTTGTTGTATATGTCGCGATATCGTGACACTTTTCTTACTTGTCTTTTTTCTTTGATCTTTTGCATATGGGCCACTTCGGTCTTCTTGGAAAATCACTATACATACTCTGAATAACCTTTGAACTCCTGTCTTCTGCATCTGAATAGCTTTTGAACTTCCTATCCACTGCATCAACAGATCTATCTGACTGTGTTGACAACAATGACAATATCTGTTGTTGCACCTTGCTCAACAATCTCCCCCTTTGGAATTGTTGGCAACACATGTGCAATTTCTCATAACTCTTCTCCCCCTTTGACAATAATACCAAAGGGCTACTGCAGACTCCCCCGAGTCCATGCACAACATTCTCAGGCAAAATTTATTACACTTAGCAAAAATCATGAACATGAGCAAAAAGATAATCAAATACTTAAATGCTCCCCCCGAGAATGTGATCCCTGTAGCTAGTCAATTCTTGGGAAGTGTGACCACTCCCAATTTATTGCGAAGGTACTCAAAAACTTCCTTGGGCAATGGTTTTGTGAAGATATCCTGCTACTTGCTCTGTAGTTGGAACAAAATCCAACTTAACCTCACCTTTCGCAACTTTCTCCTTCAAAAAGTGATACCCGATAGCAATGTGTTTTGTGCGTGAATGCATAACCGGATTCTTGGAGATGTTAATGGCACTGGTGTTATCACACTTAACTGATATTGGCTCATCGAAGCTAATACCAAGATCTTTCAGGGTTTGTTTCATCCACAATACCTACGTACAACATGTTGTCGCTGCAATATATTCTGCCTCTGCTGTCGATAAAGAAACTGACTCTTGTTTCTTACTGTGCCACGTGACCAATCTGTCTCCAAGATAGAATGCACCTCCACTGGTACTCTTTCTATCATCGACACATCCTGCCCAATCTGCATCTGAATACAAAATAAGGGTGAAGTCTTTACCTTTCGGATACCATAACCCATACTCCATAGTACCCTTGAGGTACCGAAGAATCCTCTTCACTACTGTCACATGAGTCTCCTTGGGATTAGCCTGAAATCATGCTACCATGCATACTGCCTGCAAAATATCTGGTCTGGTAGCTGTCAGGTACAGTAAGCTCCCAATCATAGATCTGTACATGGTTTGATCAATAGGTGGAGATTTGTCATCCTTGCTCAACTTGCAACCTGTCATCATGGGAGTGCTAACTGGCTTACAATCCTCCATTGTGAACTTTTTTAACATCTCTTTCACATATTTAACTTGAGAAATAAATATGCCCTTCTTATTTTGATTAACTTGCAACCCGAGGAAATACGAAAGTTCACCAATCATTGACATTTCAAATTCTTTCTGCATCTTATTTGCTAAATCTTTACACGACTCATCTTTGTTGCTACCAAATATGATATCATCTACGTATACAACAAGAACAATAAGATGCCCATTTTCTATTTTGACATACAAATTACTATCCACCATACCTTTCTTAAACCCTTGTTGAGTGAGATAGTTGTCTAGCCTTGCATACCATGCTCGGGGTGCCTGTTTTAAGCCATATAATGCTTTCTTCAACTTGCAAACCAAGTTGGGATCATCACCAAGTTGGAAACCATCTGGTTGCTCAATATAAACCTCTTCTTCAAGTTTCCCATTCAAAAATGCTGATTTCACATCCATTTGATAAACTTTGAAATTCTTGTAGATTGCTAAAGCCAGAAACATTCTAATTGCCTCTAGTCTAGCTACTGGTGCAAAAGTTTCCTCAAAGTCAATGCCTTCAACTTGTGCATAACCCTTACATACCAATCTTGCTTTATTTTTGACTACCTGTCCGTCTTCATTCAATTTGTTTCAAAAAATCCATTTAGTCCCGATTATATTTTTATTTGCGGGTCTAGGTACTAACTCCCAAGTTTCATTTTTCTCGATCTGATCTAATTCTTCATTTATTGCCTTCATCCAACTTTCATCTTTGCTTGCGTCAGCAACATTTTTGGGCTCAATGTTGGATAATAGAGAGTAGTTACTTACTACTCTTCTTCTTGTCTGAACACCAACTTTGGGGTCTCCAATTATTTGCTCTCTAGGATGATTTTTCTGCCAGCTTCCTGTTTTGAATTTCTTATTTTCTTCCACTTCTGAATCACAACTTAAATCATCCGAGTCAATTTTTTGTATCTTTTCCGTTTCGTTTTCCTCATCTCCTTCAATAACCTCTTCATAAATTGGGTAGTTCTTTTCATAGCTAATTACTCGTTCTCTACCTTCATCAAATTTAACATCGGCACTGTCCACAATTTTCTTTAGCCTCTTGTTGTAGCATTTGTAAGCTTTGCTTTTTGATGAATAACCAACAAAAATACCTTCATCCGCTCTATCTTCAAACTTACCAAGATTATCTTCAGTTCTTTTGATGTAGCACTTGCTCGCCAAAAACTTTGAGGTATTTTGTTGTTGCCCTTTTACCGAACCACAACTCATAAGGAGTTTTGCTTTCATGTGTTCTCAGCATGTACCTATTTTGGATATACACCATAGTATGGACTGCTTCTTTCCAAAATCTGTCTGCTACTCTGCTTTCAGCCAACATAGTCCGTGCCATTTCCTGCACTGTCCTGTTCTTTCTTTCTACCACTCCATTCTGCTGAGGTGTCCTGGCTGTTGAAAACTGTCTCCTAATACCATATTTTTCATAGTACTCTGTAAACTCCTCTAAAATGAATTCTCCTCCTCTATCTGATCTTAAACATTTGATCCTCTTTCCTATTTCATTCTCAACTTGGTTTTTGAAAGTCTTGAACATTTCAAAAGCTTCTGATTTATGCTTCAAGAAAAATATCCATGTCATTCTGGAATAGTCATCAATGCACAACATAAAATATTTGTCACCATTTATGCTTTGTGTTCTCATGGGTCCACATAAATCAGTGTGTATTAGTTCCAAAGGTTTGCTTGTGTAGTACTCTTTTGTTTTGAATGTGACTCTAGTTTGCTTCCCCTTTTGGCATGAAGCACAAATGTTGTTTGCGGGTTTGTTGATGGTGGGAATATCTCTCACTGCCCTTTTTGAGTTGATTTTTACTAGATTATCAAAACTGATATGACCGAGTCTCTTGTGCCACAACCAATTTTCTTCTTCCTGTCCAATAAAACAAGCTCCTTCTGAAGTCTCTGAGAGCGTGTACAGGTTGCCAGATGTCCTTGATCCAGTTGCTATCAATTTTCCACTGTTTGTTTTTCTGACTTCACAACCCTGCTTCTTAAAAACTACTTCATGACCTTTATCACAAATCTGACTTACGCTCAACAAGTTATGTTTCAAACCATCCACAAACAAGACTTCTTCTGACTTAATTTTTTCGTCACTAATTTTAACTGAACCTTTGCCAACTATCTTAGCTCCATCATTATTTCCAAACTTTACTGAACCACCTTCATATTTCTGTAACTTCTCAAATTTTTGTTTGTCACTTGTCATATGACTTGGAGCATCCACTATCAAGTATCCATGGTACATATTTATTCTATGCTTTAAATGTTGTTTGTACGATTAAGGATTCCTTTTCTTCCTTAAGTCGCTCTTTTTCTTTCCACTCCATTTTGATAGTAGTTTTGGGCTCTTGTTTTGCCTTTCCCTTATCAATAGCTTGTGCATGTTTTTCGAGAAGTTTTCTATTTTGTCTCATCCTATTTGGTTGAAATTTTCTTCCCTAAAACTGATTTGATGCAAATGTACTTCTACAGTTTCTTGCAATGTGCCCAAAATTATGACAGTTATAACATTCTACTGTATAATTCATCAGAGGAGAAAAAGCATTTCTACTGGTGAAATTCCTTGGTCTTACATTATATTTGCAGTCTGAGATTTTATGTCCATAGCCATTGCATTTAAAACAGAAACCAGAAAAGGGATAATTGAACCTGGGTGATGGTCTTTGCCATGTTGCCGTAGGAGCCATAGGTCTTCTTCTTCTTTGATGTGTGACATTGGTGAATCCATCATTGTCAATTCTCCTTTCGTGCCTGGCATTATTGCTTTCTTTTGCATGAGACATTTTTCCTTGATCAACCTGTTTCTTATCTTCATTCTTTATGGATTCTACATTTTTGGCCTTTGATCCATTTGATGATTCTCCTTCGATGAAACCTAGACCAAATTTGATGCTTGCAGGCCTTTGGTCATTTATAATCTTATCCAACTTCATAGAACTTTCTTCGCGTTTGTGATAGCAACTAATTTTGTGATTCATCTCTTCTATCTACGTCCGTAAACCAACATTCTCTTCTTCTAGTTTGCAGCAATAATCTATTTTCATGGTAATTTGTACTTCGAGATCTTCAGATATTTTCTTGTATTCTTCTATCTCGTACTTTCAGATTAGTTATGATTTCATTTGCATCCTCAAGATTTTTTGAAATTTTCTTATTCTTTTTCCTCTCTATTTTCCACTCTTCAAGTGTAGAGATCAACTCACCTTCTAGATCTACTTCAACCTCAAGGTTTTCACCACATACTTCAGAGTTCACTCCTTCCTTTTCTGATTTTACTTCTTCAAATTCCATTGTGTTACTTCCAAGATCACCCTAGCCGGTTAAGCTTGTACAGGAACTTAGCTCTGATACCAATTGTTAGTCTTACAATGACACTGAGAGGGGGTGAATCAGTGTAGCTCTATAAACTTGAATTTATAGCTCTTAATACCGTAGCAATTAAAACTTATTACTAGATACAACAAGTATAACAAAAGAGCATCACACAACACAAGATTTAACGAGGTTCACCAATGTGGCTACTCCTCAAAAATTGATTGCTTGGACTACCATCCAAATCTAGCCTTTGCAAAGCACCAACTTTACAATCAATTTACCAGACACCCACTGGAAGCAGCACCAACCCCTATTTATCTACACAAAAGCACCAACCCCTATTTATCTACACCAACGAAAGGAGCACCAACCCCTAATTTATCTACACCAACAGAAAGGAGCACCAACCCCTGATTTATCCACACCAACAGGAAGGAGCACCAACCCCTGATTTATCAACACCAACAGAAAGGAGCACCAACCCTATTTACCAGCACCAACCCCGATGCCAAGCTGCAACCTGGACTTCAATTTGAATCTATAAGTTTGACAATAAGATACCTTTGCTTTTGCAAGACCCTGACTAGTCTTCTTCACCTTTGCATTCTCTATGCACTCTGCTCTCTCTATGCAATCACTTCGCACACTCTGCTTCATTATAGTCAAACTTCACGATCATCTTCTCCCTTTTTGCACTCTACTCTCTTTGCAAATTTTACACTTAGCATGATTCGACATGACTTGCTCTCTACGCACAATGACCGTATTTCACACACATTCCACACTCTACCAATTCTCCAAACAACCCTCCTTTTATAACAATATTTTTTATGATGAAAACCCTAATCTTAGTCGGTTGTAAATCCTAATCTTAGTCGGCTTTCATAACAACTGTAAACCCTAATTTTAGTCGGTTGTCATCGGTCTTCATCGGCTTCAACTCAAGAAGATGTTCAGTTTATCCATCGCTTGATGATTTCATTCTGGACAGACCCTGTAACCGCCATACTGACTTTTGATCACTCTTCATATTTTAGCAGTATGAAATCACTCTATAATCACCCCTATAAATGTCGTAGTGATGTCGGTCCACTATCATACTTCTCATTTCAATCGGGTTCTCCTTCTTGACTTGCGCATTTATGACCTATCATGAAATCGTGACATTTCTGCCTCTATAGCTTCTTTTGTTGTTGTTGCTGCAAAAATACATGTCACGATATCATGACACTTTCACCTTCGTACGCTTTCTCTATTCTTTTGTCATGATATCATGACATTTCTACCTCCGTAGACTTCATCTTTTCTTTTGTCATGATATCACGACATTTCTACCTCCGTATACTTCATCTTTGCTTTTGTCATGATATCGCGACACTTCTGCTTCCATAGACTTTGACTTTGCTTTTGTCACGATATCGTGACACTTATGCCTCCATAGTCTTCAACTTAGCTTTTGTCATGAAATCGTGACACTTCTACTTTCGTACTTAGCTTCTTTTCTTTTGTCATGAAATCATGACACTTCTACCTTCGAAGTCTTCTTCTCTGCTTTTGTCATGAAATCATGACACTTCTACTTTCATACTTTACTTCTTTGCTTTTGTCATGAAATCATGACACTTCTGCCTTCAAAGTCTTCTTCTCTACTTTTGTCATGAAATCATGACACTTCTGCTTTCATACTTTACTTCTTTGCTTTTGTCACAAAATCGTGACACTTCTGCTTTCAAAGTCTTGCTTTCTACTTTTATCGTGAAATCGTGACAGTTCTGCTTCCGTACGCTTCCTCTCTTTCTTTTGTCATGAAAATGCGACATGTCGCGATATCGTGACACTTTTCAAACTTACTTTCTCTCTCCTATTTTAGTCACAAAAATGCGACATGTCACGAAATCGTGACACTTTTCAAACTTACTTTCTCTCTCCTATTTTAGTCATGAAAATGCGACATGTCGCAAAATCGTGACACTTTTCTTACTTGTTCTCTTTCTTCGAACTTGTCACGAAATCGTGACACTTTTTCCTACTTTCTCTTTCTCTTCCAACATGTCACGAAATCATGACAGTTTTTCCACTTGCTTTTTCTCTTCCAACATGTCACAAAATCGTGACAGTTTTTCCTTGCTTTTTCTCTCTTCCAACATGTCACGAAATCATGACAGTTTTTCCTACTTTTTCTCTCTCTTCCAACATGTCACGAAATCGTGACAGTTTTTCCTACTTTTTCTCTCTTCCAACATGTCGCGAAATCGTGACAATTTTTCTTGCCTGCTGTATATGTCGCGATATCGTGACACTTTTCTTACTTGTCTTTTTCTTTGATCTTTTGCATATGGGCCACTTCGGTCTTCTTGGAAAATCATTGTACATACTCTGAATAACCTTTGAACTCCTGTCTTCTGCATCTGAATAGCTTTTGAACTTCCTGTCCACTGCATCAACAGATCTATCTGACTGTGTTGACAACAATGACAATACTGTTGTTGCACCTTGCTCAACAAAAAAAAGAGAATTGATCACAAAGAAGAAAAACAAAGAGAGAAAAGAAAAGTCTTAAGTTATTTTTAGAAAAATCTTATTTTCTAAATATGTGCGAAGAAGCAAAAGCAGACAATGTTTTCTTTAAGAAGGTCATTCACCATAGAATTTCCAAGCAGTTTGAATGCGCCCTAAAATGAGGAAAAGTGTTACATATTGATCTAAGTTTCGAAGTCGCTAGGGAAAGGGATTGAATTTCTCAGTGCCCAAATCGATTTCGCCAAAATGAGGGAGTAGTTACTTCAGTTTCGGAAGAACATTTTAAAGACAAGTCACCCCTTCGGTTACATGGCGATAATTGGATAGTCAGAGTACAGAGAAAAGGGGCATTAAATTCAAAACGTGCACTGTCCCGAAGGTTTATTTTTTTAGGAGCAACGAATATTTATTATTGGTTAATAAGTGACTAATTTAGCTTGCCCAACAAGCTTCAGGTGCTAGGGTACAATTTATAATACAATTACATAGCAAAGATGGCACATTTTTCTAGGAATATCTGGAGGTGAATCAAAGGAAAAATCATTGAAGCATAGAGAATGGTGCCGAAATAGCGCATCGATATTCTTTTTCTCCCGAAGGTGCCAAAAATTATTGCAATATTTATTGCGGTGAATGTGGGATGGCCCTATAAAAATGATGAGGTAAAAGCCCGCAGTTTATGTTCATTTTTAATTTTTGTTGTGTTTCGCATCATAGCTACAGAATATTTCATAGAGTGCTCAAATAATTTTCCAAAGAGGAGAAAAATGGAAAAATGGAGCAGGGAACCCAAAGAAGTCCGGGAAGCTACTGAGCCCAAGAATTCAAAGAAAAATGGAGGCTCTAAAGAAAAAAGGTTAGGAAAAATGACTATGTCGATTTGGACCCATATGAGGACTCTATGGCAAAAATTGGAGACTGCCTTATCACTCATAAAAGAGTGAAGATATTAAGGCAAGATGTAGAAACGGAGGTGAGCCAAGGAGTAATATCAAATAGCTGGCTAACAGTACCTTATAATTTTTAGTTGTCCTGGTATTTGTGTACATCAGTTCATCCATACCCTGAACTGGTGTAACTCATTGCCCAATTTTATGATCCATTCACCAAGGCTATCAAAAATGCAAGGAGAGAAATATTGTTCACCATCACTCCAAATGAAGTTCAGCAGGCTATTGTTTGTGGGTTGAAGCCTCCTTCTTATGCAGTTAAAAATAAGTTGCATACAGATGAACAAAAGGATAGATACATCTCTACGGTGACTATGCACCAGTTCATGGAGACTCAACTGGTTAAAGAGTCGTCGATGGGGCAACTTCCCAATTTACCGAAGCTGCTGTCAGATTTTAAGAGCCTAGACATATATTCAATGTTGGCATGGATCGTTGGGTTACCTTCAAATGAGACAGTGCATAAATAGTAGGTGGTCCTAGCACAATGTATTTGTAAAGTTGAATTTTATTCTCCCGCGGCCATGAGGTAAGGCAACAACCCCATTTTCTTCGATTGGGCAGATTATATTTCTCGGAGGTTGAATTCCCAATTGGAGAAGATGCAAACTAGAGGGTCAAATTCATTCAGGCTTACTTCCTATTTGGTATGGTTTTTCTTTTTTCAGTTACAGCAACGCATTTATTTCATTGCATTATTGCAGGTGGGTGAGAAAATGAACACGTGCCAATTTATATGTGGACTCCCGTTTTGTCAATAAGGGAGTTATTTTACAACTTCAACAACTAGTTTTTGGGCCCAGCCATAGAATTGCTTTGCGGTACCTGTGAGAGAGTACTACAGAATTTAAGGGATATAGTCGTTATGTAGGAGAAAGGCAATATTTTTCTGCTTACCCAGGGCGTAGTCGTGATAATATTTGGTTTTACGGGTAAGCCATTTTTGTTGCCATACTTTACCACATAGCATGTGTTCGCCATGGAATTTATACGCGAGATATATTACGTAAATTATGTATATGAATCTGGGCGCAGAAAGAATACCACATGCAATATGCCTTTCAAATTTGGTAGTCTAGAGGTGAGCCAAGTTAGACAGAATCGGCTCCTGACAGTGGCGCTACAAGATTTGGGCTTGATAGAACTACCGTAGCGCTAGATATATGACCCTCTAGGTAAATTCATAGCTATTGTGAAAGCTAAATCTTTTCATTGTTGTCTATGGCCAGATATATAGAAGAATAGAAATAATTTTGACGGGTCGGACATGAATTGGCACTTTAAGAATATGACAACGCTCCTGCCATGGCATGATTATTATGAGCAAGAGGCAGAATATAATTCGATGAAATATAAGACCCATATTCCTCCGCTGATATTATTAAGTTCTATTCAAGAAAGTGAACCCATCTGGACTGAAGAAAAAATAATAAATTTGTGGATTGTGTGAATTCATCGCGGGAAGCCGACTGCTCCTTATAGGCTGAAATTGGATGAGCAATTTTTAGATAATTATGATAATTATGTAGACTCATATCAGCCCATCACCTTTGCCAATAGTTTGCCTCAAATCTTCTAGCACTCTGATAGCGACGAAGGCAAAACTGACCAAGAGTGTTCGATGGTCGAAGATGAGGCTCCAGAGGACGAAGAATAGCAGTATGTGTTTAAAAGGAGATCTCAATGAATAAGGTGAAAAGTAGAAGATGCACCCATGCTAGAAAAGCAAAATGCCTCAAAAGCACCTCCATTTCCAAAGGCGACCAAAATACCAAGGACCAGTGCAGTTGTAACTTCTACTATTGTGGCCTCAACCGCTCTAGCTTCTTCAGTGTTTGTTACCACAATTTCCATAGTGACAGATGCAGCGGTTCCTACAATTACTAACATGTCAATGATAGTTGTAAATCCTTCACCCATAGCAGATCTCCTAGCTAAAGTTGCACAGATATTCTCAATGGTGCAAGAACAAAAGAAGATCATCAGTCGAAAAGCTCTCACGTGGAGGTCATGGATAACAAATATAATGTAAACATTGAAGAGAGGTCGAAGGTGGAGCAAGAGGAGGTAATCTCATAACTACCCCTATCACCACGTCACACGGTACCCACACCTGAAGGTATGTCTTCTCTTCCCTCTTCTTCTTCTTTGGAGCAAGTAGTGATTTATGTTCCATTTTCATCTGTTTCACTTCCATCATCATCGGTCTTCATTTCTATGCCCTTTGGTATGCCCTCCACATCCATTTTACTTTCATCTTATTTCACCCCCGAAGTCACTACTGCTTCTTCTTCTATTCTCGTTTATTCATCTTCCATTTCTTTTAGTTCGTATGTGTCAAATTTGAATCCCTTTTCACACCCTTCTCCTTTTGTCCCTGCCACCACCACCATCAAAGTTGTGAGTATGCAAGCTCCTTCTAGAGTAAGCATAACTATAGCTAAACTTGATTCCTCCATCAAATATACCATTTCCATTCCACCCACTATTTCCCTTCTGCCCCTTTTAGTCGTATCATCCACTTCTGCTGGGCCCAAACGCTTAGACGTTTTGGTTCTGTTCACCTCATTTTTGGAGTTGCAAACAGTTCCTAATGTGCAGGTGGCCCACAAGCATCCCGTTGTAGAGAATATCAATTGGGCACACTTGAGCTCTTCATAGTGGTTTAATAGCATGAGGTTTAATGAGACCTTGGGTCCATCTCGACCGATTAAGCAAGTTTCTTTTGATCCTATTGCAATGGAGGCTTATATCACCACCATTACTCCATTGGTGCAGAAGCCTCAAGGGGAGTTGTTGTCGAGTGATCTTATTTCTAAGACTATAACATAAGACCTCATGTGGATAGATCCGATGGATAAAATGGGTAATATTCAAGTAGATATGAGCTCAATATACTTGCATGGTGAGTATTTTAAAGAAAAATATTTTGAAAATGAGAACAAGATCATTGAGCTCGAGACCAACTTGGCAAAAAGTAGAGCACAAGAGGAGAAGATGGCCACTGAAAATGAATACTTGCACCAATAGGTCAAAGTGCACTTGAAGGAGCATGATACCACCAGGATTGAAATGCATGAGCTCCAGCAGTAGCTCGAGGATATGAATAAGCAGTTAGCTGAGAAGGCAGCACAGGTTGTTGGTTTTTCGTTGGACAGCATCAAAGGAACACATTTTTTCTCTGCAAAACACTGCGAGAAACTGGTCACACAAGCATTTAAAGTGTTACGCTATTTGTGGAAGGTGCGTATATAAATTCATCTAGGGCAGAAACTTATTGAAACCATGGAGGAAATGTTGGAACCACATATATGGACATGAAAATCCAAGCCTTATCCAATACCAATTTGCACATTTACCCTCTCAACGAAATGGATAACACTTGGTCCAAAGCCAAAGTCACTCTGCACAGTTATTTTCAACGAATGGACCTGTTAAGGGAAGTACGATAAATTCTCAACACTATCGACGTGAGCATACAATTTCCATGTCTTGTTTTGAGACTATTGATGAGTTGGGATTTTTGACCTTTATAGATGAGTGGGGTGAGCCCTTGCCAATGGAACAACTAGGGGTGCACTGGAATAAGTTTTTCGAGGATACCTTTAAAATTGATGCATGGGAAAAGCCTCTCACAGACGCACAGGTGTTTCCCCACATGCAAAAATACACGTGCCTGGAGCTATCATTGTACGAGTTGGACAATGAGTGAAGCGCCTCAGTTTGACAGATATTTAGAATTTTTGCTTTTTTTACGAGTCTCTTAGCGTCTAGTGCCTATTTACTATCGATTCCTAGAATGAGGCTATAACAGTTTATGAAGTTATAATCGAGAGCCTCAAATAATGGGAGGAACAAGTGATGACAGAGCGCACAGTAGAAGCGAAGGAAGCGGAGGAAGCAGACCGAGCTAAAGTGCTTAGGGTATCAGCTGAAGCAAAAGATAAGGAGCATGTTGAGTAAGAGGTGCGTTAGAAAGCATATGTGGCATCAACAAAAATTCCAACCAAGATGGCTGGGAAAAAAGACTTCTTAGCCCAATGAATAAAGGCCTGGGATTTCTTGCATCCATTCGAGTTGGATACCCCGTGAGTCACCAAAAATATTGGTAGTTTTTGCACTTTGTCACATTGGAAAATTTTGTTGGAGTATTTTGATGAATATTTTTTATTATGTATGGTAGATCTTATTTCGTAAATAATCTCATATGTTCCTGATTTGTTTATCTATGTATTTTTTTTACGACATTATAAGTGTTTGTGTAAACTTCATTTGGGATTTGAATTTCACCCTGCTATGAATACATTAAAAATAAAGGCATGCTTAGGCTTGTACAAACAAAAACAATGAAGGATTAAGTTGAAAATTTAAGGGGTTTAAAAATTTTGAGGCGTTGGGACATTCACCCCAAATATAGGGCAAACACCCTATTCGCCTCATGTTGGGACGAATGAAATATCAAAATAAAAGCAAAAGGAGTTCAAAATAATTCAAGGAAAAGGTGTGGTACAACGTAATCGTGTTCATCTCGATTGAGGGGCGAACATCTCGTTCATTCTCCTATGGGCGAATGCACCTCAATGGTGGAACGCAATCACGTTCGCCCCAAAGATACAGTGCCTTTGTATTCACCCCAATTGAGGGGTGAACACCCCTTTCGTCCCCCTATGGGCGAATGTACCTTGGAAGCACCACTCATTCGCATTCACCTAGGTTGAGGGGTGAACGTCTTGTTCACCCCTCCCATGGATGAATGCGCTCTCACAGAACTGTTGTGCGGACATGAGGACGATCGAGTGAAGCTGATTTTATCTAAGGGCGAATACGATTTTGGGTGAAATTGATTATAATCAAAAAATTTCAAACACCATATTTGAAGCATTAAATAATGGTGGCGGTGAGTAACTCAAATCATGGATCCCGAGTAGAAAATAAGTTGTATGAGAAGAATATGAGAATTTTCATGATTTCCAAGATGTAGAGGCGTTCCCAAGGTATTCAATGTTTTCCAAATTATCTATGCATCAATGCCCAAGTTGTTGGTTTCCCAAGAATTGTTCCTTGAAATATGGATCGTGGTTCCAAAGGGATAGATTTTCAATGATTCCAAGGAGGAATTTCCTTATTCTTGTTTTTGATCTGTGATCATTTTGTTCTCTTATGCATTTAATGAAAGAGGTGAAATCCTATATAAATACTAGTCAAATTCCTATTGTAAGGGAGGTGGGACATTCTATAAGAAAACTTTCTAAGTCCTCTGCATCAATAGAAGATACTTGGCTTATGAAATTTGCAAGCATTCTTATGTGTGTTATTTCCTACAGTTTTTAAGCATTTCTATTTATGCTCATGTTCCTGGTGTTGAATTTAAAATTCTATTTCTATATTTAAAACATTGTTGGTGAATGAGTCAGTTTTGGAATGCAATCTGGAGGTTGTTACTGCAAGGGTGTGAGTGAAATTCTGTAGCTTTCTCTATATTACATGATGTCATAACACTTGGTGGAATTATTGTTGCTAGTCTACCATAAATCTTACACTTTTGACCTATGGCCATATTTCCCTTTCTTTTTGTTATTTTTAATTTCTTTCCTACATATCTAGTCTTCAACCAATTTAGGATTAGTTTGGGAACCATCCCTCTCTGGATATTGGCACGGAGGACATTTCTTTCCTTCGGCCTTTCAATGTTGGTCATATCTAGGGCGTACAAACGCAGTGTTTTTTTATTATGCAGATATTTGACCAAAATTGCACTAGGTGACTATCATTTTGGGGTTGTCTTACACTGGTGAAATTAGTTTTTGAATCCACCCTAGTCTAGTGGCACTCCCTGGCTTACATTTCCATCACAATAGTAGAGAAAATAAGGAAGTGTTTCTAATTTCTTTGGTCAATAACACTAGTTAAATGGAACAAAACAGCTAAACCAAAATCATATGGAGGATGGGATCTTAAGAATATACATAATTTTTTAGAAGCTTTGGCAACAAAAATTTTATGGAGATTGATAATCGAAAAAGGATTATGGAAATAAGTAATTTAAGAGAAATATTTAGGCATCTTGTTCTTTATAGATTATATTAGACTGCAGAATAAATCAATTTCAAAAGCCATAAGTATTTGGACAGTACTAGTGAGAGCTTTTTCATTAGTTGAGAATTTCTTGGCTTGAAAAATAAGGAATGGAAAGGAAGTAAGGATAGGCAGAGATCCTTGGCTAGGAAGCAAAGGATATTATCAGCTTCCACAAAACATAATAGATCATCTCCATAGACAAGAAAAGATAGTATTAGTGCAAGTAGTATCAATAGAGAGTACTAATTTATGGAAACAAGGATGGCGAATAGTAAAAGAGCTAACACTATAAAAATGATGCACATAATTGGCATGATTACACAAAGGAATTGGAAAGAACAAATATAAGACTAAATCAGAAAAGAGATTTTCTAATATGGTCCAAGAATCCAGGAAGTGGGCAATACACAGTTAGAGAAGGGTATAAGGTAAGCTTTGACAACAACAATGAGAAAAAAGTGTGGTGGAGTAGAATATGGAAGGTAAAATCTCCCCTAGAAACTAGAATTTTTATCTGGTTAGCTCTAGCCAAGAAAGTAGTAACATGGGATGTTCTTCAAAGGTCTTAGCAAGGATCAAGTCAATATATCATGTGCAAAATGGAAGAAGAAATAATGGACTATATTTTGATTCATTGCCCTTTCACAATGGTAGGACTCTAGGTCCTAGTAGGTTACACAAAATGGAATGAATAGATTAAGATGTAGAAAATAAACGAAAATTGATATAATCACCTTTTTATTGAATCACCTTTGCACTAGAATAGTAATTTTTCCAATGGATATAAAATATGTTTGTTATTATATTTTATGGATGCCTACTTACACCCATTTGAATGATTATATATATCTACCCTATAGTTGTGAATGAAAGGACACAATGGTCCATAAAATAATGAGTGATTAATTAATGGTTAATGGTTAGGATTAGAATCCTAACATGCCACCCTCCTTAAAAGGAGATTTGTCCTCAAAGCTCAAAGTGAGGAGCATTGTCCCTTGTTTTCCAAGAAGAATTTGCTCAAGTTCTTGTACTATTTTAATGTCACCTTTTCGTAAGCAAGGATATTGTGAAGGTTGAAGTGTTGGAGGGGGATTGGTAGGAAGAATCATAGGATGAGAACGATGGTGAGAGGGCAACCCTTTTGGTGCATGAAATATGCTAGAATGATGTGGTAGAAGTTGTTGGAATTTTGGGACCTCTTTTTGTGCCTCCCTGGTGGCTTGGATAGAAAATAGGTGGGCAACCATTCCCTTGCCTCCATTGTGAATAATTTTCTCCATTCGGTAGAACTTACGATTTGTGAAGAGTCGAATTGTAATCCTTTAAGAATATATGTTTGATTATTTATTGTGAATTTCATCCATAATTTCTCAAAATCCCAGTGGATTGTTCAAGTTTTCATAACCATTGCTCTCCTAAGACAATATCACATCCTCCTAATGGAATTGCATACATGTCATGTTTCATGTTGTAATCGCCCATGGTGAGCTTAATATTTTGGCATTTCCCTTTATAGGTGATCCTTCCCCCATTACCAATAATGATCTCAAAACTATTGCAAGGATGTATAAAGCAGTTAGCTTGTTTTGCCACACGTGGGTCGATGAAATTATGGGTATTTCCAGAATCAATAAGCACAATAAGGTTTTATTGTTTAAAGTATCCTAGAACTTTCATAGTTTGGGAAGAAGAATTATCGACGAGGGCATTGAAAGAAATTTCTAGTGGACCTTTAGTGCTATCCTCGGGTGTATCCGTCACTACTTCTACCTCGATATCATTTTCTTCATTGGTTGAACTACAAGGAATAGTTGCATCCAAAATATATAGTTTGGGTGTAATACATTTATGATTGGGTACAAATTTCTCATCGCAATGATAACAAAGGCATTTTTCTCTTCTTTCCTTCATTTCCTCGATGTTGATACATTTAATTGGTAATATTCGATTAAGTTTTGGGGTGGTGTAAGTATTTGGTGATTCTCCCATAAATGGTCTTCCTAGTCGATGCTGGTTATTGAATTTATCTTTCGTCATTTGGGCTAATATAATGGTCTGCATCATGGTAGTGGGATTGAACATTTGTACTTCTAATCATATTTCTTCCTTTAAGCCACTGATGAAACAATATTGAAATAATGAGGTATCTAACCCTTATGTACAATTGGCTAATTTTTCAAATTGAGCTTGGTATTCATGCACTAAAGTGGTTTGACGGATCTTGGTAAGGGCTCCCATGAAATTCTCGAATTTACTAGGGCCAAATTGTACTAATATATTTTTCATGAATTCTAGCCATGTAGGGGTGCCATTATTTTTTTGTACCATTGGGTGGCATTATTTTCTAGGTGGAAAGATGCAATGTGGACCTTTTGTGCCTCAAGAATCTGGTAGAGGGAGAAGTATTGGTTGGCCCGATAAATCCAGTTAGTGGGGTCACCTCCTTCAAATTTAGAAAAATCCAATTTAGTAGTTCTGGGTAGGATGGACGTTTGTGGCCCCCCAAGTGGTGCTTGGTATGTTGGTCCTCTGGTAGATTGGCTAGCTTGGACTAGTGTCATATTTTGTTGTATCATATCGACGAAGTGGTTATGGGCATCAATTTTTAAATCCATTGTTTTCATTATGTTATTATATTCCTCCCTTCATATAGTATTGTTTGTAATTTTTTCCTTCCATTGGCGGAACTCCTCCCTTCTTATAGCACTATTTGTAATTTTGTCCTTCCAATGGTGAACATCCTAGACAAATTCCTTGAATGTAATGTCATGTGATCTTCTACCGTCAGCCATTTTTAGGGTTGGTTTACAAAAGGTAAGTCTTCTATGGCAAGGGAAATTTAGTTTTCAAAAACTATTTGCAAAAATTATACAATTTGGTTAAAAAATTGCAAAAATTTACATAATTCTTGACAAAATTTGACCAAAATTTGGTTTATCAACGGTTAATCGATTTTGAATTTTGAAATTTAAATCACTTTTTTGGTGGTAGCGTAGATAGCAGGTGATGTCAGCGGGTGGGAGAATTTAAATCTCCATAGCGAGCAAGAACACAAGGTACCATACGTCAGTGACAGGTGGATAGCATAGGGCACAAGAAGATGCATAGGGCGGATTCAACGGGTCAGAGGGACATCAAATGTTAGAGGAACAATGACAAGGAGCACGGAGAACGAGGGTAAGGGGAGGGTGGAGTGGGTAAATGTGAGTGGTGGCAGCGAGCGGTCAAGCAAGGGTAAGTGTCAAGCATGCGTGACTATTGAGTGGTAGTCACAACCACCTTATATCACACGCAAACCTTTAAACCACTTGAATGTTGTTGCTTATTAAATGTGGGATTATTATCCCCTTTCTCTTAAACATGACTTAGCCCTACGAGATTCTAGTGTTGTCAACTTTGAATTTCGATGCTAAAAATTTATAAAAACCTTAGCTTATTTTAAATTTTTATTATTTCTCACCCCGAATTCCTGAAACTTCCATCAAAAAATTGATATCATGATGAAAATCGACGTTTTTCATCACTATTTTATTTTTCTTCAATCTGGTGATATTTGCAACATCAACAGGAGTTTGGAAAAAGTTTTTAAAGATATTTAAGCTTATGTCTTCATCAAATATGTTTGATAATTATTTAACCTTCACAATTTTGATCGTCGACATTCACAGTGGATCTGTGAGCACTTTGTGACCTTTATAATTTGTCGAATGCACGTCTTTGTGATGGTTCTAGGCATGGATGATGTTTTGGTTTATGATATGAGAGGTGTTTTAATGAGTGAACGGTAGTGCTGAATATAATGTTGATGAAGGACATTGGGGATGGTAGAGAGAATGATGGGTGAGATGCAGATGATTTTGCACAACTTGTACATCAATTTCCAACGAGTGAGTGGTGATGAGACGCAAGAATGGAGTGGCTCTGATACCAGATGGTAGGACTCTAGGTCCTAGCAAGTTACACAAAATGGAACGAATAGATTTGGATGCAAAAAATAAATTAAGTTTGATAGAATCACCTTTGGATTGAATCACCTTTGCACTGGAAGAGTAATATGTCTAATGGATATAAAATATGTTTGTTATTATATTTGATGGATGCCTACTTACACCCATTTGAATGATTATATATATCTACCCTATAGTTGTGAATGAAAGGACACAATGGTCCATAAAATAATGAGTGATTAATTAATAGTTAATGGTTAGGATTAAAATCCTAACACATGAGTGTGGAATTCAATTCTACCTTTGATTCAAAGGCAGTGATGTTGTGGCGTTTCCACAACATACCCCAAAAATTGGAGACCCACCTTTAAATTTTAGTTTTTGAGAGTTTCGGTTGTCTTTGAGCAAGCATGTTTGATGAAACCCTAGCCATGAGCTTGTCATGGGGACTCCGAGGTTCCTCTTTTTGTAGGGGTCTTCTTGTCTGCTTGTAAAAAGTTGGCATTTTTGTTTTCATTTAAGTTTTTGGGTTGAGAGTTTTAGTGTCTTGGGATTAATTTAATAATCCTAGTTTTGTTTTAAGTTTTGGGTGTTAGGATTTAATGCCTCATCTTGTGTTAGGTCTTAATAAAGCTTTTAAGCAAAGCTATAATAAAACAATAAAATGCAAGTATATATATATAAATTTATAAAAAAAGAAAATAAATAAAAACAAAAAATAAAAAGTTGGTTTATATATATATATATGATTTTGATTTAAATAATAAATAAAATAAAAAATAATTTATTTATATCTATATGTTTATATATCTTAATATATAATACATAAAAATATATTAAAAACAAATAAAAATAATATATATATATATATAATGCCATATCTTATCTAAGAATCCCTAGTACTAAGGGTTTTATTTTAAAGGGGGCATTAATACTAGTTAATATTTTATTTATTTAAAATTTGGTTTTAACTGTTTCATTTTTCTCGATTAATCTCATATGTTGTGTTTCATGTGTGCAGGGTTCAAACGAGGACCAAGTCCACGGCAAGCGGCGGTTTCAGGCACGGATACTGGAGCGCAGAGGACATGTCATCCAATCGGGAATGGGGGATTTAACGTTTGGATGATGTGGTGCAATCTTTGAGACCAGCACGGTGAAGGTCTAGATAAGAACGACGAGGGGCTCGACACGAAGGAAAATTATCTTTGGAGTGTTCGGTAATCGATGACATCGTGGAATGACATACCATAAATCAGCGAACAAATGGATGCAGTACAGGGTAACGCTCGTTCAGCGAACGTCGACGCAAAAGGATACAAGGAAGCACAGCAAAAGGGGTACGTCAGAGTCGACGTCGAACAGACTCAGTAGATATTGGGAATAGTCGAGACCACAACTCATGAGACGCAGTGTGGGTGAATGGGTATCTGAACGCGGCCAATCACAGCATGAATACTCGCAGTAATATTAACGTGGTGCTACCATCGATAATTGGGACGGAAGAACAATGTATACGCAGGGCTAACGGTTATCGACGAATGACCATCCCTTGGTGTCCTAGCTATGAATCGTAGTCGTAGAGGCAGTGTAGACCGGAGGTCTGATCGAAAGGAAGGCAAATTCATTTTCAGTGATGATAGTGTTTGATCACGGTAAGGCATTTAGCAAATGGGATAAACGATATACACAGCATAAATGATGGAAGCGATGACCAAAGGGGCGACCAGTAGTGTGACGCGGAAGGCGAGTTCATTTTCAGTGTGATGGTGTTTGAAAATAACATTGGTCTGAACCGATTCCTTTACACGATAAAATCCTCAACGTTCGCGATAAACTTGACTTCAGGTGATGGGCTTCATCTGTGATCAAATGGGACACCGAGTAGTGTAATTTGAAAATGATAGAATAATTCGATCGGGATGTGTGCTATGATATGTAAATTTATCGGAGGACGAAGCAAAACAAGTGGCATCACGACATGTAGGCAATTTTTTAAACGTTCGCTAACACCAAAACCGATGTAGCCATCACCAAACACCCATTCAGAGCCAACGTTCGATGGGTTATACAAGTTGGGAGTTGTTGATGGATGCTGGATATCACGGAGTGAACTAGCGTGACACATTACGGGATTGAAGGAGGTAAACTGAGCGGCAGCATTCGGGACAGCAAACATAGAAAGTATCCTTCACAGGCGACGTCAATGAACAGCGGTGAAGGAGAAATCATACAACCGGTGAAACAGAGAAATCAGATGAATGAAAACGTAAAATATTTCATATTGGACTCGAAACAGTGATGATTTTGTCGAGCAGCTCAAACGTAAGAAGATCTTGGCACCCAAAGATTGAGAGTCAACATCATGAATGAAGATGGGAAGACATTTGAGAATATACCCCCAAGGGAAGTTAATTTAAATTGTTTTCACAAGAGTTAGTATTATTTAAAATAGAAACAAGGGATGGATGATCTATGGTGACATTGTGTAGACGATTACATTTGAGGTTATGGGTGGTAGAGTGTTGCTTCCAACAAAGAGTTTCCAATATCCTGCATGGACACGGTAGTGTATGGTGATTCCCGGTAATGGAGAGTGGAGTAGAGATGGGGTCAGAGCAGTAAGACTAAAATTGATTTCAAATATAGGCATGGCAAGTATAATGAATGCCCTGAGACTACTGCAAATTGTGTATCATTGACAATGTCTACGCATGGTTAAATTTAGGGTATGTCATAAGTAGGTTACTTTGTCATATTCACAATCATGTTCACCCCTTGCTGGCTGGATTACTTTGTGTCACACGTAGACATTGAGCATTACACGAAAGATATGGAAGAAATATATATAAAGTCGTTAATGCCATATATAAAAGGGAACGTGGCGCCAAGAGTTTCATTATAATAAGTGTGGATGGCATATGTGAATAATTAAAGAATAGGAAAATAAATAAGGAAATGAGTAGTTGAAAAGACGTTTCAAAGCCAAACAACATGAAGCGGGAAGGCAAAGGGAAAACGAAAAGATCAATTGCAGGAAGTGAAGAGTTTTCAAAAAAATTCAAATATGCATTGAGAGAGAGTAAAAGGGATGAATCTCTTGGAGATCGTATGTTGCTGAAATGCCAGGGTTTCTGTTTTTTTGGGGAGGCCAGATTTTGCTGGAATGGATATAAAAACAAAAATTGTTTTTGTGTGTATTGAAGCAAACATTGCAGGATTTCTGCACTTTAGAGCAAAATAAGAGGAGAAAATCTTTGAGTGTTCAAAATTTATTGTCCATCTTTCCTTTCTCTATTTTCTGGATTTTTAGGCAATGTTATTGCATTTAAGGGTTCATTGTTGAATGTTTAGGAGTAGAGAGTTCACATTTTTCCTTAGAGTCTTGCACCCAATTTATTTCGGGATGTGTAAATGCAGTTCCGGCTAAGTTGGGTTATGCTCAGAAAAATCTCATGTCTCGGGTTTTGCATGCTAGGGTAGCATAAAACTACGTTTTCTGGATTTTATGCATCTTATTTTAGTTTTTAGTTTATATTTTTCATTTTTCTAACTTTCATTTTCAATTTTTTTTTTAATGTTCAGACATTAAAATATATATATATATATATATATATATATATATATATATATATATATATATTTCAAAATCCAAAAATAATTGCACGGCTGCGTAGAATGTACTTCAAATTTCCATTTTGCACCTGTACGTTTTTGCTCCGGAGTCATTTCGAATTTTAAAAAATTATTTAAAGTTGTTTTATTACAGATTTTTAAATTTCGAAATTTCAGAATTTTCATTTTGAGGCCAAATCTAATTTTTTCAGTTTTATATTTCAATTGTAAGCACAAAATGAACTTCCATTTACAAAAATTTCAATTTCGTCAAAGGAAGGTAAATTTTAATAACATTTCATAGCTACCATTTTTGGAGCCTTAAATTACCTTCTCTTTATAAAAATTCTGATTTTATCAAAGAGAGGTAATTTGTGCACTACATTGAAGGTTATTATTTTAAAGCATTAAATTATTTTTTCTTAATGAAAATTATTTCATTAAAGAGGGATAATTAAATGACATTTTAAAGCCTCTATTTCAAGGCTATAAATTATTATCTCTTTGTGAAAATTAATTTCACCAAAGAGGAATAATTTATTATTCATATCAAAGGCTATCTTTATCTTCATGATAAGAAGCTACATTTAAGGAGCCTATTCATCATTTCGGATTCACATTCATAGATAGATTTTAATCTTTACTTTCATGTTTAAAGTAGGATTTAATGCAAGGTAAAGCTTGATTAAAATCCACTTAATAAGGGAAGATAAAATCTACCTTAAAATCCTCAAGATAAAAGGAACTAAGGCACTACATCGTGGTCATATGAGGGACAATTCACATTTACTTCATTTTGGTTTCATGAACAATCATTAAAGTAGCATGGTAAAATAAACCAACATATACCCCTTGTTTACAGTTACTTGCAATCACTAAGGTGTTCCTAGCATTGAATTGATATATCTTTATTGAAATTACTAATACACATGTGCAAATGCTAATATAGCGGAGACCTTGGAGAAGTTGTTTTGTTTAACTTCTTTGCAAGAGAGAGTTTTGGGATCCAAACCCTAAGGGAGAGTGTAATTTCACAATTGGGTAAGATTACCACTCAATAAGTGGTCTACTAGTAATCTTTTGGATAACATGCAAAAATGGTTAAAATAAAGAGAGTTAAAGGAGTATAGATGTGTCCCTTTGATAGTAGGATGGGGCTTATGGTTGGCTAGAAATATCAGGTTGTTTGAAGGTAAGGAAATTCCAGTGATTCAAGTCCAATTGTAAATTAATTCTATTTTTGAAAGTCTAAAAATCTTCACAAAACCAAAATTGAATAGGAATATAGGAATAATAATAGTATATCTTATGAAGCCATAGGCTTTCTTTGATGGATTTTTCTAGGATAGCCTAGGTAGGTTTAGGGTAGGGGAGCACTTTACTTAAATAAAAATTATAAGATTACTTTCAAGGCAAGTTTAGGGGAAGGAACAAATAATATGACAGAATGGAAAGTATTGATCCTCTTGATGAGAATAGCAATGGAGTAAGGAATTACAACTTTACATATTTATGGAGATTCAAAATAAGTGATAAGTTGGGTTGCAAATCATGTTGAGATGAAAAACTTATCTTTTGGTCCTTTTTATGAGCAACTGAAATTATCAGATACTTTTCTAACAAAAATTTCATACAAGCACATCTACAGGAAACTAAATGTATAAGCAAATGGTCTTTCAAAAGATAATTTGAATCTTCCAACAAGCACTTGGTAGAGGGAAGAAGTGGTTAGAGGACTTGGGGTTTCCTCACAATCCTCCTCTCATTACGAATCATATCAGAGATATATTAATAGAAAAAAAAGGGGGAGGGGTTGAAAGGGCCCCTTACCTTTATTTTATAGAAATATTGGCTTCAAATAGAATTTCTCTTTAGAATTGAAACTTAAGACATGTTTTGTATTTAGGTAAGAGTCATTCAAGAATTGTGATTGATCAAGAAGTTATTTCTATTTTCTACCTATCAGTCCTATTATTAGGATTTTGTTTCTGGATTATAAGCTGACTATAACATACTATAGTAGGGATGTCAATTGTCCTTTTAGTTCAGTTTAGACCAACTCTTAGATAAGTTGTAACTGAAATCCTTGAGGGTACTTTATAACCATAGGATCATATCAAAGATATATTAATAGAAAAAAAGGGGGGTTGAAAGGGACCCTTGCTTTTATTTTATAGAAATACAGGCTTCAAATAGTGTTTGTCTTTAGAATTGAAACTTGAGTCATATTTTATACTCAGGTAAGAGTCATTCGAGAATTATGATTGATCAGGAAGTTATTCCTGTTTTCCACCTATCAATCATGTTATTAGGATTTTGTTTCTGGATTATAAGTTGATTGTAACATATTACAACAGGGAGGCCAATACTCCTCTTAGTTCAATTTAAACCAACTCTTAAATAGGTTGTAACTACAATTCTTGAGGGTACTTCATAACCATAGGATCATATTAGAGATATATTAATAGAAAAAAAAGGGGGTTTGAAAGGGACCCTTGCCTTTACTTTATAGAAATATAGGCTTCAAATGCCATTTGTCTTCAAAATTAAAATTTGAGTCATGTTTTTATACTTAGGTAAGAGCCATTTGAGAACCGTGATTGATTATGAAGTTATTTGTGTTTTCCACTTGTTAGTCGTATTATTAGGATTTTTTTTCTGGATTATAAGTTGACTTTAATTGACTCTAACATATCACAACAGGGAGGCCAATACTCCTCTTAGTTTAGTTTAGACCAATTCTTAGATAGGTTGTAATTGAAATTCTTGAGGGTACTTCATACCCATAGCATTGTAATTTTTAAAATCTCAAAAATGAAAATTACAATTTTTTTCCTAAATATAAAAATAAATAAATATAATTATTATTTAAGTTTATTAATTACACAAACTATTAGGTAATATTTTAGTGATACTTGTAATATATTAGTTTAAAATAACAATAATAAATCATTGCAAACTTTGAAAATCAAACTAAAATAATTATTATATACCAATTTTTTTCAATGAGCTTATGCAGGTTTTTATGAGGGGTCCTCGTCCCCTTATACTGAGTGGGATTTGAACCTTGGACCTCTCAAAGAGAGTCCAAAGATCTTACCACTATAATAATCTTACAATTTCATTATATAGCAATTTTAATTGTAATTTAAAAAGTATTTAGTTTGCTAGTAGCTTTATATATGTCTAACATGGGTTAAAAAAATGAAGAATGAAAATGAAAAATTCATTTTTTTTTGTATTGATAAAAAAGGGGGTTGAAGAGCCCTAACCCTTTACAAAGATCTCGAAATATGTACAAAAAAAAAAACAAGAGAAGAGCAGACAAATGCAAGATAGCCCTATCATAGTAAAACAAACAAATATGAGCTAAATGTGTTGATGGAGAAGCTGAAATAATATCCCTCCTACTATCCTTCTATTTGATAAGGTTTATGCAGTGCTCAGTGCTTTACATAAATGATAAAGAAACCACTGACAACAATGTAATTTAGTGTGCTCAAATCCTTCATCGCATGATCCTAATAAGTATTTTGCTTTGCTCTGCCCTCTTTATCTACTAGCTTAATTATCAATTCTTATAATTTCTTTCAATTCTAAGATCTAAATAGGGGCGTATGATCGGACCTTGAAATTCTCATATCTAACTGCCATATTCGCCATTTTATTGATAACTTTGTTTCCCTCTCTATAAATATGTTTAATTTGACTTTCTTCGAGGTTTCCCAAAATAGTCCTTGCATCTATAATTATTTGGAAAATGCTAGAATTATTTGGCCTTGCCCAAGAATCTATATCCATTCTTCACCAAGTATTGGCCTTGTTGGTTTCTTCCCCAAATTATCTGATCCTCTTTTGAACCTCTACCTAAATAAGGCCTTGCATATCTTCTTGTAGGATTTTTCACTTTTGAAAATCACGCACCCTATGAATGCAACCTTTAATTTTCTTACCATAGGTTCCGGTTAAATGTTATTTAATATATTTAAACTTTTTGTAGTTCACTAAAGGCTCCTCTTGAATCCAAGGGTATTTCCAAAAGTCTATTTTTTCCCCCTGCCTACTCTCCATTTTAGAACTTGCCATAGAACTTTCCTACTGTTGATAATATTTTGCCAAAAAAAGATCTACATGAAGTATTAGAACAACTAATAAAGTGGTTTATACCCTCCAAGTATTTGTTTTGGATAATGCTAGCCAATTTCCCTGATGCTTCAATGCAAAACCTCCAACCATGTTTAGTTGGAAGGATCTATTTAGATCTCTCAACTTCCTCAAACTAAGACCCTCATTCTATAAACGCTAGCAGCAGGTATCCCAAGCTACGAAATGTATACATTTTTTGCATTTAGTGTCATCCCATAAGAAATATTTTTGTAGTCTTTCTAAAGTCTCTTCCACTTTCCTTGACATCCTTAGGAAAGACATGAAGTAAATAGGGAGGCTTTGAAGCGTGTGTTTAATAAGTTATACTTTCCTTGTAGAGGATAACAAATATCCCTTCCAACCTTGAAGTTTCCTATTAAATTTATCAATAATTGTATTTCAAGTTCATCTTTCATTTTGTCCATAAACAAAGGCAAACCAAGATAGGTGATAGGGAAATTGTCCTCCTTACAGCCCAAAACTTTGATTATTTGATCTCTTATACTTTCCTCCGTGTTTAAAAAGATAATCCTACTTTTTATATAATCCATTTTTGGCCCGTAGCATTTTCATAAGAATCAAGGACTTTTTTTAACTCCAAAGCTTCTTCCTCTATAGCTTCCCCAAGCAAGAAAGTATCATCCATAAACTATTGATGGGATAAAGCTTCACCAATGGATGAATTTTTTAGACCTTTGATATTACCATCCTTTTGCTTTATTTCCAAAGTTCTTCCCAACGCATCTACCATGATGATAAAAAGATATGAAGACAATGGATCTCCCCGCCTGATTCCTCTGGTAGAAGGAAAGAACCCAACAAATTTTCCATTGATCAGGATCAAAAAGCGGGGGTTACAAATACACATACCAACCCATGCCCTCCATTTTTTAATAAAACCCATTCGCTCCATTATTTTATCTAAGAAAGACCAGGAAACCCTGCCATAGGCTTTGTTCATGTCCAGCTTAAGGAACATGTCTAATCCTTTCCTCCTTTGAAAAGAGTGTGTTGTTTCATAAATGGTAATGATGCTTTCAGTAATTTGTCTGCCTGCCACATAACCTCCTTGATCTTTATTAAAAATTGAGGGAGTGATTTTTTTTCAACCAATTGGCCAACACTTTAGTAAAAATTTTGTAAATTGTATTACATATGTTAATTGGTCTAAAGTCCTGCAATTTATCTGCTCCATATTTCTTGGGAATCAGAGCAAGGAAGGTATTATTCCATTCTTTCAACAACTTACTAGATTCTTGTGCTTTTTGGATTGCATTGACTACATCTTCTCCAACAATTGGTTGGAAATTCCTTTTACCTATTGCTTTGGGCAATCTATTACTCACAGCTTCTTTCCAACTTATTCTATTGTGACCAAATATTTATTCTTCGTGAAGAGGTTCTGCAATAATATCTAAAATTGATAGATCAAGTCTATGAAGAGAAAGATGACAGTTCTAAAGCTGCCCTCCCCAAACCCCGGGATGGAGAGGAGATTTTAAGTTAGGTTTAATGCTCTCTATGGCCAATACTCCTAATGATGTTGAAAAAACCTGACGGGAAACCATCCAGCCCCGAAGCCTTGGATGCTCCCATAGAGAACACAGCTCTTTTAATTTCCTCCTTAGATATTACCTTGCATAGATGTCCATTCATGATATCATTAACTCCTTTGGGAACATTGTTAATGATGCTTTCTATTTTCATGGTGTACTCTGTTTTTCTTTGCTAATAAGGTTCTGAAATAAAGTAATGGTCATGTTTCTAATATCAATTAAATCCTCATAATTTCTTCCATCTTCCCCCATAAGGTAGAGGATTTTATTGTTGTTTCTATGTTTCATAGTTGAAACATTGAAGAATTCAACGTTTCTATCACCTTCCTTGAGCCACAATATTTTAGATTTTTGTTTCCAATGAATTTTTTCTTGGGCAATGTTATTATGATACTTCGTGAGGAGTTGTTTTTCCCTTTGGTGTCACTCTGGTTTTCAACCTTCCCTCTCCATTTTTCTTTGTATCTTGGATATCTTTTTCAAGTTGTTTTCTTAAATTGATGTTACCAAAAACCTCTTTATTCCAAATTTTGATTTAATACTGATGTTGTTTAATTTCTATGTAACTTTGTACATAGTTGATCCTTTAACCTCCTGCCACCAAGCTTTAATTTTTTTTGTAATGTTTGGGTGCATATTCCATATGAGCTCATACCTAAAGGGTGCTCCTCCCTACTTCTTCTTTTCCATATCTAGAAGAAGGGGATTGTGATCTAATCTTATTCTAGGCATACACGTAAGTCTATGAATACTGATTATACTTAGTTAATTATCAAAAATAAGAACTCTATCCAGGTGCCTTTGAATCTGATTATCCCTTTTCCTTTTGTTTGTCCACGTAAACTTACCTTTATACATATCCAGGTCAATCAGCTTATTATTCTGAATATAATCATTAAAATCTTGCATACCTTGAGTGATGTTAATTCTCCCTCCACTTTTATCCTCTATTCTTAAGATTGTATTGAAGTCAACCAAAACCATCCAATGCAAATTAATGAAAAGACTCCTCTAAAAAGATAGCTTGTTCCACAATTGGAATCTCTCCGATCATCCATTTGAGGATAAACCTATGTCATTACCCAACAAAATTTATTTTTTTATTCTTTAATTTGACGTGCAAAATCTCTCTTGTTGATCAATTAAAATACCTTCAAAATTGATTATGTCCCAAAAGGTACAAATACCTCCAGTAGTACCTTGTGTTGGGCTTATGATCCATTCAGCATTCAGCTAGACCTCTTTTGGTGTCAATTTTAGATTCTTGAAGACAAACAATATCAGGTTTTAATTCCATGAGTAGATTTCTAACAATTCTTCTTTTTCTAGGGGAATTTAGCCCTCACACATTCCAAGAAAGGATTTTCATTTTTTTGTTTTGTTTGATGGGATTTTACCCTTAACCATTCATTCTTCATTTGGATCTAATTCTTGTCCCCTGTTCTCTAGTACTTTTTGTTCTTCTTGTTTGGGGGGTCTTCCTTGCTTTCTTTTCCCATAATTTCCTATATTCTTTGCATTTTTTGTATGTCTTCCAAGAGGATCATTCTCTCCCATTTGGTTACATCCTATCGAAGATTCTTCCGTTGTTGATTGAGCTATTTTACCCAACTCTAGTCTTTTGTTGAATCTTTTTTGCATACCCTCCTTAATCTGCTTTGATTTTTTTACTATGCTTAGATCCTTCTGTTCCTCAAATTGTTTAGTTTTGTTCTCCGAACTAAAAACTTGCTCTAATGCCTAGCATCCCTCTATTTCTTTGATTTTAAACCTCCAAACTCCTTAAATGTGATTTTTCTTCTATTCTAAGTCCATTTGAGTAGATGGGGTATCCTCTACCATTTTAGCATCATCTACTAATATTTCTTCTTCGACTTCCAAATTATTGTTTGCATTCTCTGTGTTGATTGCAATCACATTCTATTGTTGTGTATTGGTATCTAGATTTATATGATTTTCAATCTTATTTATTATCTTCTTATGGTTACCTTCTTCATAATCATTTTCTTTTCCTTGATTGAGACTATTCTCTTGTTGATTAATGTTATTTCCAAAACCTCTCAAGTTTTGTTTCTCATTATGTTCTTCATTTGTTTGTTGGTTTAGCTCTTCGCATTTACTTGCATACTCCATTATCTTATTAGGATTCTATTGTTCTTCCTTGTGTTGTATAGAACATCCATTACTAATTTCACTGTTTGCCTCTTCATTTACCTCCTAGTAAATTTCTTGATGTTGTTCCTTTTCTTGTGCCCTTTCTTGTCGGCTAGAAGTTTCCTTTACCATGCTTGTAGTCCTCTGGTTTATTTGATTCTCCTTTTGTTGCCATTTCTTAGTAAATTTGGGTTGTCTTTGTGGATGTCATTTCCCCTCCATATGTCTAAACACTTTGCATTGATTACAATATAAAAAAAAAAAAAATCATATTCGACTTTTTGTTCCCATTCCCAAAGCATCAATTTGATATCCACTTTTTCCACTCTCTTATTCTAACTCGACATTAACAAAAAAAATCCATCTTATCACAAGTAATAAATTAAAATTATGTATATTTTTTTAGTGGGAAAAAAAATATAGTTCCATATCACATAATCTAAGCTTTTTGGTTTTTCATGAATGAAGATAAAAACTCTAGAATCAAAATATTCATTATTAAAAATACTAAGCATAAAACATATATAATTCAATAAATTTTAAGACAACCACTTATCCATGGACCACACATGGCTTAAGAAAAAAACAAGTAGCATATAAGATAATAACTTTTTGGGTCTCTACTTTTAGCCAACTATCATTAGCCACTACCTTGGAAGAAGTAAAAAGTGAAAGAATATCACCTCACAAGTGTATTAAAATTCATATTTAAAATCATTGTACATACAATAGGTTTACAATTGTCCATCATGGTAACAATAATAATATATGTATATGGATGGTAATAACATATGTATATGAATCGAAAAGTCATGCTTACATACAAAATGTTCATTGCTTTGTTGGGGTTACATAAAATCTTAAAATGTAAGATGGCCCACGAGTAAATATGTATATGTTTTTTAATAATAAAAAATATCTAATTTTTGAAAGATAAATATATACAATATAATTGATATAAAATATATATTGATTGATTTTAATTTTGTTTTTTTTTTTAAGTTTAAAGTTGAAACCGTATATGTTAAGTTCATAGTAAGTAGAGGTTTCTCACAATAACCAAATCTAACCAAATCTACCGTAGAATTTTCTCACACCAATCAAAACCAATATATGTATATATAAACTCCTTTGATATAGGCCAACACATACAAAATACATGAAAAACAAACACAAACTTTAAATAGCATCAAAAAGTTTTAAGGTTGCAGATTAACACTTTATAGATTAAAAAAATTATAACTTTAGAATGTTGGTTTATCTTGATCATAAATTTTTAATAAAAAAAATATAATTAATTAACAAAAATTATAAAAGATTTAAACTATGTTAATAAATAATAATAATACATATTAAAAAAATCTTTTAACAAAACTTAATATTTTATAATTATTAAAATATAAAAATGTTAATATACTTATATATACTATTCAGAACTTGCAAAACAATATGCTTAATAATCTAGTTGGCATGCCTTCTAATCAAATAATAATTTTTAAAAAGAATTAAAATGTAAGTATTTGGTGAGAGATCTTTAGTTTATATGTAGTCTTAACATTGGATAAATATTAAGTATTCCAACATCAATTTATTTAGTAATAACAAAGATATGCACTTTATTGGTAGAAAGTGCATGTTATGGTAGATAACTCAAAGGAATGGTATTATGTATACTAATGACTAATCATTGAAAATGTGAAACCAAACTTTGAAGGTAAGAAAACTAAAGCTAATATATCAAAACTTAACATAAGGAACAAGGAAAAAATTTAAAATATCATTTGAAAAAAATAATAATAATTAATTTTAATTTTAAATTAGGAATTTGGAATTGCATGGTAAAAATTAAATTTTCTTTAATATTTGAATCTTTCACCAATAGTAGAAGATGTCTTATTAGGCACGTAAATGATATCATTTACAACTGTCATTTACCCATTTTTTTCATGAGTTTATACAAGTTTTTATGAGAGGTCCCAATCCCCTCATAGTGAGTGGGGTTTGAACCTTGGACCTCTCAAAGAGAAGCCAAAGTCCTTACTACTGCAGTAAACTTGCAGCTTTTTTTAATAATAAGTTTACACAAATTTTTTATGAAAGGTCCTGATCCCCTCATAATGGATGAAGTTTGAATCTAACTGTCATTTACCATTAATAGTATATTTATTTTGCTTATAAAAATTAGTGATGCTTGATTTCCAATATTTCCATGTCCTCCATAAATATATTTTCAATGCAGTGTTAATGTATATCATTTCATACAACCCACAAACCATTTAATGTTATATGAATCAGCACTAAACAAAAATAAAAATAAAAAAATCAAAGTTCGAAATCTATATTGCAAGAATTGTCCTCAAATAAGTTCGGTAAGTATACTTATTGTATCTACTATTCGCACGAGCATGTTCCACAATCTGTCTGTTTTTTAAACAAGAATATGCTCACTACCAATGTTTTCAAAGTGAAACTGCTAATGATTTGGTTCTCATTATATATTGTAATAGTCTTCTTTCATGAAATTTGGTATATTTCATCATCTTGTACTTGTGTCAAAAAAAAGTTAGATCCTGCAGATGGATCCCATCCTTCAAAAAAAAGAATTACTTTTTATACAACTTTTGCAAGAATAGGGTTCTCCCCGTGGCAATTAAAATTAGAGAGAAATACTCATTGCTTCACGTTACCTTTTCTTAAAGGCGTTTCAAAAGAAGCCAATTTAAGCACTGAAGAAACAAAATTGTACAATCAAGTGATTGGAAAAATTAATCCATGATTAAATCAGCAACCTCCATTGAAAAGTTTCACATCATTGAATCTTTAACGTCTAAAATGTACACTTCTTGCATCTAAGGAGATAAGTCTGAAATTCAACTTTATTGATTGCTTGCTAACATCCTAGCAAGTGACATTCTCCCTCGAGTGCCAACCGCTCTCTCTGCACTAGAAATTTTGCAAGAGAACCTGTCATTGACCTGTACGCCGAAACAGGAAGCTAATTAAAATCAACAAACCATATAAATAAAGTTTTGCAAACTTGAGTTTCAAAACATTGTGTCTATTAATGACCAACCAGTGGAAGAAGCAGATCCTTTGATACAATTAGATCTAAATGCAACACATAAGTAATACCTTTGAAATCTCATCATCAACTCCTTTCACAAGCAGAGATGAGGCTGGAAGTAGTTTCCTGTTTAGGACAGAGTGACTAAATGTTATTATTCAGGGAATAGGATGAATGAATCAGACCTATCATTATGTACAAAATGGATACAATGTGGAAACCAAGAAGAAAACTGTAAGTATACCTTCGTGTGGATTTAGCTGATGAGCACAGATTTTCTTTGTTACCCTCCAAGGACTCTAAATGTTCTCCTACAGACAAAGATTCAGCATCCAATGGCAAAGCTCTTGATGGAAAATTTTCATGATTTGAATTTTCAGATATAATTTGTGAAGCTTGAATATCTACCGATCCTTCTGGACTAGGGCAATAATGATTTATATTTCTAAAGAGACCTTCCTTCTGTAAACCCTGTCGAGCATGGGAAGCCGCTTTTGCAACCGTTTGAGCCTTGACTATTGCCCAGAAAATCTTCTGCCTTGACTTTGGGTTCACATCATCAGAGAGAGACACCCACTGCTTATCATTAAGTATCTTTTTGCAAATCAATGAAAAACAATATCTGTAGGTCAATCAACAAGCACGGTTCATGAAAATATATCAGCTTACATCCAAATTTAACATCTAGGTATACTAACAAACACTCCAACCACAAACACCAAATTTAACTTGAATTGTTTCATAAGCTAAACTCTTGTTGATTAAAATTTAGAGAGAGAGAGAGAGGTATAACACGCTTTTGTCTTGTATGAAAACAAGTGCAGAAGCATGCAAGAAATAAAATATTTGGTACGACATATCTTGTCTACAATTTTCATTGTCAGTACAAGAATTTAATATCATATAACATGAAAAGGGAGATAGCAATGCAATAGTCCCCCTTCCTATAATTTTAGAAGCAAAACAAGACATAGATGATGTTATTAAATACATCAATGCAAGCACTAGACCATGCAATGACACAATACTATGAAATAGTCTCCTAAACCCTCACCATTGAAAAAGCTTTTATGATAAGGTTCCCCCAAGCACCCTAAAGCAGGTCCAGGATTGACAAGTACCTAATACTGCATGGCCTCTCCACAACCAAAAGTCTAAGGAACATCACAAGAAATGGCCACATATAATATACAAATGGAAATTCAGATAGGAAACAAACAGGACAATGGTGGCCTCTCATCCTCCATATTAGAAGACACAACTGCATTTTTCATAAACAGCTCCTCGTCTTTCATACTTGACAATAAACAAGACAATGGTGGCCTCTCCTCCTTCATATTAGATAGACAATAAAAGACAATTGTGGCCTCTCCTCCTTCGAATTAGAAGACACAACTGCACTCTTCTAATGTGAAGAAGGGAGAGGCCACCATTGCCCTAGATTTTGCAAATTTTCTAGAGCTTGACATTTATTTTCATATAATAACAGTCTACAACAAAATCCTTTCACACTCAATATTTGCACTTCTGGTGCATTGTAGCCATTTTGCAATTTCACAGAACAAGGCGAAAAGGGATGCATTTTTCTATGAAGGTTCAGCTCATGTTGGTCATCCATTTCACCATTCTGGTTGTATGTATAAGCTATTGTGGTGCTCATCATTTGGAAGGAGAATTTTTATCATCTCATACTCATCATACTCACATTATGTTCTTTGTTAATTGTAGTAGTTTCTCCACTTCCTTGCACGATTGATTACAAATCCATTGCTTGAATCCAAACAAAGGAAGAATCAGCACAACAAAGGCTTAAGCAGACCAATCAAATAGCTCACATGGGTCAAAATGCAGCCGGGATATCAAGTTCAATAAAAGACAAAGACAATCAAATAATCCCAAAAATTTGACTGAGGCAAGGCAACGGCACACTTTGAGGCAGAAGTACACTTAGCACTCAGGAAGAAGTTTGCCCCACTCTGAGGCAGAAACGTGCCCCACCCTGAGGCAGAAGTGTGCCCTGCTCTGAGGCAGAAATGTGCCCCGCTCTCAAGAAGAAGTGTGCCCCACTCTAAGGCTGAAGTGTGCCCCGCTTTCAAGAAGAAATGTGTCCCGCTCTCAAGAAGAAGTGTGCCCCAGTCTAACGCAGAAGGGCACCCTGCTTCGACGCAAAAGTGTGCCTATTCTTCTGAGAAAAAATTCTACTCTGAAGGCATGACTGCACCTCGCTTTTTTAGACTATGCTTCGCCCTGAAAGTCAAGCAATCTGCTGTCATTTAAAGGTGATAGCGACATTTTTTTGTCTTCTAGTGTCAAGATGATGCAACCAGAACTTTTTTATTGCAACCACAAGTAGAGTAGGCTAGACTTAGTATAAATAAGAGTTTCATACTCATTGTAAGGGTCCTTTGGCATTTTCAAGAAAGCTAGAGCTACTCTTTGTAATCAGCTATCACTTTGTACTCAAGTTCTGCAATTAATGAGAAAATGAGCATGGCATTCATGGATCAATTGTGTTGTGCAACCTCTTCATTCACTTCATGTTATTCTCCTTTCTAGTTTATTGCAGGTATTTTCAGATCTGGTTCACTTCAGTTATTCGACCTCTACTTGAGATTATCATTGGATCATGCTAATCTTGCTATGGTTTTGGTTGTATTTGTTTATGCATTTGCTTTCTCAGACCCTTTTCCCCACAATAGTATATTAGAATTACTTATTTCGATTAGATTAGCAGAGGAACCAGCCCGAATCCAGAGATTGAGAAGACTAATCTTTTCTTATCCATTTGTTGAACTACAGTTTCGTGAGCACAAATCATACACACGATTCTGCAATTCAATAGTTCTTGGGATGCCTACTAGGACCCACCGATTTGATTTCTTGATGAGAACAACCGATCCTACTGGCAATTCATATATATATATATATATATATATATATATATATATATATATATATATATATATATATATATATGTTACCCTTAGTTTCAGTTTAGATCTCACAAAGTTTTTACATGATTATTTTCAAATATTAAATATTTTAAGTAAATAACAACTTTGTTTTTAAAGCAAATCCAAAATGTTACCTAAATCCAAACATTTTGATCAAACTTGTAAAATTTGTTTGACAAATCTACTCTGGCTTTCAAAAGTTGTGTTTCAAGAGAAGATTGGGACTATCAACATTGCATTGGCGCGATTCAAACTTCTAAGCATGTTTCATCATCCTTGCCAAACTTGAAGTGTGCTTCATCCTAAATGAACAATGCTTCCCACTCTTCAGCAATGCACCTAGCTCTAAAACAATGCATTTTGTCCCAAGTACAAAGTGTGACCCATTCTCTGAAGGTGTGCCTCACTCTAAAAGTATAGCTGCGCTTTGATCACGACGGAACAATGTGCCCCGCTCTCTAAAGGTGTGCCTCACTTAAGTACAATTGCACTTTTCAGCAATGCGCCCCATTCTTACAAAGTGTGTGCCCCACTCTTCAATGGTGTGTATCGATTTTGATCCCAAGTGAACAATGCACCTCACTTTTCAGCAATGCACCCCGTCATCACTTAAGAGCACGTCCCACTCTATCAAGAAGAAAATGCAATCTGCTTTTCAAGAGAAAGTGCACTCCACTCTAATCCTGAAGTACAGTCTGCATTCAAAGATGAAATTCTATGTTTTTCAATTGTGAAGTGACAGGAGAGAGAGAGAGAGAGAGAAACAACATTACAACTTTGATTATTGAACATTGTAATCTGACTTATGGCCAAGGCTGACATTGTATAATGTACTTTTGTGTAAGCCTACAAGAATTCATTGTACAATGCATTTAATTATTATTTATGTATGCCCTATAGGCCACGGTTAACCTTGTTGTGGTTAAACCTTAACATGTAACTTGTGATTAACCTCAAGCCTTCTTGCTATGTCGGCTTAGGTTAACTCATTTATGTTTTGGTATTAGTATAAATACCCCCCACTCCATCCTCTAAATCAGATTGCTGTGATCATTATCCATGGATAATACAGCGATTATTTGGTGCTCAAAGGCATCCATCATTTGTGTGTGGATCACTTTCCTTTTTTTAAGCCTTTTGTCTTTTGTATAAGATTTGAGTGAATGGATGGCTTCTATTCATTACTAGAAATTGGTGTGAAATCCAACATGGTATCAAACCAAGTATGGAGCAGCATTGCTTATTCATGCAAAAAGTTCATTTAGAGCCTCCAATCCCTCTTTCAAATTCTAGGGCGAATTACTTAAAGCTTCATGAGCCATTTTTGCATAAGAGGCAAATTGGAGATTCCATCATATTTTTCACCACTCATTCTTTCAGAAATTTTGGATAAGTTGTGCCTACTCTATTTTTTTACTCTATTATCATCAGGGTACTCTTGATTCCTTTTATACAAATTTAATCAAGGCACAACAGTGGCATGACATTGAAGGAATAACTGTTGACAAATCAGATTTTGTACCTTCTCAAGATGGAAGTTCTTATGGCATTACTGCAAAGGAAAGAAGAGGGTCTTGCTGCTCACCAAACTGGAGCCATGGCATCTTGGATAGCAAGGAAAAAGCTTGGTCTTTCCAATTGCTAAATCAAAAGTTCAAATATCGGGCACACACTCAATTCAAATCAAAGTTTTGGCACCCCTTTTCAATGATGGACAACACACCCTTCTTCAAGGAGAAGGCACTCCCATGTCTTGATATGAAGACAACACCAAAGTGGCTACTCGGGCATATTACAATGCTTATTATCATATGGATCGTAGTTTTGAATTTGTGTTAAGTGATTTTCCAACATCACCGCAACATGAAGCAAAGGACAAGTGGAAGGGTTCTTGCTTTTGTTGCAGCTTGAGCCCATGCCAACTTGGTCAAGTCAATGTCCGTTTGGAATGATGTGAAGGAAGGACTCAGGTTCCAAATGCAATCCCTTCCCTTATGTTGGACGAGATGTGCTATGGTTGGACTAGGTACCATCGTCTAGTAAGACACCAACACTTTATCAATGTTAGCATTGATGATCAAGTCGGGTATGTCAAGTGTGTAGAGACGGTAGGTGGTTTGTTGTGTTCGAATCTCGATGCAGAACATGTTTTTAAAACTTTTTTTTGGTTGAGTATTGTGAGTCTCCCTCCTAGGGCAAGATGGCCCAAGTGTCACATCAAAATCATCGATGCCTTGAATAGCGCAAGATGCCTTGTTCATAGGGGATCCAAGTTTGAAATCCCACAAATTCCTTGGCACTTATGGAAAGTTGACATGGATCCTTGGCTGACATGGTGGCCAACGTGACATCCTTTCATGCCACAAAACATTTTTTTACTATATGCATTTAACTAACCAATCAAATTTAAACTTGTGTTGAAATTGTACTCGCTTCAAACATCCAATCGCAACAAGTGGATTATCAATGGCAGATATTAACAAATCAATGGATGCCAAGTGATGAATTGTGGTGAGGGTCTGATTTTTCAGGATTATCTAGGCAAATCTTCCAAAGGCCATAACTTTTGCATAGATAAGCGTTTTGAGCCCCTTTTTTCAAATCAAACAATTCTTCAAGCTCTTCATGTCGATGACATCAGTTCAAGGACCTATTACAATGTTGGGGGCCAAACTATGCATGATTTTCCTCAAGACTTATGGTTGTCTTTCAAAGAAACGAATTTACAATATATTATGCCAAAAGAATCTTTGGTCCATATTCATGGGAGAGAGTTGGATTTATGGCATTAGAAGCAATTATTGGGTCTTTTGGAGGCACATAGAAAAGGATTCAAAATGCACTCTTGTCAATCCCTCCTCTTCCTATTAGATGCTTAAGCTATTGGTTCGTTTTATACATAAGATCTAACTCTTCATGATCTCTTCTCTCTTCTATTTTTGGTCTTGGTATTCTTGTGAAGTTTTTACTAGCTCTTCTCATAAATAGATTTATGCAAAGCCTCTTTCGGGAACGATGATCAGGTGGCCCAAGGACAAGCCAAAGTTTCCCAAGAAGGAGAAGTGTGCTATAAAAGGGAAGGTCATGTTTCCAAGTCTTGCCTTATTTGACTATAGAAGACTTGAGCAATTTCTAAGAGAGAGTATTCTTGGCTTCGTATTCTCACATGGAATTGCAGAGGAGGTGTTCTTTGCATATGTGCAAGAGTATCTGATATTGGTTTTGACATTTTGGTGACTATGGTCCAGCCTAAAGAGATTCTTGTTTAAGTACAGGGGCATGCTCATGTAAGCAAACTTCCAAATGAGGAGAGGGATTTAGCTGAGTCTTTCTCAATAATGAAGGCCCATTAGAGCATCCATTATGGGGGGAAAGATGTTATTGTCACAAAAGTTTTCTCTCCTTGGCCCCTCAACTCAGATTATGAGGGGGTACAAAATTTGTAATCTTATGGCCAAGGCCAATATTATATAATGTACTTTTGTGCAAGCCTACGACCATTCATTATACAATGCATGTAATTATTATTTGTGTATGCCCCATGGGCCATGGATAACCTTGTCATGGTTAATCCTTAACTTGTAATTAACCTAAAGCCCACTTGTTATGTCGGCTTAGATTAACTCATTTATGTTTTGGGGTGGGGTTCTGGCAATAGTATAAATACTCCCCAACCACTCCATCCATTGGATCAAAGTGTTGTGATCTATATCTATAGATAATACATTTATTATTTGGTGCTTAAGGGTACCCATCGTTTGTGTGTTTAACACTTTCCTTTTATTCGTCCTTTTTATGTTTTCTGTATAAGATTTGAGTGAATGAGTTGCTTTTGTTCATTACTGGAAATTGGTGTGAAATCTTCGATCGATACAATTGTACAACCTTGTCTTTGATCAATCCAAGCTTTGGTCAACATTATGGCAACTCCACTAGGGGGGTCCTCAAATGATACAAAACATGTCATGGATTTTGAACCCTCACCTACCTCATTATCTGCAGCTTCCTTAGGGTCAACAACAATTTTTGCAAAATTCTAATTTGCAACAAGTAGATTAGAACCAACAACCGGTGCAAAAACTAATTCAACAATTTGTAAATGTGCAACAGGATGTGTTGATGGTTGCTCAAAATTCTCAAGTTGTGTAGAATCAACAAATTCAATACACTCAACAACAACCAACATATGCCCGATGGGACAACCTATGAAACAATTATCATATGAGCAAGGACAGTATGGCCAACAAATACAATAAAGATAAGCATCTCAATGGCATATAGTTCAACAACAAAAGCCACCAGCTTTTTCTCAATCATGGACCTCCCACATTCCTTTGAAAGAAAATACCGTGAGTAAGGGGATCAGGTATTTTCTTTCGGCCTTTAACAAGTTTCATGCATGGAATATGACTATGGCACGAGATTATGAACTCAAAGAGAACTAGCAAATTCCTCAACAAGGAAACATGGTAAATATGAATTCAAAATTAAGCACACTCTAGGGGTTTGCTTGTAAGGCAGGCCATGATTTGACAAGCTATGCTATGGCCATCCACCATGCTCGGACGATGAATCAGAAAGTGGCAAATCAGCTCGCTGCACTCAATAGATCAATGGTTGATCAACTTATGATAGGCCAACCAATGATAGCACCTGCAGTCATACCTCAAGTCAACGTAGCACAAGTTTATGCAATGCCCAAAACTCCCAAAATGGGCATATTTTATCTGCAATTCTCCTTTTGGTGATTTAATGATTTGTCCAAAGGATTCTCTACCTACTCACAAGAAGTTGTAATTACTTCAACCAAAGAGTGAACTTAAGATGATAACAAAATATTCAAATGATGATTGATTGACAATTCCTTCAAGAGAGCCCCAACCTTCTCATCAAGGGTCATGTCTCTTGAGGTTTGAAGAAAGATGTAAGGCCAAAAGTAAAGATTCTGAAGGTGAGGAAACAGATCTTATAGAAGAAAGGTAGGTATTTGGTTCTCAGATGAAGAAGAAAAACCTATGTAGATAATAGAAGGTGTATGGCATCAAACTTTAGATTAGAAGAGAGTGGGGAGAGAAAAGGTTGTTTAAGCTTCCCAAACTTTGGCATTTACTTGTGGACCCACACATTCTTTTGATGAGGAAATATATTATTTTCTAGAGGATATCCATTAAGCTCTATATTGAGGAAATATCTTGTTCCTTCTAGACCCTTTGCTTTTATTCCCCCTACATCTGTTGCACCCCTCCCACCTCAAACAAGTGCAGCTCCAACTGAGATAGACAAGCCGGCCTACTTCCTTACCTATGCATCATTTGCTACCCAATCATTGCTGTCATCAATATTCATTCCACCCAATCCAATTCCACATCTGTTGGTCCGACCTTGTCAACCCATCCTACCATGACAATCTACGAGGTCAACCACTATGTTTTTGAGCATCTTTGTGTCAACCACATGTGATGCTTTATTGCCAACATTTGTTTACTTTGCTGTCTTGTTTTCTGAGCTATATTTTTGAATTTCCATTGATTTGAGTTAGCAAGCAAAGTATATTGTGTTGTTTAAGGTTTTTTGGGAAAAGATCTATGTGAATTAGACATTAAGAGCTGCCACGTATCAAAGATTTAATCGAGATCGGATCTTTTTATTTGTTGGTTTGGGCTGGATTGAGAAAACTGGGTTGAAGTCCTACACCAATGATACTTAACAATAATTTCAAGAAGCGCTTGTCTTTCAATGAGTGGTGATTGTGTTCCTTTGAACTAGACTTGTTTGGTTTGGGGTTGTGATATTGCTACTTAAGTCAAGTTTTTCTGTCTTATAATTTGCAATTATGTACAGGTGTACCAATCAAAGTTAGCTTAGCATAGGCACATTAAGGGTTCTTTTCAATTTCATATATAGCATACTGCTAGTATTGTTTACCTACGTGACACAATAATTTTTAGTGGCTTGATGATCAAGATGATTGGCAGTCTGCTTCCAAATTTATCTACCATGTTGGGTCAAGTACATTCCATAACACTATTGATGACAACGTGGGTATAGATGTCCACAGATATCAATCTGTAGTAGTTGGATGTAAAAAACCCTACTATAGCTGTGAGAATGGGGCAACCTACACATCTGTCAATCTATCTCAATCCCATGGTCGTAAAGCAGCAGATAAGAGAAACAAAGCAAGAAGGAAAGCCAGGGTGAAGGGAAAACCTCAAATAACAAATGAAATCATATCAGAGTCAAAGGCAAAACAAATATACAAAAGAGACAAAAGCATGTCAACAGAAAATAACATACACAAAAGCTGAGGTAATGGATATTATTGTTTTAACGAAATCATAGTCACTACTAAAGCATTTACCTAGCCTATACACAATGCCTGGCAGCTTGGCAATGCATGTAGAGAAAAGCAAGGAAGACCATGATCAACCAAGTGTACTTGTTGCAATGAGAACAGAGGTACCACGGTCAGCATTAGAATTATAGGAGCATCAGTAACACAAATATTAATGTCAATGCACCAAGAAACATAATGCAAGCTGAATGAATGCAGGTTGTAGTCATACAAATTTTGACCCAAAATTGATAATCAACCTAAATGGAATCCCTAAGAATCCTCGCTGCACAAAGGATCAAAAAGGTACATACAGTTGTGGACATTTTGTAATTTCACATTGGTTAATTTTGTTTTGGGCTTGACACATTAGCTAGGTATTTATTTTTTAGGCAAGCAAAAACAAATCACCTTGCTACCAAGTGTTTTGGATAATGTGTTGCCCTTCATAGTTATTAAAAAGTGCCCAAAGTAAATCATTATGTAGTTAAGGAAGAAAATAATGCACAAAACAATCATTGGTAACTATTGCCACCCTCCACCATCCAATTTCCTTGATGAAGAGACATCGGTGCCCAACAACACAAGTGGGTGTCGTTCATTCCAGATATTGTCCTCTGAATAAATGACTGTCCTATGCTAATCAAAGAACAGTCTATTGTGTATATATTTTTTCTTTGTGATCAAACAGTGTATTTCCCTTGTATTTTAATTACCATATTACCAAATACTGCCATTTAAAAATGTATTTGGTCATATAAATTTTTAAAATCAGATGTGCTTTATCATAAGAAAGAATTTCTAATGCATTGTGAAGCAAAATATGGGATGCAATATTATGACAGCAAGATAAGATCAAATCCCCGCATTGTGATGGACACTAACATGATAATATGGCCATGATGTAATACAGGTGGGACCCATTTCAACACCAAGTAAACAATTAAGAAAATGTATTTCCAATAAACTTAATTACCTTAAACACAAAGACTTTTGTTGAGAATAGCCTTTTTTGAATGAGTGAAGATCAAGGACACCATTGTGTCTTTCAAGTAAATCAGAAATCTTCTGCTTACATTCAATATCTCCTTTCCATAAGCCACTTTCAATCTCACTCGGAGAAATATCTAAAAGCTCCTGCAAGAAATAAACTATTTAGCAGCCAGTCATATGAAAAACAAACAAAAGACAAATGCTTTAGATGACAACGGAAACCAAGAAGATGAATTTTCTAAACCAAATCCACTTTACAAACTTCTCAAGACACCTTACAAAATGCAACATAAATAGCATTTATATATTGAAGTTATACTCTGTGGCTATGAATGTATTAGCCATCATTTATAGTTATAAACATAGAGGCATATGTACAAACCTCTAAGCACTGGCCAATTGGTCCAACATCATCCTCAGCAGTTGTACATGATTCTGATGTATCCTGCATATATGTCAACATCGTTAGAATTTCATCATAATCCCCATCCTTGTGGGGCCATATACCTGCAAGTATAGAGGGCCATAGACATGTCCTTGTGGAACAAAAGTAATTTGATACTCCAGCAACCCTCTTTATCTATAAATGCCCGAGTTTTTCAGATATCCGTGACAAATACAAAGAAACACTTGGGAACGAGTTTATTACAGATTTATTTGAAGACAGGAAAATAAAAAAAGTTGGAGAATTGCTAACACAAATCAGCAGGAGAAGGAACAACCTTCTCAAAGATATTAAAGATCATATGATATGATTTGAGTAATTGTACTTCCATATTTGAGGTCCCATAGACCATATTTGGGTCTCGCGGACGTAATTAAAATCTTTCATTCATTCATTCATTCAATTGAAGATCTTTTTATGTAGTCAAGAACCCATGCAACCTCAAATGGACGGAAATCACTGGTTGGCCCATAAGCCACTTCAAATCAGGCTCAACCAAAATAATGGCCCAAGATCAACCTTTAATGACAATTGAGCATAAAATAAATATATAAAATAATACTCCAAAGCAACCACGAGTGACCCTCAACCAAATCAATGGATCACAAATATCCTGGAGAAAGCTTTAAACAATCAATTCAATGACATACTAGCAAGATTGACTAAGTTTTATCAAAAGAAATTCACCACAATATATTTCTCCAGGATATCACCTAGAAAAATATTTTCTTGCATTTGCTGAAGGAAATTTTATTCATGCATAAATTGAAACCCTCTATAGAGATCAGTATTATCTTGTATAAAAAGCTACAAAATAAGATCATTTAAGAGGGTGATACCATCACAATCAAAAATATGAAGAAATTAGATGATTTTGATGATACTTCACCATTGTAATGCCGACAAGATTAAACTAAGTCTGATGATACATCATTTGGATCATAAGGTGGTAAAGTCCCACTCATCAATTACTTGGCATGGCAAACTCTTTAGTGTACTCGATTACATGAGAAAAAACGGAAAAAAAAAAACCCTCAAATAAAATCTTTTAATTCACTAAAATATATATCTAAAAGCAAAATTAGAGAGGCAGGAAGTCAATTTTCTATTAGATTTTCACAAAAGAAATACATTTACATTTCAATATAGTTCATGATCATCAAAAACTAGCCAAAACACAATATACTCAAGCAGCTTTACACTACTTTCTACTTTCCCTTCCTTACCCTCGAACTGGGTGCTTGGACTCGAACTAGCGGTTCCTCACGTACATCGTCCTCCAAATTTTGTGGCTTTTGTTGCTTCCCTCTCCAACTACTCGATTTCCTTCTTAATGAATAAAAGATTGAAATCTTAAATAATCCAATCTAAAAGTGGATCCATATCATCCAAGTCAATCACATCGTATGATTCAATCCCCTCCACTTGTTTAACGCAAAGCCAAAGATTGTATTGCATAAAAATGAGATCATTGAGGCACTCTTGGATCAACCTATTGCACTTCGTGGTGTGCATGGTGTCAAATAGAGACTAATTGCACTCACGCACAAAAGTACTCCAAGGCTAACTCAACTTTAAAACTTTTACCTATCCACAACATCATCCTCAACTGAACACAAAACTCTAATGTAAAAAAAATCGTCCCCTCAACATTTTTTTAGGAGTATAACTCAATGATTTTAAGCATCTTTTATTGTGGTTAATTATCATCTTCCCAATGCACTTTTAGAGGCCATCCATGACCTCATTTTAGTGCTAATCGTATAATTGGAAATGAATTTGTGGTTCAAGTCGTACCCTATTGCATGTATTGGCCAATGGATTTGTCTCGTCCATTTCTTATCAATGATACACCAAATGGGATCAACTTTGTGCCTATCTCCTCTATAATAATTGTGGATGGCCTCCTTTGTCCTATCTATGTCCTCATACAAATAATACATTAGCAATTGATGTCCATCTACAAAGCAAAGAACCTTTACCAAAAGTTTCATCGCCTAAATGATTTAAAAATAATCATTATAAATAAATTTGATTAAAAATTGCAGCTTTAAATTTGTAAATTAGAAAATAAAAATTTAAATTCTTGAAAGCCTAGAATTTTAGAAAAATATAAACTGATTATCTCTTGCATGTTCTTCCAAAAATTGTCATCAGATACTTTATGACCCTTTATGCCTCCTCAATTATATGAAATAGCAAGCCTAACCATCGCTTGCTCACAAACATCCTCTTAATTGGAGCAAATGCAGCTGCAAGGCTCTACTAGGCAATGAAGTTAGAGGCAAACTAGGGCAACTAATGATTGAACAATGTCCCTCACATCATTATGCTATCTCATCAAATTGAGCACCCATGTGTGGTTGTAAATGAATCCGATATGTCTTTTGCCTCATCAACCACAAACTTCACCTATGACAATTGTCAATGTCCTCCAGAATGAGGTCTATGCAAGGGCAGCACATGTTCTCAAAGCAATAGTAGGGTACTTCTCAAGAAGTATGCCTGCAACTACATAAAGCTATTGCATTGTCCATCACTACTTGGACAATATCCTCCACTCCCACTTCAACCATCACCTCCTCCAACAAAGTGCAAAATCTATGTACTTTTCACCTATCAAGAGGCATCAATTGGTTTCAAGATGACCATTAATCCATCTAAAGTCACTAAAAATTTATTAAGGATGTTATTCCTCGAGTTTGTCCACCCATAAAATAAAATATTGCACCCTCTTTTACTTCATATTTTTTTGCTTTTCTACAAGAGTAGATGTGTTTGTAAAACACTCCTGCAACAAGGGTCTGTTGAAATATTTTTCAATAAGGGGATTCATCCCTCTTCCAACTATGCCAATTGCCCTCACCAAAGTGTCCCAGTAAGGGTTGTGTGCAACATTGAAAGGAATGTTGCAATAGTAACAAAAATTCCCCACATACAATCAAGCTTTGTGCAACAAGCAAATGAATCTTTGCTTCCTATACTCTAACGCTTCCCTAAAGAATGTCAAATGCCCAGGCCAAGAATAAAGAGGGCTATTGTCATTATTGTAGCTCTTGTGCCCAACCCCACTCGAATTGTAGCTCTAGTTTCTTTCTTTTTAATATTCTTCTCCACTTAGTTGGCAAGTTGGGCTTTTGTTTGCCTTGAGATTTGTTTTGTCTACAATAGGGCAGAACTCCATATTGCCTTCTAATGCATGATGGAATTTGAGGCAATTGATAGCTCCCTCGTATCTTTGTCACAATACTTCCAAATAACCTAATTCGAAAAAGAGCCCTTTATGTCATGTGCTCAAGTTGGGTCCCTCCTTGGGCTTGGAGTAGTAGTGTCACCACCAAGTCCCTCACCTGAAGTAGCCATCAATAAATTTAAAATTATAATTTATATTTAAAAAAGACACTAACGTAAGATATAGCCCTCAAATCATAAGTAAAGATCCTTGGACTTGGAGTAGTAGCGTCACCACCAAGTCCCTCACCTAAAGTAGCCATCAAGACACTAACGTAAGATATAGCCCTCAAAGCATAAGTAATAGAAAGAAATAGACAAAAGAAACCAAAACTCGTTTTCAAAAAGAAAAAAACTAAAAATCCAAAATTCTACCTTTCATTTCTTTCTCTAAGTTGTGAAATCTTCAAGAAACATGATTAAATCCTTCAAATGCTCCTTGAAGTGCATTGGAGAGTGTCTATTTTGTCTTCAGCAATTTTCAACTAGGAGGTGGAAGAGGGATAAAATGAAAAATGAGCATTTCCACCCTTTTATGTCATTTCTACCCCCTCCCTATTCTACAACAAGTTTTTGCATGTTTTTCACAAGTAATTGTGGTCTCTTTGGCAAGTAAATTAACGATTACTAGTCAACAAGCTTTTGGGCAAGTTTCTCACTTGGAAGAAACTTAAACATATGTTCAAGAACGCTGATGACATTAAAAATATGTTCAAACTTATTAGAATAAACTAGTGGTCATAGTTGCAATCATATTTGATGAAGACTATCATGCAAGGCTTGATGGATCATATGACAAACAAATGTCGGGTGGAAACCAAGTATATAGCTTGCATCAAGATGACATTGACATGGTGTAGGGCTTGTTAAATTTTAAGAATATTTCATATAGGGCAATGTCACTACTTGTTACATAGGCAATGTAGACATATGAAACCACACCACCACCTAGAGCATAAGTCCCACAATCAACAAACTAGGCAATGCAATCCGTTGATATAAGGGAAAAATACAAGAGTAACCATGTTTTGTGCAACCCTTGGCCTTCTAGTAACCTCTAGTACACAATAGTAGACTATAGGGTTCCAAATAAGTAATGGGCAACAATAATGTGAGGATTTTCAAGCATGCAAACCATGTTTGAGAAACTCAGATTCGGCTAGGACTTGACAATGCCAATTTTTGACTCGGAGACCAGACTCGAAAAAACACGGCAAAAACACCAAAGATGCAAATTTTCATTGAAAAAAATAGGCTTTTTTATGGATGTCACAATTAATTAACATTATACACATCCATATTCAATTGTCAAGGCTATAAAATAATAAAACACACATCAAATAAGGAAAAATTTAACATCAAGTATAGCTTTATATTGAATAACATATAAAAACATTATAAAAGTCTCAAAATGCCTTATGGGTCCACTACAACTCATGTGTCTAGCCTCTAACAACAGCTTTTCCTTTTCCCTTAGATCTTGCCCTCTTTCTTTGTGCCTGCACTTGTTGTGTGTGTGCCTCTCACTATGCGTTTGCATATGCATCTTGCTCTAGTTTTTCGAACCCATCCCAAAGACAAGCTTCTCCTCTTGTTGATCCTACTCCAAATGATGGATTAAACTCGTAAATAAATCTCCTCGAAATCACCCCTTGTTATCAGTTTATTGTGGAGGCGAACTAGACAAACACAAGGTTATTCAGCCTTTGTTGCATGAGTCCATTGTGTTTTTTGGAACGAATGTACTCAAAAATACACCAATTGTACTCGCAACCCAAAGCACTACATAGCTAATGTAATGTCAAGGGACTATAATATTCTTGAACACTCTAAATGATTCATGTTTAAGGAAGCAAATGATTGCTCAGTTTAGATGCCTTGACCTTCTTTCACCTCTCATTGTCATAGAAATTTGTCAAAATCAGCTAAAAACCAAAAAAAAAAAATCATGTTTTATGTCGTTCAATCAGAGGGGTTTCTTGTAACCAAATTTTAACAAGTCAACAAATAAAGTTTTATAAAACTCATAATTCAAGCCCAAACAATTAATTTTGGCCAACTCAGCTCAAGACTCAAAACTTGTCAAGCTTGGTAGTTGTGATGCAAACTACATTGAGCCAAGTTTGATGATAGTACAACAAGGGGAAGACGTGTATTAGATTTGAACAATAGTTGTACTGAATAGATGAAATAAACCATCCAAGAACTTAAGAACACTAGTGAAATCAAAAAGCACCATAATATTTGCTAAAATAGACCCTTTGACAATAGTTGCAAGCCTATTTCACAAAGATCACTATATGAAGCTTAATGAGCAGGCACGACAAAGACTTTTCTAGAATGCCAATACAGTAGTTAAAAACTACAACACTTTTTGCTATACAGCTGCAACAATCATCAACAGAGCAACCACAATCATTTGAGTAAGGAAAAAAATTAGCACAAATATGAATGTTGTCGTTCAGATAGCCTCCAAATTGAATAGGTCAAACGTTGGGTTCTAGACTAGTCAAAAAATAATCAAAACCACATGGTTATATATGTATTGGGATTCCTTTGTTTTTTCAATTAAAACCACTGGATTTGGGAACAAGGGAAAGCATTATGAGAAACTATAGTAAAGTAGAGAATAACGGCCCATAGCACTTTTGGATCAAAACAGCTCCATTTGTACTTTGATGTGGGAGCACACAGCATGAAGACGGTTCGAACTGAGTCGTTTTAATAAACTACCAACCTCGTGTATATAAAGGAACGAGAATAGGAAGAGGAAATGATGGTGTGCATAGGAAGATAAGAGAAGAGGGAGAGGTAACGACATGTGGAGTGAAATAAAAGAGTGGAGAGGCGTCCGTGAGAAAGGGGACAAATGCAAAAATATTGGATATACAATCATTTAATATATAGGCAATACTGTTGCTATTCACCTCAAAGTTTCTTCTTTGTGCGTGTTTAAAAGATAAATGCATTGTGTTTTTTAGTTGTATGTTGTAGATCGCATGGTCTAGTGTGTGTAAGGTTACAGGTGAAAACAAGGTGTTGGAATAGTCCAAGTGACGATCTTGTTGAGTGGAAGCATAGTTCAAACAAGAGTGTGAGAACCATCTAAAAGGGAACACTATCACGCAAGGTGTCATCTAGCATAAGCCTTCTTGGAAGTGCCATTGTGCAAGACGCAATCATGAAGGGTGTCATCATAAGGGAGTCGTCTGATGGGAGATGTTTGAAGGAAGTTGTCAAAGCAAGGAGTAGTCTACTAGAGTAATCAAGACTGAAGATTTGTGGTTGTCATCATATGCTTGTCGACATATGTTTACCTTCATTTGCTTACCATCACCTAAGTTGTCGTCATCTGCTTGTCTTCACCTGGACTATCGTCCAAGAGCCATTGTGTAAGGAACCGTCTACAAGCAAGCCATATGGGAACCTTGTCGATTGAGGTTTGAATTCCAAATACATCATCTGAAGCATTGTCGTCTAGTGCATGTAAATCAAAACGAAACTAAATCTTACACTATGGGTGTGAGTGAACCGTGAATCCTTTGTTGCTAGGGGAGGTTGTTGTTCAGTTGACCCCCTTCGTCTAGACTACATCATTTGGTATCAGAGCAAGTTTAACTTTAGAAGTCTACAAATTGTGTTTAAGGAGAGATGGCACAATGAGGAAGAGGAAGATCGCGTGGTCTAGGACCCCGACCAACAGATATAGCAAAAATGTTGAGAGGAATCACCGCCAGGTTAGATGCAATTGAGACTACCCAAAGGAGAGGCATTCATCTTGAGGAGATTAGTGACAGTGAAGAGGAGGAAACTGGTCACGCGGAAGCTCGAGATGAAGAGCAAGGAGAAGAACCAGAGCAACAGTTGATTCGAGCAATCTCAAATATGGGAAGTAAACCAAAGATGGATACTCCCAATTTTAATGGAAGTTTAAATCCTAGAAGAGTTGATAGATTGGATAATGGACATGGAGAGATTCTTTGATTATGAATCTATGGAGGATCCAAAACGGGTCAAATTTGCATGCACGTGACTGAAGGGACATGCTTCAATTTGGTGGGATCATGTCCAAACTGAGAGACAACGAAAGGGGAAGGATAGAATCCGAACATGGGAAAAGTTTGTATCCAAGTTGAAATCTAAGTTTTTACCTGTAGATTATCAAATTGGATTGTTTAGAAGACTCCAAAACCTCAAGCAAAAAGAGTTAGGAGTAAAAGAATATACGAAAGAGTTCTATAAATTGACCATAAGAGCAGGTCATATTGAAGATGATGAGGAGAAGGTGGCAAGATACATAAATGGACTAAGATTGTCCATACAAGATGAGATTGGTATGATTTGAATCAGAATTGTTGAAGAGGCATATCAGTATGCACTCAAGGTAGAGGAAAAGTTGTTGCTGAAGGCAACAAAATAATGCTAGAGGAAGAGGACAACAAAGGTAGGAGGGAGAAGCTAGTACTTCTCAGAATAATAGAGAAAACAAATATTTCTCAAGAGGAAGAGGAGGTTATGGTAGAGGAAGGGGTAGAGGATTCCTTGAAAATTGTTATAGATGTGGAGAAGTTGGCCATCAGGCATATGAATGCCCTCAAGCACAACAAACTAGCAAGCGTGGAAAGGAAGCCCGTAGCCATATTACACAAGCAGATGAGGAAAGTGTAGCCTCACCAAAGCACATGGAGGAACTAGAACAAGGAGAATCCCTTATGATGAAAAGGGTATTGTTGAAACTAGCAAAGGAGGTGCATGAACCTGAGCAAAGAAGGAACTTATTCAGGACAATTTGTAAATCAAGAGGTAAGTGTTGTAAGGTGATTGTGGATAGTGGAAGCACAAACAACTTAGTGTCAACAGAGATGGTAGAGAAACTTGGTTTGAAGAGGATGGAGCATCCAAATCCTTACAAAGTATCGTGGTTACAAAATGGGCACCAAATTTTGGTAACCAAACAATGTATGGTAAACTTTCAAATTGGTTCTTATAAGGATGCAATTCTATGTGACATTATGTCAATGGATGCATGTCATATTTTATTGGGGAGACCATGGCAATTTGAAAAAAATGCAATACATGATGGTAGACTGAATACTTATTCAATTGTCAAGGATGGCAAAAGTTATGCATTAAGTCCATTGAAGGACAAAGGAAAAGAGGTGGGCAGTAGTTCTAAAGTTTGCCTGATCTCCGAAAAACAATTCTTGAAGGAGATGAAGAAGGAGAGAAGCATGTTTTGCTTTCATTGCTAAACCCACGGAAGATGGGACAACAAATAAGATGACTGACATTCCACATAAAGTGAAGGATTTGTTGGAAGAATATGTTGAGATTCTTTCAAAAGAATTACCCGATGGGTTACCACCTATGAGAAGCATTAGTCATCAAATAGACTTCATACCTAGAGCAAGTTTTCCAAACAAGGAAGCCTATAGGATGACACCTATGGAGAATGAAGAGATGAAGAGACAAGTCCAAGAGCTATTGGACAAGGGGCTGATCAAGGAGAGCTTGAGCCCATGTGCAATACCAGTTGTACTAGCACCCAAGAAAGGAGGAGAATGGTGTATGTGCACAGACTCTCGAGCAATCAATAAGATTACAATAAAATATAGGTTTCCATTACCTCGTATGGATGACTTGATGGATTGTTTGAGTGGAGCAGAGTACTTCACAAAGATTGATTTGAAGAGTGGTTATCATCAAATTTGAATCAGAGAAGGAGATGAGTGGAAGACTACATTTAAGACCAAAGAAGGCTTGTATGAATGGTTGGTCATGCCATTTGGGTTGACAAATGCACCTAGCACTTTTATGAGATTGATGAATGAAGTCTTGAAGCCTTTTCTTGGTAAGTTTGTGGTGGTTTACTTGGATGATATTTTGGTGTTTAGCAAGACGAAGGAAGAACACCTAATGCATCTGAGGTTAGTTTTGCAAAAGTTGAAGGAGGAACAATTGTTGATCAATTTGAAGAAATGTAGTTTTATGAAGAAGGAATTGGTATACTTGGTTTTGTCATATCCAAGGATGGTTTGCAGATGGATCCAGCAAAGGTGAAGGCTATTGTGGAGTGGTCGTCACCAAGGAGTATGTTTGAAGCCAAAAGTTTTCATGGTTTGGCAAGTTTTTACAAAAAGTTCATCAAAAAATTTAGTGGAATTTGTGCTCCAATCACGAAAACAATGAAAGGAGGTAGACATGAATTCAAATGGACGAGTGCAATGGAAAGGAGCTTTCAAATATTGAAAGAGAAAGTCATGGAGCAACCAGTTTTAGCATTGTCGAACTTTAACAAGGTTTTCCAAGTAGATTGTGATGCAAGTGGAACAGCCATTGGAGGAGTTTTGAGTCAAGAAGGTAGACCCATTGCTTATTTTAGCGAGAAGTTAAATGAAGCTAAGAAGAAATATTCAGTTTATGATCAGGAGTTTTATGCCATTATGCAAGCACTCAAGAAGTGGAGACATTACCTATTACCGAAGGAATTTGTGCTATTTACAGATCATCATGCTTTGCAGTTCATTAACAGTCAAGGCAAATTGAACCAAAGACATATGAAATGGGTGGAGTATCTTCAAAGTTACTCATTTGTTTTGAAGCATAGAAGTGGAAGTTCAAATCGGGTAGTTGATGCTTTGAGTAGAAGAAACTTGTTGATGAATGCAATGAAGATTGAAGTGGCAGGTTTTGATGCTATGAAAGAGCTTTATGTTGATGATTTGGACTTCAAGGAAGCTTGGGCAGCTTGCAATGACCCTACTATGGGAGATAGAACACCATGGCTGGATTATTTTATCCAAGAAGGATTATTATTCAAGGGACAACAATTATGCATACCACGGAGTTCAATGAGGGAGAACCTGATAAGAGAAAAACATAGTGGAGGACTAGCTGGACATTTTGGAATAGATAAAACTTTGAAACAACTTTGTGAAAGTTATTATTGGCCAGGAATAAGCACAGATGTGTGAATATTTGTGCAGAGTTGTCAAGTTTGTCAACATGCAAAAGGAAAGAGTCAAAACACTAGGTTGTATCAGCCATTACCAATACCAAAAAGGCCATGGGAAGACATAAGTATGGACTTTGTCCTTGGATTGCCTCGAACACAAAAGGGGAATGATTCAATTTTTGTTGTTGTTGATAGATTTTCGAAGATGGCACATTTCATACCTTGCAGGAAAACGAGTGATGCTACTCATATTGTTGATTTGTTCTTTCGAGAAGTTGTAAGACTGCATGGTTTGCCAAAAAGCATTGTGTCAGATAGAGATGCAAAGTTTGTAGGTCACTTTTGGAGCACTTTGTGGAAGAAGTTGGGTACAAAATTGAGTTTTAGTTCAACTTATCACCCACAAACAGATGGACAAACCAAAGTGGTGAACAGAAGCCTTGGAAATTTGTTGAGGTGCTTAGTTGGCAAGAAACCAAAATTATGGGATACCATATTGGCACAGGCAAAATTTGCATATAACAATTCAATAAACAGAAGCACAACCAAGAGTCCATTCCAAATTGTGTATGGAATTCGTCCAAGAGGAGTGGATGAGTCGAGGAATACAACTGATTTGCAGAGACCCTATGTTGCAGCAAAAGACTTTGTTGATTACATGCAAGATTTACATCGAGGAGTGAAAGTCGATTTGGAGAAGAGTGCTATGAAATACAAGCAACATGCTGATCTCAAGCGTTGAACACAAGAATTTCAGGTGGGAGACTTGGTTTTGGCACATTTGCAAAAGGAAATATTTCCAAAAGGCACTTACAACAAACTCAATTGGAAGAAGATTGGACCTTGTAAGGTCTTGAAAAAGTTTGCAGCAAATGCCTATGAAATTGAACTCCCAGAAGGAGTAGACATCTCACCAATTTTTAATGTGGCAGATTTGTATCCCTATTATGACAAATCCCCAAGTAGTACTAAAGATATCACAACTGATTTTCCAATAGAAGATTGGATAGTGCAGTTGCCAAAAAAGGAACGAGATGAAATAGAGGCAGTGATAGACTCCAGAGTGGCCAAAAGAACAAGAGGCAAAATATATTATGAATATCTGGTCAAGTGGAAGAACCAACCAATTGAAGCAGTGACATGGATGAATGCTTCCGAGATTGCTAAGCATGGCATCTCGGTTACAGATTTTAAAACATGTTCATGAGCTTCACTCATAAAACATTTTCTCTTACCCGAAGAGTATGATGCGGGAGCACCCTGCATGAAGACAATTATGAATGAGACATTTTAATAAACTGCTAATCTATTTGTAACTTCCAACCTCGTGTATAAAAAGGAATGAGAATAGGAAGAGGAAACGATGGTGTGCATGGGAAGATAAGAGAAGAGGAAGACGGAACAGCATGTGGAGTGAAATAAAAGAGTGCAAAGATGTCCATGAGAAAGGGGATAGATGCAAAAATATTGGATGTACAGTCATTTAATATATAGGCAATACCATTGCTATTCACCTCGAATTTTCTTCTATGTGCATGTTTAAATGATAAATGCATTGTGTTATTTGAGTTGTATGTTGTAGATTGCATGGTCTAGTGTCTGCAGGGTTACAGGTGAAAACAAGGTGTTGTAGCAGTCCAAGTGAAGATCCCGTTGAGTGGAAGCACAATTCAAACAAGAGCATGAGAACCGTCTAAAAGGGAACGTGATCATACAAGGTGTCGTTTAGTGTGTGTCGTCTTGGAAGTGCTAACGTGGCAAGTGCCATTGTGCAAGACGTGATCGTGAAGGGTGCCGTCATAAGGGATTCATCTGAAGGAAATCGTCGAAGCAAGGAGTGGTTCAATAGTGCAATCAAGACTAAATATTTGTTGTTGTCGACATATCCTTGCTAACATATGTTTACCATCATATGTTTGCCATCACGTAAGTTGTCACCATATGCTTATCGTTACCTAGACTGTGGTCTGAGAGCCATTGTGGAAGGAACCGTTTATAGGCAAACCATCTAGGAACCTTGTCGATTGAGGGTTGAAGTCCGAATATACCGTGTAAAGCGTTGTCGTCTAGTGCATGTAAATTAGAACGAAACTAAATCTTTCACTATGGGTGTGAATGAACCATGAATCCTTTGTTGCTAGAGGAGGATGTTGTTCAGTTGACCCCTTCCATCTAGACTGCATCATATTTCCACTAAAGAAACCTTAGACGAATCCTTTAAATACTTTTAAATGTGATTTGGCTTAGTTCCACTTGGACTGTGCTAAAACTAGTCACTAGTAAAACAATATCTCTTGGCACCAAAACTACTCTTCTATGCTCAAAAACACTCCTAAGTGTTAAAAGCAAAGTATGGACAGTCAATGAAAAAATTGATGCAATGCTAATGAAGCTTCAAATGTGCTTTAATGCAACTATTTACTGCTATTGCCATATGATACTTAGTTCAAACTCCAACTTGTTAGTTGTAAAGCATTAAAACCACATGGATCAATGCAAATCCTATTTTTTCATAAATTCAACTAAATTCATAGAGTAATTTAAAACACACACACACTTACAACAGTAGTGAAACAGTGTTTTAGAGTGGGAAAATACCCTCTAGGAGAAGAAAACCCACGGTTGAATCAATAAAGCTGCAACTGTGAGATATAGATACTGGCCAAAAAATGGAGAAAGCACAAGAGATACTAGCCACCACCTTGGCCTTGGCTGAGATATACAGCTACTATGGACTTGTTTGCAGCCTCACATAGTGCTTCTTAGTTGCTCCTTGCTCTCATTTTGTTTGAATTTGCTTGTTCTGTTCCTGGCTCTTCAAAACTTGCTTCTCCTTACTTGTCCTGGCCCAAATAAGGGTCAACTAGTCTCTTCCACTTCCAAAACTAGAAGTGCAATTGTTGTTTCTTGTTTTCTGAGGTTGTTCCAAGTATGAACATGCATGAAAGTGATGTGTCATGCTTCTCCTCTTTACACTTGCCCAATTCACTTCTTGGCCACGTTGCACATTCCAAATCAGCCCTTTCCAAGCCAGCTTGTTAGCTAAACAGTTCTTGGGCCTTTTGAAGGACCAAACAAATGGATTTTGAGTTGAAATTTGGTGGGCACATGGACAATAACGAAAAGAACGTTCAGCACAAAGTGTCTTATTTGGAACTACAGGAAGAGAGAAAAGGACCGTACAATATACTGAGTCTTGTCACACAGATGTGTTTTGGCATGAAATATACACCAAACATAGTCCTTTGAGGCCTCTTTTATCTGCAAAAATAATCCCTCAATTTGGATTTGATTTGGTTAGTTATACCTAAAATACTACTCATTGCTATAGACTAATCTTTCCTATTTTTTTCTGGGTCAGATGACAACTTTTTAGCTCAGATTAATTCTGAGCATTCCTGTTGGTGTTGGGAATCCTCTGAAGTTTCTTTGAAACCCGACTTCATTTGAAAGAATTATGGCCAAAAGGCAATGCTCCATGTTTGGAAGCTTCTCCGACCACCATCACTTGGTAGTTCAGCCTTGATACAATCTTGTAATGCTTCTAAGTGACCTGCCATGGATCCATTTGGATTAGGGCCACAAAGAGCCGACCAAGATTTAATTTCCACATGTATCATGATAATATTTTTTGTTGTGATACCATGATAATGTGGTTCTTTGAAATACTGTGGTAATGCAGTCATAATGTCATATGGATGGGGCCATTTTCAATCCCATAAAACCAATTAAAAAAGTCAATATAACCTCACAACTTGGCCACCCCCTCTATATTATAATTAAACCCCAATGCAGGAGTGCCATTCTGATACTTCACAATGCATGCTAATGCCTACAAATGGTTATCTCTTGAATCCTGGTTTTAGTGGAAACAAGACTAATTGCAAGCAATATCAAGAGAGCTACAAGTCAAATAAATCAAAGCTTCCACAAGAAATTTGCAATGAAATACATCCACTTTTTTAGTTTTGCAATGCTTAGTCAATTTCACCCCACATGTAAGATGTGGAGAAAGCACAACAATCCTTTGCCTAAAAACTGTACAAGTTTAAAACATATATGGTCTGAGATATGAATATGCCAAACCCCAATTGCAAGACTTGTAAGATAAGGAAGAATCTATCAGTCTTTTAATATCAAGCATGAGGGGCATCTTTCAATCCATAAGAAGATCTTTTCAATCCACAAAGATACCTCTCTTTATCTCCTTCAAAATTTGGTTGCCTCCTCCATATAAGTTTCTTTAACAAGACCCTTGTGCAGTAAAGCGCACTTCACGTCCTTCTTGTGAACCTTCTATCAATGCTACAATAGTCTTCGTAAAATCAGTATTGTCTTCCAAGCATACCTTTGCCACAAACCAGTCTTATGCATGATGGCACTGTCAGGTGAAACTGGTCGTATAGACCAACTGACAGATCACACATTCTTCCCAATAGATTGAGGCACCATCTCCTAAGTCCTATTTTCATAGGGGATTTTATTCTTCATGTATAGCCTCACCCCATTCATCAATGACCTTAGCATGTTCATAACATCTTAAATAGTCTGCTTAAAATCAATACTTTATTCAACATATCACTCTGCCACAAGTCGATTCTTGTGCCTTTCAATGGCACCATAAAATGAAGTTGATGCTATAGTTCCGCTTAGACATCACATATTCTTCCCAATAGAATAAGCCACTAACTCCCAAGTCCCATTCTTCCGGAGGGAGTTTTGTTATTCTAGTATAAACTCTCCCCATTCGTCAATGTCATTCGCATCTTCATAATGTTGCAAATCACAATTCCCATTTCCCTAGTCACAAGACCAAGACTAGTCCTTCACTTTCTATGTTAGCTACTTCATGGATATTGGTTTTAGCAAGTTGCCCTACTACAACAACACTAACCTCTCGCACTAGAGAAGAGAAAAGATGTCCCCTCATTACGTGAAGAAATGTCTCTATATGCTTCAACATGAGGAGCAAGTTAATCGCCAAAATCGTTATCATCGTCATTGCACTCACAAATGTCCCCACTTGATTTGGAAAGAGATCAATAATGCATGGACTGCACAAAGCCTTATGCAAGATAGCACTTACAACATCCTCTTGAAATTTCACATTCATGATCATGCTAATCTTATCCTATGGATCATATAGCCTATAGGCTTTAGGCTCCTCTAAGTAGCCAATCATAATCATTGGTCTCTCTTCATATCAAACATTTACTTTTCATCTAGAATGTTGACATATGCAATGCATCCATATGTCCTAAAGTTTATGGGCTTCTTCTCAAACCACTTCTTACAACATGGAACATCCTTGACAACTTTAGTCAACAACCTATTGAATATATGAATTCCACGAGTGATAGCCTCACCCTAGAACATGTCATTCAACTTTTGTTGTTGAAGCATATATCATGCCATCATGGCCTAAGTCTTTTTAATTCACAATACTCTTTTGTTGTGGGGTGGATGGACAACTCCACTTCCATTGTCAAACTCACTACCACCATTAGACCAAAGCTACTTGATCTTGTGCTCTCTCTAATTCTTGACCAATGCCTTGAATTCCTAAAATCTTTTAAGATGGAGCTTTCACTGTTGAGGAGAAATACCTGTTGGCATTCCTGCCACATTGATTTCCTCTGTATATATATTTTGTTATCCAGTAATCTCTTCTTCCTTGGGACTCTGTTCTTTTTTCAGAATGAATTCTTTGTTTCTTGCCTTTTGTTGTCATAAATTGTTGGCTGCATTTTCGCCCTGTCTGGAGAGGGCAATGTCTTTTCGAAGGCAAGGGTAGTTTCACGCTAAGCCTCCAAGCACAAACTGGTTTCAAGGCAAAAATAGAGCGCAGGCCCATTTTGGGCCAGAGAGCAGCAACACCTCTTTGGAGAAACAGATGTAAGTAGCGCCCAAGTTGTTTCGCCCCTGAATGAGAGCGCAAGGCGGTTTCGGGCCTTGACTGGGCACAACTGCAGTTTTAAAAGGAAAATGCTAAGTGGGCCAAGGTGTTTTCGCCCTGTCTGGAAAGCGCAATGCCTTTTCGCCCTGTCTGGAGAGCGCAATGCCTTTTCGGGGCTAGACTGGGCGAAAGCACCTTCATTCTATTCTAACACTTAGTGTAAATCTGCTTCAATACAATGTGGGGCCCAGTTCTGTTTCGCCTTAAACTTGGAGCGCAACCTGATTTCGGAGTTAGGAAGAGCGAAAAGCCCTTTGACTTTTCCACAAGGTGTTTCGCTCTGTTTTCCAAGCGCAAGGTAGTTTTGGGCCTAAGGAGGGGTGCAAGCGCCTTTGACTTTTCCACCAAGGCACAGCTCCCAACACAGTGTGGGGTCCAAAGTCTTTTCGCCCAAATCAAGAGCGCAAGCCCATTTCGGGCTAAAGGCTGGGCGAAACGTAGGTGGGGCCCAAGGCATTTCACCCCAACTTCCAAGCGCAATTCCTTTTCGGGGTTATAAGGAGAAATGAAATGAAATATTATTAATGTCCGCGGTGGGCCAAAATAAGACCCAAGGGACTATAAGGACAATAATGACTACCAGCTAGCAGGCTAAAAAGCCCAACAAAGAAAAGAACTAAGATAAATACAAGATGAAACCCGAAAAACGGGCCAAAGAGAAAGGGAAAAGAAAAGAAAAGGGAGAGCAGAGGGGGGTAGGGCTGCAGGCAAACAGAGAGGAGTGCACGCCAAGAAGAACGAAGAAAGAGGAGGGGGAAGGGAGCAGCCCAGGAGTGGCAAGCTCCGAGAACCCCCCAAAAACAAATCTCTCCTAATAGTCGAGGCATTGTGGATCAAGTTGTTTCGCTCCAGTTTTCAAGCGCAAAGCAAATTCGAAGTAAGTGGGAGCACAATGCCCTTTGACTTTTCCACTCTGGCGCCCCTCCCAATGCAACAAGGCATTCCGCTCTAGTTTTCGAACGCAAATCAAATTCAGACCTGCCAAGGGCGCAATGACCTTTGACTTTTCAACGCCTGCGCTGCTCCCGAGGCTCCAAGGAGTTTTTGCTCCAGTTTTCTAGCGCAAGGCAGTTCCGGGTCTAAGGAAGGGCGCAAGCGCCTTTGACTTTTCAATGCCAGCGCTGCTCTCAAGATAGCAAGTCGTTTCGCTGCAGTTTTGGAGCGCAAGCCCATTTCGGGCCAGAAAACAGCGAAACGTAGGTTGGCCTGCATCCGCAAAGCACTTGTTTCAATCTAGCCCTCCCTGCTTCAGCCAGAATTCCTCATAAATGCTCCTCATCAGCGAAACAAGGTGCATCCTTATCTATTTAAACGCAGTCGATCTGAGAAGCTTCCAGACTTGATGTTCCCGGATTTCAAAATCCTATCTTTCATTAAGGCGGTTCTAGCAAGCGAGGAGACAGCGCCACCAGCTAAACCTGTCAACACATTGAAGAGGTGCAGCTGCATCTCAGTGAGTCATCAGTTTCAATCCATGCCTCATTACTGTTTAATGAGTGATGAAATCCTATCTTTGTTGCCACCGCGATGTTTTGTAGGTGTGCATTTATGTCTCAGAGGCAGAATCCTCTATAAAAGCCAGCAATTCTAATGTAATATGATGGACGTTTTGCTAGAGACTTGTTGTACATGAATTTTGCTATCAATACAGAGAATACTTGGCTCTAATTCTGGATTCTTGTCTGTGTGTATGTTTTCTATCTTATATTTCTATTAAATTCTCTGCTTTGTCTGTGGGTTATAATTCTATGTTTGGATTTAGCTCCTGATAGAGGATGAACATTAGAATAACTCTGGAAATTGAACATATAAGCCGTCTGGTTTTAATTTCTGTTACATTTTCTGTGTTGAGTGCTATTGATTCAAAGTACAATTAAGTTATCATGCTGCTTGTCCATCATCCCTGTTCTACTTGGCCTGAGGCCATATTTCCCATTCCTTTCAGTTATTTATAATTTCTTTCCTGTTCCTTAATCTCAATCCCCAAGTTAGAATAGCAAGGGAACCAACCCATCTCTGGAGATTGGCACGGGAGGCATTTCTTCCTTTCGGCCTTTCAATGTTGGTCGGGTCTAGGGTGCATGGATAAAACATTCCATAGCTAAGGCGGATTCTTGACCAACAATACCCAAATCATCCTTGAGAAGTCATTTATGAAAGTAAAACCATACCTTCTACCTCCATTAGAACTGTAACTTTTATGACATGTCACTATGCACCAAGACTGCTTAATATTGTGCCCTCAATGCCTTGCCTTTCTCAAACTTTTCCAAAGAGCATTCTCCAAACAAGCTACTCCTCCAAAATTTAACAAATATGGGACATGGACTATCTCAGGCCTATGCAACAGCTACAAACTCTTATACTTAATCTGCCAACAAGTGTTGAAAAAACTTTGAACAATCGTGATTATCACATATATCACAATTTTTTCCAGCCCTCCTATATATTTAGTGTAGCTGATTTTTTACAAAATGGAAACCAATGGGGAAAATCACAAATGTTGTTGAATATTACCTGATTAATTGTCACATTGACTTTTTCGGGGCTTGTTGATAAAATCTTGATCAGCATTTTTCAACATTGGTAGCAACCTTTCATACCACAACTTGCTCACTTCAACCTTGACAATCTTAATCAAGAGATTGAAATCATGGGAACATTTACAATCTTTTTTGCTTGTCAAGAACATATGGTGAACTAACTCAAAAATCATTTGTGACATCTTTCATCACATACTTGTCTATCCAAAACTCAACCTTTTCCCCATATCATAGATTAAGAACAAGATAAATATCATTATTCATACCATTTTCTGCTTCAACATCACCAAATTCTACAACTTTTATAAAAGAATTATTAGAAACTTGAGTCATTCGAGAGGATGTACCCCCATGCCCTAATATCTTGAGCACTTTGGGCATCCCCAAAATTCCAAGCCTTTGTCAAGATTCTATCTAGCTATTACGATGTCCCCACACTATCTTCAAGACTTTTGAGCATCTCGAGACAATATCCCAAACTGCAATCATCTTAGGGATGCTCCCCAAAGCCTTGGGATGTTTTAGAGACAGTCAACCAAATGCCCCAAAAAAGGGAGGAGGTTTGGGAGAGAGGGAGCATCCCTTGAATTAGCTAGTACGATAAGGCAAGGTCCATGAAGCCCCAAAACAAGTACCCGTGGAGCATAGTTAATCAACAAATAAGGTTAGAAATTAGTTAGTGGTTGAAAGATAGTAATTATGTACCTAACTACTACTTCACATTGTAAGTGTGTCTAACACATGCAATACATGTTGAAAGAGCAACAGAAGATATTCTTCTCTATTTTCTATTCTGGATTCAATTCTATATTGTGATCAATAAGGGTCGCATCTTTATATTACATTGTACATTTTTATTGCCAGCAAATGGATATCCTATCAGTGGTTCTTAAATAATTTCATAATAGGAAGTCCAATATTTGAATCCTACGAGGGGTAGGATTGTACACCATGCTTCAGTAACCAAAGTATGGTTGGATAACCATATATTGGGTAAACAACATCCTCCATGAGGATCGTCCCATATGGCCTATGGCCTCGTGGACGTTAAAAACTATTTTATCTTTTTACCTTTATAACATCATGTTTAAATTGAAATCTGATTTGCATATGTTAGATTTACATTATTTGCATATGGAGTTATAAAACAGAAACATGCTCATCCACATGCACGAGATATCTAATCAAGTGCTAGAAACAAACATCAATTATTCACGCATTTGACGGCATTTTTTTCTATCTTTTATTATTGAATTGTACCATAAAGCAGAACATTGGACAAAGGCTACCATTATACAACAACATATAGTAAAGGCTTGTCTCCCTTACTTCTAAATTTTCTGTAGCTTTTGTATTTATGTCTCCCATGCTATCATCTACTTTCCTGTTGAGCAACAAGGAAGCTAACATTCGTCCCCTTTTAAGATTTGACTTTGCACCTAAATGACATGAATAGAATGTTAATATAAAAATCACATGCTTGTAGCACATTAACTGAACAATCAAATGAAGAAGAAACAGCAATCTGATCTTTATAAAACCAAGCATGTGATTTTAAGGAATTGATAACTCTGAACATAAAATATAAATCATGCCTTTGGTAAGGAATTGAGATGATTTCCCTTCCAAAACACCATTTGTTGGTTCTGTATCTGTAATATTGAGACCATTCACCCTCGAATCAGCACCACAGTTTGCACTTCCTGATATTTCTGAACATTCTTCCTTCATGCCATGAACACTGACTTCTTTTTCCTTCGAAATAAGACCAGTCTCCCCTGTAAGGTCATTCATATCATAACTCTACTTGAGATTTAAATGCCATGGCTAGTGTAATACCCAAACTAAAATAATTCGAGTTCCAATTTTCAACAAACATATGCTAAAAGTAAATATGAGCCTAGTTCCAACAATTTACAAATTAAACATCCTGAAAAAATATTTCTTCTAATAAATTTAACAAAGAAGTTTAAAATAACTGTGATAATACAGTTTGTTGTAATACCAGGATAATGTGTTTTGTTATAATATTGCAATAATATGGTCGTGATGTACTAGGAGTGTAGTCTGTTTCAACTGCATCTAATCAATTTCAAAGAATAAAGCACACATTCAGAAATGTACAATACAAAAGCTACCAATTTTTCCAAATGAAGAATCGCCACATTTCAAAGAATTGCCATTAAATTATATAATGGTTTTTAAAGAATTGCATAATTTGCTATTTAACTATAATAAATTGAGTTTGCAAAGCTTCCCTTAAGCCTAACTTGTAGAGGTCATTAGTAGGACATAACATAGAAGTCTAGAAGATTATAACCTGTATTAAGGTGTGGTAATTATGTGGTTAATATCTTACCAACATCTACAATTCTAAATGTTTGATAAATTAATAGGCTCAAGAAGGGTTGGAGATGGCCAAGGAAGAGTGGAACAAACTCAAGAAAGTTACATGACAGAGAACAGTGCTCAGCCTGTCACCATCAATACAGAACTTTGTACCATTTTTCACTCAAATTTAACAGCATTGAGGACTTCTTGGGTCAGGTATCTAACCTGCACAATTGACATAAACATTACCAATGGATTAACTTGATATTAGGTTGAGCTGTATTTAAGACAGCATTGTGGCAGAAGCTCAAGGCTTGTAGCCCAAAATTTGCCCATAAAAATACCTACATCATTGGTCTACTGGTGTGATACTTGAGAACATTATTGCTAGGTAAAGGAGATTTTACTTTTCTTAAGAGTCTTCCAATCTGTCCATCCAAGATGGGGATAATCTTTGAAGGGTAATTCATCATAGCTCAAGAGGATAGGCATATAACACCAGAGGAAAGGAGAAAGGTAAACTTTAGTTTGTCCAAAGGAAACACAATCAGGGAAGTCCAAGGCACTTCCAATCAATGTCGGTCAATCATGACACTCATAAGCAATAACAAGGCAAAAATAAAGGCAGCAAAGGTCAAAAACAACACAAAGACAAGAATAAGCACTGCAAGAAGATAAAGGACTTTGACAATCAAAGGAAAAAGAAGGCTCAAGGCAAAAATGTTGCTATGACAAATGTTTGGAGTGAGGCCTCCACTGCCTTGCTTGCTACCAATCCCAAGAACAATTGGATTATGGACATTAATTGCATTCATCACACAGTCAAGGATAAATGTCATGTTTCTTCTCCAGAGGAACCTAAGGAGAAAGAGATCCTTGAAGCCAATAAATCTAGTATGCTAATTTTGAGATGTGGTGACAAGGACGTGTAGAACAGGATCATAAAATCTTACCATTTAAATCCTGCCATGAAACTAGCACATGCATTCTTCTTGGAGAACAATCCTCTTCTCTTAACCGTTGTCTTCCTATTCGTCCTCTTCTTCTTCTCCTCTTATGTGTGTGTGTTAATCTTTCTTGTTTTTGATATTTTAATATCATATATCATTCATATAATATATAATAAAGTAAATGCTAAATGAAAATAGCAACATGTTGGCTGACTTTTGTATTTAAGTAAGCTATGCATAGGCTATTAAAACATTCACTATTTTTAAATTGGATAGCCCTGCCATATGGACAAAAACATTCACTAGGCCTGTCTCAATCCCACACAAAATACACCTATGAGCAAAATAATTCATGAAACTACAAAACACAGAAAAACATGCATTCATTTACCATTATTTAGTGAAGCTAAACAAGATGTGTTGAAGGATGATAAACTGTTTTGTAAAATCAATTACCATCCATTTCAGCAATAATTATCAAGCATGTTATCTTAGATCAGAAGAGTGTCATTCTTCTGTCAGCAGTTAAGGGTCTCAAGAGGCAGTGCACAATATTCAGTAATCTCATTACATTTCAACCCTTCTCCATGGTGAACAAATTGATAAAGGATTGACTATTAATCAAAACAAAAGTGTTGAATAGCCATTTCAATGTTCACATAGAAACATCTTCAGTGCACAAATTTGGCAAATACTTATTGCAGTGGTAAGAGAAGAAAAATAATAATGTGTAAATTGTTAAAAAGATTAAGTGTTCAGAAAATTGCAGGAAAGTTATACCACACACCATAAATCAGTTCATCCACAATAGCTTTGTAAATAGAGAAAAGGCGAGCTTAACCTGGACGTACTAGGATATGGTTTCTACATTGTACAATGCAACGTTAAACACTTACCAAACAGTTAACCACAAACCATTTGATCAAAAGAATTTTGAGATAAATGTTTCCTTAGATTTGAATACATTCATAGAAAAAAGAAAAAAATGTGTGCTTGGTGAATTCTTTCTCCTAATTCAACACAAACATGCTCTCCCATTCACAGAATATGTGTTGTTTGTAACATGAAACTTATCTTTTTGGTCTTATGAATTATCATCCAAAACAATTATCAAAACAAATGAAGAAATAACTATGTTCTATGTTACATGGATTCTGGTGAGACCAAGGAAATGCAGGGATGCGAAAAGGGGACAACTATAAGACACCACAATAGTTTGTCAAAAAAGGGATGGCAAAGGGGACAACTATATAAAAATATTAAAAAAACATAAAAATTTAAAAATATTAATATTACAAATTAAAACATTTTAAAATGCACCAATGTGAGTTAATCATTGATTTTCTCATTACTAATCAGCAATCATAGAAAAAATGACAATACAATGATGCCCTATTTGATGACAATACAATGATGACTGCCAAACATGCTCTTCAAAGTATAATGTTCAACTTCTTATTTGACTGGTTAAATGTGATTAAGCCATGACTGCCAAACATGCTCTTCAAAGTATCTGTTGGTTACGAATCTGCCATGAGGAAAGGATTTTGGGTTAATGCGCCCAGATTCGCCCACCAGCATGAAAGGCCGGAAGGAAGGGATGCCTTCCGTGCCAATCTCCGGAGAAGGCCGGCTCCTTTTGGGAGGGGGGGTTTATGTTCAAGCTAAGAGTGCAGGAAAGAGATAAATAAACAGAAAGAATATACAAATATACTTGGAGTTGGTGGGGGGGAACTAACAGTACGGCAACCAGCAATCACCAATACTTACTGCATTATAAATACAAAGCATGACTGAGAACTGCAAAATCTAAGTGTACTTCCGATACCTAAGCAGTGTACGCATAGCTACAATGGTCCCCTAGCAAACATTCTCCCTACAAGGAGAACTAACAGCACGGCAATGCATCAATCACCAGATACGGACACTAACATGAGTAGAAAGCAACCTAGAGATATCAGAGCCAGGTATATGTGTCATGCGGAGATTTTAACCGCACGACTACAATGGTCCCCTAGCAAACATTCTCCCTACAAGGAGAACTAACGACACGGCAACGCATCAATCACCGGATACGGACAGCAACGTAACACACAAGCCGATGGAACTGCTACCACATCTATTATATGAAATTTAAAAGTACACAAACAATGCTAAAGGCCCCTGATCACCAAATGCTGAAACGAATCAACGAGCCATGACACAGGGAAGCGTAAAGCATAAACATAAAGAAATAAAAGCAGCAGAACAGAACCAGGCATACAAATTATATTTATAAGCAGAAGCACGGTTACATTGGTTCCCTAACAGACATTCCCCTTCCACCCTTTACAATGAAATCATGGTGGGTTTTTATAGCCCGAGTCCCTCCCGTTACATTAATGGGCACAAGGTCCCAGTCAAACATAAGCTGACAAAAGCGGCGAAGGAGCTGCAAATGCTGACCTTTTGTCGGACCGGACTGTACCCGCAGCATGGTCTTCCTGGAAGCTGGACAGCTACGTGGCGGTGTGTTGGGCAGAACTTCTTCTCGGCAGGTATGCGGGTAGCTGGAGCAAGTAGAACCTCAGATCAGCTTTAAATGAGGTCACTGGCACAGGTAGTGCAACCCATGCTCGTCCTTTTGCTCGGCACGTCTTGGCTCAAATCCCGAAGGCTGGACACTTGTCAGATGATGGATGATGCTGTGTGACACGTGTCGGCCTTGAAAGGCAGTTTGTCCAACTTCGCTTGGGATCAGAGCGTCTCGGGTTGCGCGGGCAGAAAACAGCGCAATCGGGAAGGCCTCCATGCCTTAGGAGTATTTTCGAGTTGTTCCCCTACTGCGCACCTGTCAAGGGCGCACTCCGACTTCGCTGCGAAGTCGGACTGCGCACAGGTGAAATCTGGTATCTGCCGCCGTACGGACTTTGCTCCAGCACTTATCACTCTTTTGTCAGCCTGCCAATCTGCCAGTTACAAGGTGCGCCCAGAAGAGGGGCGAAGTGCGAACTTCGCACCAAAACTGGGCGAAGTGCGAACTTCGCACCAAAACTGGGCGAAGTGCGAACTTCGCACCAACACTGGGCGAAGTGCGAACTTCGCACCAACACTTAGCCAATTTTCAGGTAACTTGCTGGAAAGTTTAAAATTCAAGCGAGGGGCTCCGAGAAAGGGGGGAAGAAAGAGAATGTGGGAAAGAAAGAGGAAGGGAGAGAAGAGGGAAGGAAAATAGAGGAAGAGGGGAAAAGAAGAGCAGCACTGTTACAAAATTGAAAACATTGCACCCCGTGCAAAATGTGACAACATTTTTGGCGGCTCGCGGGGTGTCGAGCTCGCCTCGGCGCAAAGAATCCATGCCTTCATCCATTGGGTGCAGAGGAACTTGCTTCCCCTGCCTTTTGCTGCTCTAGCTGTTCTCCTCGCGGCAACTGTTCTTCAGATTCACTTTTGTCAGTTGCCCCCTCAGAATCACCTTCCGAAGGCTCTCCGGCTTTTGCTTCTGCCTCGCAGATGCGAGTGTATGCGGCCTGGGCTTGGCCCCGAGCTTACGCTCGAATGGCCGGCGGTCGAGCAACTTCTTCTAGTGCTGCGTGGAAAGCAGAGACCGCGTGCAGGTCGATGGTGTAGTATCTTTTTCCTAGCTCCTGGAAATAGGAGCTGATCTTGCAACATTTGGACACCATCTGAGTGACCTGACTTTCCTGAATTGGCTCAGTCCAGCTATCAATTTCAGCTGTGTCTGCTTCAAAGGACTGCCAATTCTTTTTCACCTGATCTAGGGTGAGAAGCTCGCCATTCTCAACAAAACCTGGGCACCCTAGTTCAGAAAGAGCGCGAAAAGGAGCCATACAAATGTCTCTTTCATGTTCGAATGCGTCTAACATTCGTCTGGCAACTCTCACCTCTTCTAATTTTTTGAAATATTTATGCAAGGTTACCCTTGCATCTGCCCATTCTGCAGCGAATGAGGACATGGGGGAGAATTGGAGGCCATCGCGCTCGCGCTCTTGAAGATTTATTGCCGAGTCCGGCCATTGCTTCGCACGGCGTTCGGCCTCCTCTACCACGGGCTTTCCCTGGGCGAAACTTCTTGAATTCTGGATGCGAAATCCAGAACTGACATCGCCTTATAGGTGTGGGGCTTGCATCCCCGCAGCAAACCAGCCCGCATCTCCTTAACTTTCTTCTTTGAAAAGACCGTCGCTTGAGATGCTCTCTCTGCAGATTGCAACTGCGCCTGTTTCAAAGACTCTTGGAGCTGAGAAATCTGCTCCAAGGCTGCCTGCTTTTCGGTTGCGGCTTGTTGTTGAGAAGCGGCCAGCTGGGCTTTTAATTCATCTATTTCTTGCCGCGCCGCTTCCAGCTGCTCAGTGGACCTTGACAGGTCCTCTTCAAGCTGTCTCGTTTTATCCTGCAACCCGAAAAGCTCTTCCTGCTCCTCCAGACTCTTGACAAGGAGATTGTCAGCTTTACGAATGATTCCCTGAATCTCGTATCGCTTGTCAATATCATCAAAGCTCTTCTCCTTTGTCTGGAGCTCGTAGTCCGCCCTGGTCATTTCCCGGAGAGGCTTCTTCACTTTTGGGATAATCTTCTCTGTTGTGAGCACTCTCCTCTCGAAATTATACTTGGTGCGCTTCACCGGGGCGGCTATCTCTTCAGGTCTCCTCCGCTTCAGGTTCTGGAGGAAAGAGATAGAGTACTCTACAGCTCTTGTTGCCAGGGGCAAGTCGTCTGTATTCTGGAGGTCGTCCATGAAATCTGGCTCCCCCAGCCTAGGGTTCTGCTGAGACGTCTCTCCTGCGGGAATGGGATCAGGAGGAACCGGATGGACCTTGGAAGGATCGGCCGCTTTTGGGGGCGACCGGGAAGTGGAGATGGGAGCGGCTGATGCTGAAAGGGTTTGAAGCGGCTGAGGCGGTGGATGTAAAGGTGAATACGTGGCTTCAGCACTAGCTTCAGGCGAAGGGTTTGGAGTTTGACTCAGAGATAGGGAAACGTTGGGGTTATGAGCAAACTGATCAAAAGAATGGGGGCCGCTAGAAGGGCGTGGAGACGGGGAGGAAGATGCGGCCATAACTTGCTCGGATTGAGCGGGAGATGGAGTGGGAGTAGGACTGGATGAGACCAAAGAGACAGGGGCAGCAAACGTACTTGCGGGCTCCGTCTGAGCCGATGTCGGGTGGATGTCTGCGCTTCTGATTTCGGCGGCTGGCTTGGGACTGCCCAAAGAAACTGTCCCTGGAGCGGCTGAACGCGGCTGCGGCTCTGCGACTGGCTGCTGCACAGTCAGGCTAGGTCGCCTGATTTTCTCAACTCTCTTCCTCTTCTTCTCTTCTGGAACAGTGGTCGGATCCGGGGAAGGAGATGAAGCAGGTGCAGCAGGCGCTGATGCTCCCACGGTAAACTTGTACCGGGGTTTGACTTGCAGAAGGTCTGCCGCAACCGGTCTGCCCTCTGGCGGCGCTGGCGTCTTTTGTGCCTGAGGGATCACCTCGGGCGTTGCCTTGACTAATTTCTTCGCCTTCTCAGGCGCCGCCTTGGAAGCCACGGGCTGCATTGGATCGACCTGGATGTCTGCTGGGCCCACGCTGGCAGTTGCCGAAGTGTACAACTGTTGGGAGGAAGACCCTCCTTTATAATCCTCAAAGGGACCTCGGGGAACGTAACCTTGATATGCGAACGGCCGCCAGTTGTCATGATGCTGGTCATAGAGAACCGAAAAGTCGTCATCTACGGCCAGGTTTCTTCTGGTGGATTTGTCGTGCTGCGTGCGGCATCTCATCTTCCAGCATTCAGTAATCTTTTCTTTAGACCAGTTAAGGCCTGCTATCTTGGATAGAAATTTTTTAAACCCTGGAGATGAGAACTGGTGGTCCGGGTTTCGCTTGGGGTCATATGTCACCTCCTCGCAGTAAAAATCCTGCCAGGGAGGAGAAGCTTCCATCAATTCAATTTCCCAGTCAAGGTCCACATGGACCACATCGCACCTATCTTCGGTTATATCTGCCCGGGGGCAGAGATGTGTGAACTTTCCCCTTATCCCGTACGGGTCGTACTTCCAGCGCTGCGGCAACAGAACCAGGCCGATACGGGAAAACTCTTGCTCTAGGTAGACATGTTGTCCTACCTCAAAAATCTCAACGTTTGCCCAGGAAAGAGGATATTGAAAAATCTGTCCTCTCTTCTTTCCTAGGCCGAACTCCTCTTCAACATAGTCCATTTGCCGGGCAACCTCCATCCCGAACAGATGCTCCGAGCACCAGTAGGGCAGCAAATGGGGTTTGCCCTTGAATCCGTAGATTCTGACCACAATTCCCTGCGTCAGTCTGAAAACGTCCCCGAGCTTCTGATTCAGCAAAGCGCTCGTCATTTCTCTCGGGGGGCGGGGGATTTCGCTTTCGTTGAAGACTGACATGACCAATCCCAGAAAGTTGAAGTTAAACTTGTAGTAGGACCCTTTCCGGTATAGGTCATCCGTCCAGTTATAGACGGGTCGTGGCTCTCCCTTCTCGTTGACCTTCTTCAGGTTCGGGATAGGCATCCGGGAGTGCAAATGGTACAAACAAAGCCAGGCGAGAACGAGAACGAAACGAAAATCGGTGGATTGCTTCTTCTGGATCTTGACTAGGCTGGAGTGGATGGCGTATGCCAGCCAGTCTGCCCAGTCGAAAAAAGATGGGACGCTTTCCACTTTTCTGCGCTTGCGGTTCGTAGGATTCTCCGCATAGGAGACATTACGCGAGCGCTAGGCTGGTACGGCTGTACCGACTCATCGGAGTCGCGACCGAGAATCCATGCCAAAATGGTGTACAAATATTTGCTCTGAAACCCTGCCAAGGGCATGGGGCCTGTTGGCCATTGTCCAGTTGCAAGAGGGGCATTCAGCTCTGAATTGAGGAAATCCCTCATTCGTTTTGTTTGCGTGAAACGTCCCGCTTGCTCGCCCAAATTTATCTTCTTGACAATTGTGCTGGAGTCATACTCCAACCCTAGGGCGAAAGCTGGCTGGACAGTCTCCCTGCGCAGCGTGAACAAGGGTTTACCGTTGGAGCTGCAAATTTGCCGAGTAGCTGGTGCATGAGTGTCTGACAATGATGTCTACCAGCTCCGGGCATTGATGGACAGGAGGGCACAAGAATCTGAAAAGGTTGGATTTGTACGCCGCTCCGAAATGGTGAGAGGGCGAAACCTTGTCGACCCGACTCTCCACATTTGTCCGCAGCTTAGTCAGGCTCATAGAAAACGAGCCGTCCACGTATCCCGCCAAGTAATTTAACGGAGGTGGTGGGGCTTGCCCACGCTGTACTTTTTTAGGCCGGGACTTTGACTTTGGCTCTGGCGGTGTTTCACTTCTGAAAACACCCGGCCGTGGTAAATCCTTGTGCTCACTCCCTTCGTCTGGATTGCGCCGACACCGGCATCTTTCCTCTGTCCATCTCTCCGAATCAGCAATAATTACAAGTTCGAGGCGTCTGCAGAAGATTTCGCTGTCACAGGAAAAATCTGCACAGTTTAAGGAATAATCTGCGCAGTCTGGCATGTTTGAATGCATCTGACCCCCTTTTCTAGACAACGACAGCGTCATTAATGCCGCGCAGGAAGGGGTAGGTCGGCTGGAGTTAAGTTTCTTGGGTGGCTGCGTAGGAGAATGCTTGGAAAAAGGTACCCCGGCAGACGTGCCATGTTCTTTTTGTTGCACTTTTCCTTGAAGACTGTGCAATCATTAATTTTGTCTTGGACGCTGCGCCATGGCTGACGTCACTGCCGCAATCCGGGCACACTGCTCAAGACAGAACCATTGGTGCGGAAACCCACTTTAGAACGGTTACAATGCGCCTTGGGCCCAGCTTAGAACTTTTTGAATTTTTTATTCATTTTTAAAACATTGCCCCAAACTGGCCCAGAAAACGAGGCGCAGTCGGACTTCGCCCGAAGTTGGGCGCGATCCGACTTCGCCGGCGAAGTCGGACTTCGCCCGAATTTCGGGCGAAGTTCGAACTTCGCGCGAAGTGCGCATTGAAACTGTTCTCTTTTCTTTTCTTCTTTCTTGCCGCGCCCAAGGTTTGAGCGCAGTCCGGTTCCTTTGCAACCTTCGGAGGAGGCAAACACTTAGCATTTTACTGCTCCTTTAGACCGAACTGTACGAGCTGCGCAGCGCGAACATTGAAGCGGGTTCGGACTTCGCCCGAAGTTCGGGCGAAGTGCGAACTTCGCGCGAAGTTTGCACTTCGCGCGGAGGTTGTGCGCAGTTCGAACTTCGCACGCAAGCCGGCCGAAGTCGGACTTCGCGTGAAGTCGGACTTCGCGTGCGAAGTCGGACTTCGCCCAAAGTTGGGCGCAGTCCGTTCTCCTTTGTGCTTTGCGGTCTTATCTTCGTTCAAGCTTCGCACTTCGGCTGGCGCGCAGCCCGACTTCGCTGCGAAGTCGGGCAGCGGCCAACACTTAGACATTTTTTTCGCCTTTTTCTTTTTTCTTCACTTAACCAAGCAGCCCAAACTTCGCCCCTCCTGAGGGGCGACGACAGACTTCGCTGCGAAGTCTGTCTTTCTCTCCCATGCCGCAGTTAAGCTCAAAAATAAAAAATAACAACTAAAGGCTGAAAGCTGGAAACTGTACATGTTGGGAAACGAAAATGCATAAGGGAAATTTTTACAAAGAAGGGCCACTCGGGCACCTTCGGCAGCGGTAAATTTTTAAGTGGAACCCGTTAACGGGGATAGGCGGGAGCCGACCCTCCATATCCCGAAGTACATAGGCATTAAAGCTGGTTCACCCGGGCAATCTGATAAGGGCCCTCCCAGAGGGCATCAAACTTCCCGTGATTGCCCGGCTTTGCCTTATATGAGTCCCACTTCAGCACCAGGTCCCCGATTTCGAAAACTCGGGCAGTGGTGCCTTTTGCAAACCAGCCTTGAGTAGCTGCAATATGATCGGCGAAGGCCTGGTATGCACTTTCTCTGTCTTCTTCCAACTGCAGGAGTTGGCATAGTCTGTCGTCCACCGGGTCTCCGTTGCTCCTGTCTTCGTCCAACATCCATAGGGCAGGGATCTCAATATGTGATGGCATGACAGCCTCTTTGCCATAGACGAGCGCATAGGGGGACGTTCTGATGGATTTCTTGAACGCAACTCTGTCCGCCCACAGCGCCCGGTTCAGGAGTAGATGCCAAGTCCGCTTGTTTCTGTCAATGGTCCTCCGGATGATCTTCAGGAGGTTCTTGTTAGTAGACTCGGCAAGGCCATTCCCCTGCGGGTAGTAATTAGAAGACATCTTGTGATAGATGCCAAGTCTGCCGATGTACTCCGTGAGTACAGCGCTTGCGAATCCCGGACCGTTGTCTGTCACAATTGACTCTGGAACCCCGAAGCGGGTAATCAGGCTCTCAATGAACCTAATGACCATTTCTTGGTCTGCGTTCTTGGTCGGGATTGCCTCTGCCCACCGTGTGAAATAATCGGTGGCTGTAAGAATAAACTTGTGTCCGGCAGAGGAATTAGGCGAAATCACCCCAATGAAGTCTAGACCCCATTCTTTGGAACGGAGTCTCGGCCTGAATCGGTTGAAGGGGCAGGGGTGCTTTTCTGTTTCTGCCAGCAAACCTTTGGCATTGATCACATTTAGAGCAGACCGCATGAGCGTCTGCGAATAGAGTGGGCCAATAGTACCCAGCTCTGATTATTTTTAAGGCCGTCGGCCTTGAAGAATGGTGACCCCCAGGCATCCCGGAATGAAAATCTCCGAGGACCCTAGGCTGGTCTGATTTTCTGACGCACCGCAACAGGATGCCATCGATGTTTTTGAAGTAAAGCCCCTCGAGGCGAAGAGTGTACTTAAGTGCACCTAGCCGAAATCTCCTTCGTTGTGAGGCGTTCAGGTGATCGGGACATCTTTCGGTGCAGAAGAATCTCACCGGTTCATCTGTCCAATCACTCCCCTCCGATAAGGAGTTGGCTAGGTAGATGCGTGTCGCTGTGTCCTCCCACTTACAGACGGAGATGCCGGCTACAGCGCTTCGGGCCAATTCCTGACACAAGGCTCGGCCCCTGATAAGCTTGGTGGGCCGCACTTCGATGTCGAACTCCTGGATTTTTGCTATCCATCCCGCTCTCTTGTGACCCGGTTCTCCTTGTAAGATGAAGCTTCGAACGTCCGGGTGGATCACAAAGACAGTCGTTTTGCTCTGGGAGACAAAGTGCCTGAACTTCCGAAGGGATTTCATAACAGCATGAACCTGCCGCTCTATAAAATTGTACTTTTCTTCATGCGGCAGAATCACTTGGCTCAGGAACGCTATGGGGCGCTCCTCACCATCGTCTCCCTTCTGAGTTAGGACTGCAGCGTAACTTTCGGGTTCTCCCACTGCATACAGGATGAAGTCCTTGGAGTAGTCCGGGTTTGTCAACACTGGAGCTTGCGCAATTCGAGCCTTGATTTCCTCGAAGGCTTGCTCTCTCTCATCAGTCCATTCATAATTTGTATCTTTTTTCAGCAGTTCGGCCATAGGCTTGATCACTTGTGCGAAGTCCGGAATGAACTTCCGCACGAAGTTAATCTGACCGAAGAAGGACTGCAGCCCTTTTTTATCGATGGGGGCTGGCAAGCGAACGAGGGCTTCTGCTCTGTCAGGGTCAATGGCGAGGCCTTCCTCGGAGATGACATGTCCCAACAGCTTTCCTTCCTTTACCGCGAAGACAGACTTCTTCGGGTTTATAGAAATGCCGAACTCTCGACACCTCTCAAATATTTGCCGTAGGTGCGAGACATGATCCCCTCGTTGGTGAGAGAAAACGGTCATGTCATCAAGGTAGATGACGATAATCTTATTGAGCGGCTCTCGGAAGGCCGGGTCCATGGCCCTTTGGAATGTGGCACCAGCATTGGATAAGCCAAACGGCATGCGCTGATAGGCGAACGTCCCCCACTTGGTGGTAAACGCCGTCTTATGCTGGTCCTCGTCTTTGACCCAAATCTGGTTGTAGCCGAAAAATCCATCTAAAAGTGAAAATCTCTGGGCTCCAGCAACGATATGTAGAATCTGGTCGATTTGGGGAAGCGGATAGTGGTCCCTGAGGGAAGCCTGATTCTGGTTTCTGAAGTCGACACAGAGACGAATGTCGCCATTCTTTTTCCTCACGGGCACCAAATTCGCGACCCAGGATGAATGTTTGATGGGGTAGATGATCTTGGCCTCCGGCATCTTCAAGAGCTCGGCCTTCATCATGGCCTCAATCTTCGGATTCACGGCCCTCTGCTTTTGTCGGAATGGCTTGGCGCCATCCTCTAGCTCAATGGTATCTTTGGATGACAATTCTGTCATACCCCTTCAAATCCTCGTAGCACCAGGCCACGATGTCGGGGAACTCCTGGCACAGTGATCTGATCTGCTCGAGTTCCTCCGACGTGCAGTCTGTTCCAACCTTGATAGTTTTACCAGGTTCAAGTTCCAGGTCAGCATACTGCCTCGGGTCTACTTTGATCCTATGAGATATTGCTCTGTCATTCTGATCAAAGAGACTCTCTAATGTAATCAGTCCTTTTGGGACATGATTATTCCTTAACTGTATCAACCCCTCATATTGCTCGTCATCAGGGTCTCTACCTTCGATTACACACACTTCGTTAACCAGGAATGTGACGATCTCCTCGTCACAAGCTGAACACTGCCAGTGGGTGTCCTTATCGAGCACTGAAGGCTCGTAGATAGTGCGAACCGGCTTCGGTTTTTGGACAACGTCGTCAGCCGGAACGTACCTGGCTCCAACAGACGCCAGAATATCAGCGTGTTTGTTTTTCTCACGCGATATTGCCTTGACATTCAATGAATCGAATGACTCCATCAGGTCCCACACCCGGTTGCGGTACGCTCTAAGATAGTGTTGTTTGGATGCGCACTTCTTCGTAACTTGGTGACACACCAGCTCTGAATCTCCGAAAATCTGCAGGTGTTTGATTCCGAGCCTCTCCGCCTTTCGCAAACCCAAGCATAGGGCTTCGTATTCCGCCGAGTTGTTAGTGCAGCTCCAGGCCAACCTGTAGGTATAGTCCTTCTGGATTCCGGTTGGAGAAACCAGCAGCACTCCTGCACCGGCGCCATTCTTGCATCGCGCGCCGTCAAAGAAAAGCTTCCACAGCTTCTCGGGTGCAGGTCCTACTTCCTTCGCGGCTGACATGTCAAGCCTTTCGGGTTGTACAATGGAGTAACAGCCCTGCTCTGTCCCAATTACGGCATTGAAGTCCCGCAACGAGAACTCATCTTCAAGCTGTAGCACTTCGAAGGCTTGCTCAGTCAGCTCTATTGTCACTAGCTCCTCCTCTGACAACTGGACCATGCAGTCCATCTCTCCTCCGGGTATCTTCTCTACTAGGAAGGTGGAAGGCTTCTCATTGAAAATTTTCAGTCTCCTTCCTTTGAAGGGCACTTCCATGTGTGAGTAGTCTAGAGACAGGTACCCGCCCAACTTCGCAGTGAACTCCCGAGAGAGACACATGCCGAAGTAAGGTTCCGAGTCAACAACCACGACCTCTTGGATGACCACGATGTCGAGGGCCTTGTGCGATCGGATAGGGATGTCCTTTATGACACCAACTGTCTTGACAAGGGTGCCGTCTAATTGCAGCACGCCTTGGCTGCTCCGTGTGTATTCCATCCCGATCTCATCGCAGACGGCCTTCGGCATCACGGTCGAGGAAGCACCAGAATCCACCATGCAGTTGTGAACTATGTGCCCTTGCATCCGTAAAGACAGATAAAAGGGTGGCGGTCTGTTCTTTCCAGTGGCTGAGACTGTCAAAGGTTGAACCAGGACAGCGGGCTGTATCTGCTTGCCGCTCTTCATGTTCTTCAATGATTCTTGCAGCAGATCCACTTGGCCTGGGAGCAGAAGAGCATCATACATGCTGATTCTAGCAAGAGTTCTTTTCAACTCGTCTACAATGCTGTAGCCCGATCTGCTGAAGGCCGAAGTTCGCAAGGTACCCGTTTCCAAGATCTCGCAAACCTGATGTTAAAATCAGACACCTCCTCTTGAGGATGTCTCTGGATAGCTTGGAACCGATGCAGTAGAGAAGTAGGGTCAGCAGACTCGTTGCATCCTTTCACGAGCCTTCTGGCAAGCTGGGGCCACCCCGTGATGGATCCCTCTAGCGCCGATCTCCACCGGTAGAGAAGCTTTCCCCTCAGGGAAAGGGCCAGCAGACGGGTCTTCACACTCTCATCGGTAATAGTATGCAATGCGGCCAGGGCAAGGATGTCCTGGATGTGCTCGTACGCCGTCTTACCGTAGCCGTCGTATGTGGGAATAGACTTTAAAGCAGCGAGGGGCACGACTTGCCGTCCGATCGAGGCCAAGGGCCCCGTAGAGTCCACCGCCGGGAAGAGATCATCGTCATTTCGTCGTTGAGCAGCCATTTCTTCTTCTTCTCCTCGCCGTCGGTTGTGTACTCGGTGTCGGTACTTTCCGAGGATGCAGGATCTTCTTCTTCCTCGGCCTCTTCTATTTCGTACTCAGCTCCGCCGACCTCAGCTTCGGCTTCTTCTTGGATTTCAGCCTCGGCTTCGTCGACACGAGCTCGCGGATCAGCCAGCCTGGGAACTTCGCCTCGAGCGTTGATGTCCAATTCGTAGAACTCAGGCGGGCTTCTCGGATCCCTTGCTTGCCACCTTCTTGTGTGCATGAAGGTGTTGGGACCGGTCTTTCGGACTCAGAGGATTTGTTCGTGCAGAGTCGCCAGGTGTTCAGATTTGGAACAGCAATGAAGCGAACACCGGTGCTTCGATTCTGTCGGGGGTGAGAAACTTCCTTGTCTCACCAAGTGCTCAGAAACCACTGTCAGCGCCAGGTGGAGACTGATCAGAAAATCTCTCGTCAAATGTGGGACCCGTGTCCCACCGGGCGTGCCAGAGAAACTGTTGGTTACGAATCTGCCATGAGGAAAGGATTTTGGGTTAATGCGCCCAGATTCGCCCACCAGCATGAAAGGCCGGGAAGAAGGGATGCCTTCCATGCCAATCTCCGGAGAAGGCCGGCTCCTTTTGGGGGGGGTGGTTTATGTTCAAGCTAAGAGTGCAGGAAAGAGATAAATGAACAGAAAGAATATACAAATATACTTGGAGTTGGTGGGGGGGAACTAACAGTACGACAACCACCAATCACCAATACTTATCGCATTATAAATACAAAGCATGACTAAGAACTGCAAAATCTAAGTGTACTTCCGATACCTAAGCAATGTTCGCACAGCTACAATGGTCCCCTAGCAAACATTCTCCCTACAAGGAGAACTAACAGCACGGCAATGCATCAATCACCAGATACGGACACTAACATGAGTAGAAAGCAACCTAGAGATATCAGAGCCAGGTATATGTGTCATGCAGAGATTTTAACCGCACAGCTACAATGGCCCCCTAGCAGACATTCTCCCTACAAGGAGAACTAACAGCACGGCAACGCATCAATCACCAGATACGGACAGCAACGTAACACACAACTGATGGAACTGCTACCACATCTATTATATGAAATTTAAAAGTACACAAACAATGCTAAAGGCCCCTGATCACCAAATGCTGAAACGAATCAACGAGCCATGACACAGGGAAGCGTAAAGCATAAACATAAAGAAATAAAAGCAGCAGAACAGAACCAGGCATACAAATTATATTTATAAGCAGAAGCACGGTTACATTGGTTCCCTAACAGACATTCCCCTTCCACACTTTACAATGAATTCATGGTGGGTTTTTATAGCCCGAGTCCCTCCCGTTACATTAATGGGCACAAGGTCCCAGTCAAACAATAGCTGACAAAAGCGGCGAAAGAGCTGCAAATGCTGACCTTTTGTCGGACCGGACTGTACCCGCAGCATGGTCTTCCTGGAAGCTGGACAGCTAGCTGGCGGTGTGTTGGGCAGAACTTCTCAACAGGTATGCGGGTAGCTGGAGCAGGTAGAACCTCAGATCAGCTTTAAATGAGGTCACTGGCACAGGTGCAACCCATGCTCGTCCTTTTGCTCGGCACGTCTTGGCTCAAATCCCGAAGCTGGACACTTGTCAGATGATGGATGATGCTGTTTGACACGTGTCGGCCTTGAAAGGCAGTTTGTCCAACTTCGCTTGGGATCAGAGCCTCCATGCCTTAGGAGTATTTCCGAGTTGTTCCCCTACTGCGCACCTGTCAAGGGCGCACTTCGACTTCGTTGCGAAGTCGGACTGCGCACAGGTGAAATCTGGTATTTGCCGCCGTACGGACTTTGCTCCAGCACTTATCACTTTTTTGTCACCTTGCCAACCTGCCAGTTACAAGGTGCGCCCAGAAGAGGGGCGAAGTGCGGACTTCGCACCAAAACTGGGCGAAGTGCGAACTTCGCACCAAAACTGGGCGAAGTGCGAACTTCGCACCAACACTTAGCCAATTTTCAGGTAACTTGCTGGAAAGTTTAAAATTCAACTGAGGGGCTCCGAGAAAGGGGGGAAGAAAGAGAATGTGGGAAAGAAAGAGGAAGGGAGAGAAGAGGGAAGGAAAATAGAGGAAGAGGGGAAAAGAAGAGCAACACTGTTACAAACTTGAAAACATTGCACCCCGTGCAAAATGTGACAACAAGTATCATGTTCAACTTCTCATTTGACTGGTTAAATGTGATTAGGCCATGACTGCCAAACATGTTCTTCAAAGGATCATGTTCAACTTTGTGATTCTTATGACTCATTTTCTAATTATTTGTAGCTGTCCTAAAACATTCAAAAATATTATGTGGCGAGGTCATGCATTCAATGAATGTACAAAAATGGATTGCAAAACTTCATTAGAGGTGCTAGAGTTGTGTGCTTCAACTTTCAAAAGCTACATAGGTAAACATACATTTGCATTCTTGACTCACTAAAAACTCAGTAAATTTTGGAATATGAGGAGAATTAAACTTATCAGATTTCATCTGTCTATCTAATTTGACAACTCTTTATATTATGCAAGCAACTTTCTCTATTACAGTTGTACAGTAACCCATCCATTTGTAGTCATGTCTCTGTATATTATGTTTCCAAATTTACAATGTGAAACATCATATCTTGCATAGGCGTCCCCCGCCCCTCAAGGGGACGCATAGGCATCCCTTGCACCTCCCCGCACAAACGAGGTTAAGTGGGGATGTGTTTGGGACGTCCGTGGACTGTCCCCACCACGTCCCCCCCTCCCTTGAGGGACATTGCCCTACAGGTATACAATCCTAGGGAAATGTCCCTGTGTAAATGTTGGCATTCCTGCAACATTGATTTCCTCTGTATATATTTTGTTATTCAATAAACTCTTCTTCCTTGGGGCTCTGTTCTTTTTTCAGAATGAATTCTTTGTTTCTTGCCTTTGGACGTCAGGAATTGTTGGCTGCGGTTTTTCCTGATCGAGCAGGGTCTGTATCTTTTCGAAGGCAAGGGTAGTTTCGCGCTAAGCCTCCAAGCACAACTTGGTTTCAGGGCAAAAGTGAGAGCGCAAGGCAATTTCAGGCCTTGACTAGGCGCAACTGCAGTTTTAGAAGGAAAATGCCTTTTCGCCCTATCAGGGGAGCGCAATGGCTTTTCGCCCTATCTGGAGAGCGCAAAGCCTTTTCAAGGCTAGAATAGGCAAAAGCACCTTCATTCTACTCTAACACTTAGTGTAAATCTGCTTCGATACAATGTGGGGCCCAGTTTGTTTCATCTTAAACTTGGAGCGCAACCTGATTTCGGAGTTAGGAAGAGCGAAAAGCCCTTTGAATTTTCCACAAGGTGTTTCACTCTGTTTTTCAAGTGCAAGGCAGTTTCGGGCCTAAGGAGGGGCGCAAGCGCCTTTGACTTTTCCACCAAGGCGCAGCTCCCAACACAGTGTGGGGTCCAAAGTCTTTTCGCCCAAATCAAGAGCGCAAGCCCATTTCGGGCTAAAGGTTGGGCGAAATGTAGGTGGGGCCCAAGGCGTTTCGCTCAATTTTCCAAGCGCAAATCCTTTTCGGGGTTATAAGGAGAGAAATAGACTTTGACTTTTCCAAGGCGCAGCCCATCAAACAGAAAAAATGCTAAGTGTGGATCAAGTCATTTCGCTCCAATTTTTCGAGCGCAAAGCAAATTCGGAGTAAGTGGGAGCGCAATGACCTTTGACTTTTCAACACCAGCACTGCTCCCGAGGCTCCAAGGCGTTTCGCTCCAGTTCTCCAGCGCAAGGCAGTTTCGGGCCTAAGGAAGGGCGCAAGTGCCTTTGCCTTTTCAACATCGATGCTGCTCTCAAGATAGTAGATCATTTCGCTGCATTTTTGGAGTGCAAGCCCATTTCGGGCCAAAAAACAGTGAAACGTAGGTTGGCCTGCATCCGCAAAGCGCCTGTTTCAGTCTAGCCCTCCCTGCTTCAGCCAGAATTCCTCATAAATGCTCCTCATCAGCGAAACAAGGCGCATCCTTATCCATTTAAACGCAGTCGGTCTGAGAAGCTTCCAGACTTGATGTTCCCGGATTTCAGAATCCTATCTTTCATTAAGGCGGTTCCAGCAAGCGAGGAGACGGCGCCACCAGCTAAACCTGTCAGCGCATTGAAGAGGTGCAGCTACATTTCAATGAGTCATCAGTTTCAAGCCATGCCTCATTACTATTTAATGAGTGATGAAATCCTATCTTTGCTGCCACCGCGATGTTTTGTAGGTGTGCATTTATGTCTCAGAGGCAAAATCCTCTATAAAAGCCAGCAATTCTAATGTAATATGATGGATGTTTTGCTAGAGACTTGTTGTACATGAATTCTGCTATCAATACAAAGAATACTTGGCTCTAATTCTGGATTCCTGTCTGTGTGTATGTTTTCTATCTTATATTTCTATTAAATTCTCCGCTTTGTCTGTGGGTTATAATTCTATGTCTGGATTTAGCTCCCGATAGAGGGTGAACACTGGAATAACTCTGGAAATTGCACATATAAGGCGTCTGGTTTTAATTTTTGTTACATTTTCTGTGTTGAGTGCTATTGATTCAGAGTGCAATTAAGTTATCATGTTGCTTGTCCATCACCCCTGTTCTACTTGGCCTGAGGCCATATTTCCCATTCCTTTCAGTTATTTATAATTTCTTTCCTGTTCCTTAATCTCAATCCCCAAGTTAGAATAGTAAGGGAACCAGCCCATCTCTAGAGATTGGCATGGGAGGCATTTCTTCCTTTCGGCCTTTCAATGTTGGCCGGGTCTAGGGCACATGAATGAAGCATTCCATATCTAAGGCATATTCTTGACCAACAGTAACATACATTATATTCTAAAAACAAGTACAAAACAAATGAAGGAACATCAGTATGGGTTGTACCTGATAGCGAACGTGTTCTTGTGCTGTGGCAATAAAGAAAAGCAAGCAACAAATCTTGCAAATAATAGCAACACAATAAGAAATAGAAAGACGGTTTCAAAAATCTACAATGCTTTTGGTCACCACCAGGGGTTTGATTCACTTCACTTACAGGTTATAATCACATACTGCTTATTTTAATTATCATCCTAATAAGTTGATAACTATAATATTGCCAACCTTATTTATGCATCTCGCCCTTCATTTTGTTTTCATAAAATATCTAATATATTATTCCAAGTGTTATAGCTTATGTGTCACTAATTGCTTCAAGAAACATTACAGTTAAAGTTTAAAATAATGCACCAAACTCTGTGCAATAGGCCTGATTCAAAATGAGATAATAGAACTGAATCATAATGAGATGGAATTAGATCCTAACCTGATAAACAATTAGAACCTTCACATGTCTCAATCTCATTGCTGTCTTGAGATGTGTCGATTTCAGCAACTTCAACAAGTTCAACAGTGAATTTCTCCAACGGATTAATCCCAGATGCAGTATTTATGTCCTCTTTCTGATTAGTTTGCAGTAAATTGTCTTCATCGTCTTTGAGAACTCTATTGGCTTCACCACTTACACAACCCTGCATCTCTTCTGTAAGTGATTCACATGCTTCAACTGATGCCTGAAATTCATTTCCAGCATGACTTTGGCCTAATGCCCATAAAGTAAAAATTATAGGACATGCTTCTGAGAAGTTATAGCATAAACTCGCCAAGATAAATTTTGCAGAAGACTTAAAGAAAGAACTGAGTGTGGACATTCCATCATAAAATGTATACTCACCGACAAGGTGTTCACCTTATCTTTTGCTGCCATATCGTCTCTATTGTGACAACCTTCCAAGATAAGGGATGGTAATGTTTCTATGCATTTTAATATGGTAGGTGGTTTACACTCCAGGGATCCTAACATGGACAGTTTATGCAATGATAGAAACTTAGTACAAAGAGTATACAACATAGTGGAATATGCTTATAAATAAAAATGTTCAAGAAGCAAACCTGGCAAACAAACTGTGTCCTTGCATGACTCAGATATTTTCGACCCATGCAGATTAACACTTTGAACAGCACACAAGACATCACAACTTGAACATCCAGATTTATTATCAACTGACGAGAATGACTTGCAGCTTGCCTCAACAGTCTCATTATTCTCTTTACCTTTACAAGCTGCCTCCTCATGAGGCTCTGCATTACCACCCTGAATATTGTTGACAATCATTTCTGTTGGACCTTCTATCACCTATGGAATAGTCCATAAAGTAAGTTCAACGGTAGCCCCATTCAAAGGAATCGAAAAGCCTCATCACAAAAACCAGCAAAGAATTTGCATAATAGCATAAATCTGCATCTTTAATTCTAACGTGTCTTACCGTTAATGTATTACTGTGGCAATCCCCTCCAGTCACATCATTCTGGCAGCCAACAAATTTCGGGGTAGAGGGTGGTAGGGAATTCTCATTGTTTGATTCCGTATTCAGTATTGTATTTCCAGATTTATGAATCATCTTTAACTTCTCGTTTTCGCATTCCACAAAAGCACAGTGTTCCTTCAACATTCTTACTTCATTTGATAACTCCAAAGAAAGTTCCCTCTCCCTTTTCAGCTCCTTTTCAAGCTGTTTGAAATCCTCCTCCATCTTCTGCTCAACAAAAAATGTCATCTTATGGAACATCAAGATTAAAATCCATCATAATACCCACTTCTATAAACTGAGCCAAAGCATTTTAGCCACAAACATTATCAAGTCTTCTTCATTCAGGGCAATACAATTCAATTAATGACTATAGGATAAACCAATCATCTTCTAGCTTATTGTCTGCTATAGAAATTCAATGAGGACTAAATTCCATGTTTCTTGACATTGAAATTAACAATTTAAGGCACTTCACGTAACAGCAATTATAACAGCGAGGTAATATAATTTACCAACTTTCGTACAAGTATATTAACATTCTAAAATGTGTGCATAAACTAAATTAGAGTTTTTAAGTTGTATCATGAAACCTAGAATAAAGACATGTCATCAAAGAGAAACCAAAAACAGTAATACAGAAAAAGCCACTGACAATCATCAACCATAGTACTGGTGCAAGTTCAAACCCAAAGGAACATTCCCTTACAGTTCATGCCTTATAAAGGAATCTAAAAGTTACCTTGACTTTTACTTCATGATCTTTCAGCACATTTGACAAAGCATCTGTATATGCCGTCATAAGCTGTTCATTGCGCAATTTTACTTCCTGATTTAAAGCACGTTCAATCTCAATAGATATTCTCTCTTTAAGTTGCTCTTCAGTGAAAAATAGAACTGAAGAAGATTTTGTTTGTGTGTGCTCTTCACCATGATCAGTTGCATCAAGAAATTGAAGGCTACCAGAAGAATTTCTGTTTTCGTCAAAAGCTATATTCATAAAACATGTACATTAGCAGCATCATACTATAAGCTTAATATTTCAAAAGAATATTAACAGAATGCATTCAATACAAAATCACTTGAGTTTGAAACTGTATCAAGACATGAAAATTCTCACCAACAGAATCTTCCAAATTCATTTCATCTTGCTCTTTTCTGCAAAGTAAATCTGAAGAAGACTCCCCCGCATGTGTTTGCTTTTCATGTTGATCAGGTGCTTGGACAGATGAGAGACGGCCAAAGGTGTTTCTATCCTTGCCAAAAGCTGTATTCATACAAAGGTTACGTTACATGTTTTTAAATTCAACTACCACTAGAAGGCATAGAAAATCACTTAAATTGCTCAGGAACGTATTAATGGCAAAGTAAAACCTTACCCATTGTCCTCCGTACTAAACTTTTGCGGTTTGATAGACCCTTACCAAGGTTAAATTGCAAGATCTGGAAACACAGAGATAGAAACAAATCAGTAAAAAAATGTAAAGCTACTTAACAGGCTTTACCAGTAAGACTAAGCCCCTTCAAAGTTCAGAGTGCAAGAGAAGAAAACTACATGCCATATGATTAGTTAAAACACAAATACAAACAATCAAATAACACCTGCTTGATTGGCCATATGCGGACATCAATATAGTTCCATTTCATTTCAAAAGTTTGCACAAAATTCACGCATTTCTTCAGTACTTTGCAGATATTGAAATAGGATTAACAGCCAACTGTTAAAAATATAGAAAAGGCAATATGTTAAATGTCAATAATCCAATCAGGTGGCATTAGCTCAACCGGTTATATTCCTAAACATTCAAGGACGAGACCAAGGTTCAAATCTTGCCAAGCGATACATGGAAAATATCCAAACTTTGTCGTAATACCACTATGTGGTGATGACGTAATGGGTGGGCTCATTTCAATCCCATATAACCAATTGAAAAAAAAAAATGTCAATAATGCAAAGCCTCAACATTACCAACACCTTTAGTGACCAAAGTCCAAACTCAAATTGATTAAAACTGAATGAACCAATTATGATGAATATTTTTTCCACCTTCGTCAACGTTATGGTGATTCATTTTCCAAAGAAATGTACCATACCAGATTCAGGGCATAATACATCAAGGATCAAATATTTAATTCTAAAAATATAGTGAAAGCAATATGTTCATATTCCAAAGCCTCAACGTTCGCGGGCACCTTTTGTATACCACACAAACTAATATTGATTAAAACTGAATGATCCAGTTAAGATGTATACCACACCAGATTTAGGGAACAATCCACTAAGATTCCATCATTTAATTTTGTACACCAGTAAACGCAAGTCAGAAGAACCCTTTAGCAGACTTCAACACAAAGTAAAATAAATGATACTGAAGCAATTACAAAACAGCAATTTAAAAAACACAAGAAACAACCCCAATCTGAGCACAGGAAAATACATGTACATCAGCATAGAATTAAATAGATATAGAAAACTAGAGAATAATGTTCATAATAATCAAGAGTTCCCAAATTGATGATGGATGGTAAACATTCAAAACATCTAAGAAATGGATAAAAATTAAAAACTATAGATTGCTTAAAATACCTTGTATCTAAGAGGGAAACAAAACAATAAACTAAGATAGCAACACATTTTCATATGAAAATGTGAATATTAAATAAAACATATTCTTTATTATCATAAAAAGGTTCATTATCACAATCTACGTTAAAGGCACTGTGAAGCAACAATAAATGAGATGCAATCATATAAGCATAATCCGAGTTCAGATCTCTGTATTATGATTGGCACTCCCATGACAAGGCACCCCATGATAATATGGTATGTTGTAATACCACAATAATGTGGTTTGTTAAAGTACTGCATTGTGGTCATGATGTGATACAGGTGAGACCTATCTCAACTCTGTATAATCCAGAAAAAAAAATGGTCACAATTTATAATCCGAACCATTCAAGTAATCAGTTGCCAGGACTTGTAAAACAATTGAAACTAAAGTAACAAATAGAGCATCATCTCCTCTCTATCCCTTTTACAACTCCTAGGCCTAGTGGCCTTGTGGACTAAGATAGCAACACATTTTCGTATGAAAATGTGAATATTAAATAGAACATATTCTTCATTATCATAAAAAGGTTCATTATCCCAATTTACATTAAAGGCACTGTGAAGCAACAGTAAATGAGATGCAATCATATAAGCATAATCCAAGTTCAGATCTCTGTATTATGATTGGCACTCCCATGACAAGGCACCCCATGATAATATGGTATGTTGTAATACCACAATAATGTGGTTTGTTAAAGTACCGCATTGTGGTCATGATGTGATACGGGTGAGACCTGTCTCAACTCCGTATAACCCAGAAAAAAAAATGGTCACAATTTATAATCTGAACCATTCAAGTAAATAGTTGCCAGGACTTGTAAAACAATTGAAACTAAAGTAACAAATAGAGCATCATCTCCTCTATCCCTTTTACAACGCCTAGGCCTAGTGGCATTGTGGATGAAAGCGGTTTCCCATTGCATGCAAGTAGCCCCTACATGAAGAATTTTTTCAACTACTTCACCCTACATAAAATCTACATTTTAAACTTGCAAAAGTTCAAGATCTATCCATTGTAGCTTCAATTATAAATCAACAAATAAGAAAAAGAAAATAAACAGATGAACCTCCAAATGAAAGAAATTCTAAATATGAACAATTAGCCGTATATTGTGAAATGAAACTGCTTAACTTCCCTACATTTTTACCACATCAAATCTAAAAAACGTCATGCCTTTTCTCATTCCTTCAACTCAACATCCATGACAACTATTCTTTAGTTTTGCACCTTCCTATCTAAAAACTATAAAGAATCTAGTTGTTACATCACCATTATAGATTATCCACCATGGTAAACAGATGAAAGTTAAAGATTCTCCACATAAGAAAAATAGGTGAGAAGAATAATTCGCATGACACAAAATGAACCAATTTTCTAAAACTCGACATACACAGTTATCTTCACAGGATCCATACTTCCGAAGATACCCTTGAGGGTTGCAAGCGGTACCCTTACCTCACCCTTCACTCCTCGATGGAACTCTCTCCAAGTTCTCGGGGAGGCCGAAGGAACTGGTATTTTCAGTTTTCTACTCGCCTGGCCAGCATTCAAATACGAATAGACAAGCTCCCCTCTTATTCTTTGGGGGTTCTCCCCCCTTCTCAGCTTAGTAAGGAGAAGATGCTCCACAAGATTTGAAAGGATGTTAGTCTCCAGTACACCAGATGCACATGCTCTCCTATTGCCCCTCTTTCCCCCAAGTTGTCTTTCTACCATGAGCACTTCTTACAGATACAGGAGGTCATAATAGTTCAGGACCTTCAGCAACACACAATGCATAGTCTTCGAATCACATTTGGGAAACTTAGGGTGTGTTCCCACCAACTCCGGATTGAGTCAGATCACCATCTTCCAACGAAGGAGCGGATTTGCTTGTTTTGCTCCATGGGTGAAGTTGAAACCCTTCATCACTTTATTTTTTGTTGTCCCATTTATTATGAGATCCGGGGTAGGTTTCATTGCCTTTTTAGGGACAACTCTCGATCTGTTTCTACCTTCTTTAGATACCCGGACCAGCATTGTCTCGCACTCTTTCTTAGGGAGATAACTCAGCTTCGACGACAAAAAAGTTCTCCAAATGGATCTCATCCTCCTCATCATCTGCTCATCACAACATACTTCACCAACTCCGATGGACTAGGTGACTTCAATCGAAAACGCCCCACATCATCCAATTCGAACAAAAGTAGGATCACTAGACATCGCACCAACAGTTTGTCAAGGTTTCGAACTAGCAATGGGCAGAGACATATCATGGACTTCTTTAGCTTTAGTACTTCAGCCTCGACTATTAGGAGAGATTAGTTTTTGGGGGGTTCTCGGAGCTTGCCACTCCTGGGCTGCTCCCTCCCCCCTCCTCTTTCTTCGTTCTTCTTAGAGTGCACTCCTCTCTGTTTGCCTGCAACCCTACCCCCCTCTGCTCTCCCATTTCTTTTCTTTTCCCTTTCTCTTTGGCCCGTTTGTCGGGTTTCATCTTGTATTTATCTTAGTTCTTTTCTTTGTTGGGATTTTTAGCCTGCTAGCTGGCAGTCATTATTGTCCTTCTTATAGTCCCTTGGGTCTTATTTTGGCCCACCGCAGACATTAATAATATTTCATTTCATTTCAGTTAAACAGAATTGGACCTGACCAACAATACATCATAATCTGAAAGCATAAAAAATACTCTGAAATTGTGCAAGATGTACGTGTCATTTGTAAAAGGAAACAAACACAAATCATTTTATTGCCCTTTTGCAAAGAATATTTCAAGAAATAGAAATAAAGAAAGATGTAAATCCTGAACTTTTGCAGCATGATGTGTTGGATGGCTCAAATTCTAGATGCTCCATGCTCGTGCTAATTTACATTAATGTTGTTAGGAACCTTCCAATTAAAATAAGCACATCCACACAAATAATGCAATAATTAGAGAATTAATGGAAATAAAACAGAAATATTGCAATACAAAATGGAAATGCAACAGATATATATCACAATACAAAATCGCAAGCCTCTTCAAGGGGCAACCTCCTTAGAAGCAGAACTTTGATATAATATGCAAAAGAGATACATCCATTTATGCGTCTTGCCTATTTGAAGACTCTTCTTAACCCTAACCCTAATACTCAAGGGTCGATTACACATGCAAGTAAGGACCCAATCTAGAATGTTCTGCTAAAGAAATAGTTACATTCTTGATGATGATTACAATAAATGGCCCCATTTGTCTGCCTCAAGTGCCACATGTACATTACAAAGCATTACAAAGTAATATTAGGACATTACAAAGCATTAGAAAATAATATTAGGATGAGGTCCCAACGTTAACAAGGCGATCATTACATATTAATGTTAGGACAGGGTCCTAACATGCCCTTCCCCTTCAAAAAGCTTTGTCCTCAAAGCTCGAGATGAGGAAATTGCTACTGAATCTAATGTAGCAACTCCCATGTCCACGCCCTTACACCAGGACATCAATGATGACATGGTTGCGAAGGGTATGAGATCACCGATCCAAAATTTGTTCAGGCTCCAGAATGATGGATCCTTCTTCATCCTGTCCAGGTAATGTGGACTGCACCTGTATGTTGTTGCTAACAACCTTCTTCAATGAAGACACATGAAAAACTAGGTGGATCTTGCAAGTGGGTGGAAGGCCCAATTTGTAGGCAATTGACCCAATCCGTTGTAACACCTGGTAAGAACCATACAAATTTGCTGCAAGTTTTGGCGCCTTTGGAGCTGAAGTGATGATTTTTTGTAGGGTTGCAAACGACAGAAAACCATATCACCTACATCAAAATTGTGTTCAAAGCAATATTGATCAGCTTGTTGTCGCATACGGTTTTGGACCAATTCTAGACTCTCCTTAAGTTGTCGAAGAGTGCATCATGCTGACGAAAAGTGGTATCTACAACTTGAACTTTGGAGCTTCCTGGAATGTAGGAGGAAGGTGTTGGTGGAGGGTAACCATAAACTGCTTGAAATGGTGTGACCTTGGTGATTTTGTGGTAGGAAGTATTATACCACCATTCAGCTAGAGGAAGCAATTTTGCCCATTGTGTAGGATGTTTTGATGCAAAACAGTGAAGTTATGTTTCCAAGCAATTGTTAACAATCTCGGTTTGGCCATCAGTTTGAGGGTGATAAGCAAAACTCATTTCGAGGTGTGTACCCTGCCAAAAATGATTAGTAAAAGTAGGGTCTTGTTGTCAATTTTGCCACATTTGGACTAAGGGGTAGAATTTTGAACTGTTGCTGCAAACGTTTCCTGTAATCACAAGCTTCCTCCAGCGAAAATCTCCTCTGGCATTTCCAAGGCTCTAAGGCAAAACCAGGAGGGTCTCGACTTCGCCCACATGGAGGGCCGAACCTCGACTTCGCTCGATTTCAAAGCGAATGGCATCCGAGCAAAGAAGCACTTGGAAGCCCAAAATTGAATAAGGCAGGAAGTGTCTCGAGTTCGCTCCAGAAAAAAGCAAATCTCAGCTTCGCCCAAGTTTTTGGGCGAACTACAGCATAAACGATGAAAAATTAACTAAGGCAAGGAAAGCCTCAGGTTCGCTCCAAAAGGGAGCGAACCTCAACTTCGCCCCAGTTCCTGGGTGAAGTACAGCCAAAGCACGGGAAGAGTTGAAGTTCGCTCCAAAGGGGGAGTGAACCTCAGCTTCGCCCAGTTTCTAGGTGAAGCTCAGTTGAATATACAAAATGTTTTTAAGGCATGAAGGGCCCTGAGTTCGCCTTCTGGAGGAGCGAATCCCAGCTTCGCTCTTCCCCAGGGGCGAAGTGCAGCATCAGACAATGAGAGATTTGAAGGCATGAGGGCCTCAACTTCGCTCTACTCTCAAGCGATCCTCAGCCTCGCTCCTCTTCTCCAGCGATCCTCGGCTTCGTGCCAAACCTGAGCGATCCTCAGAGCCCGTTTTGGACTTAGCATAATTTCAAGATCAAACTCCCCCAGTTTCGGGCTCAAATCGAGCGAGCTTCAGGCCCTATTTCGGGCGAACTCCAGCAAAAGTGTTTTAAACACTAAGGCAACAACCGAAGGGACACTCTAGCAGGAAAAGAAGGTAGGTGGGCATTTAAGGCACATCCGTGGCGCACGAGTTTGGGTCTCCAACCCATCCCATCAGGATGGCCATGTCAGGTCCCGAAAAAATTCTTGAAGGAAAGTTGCACCAACCATATTAATGAGATATGCTGCCTCAACTGCAACGCCCGTCCGGAGCCGTTCTAAACACGAGTGAGCCGCAAAGATCGTCCGGAGCCGCTGTAAGCACGAGTGGGCAGAATCCCATGGATTCTCTGTCGCCTGACAGGGGTCAAATCTCAGCTGCCCCAGCGGCTTTTAGGGTTTTGGCATTAATGATTACAGGGGTAAATCCCTCTATAAAAGCCAACTCAATGTAATGTAATAAGGGGGGAACATTTGCTAGAAAGTTGTTGTACTTGGACTCTGCTTCAATATTAAGATTCCTGGTTCTGATTCTGGACTCTTTTCCTGTGTATGATGCCTTCTGTTATTTCTGTTAATTCTGTTCTTTCATATGCATACTTTGAATTCTGCAATCTGGATTTAAGTGTGTAATTAGGAACGAAATCTGGAATTGTTGAAGGATACATATCAGGATGTGTTTCAGTTTTAGTTTATGTTATATCCATAATATTGATTGTTGTTGGTTTAAGTAGAAGTTAGTAATTGTGCTGCCTGTTCTTCCCCTTGGAACTATCTACATTTTCGTTTCTTTCAGTTATTTACATTTCTTTCAACACTTTCCCAATCTCTTTCCAGTTCCCTAATCTAAAACCCAACGTAGTGTAGTAAAGGAGCCAGCCTTCTCTGGAGATTGGTACGGAAGGCATTCCTTCCTTTCGGCCTTTCAATCTGTTGGGCGGATCTAGGGCACATAGATAGACCAAACCCTTTCCCTGTGGCAGATTCGCAACCAACAGGTCCTATCTAAAACAATAGATTTAGGCATACCATGAAGGCAAAAGATGGAGTCTAAGAAAATTTGGGCAACTATAGAGGTTGTGTAGGGATGTGATAAGGAACAAAAATGAGCATACTTCGTGAGACGATCCACTACCACTAGAATGACTGATTTTCCCCCTAATTTTGGTAGTCCTTCAATAAAATCTAAAGAAATATTTGTCCACGCCTATTTCAAAGCTGGAGAGGTTGAAGTGTACCTAGGGTGTAAACTGTTTCCCCTTTCATCCTTTGACACCTATCACATTCTACCACAAATGTTTGAATATCTCTCTTCATTCCCTTCCAAAAGAATGTGTGCTTAGCCCTTTCATAGGTTTTAAGAAACCCTGAATGTCTCCCCGTGGGTGATGCAAGCATTTCCTACAAGATGAATTCTCCCAGTTGTGAATTTTGAGGGACGACAAGACAATCATGATGTCTCAAGTGTTTTCCATCCCACACATATCCAAGGCATGAGTTGGGGTCTTCTTGGAATTTTTGAATCAAGGATTGCAAACTTGGATCCTTAGTTGTCTCGTCATGAAGTTGATTGGTAGATTGAGTAAGTGATGTGGATATAGCACACAACATACCTTGATCTTCATATTGTCGTGAGAGTGTATCAACCACAATATTCTATTTTCCTTTTTTATATGTGATGTCATAATCATATCCCAAAAATTTAGATACCCACCGCTATTGTTCTAGGGTGGCTACACATTGTTCCAGGAAATACATAAAACTTTGGTGATCTGTTTTGATAGAAAAATGATACCCAATGAGGTATGGACGTCAATGATTGACAGCATGCAAAATGGCGAGCATCTCCTTTTCATATGTTGATTTTCCCAAATTTCTACTAGATAGTGTCTTCTTGGTGAAAGCCAATGGTCTTCCTTCTGGCATCAAAATAGCCCCAACTCCACTACCAAAAGCATCACTTTCATTTACAAAGGGTTTGGAAAAATCAAGCATGGCTAACACTAGTGTTAATATCATAGCTTGTTCTAGGTCCTCAAAAGCTTGTTCTATCGGTGCTGACCACAAGAAAGAGTTTTTCCTCAACATTGCAATCAATGGGGCTGCTATCTTCCCATAGTTCTAAACAAACTTCCAATAATATCCTATGAGACCAAAAAAAACTTGAAGTCCTTTGATGGTTTGAGGTTTTGGCCTTTCCTGTTTTCTTGGGGTCAACTTTAACTCCGTCCTTTGAGACAATGTAACCTACGTATTCCACTTCTTACATAACAAAAGAACGCTTTGACTGCTTTGCATAAAGTTGATTCTCAAACAGAATTTGCAAGGGCCCTTTATGCTCTAAAGGGCCGAAAGATTGCATTCATCAAACTCTGAAAAGTGGAAGGTGCATTGGTCAGACCAAAGGGCATGACCAAAAATTTATAATGCCCTTCATGACTTCTAAAGGCAGTTTTATGAATGTCTTCTTCCTCGAGTCTAATATGATGGTAGCCAAACCACAAATCCAATTTGGAGAAAAATTGAGCACCATGCAACTCATCCAACAACTCATAAATTACCAATTTTCCCCTTTTATGGTTGTTTTCTACGTTTTGCCTATACCCACGCAAGTTTTCACGAGAGAACCACAAGAAATTGACAATTTTTTTAGTGATTTTTTGGCAATTAAATTCGCCATTTTCGTGGCTCATGCAATTCAATCACGGACCTCAACATCCCACGAGAAAAGCAATAAATCATGTTTTATCAGCAATTTTCTAACTATGATTATAACCATCTTGGATGGTTGCACATAAGCTTGAATCAGCAACTATATGGATTTCAGAACTTGGATAGCAACTCAGTGGTCGCTAGGGATACGCATAACCAAAACTACTAGATCCCAAGAACAGTCAATGATTCTTGAATAAACATTGTTTTTTCCTAAAATGTTTAATGTGATTACTTCTGAATGTAATAGGTGACCTTAAAACATTGTTTATCATGAAATACTCAATCATTTCCAACTATGGAAAAAAATGGCAACTTTGACAGAAGATAATCATTCCCAAAAGCAATATCTAAGAGAATAATTCGAAAGTTATCATATTGAATCACACTAGATTGAGGTTAACAGTAATACAGAAAAAATCAGCTTACTCAGTACGATGACAAACAATTGTGAATAACCCATTCAAGATCCCGATGGAGTGCTATTTAATACAGAATGTTATTTAAAAAATAAATAAATAAACATATAAAAAACATATGCTAGTGGTAGTGCATGAAATCAAGTAAATTAACAATCAACAAATCAAACATAATTTTGGCACAATCTAGCAATCTCATATAAACTCTATTATTGTTAATTTTGACTTTGACAGACTGCAAACAATTACTTATTTAAAAAATTTCTTTTTCAATACAACAATGAAGGAAAAAAACAGTTATAGTTTTTCAAGCAACACTAACGGAACTGATTAGAGTTACATACTAAGCATACAAACAATTTATGAGAAAAAACTTAAACAAGCCCAAGATATGTCATTCAAATTTAAAAACAGGATCATGATATTACAATTCTAGTCACTTCAATAACACACCATTACACTGAGAGCTACACACCTGGAAAAAATGTGGCATAGAGATCTGAACTTGAACACCACGCAAAAACTCAAAAAATGCAATTTACAATTTGGAATGATTACTTATGATTCAAGGTTTGACAAAATTTGATCCATAGTCGGAATCTTTGATTATTCACAAATTGATATGCGCACTCCTAAAATTATACATGAAGCTCAAACTGCACAATATAAAGATGTGTGCACAACCAACCAAAGCATAAAAAAGTTGACCTAGGAAACCAGAAAAAGAGACATCTTGTGCATTGATGTAAAATTGTACCATGTCTGTAAAGGCATTTATCTAAACAAAGAAAACCAAAATGCATTTACACACAGAATGAGAGCTTATATGGCTAATCCATAGCAGTAGCAATTGTAATTGTACTTTGTTGCTACACAGTTTTGTAGAAAAGGATTGCACTTACAAAACTAGCTTATTACTTTTCCTACCCAGTCCTCTATCTCTAACTTTCATGAGAGGTCCCATGTTCTAGGATTAATCAGCATGTCACATAAAACCAACTCATAAGAGAAACAATGCACCGTATAATTGGCTATTGGAATACATGATAATACTGGCTCTATGGAAAGCATATCGTTTGACAAAAAGCTTATGTCAATGTCCATTCAAAATTTAAAATGACTTGTCAGCAATTGCATGCATTCCTTTGATACTTACATTTTGGCCCCTAGCTTTGGTCTCACCTAAATTAAATGCATCTAATATATTATCCAAACTGACTTGAACCATCCTACCAGACTCTTTATACTAAACCATAGACAGCAAAGGACCACCATCCAGAACTAAACTCACCTCTTGTGAACAGCGTAACTTCTTCCTTTTAGGCAGCAATCCTTTGGATAATATGCTTGAGGGTCTTTTAGGTCTAGGCACATTGGGTACTTCTTCACATGGGATATTGAACCTAGAAAACAAATGCAACAATTAAAAAATATATATATAGATAAGGGGTAAATCAACAAATCTCTGCACGTCAAAACATTTTGCATGTTTGAAAAAAGAAAATAGAAGAAACAAAAATTTAACAAAAGCTCAGTGCCTAGCAAATCATTATCAAGATATCTAACAATATAGATTTCTAAGTTGTATGTCTAGAACTTGAAATAATTATTGAAGTATATTCTAAAGTACTATTATCAATTTTGCAAGAATGATATTTAAAAGGATATAGAAATATTTGACCATGAGTGATCAATGTAGGTCAATCAATCTTGAAAAATATACTTGGTTACAACAGCACAATAGAAGCTAAAAGAAGGGATCTAATGTCAATAAATGACAAGAATCAAATGAAAGTAACAAGAATTTTAACAATGCCCAAGGTAATGTGGAGCAATGTAAATGGGATGTAATCGTATGAACGCAACCTTAGTTCAAATCCCTACATTGTGGTGGACACTCCAAGATAAGGCAGGCCCATGATAATACAGTTTGTTGTAAAACCATAATAATGTGATTTGTAGAAATGATGTAATCTAGATGCAGCCTTTTTCAACCCAATATAACAAATTAGAAGAAAAAAAAAATTAGCGATATAATTTCAGTTTATAGCATACACTAAGAAACATTTTATATTCATTTGTTTAGTTACAAAACTATTTTCTTAAAGATAAAAAGTAGCTTTTAAACTAAGTGCTCAATTGCATCCCACACCTTTTTATAAAATTTTACCAATAGGTCATCTCATTGGAGACTTTAAATACTTCATCTTTCTATATGATAGGTAATAAGGGAATGATATTGTATTGTATTGTGGGGTTATGAAGCAGTTTACACGGACCATGCATAACCCTAAGTTTCATTGTATAGGGGCATTTCATTGTTAATAATTAATTGGTGAAGATTTTTAACTTCCCCATGGATTATTAGATGAGATAGTATATACAGCATGGATTTTAGCATAATCAATGAGCTGTCAGATATAAAGTATTTGCATTATAATTGTCATGGGGTAGTCCTCCTCAAACTGGCACTCTCATATCAAAAGAATATATGGAGCCATTACCTCATTAAGGAACATTGATTAGTGTTTCCCTATTTTAAAGATATCGTCTGTATTTATCTCTATTTTTTGATATATTGCATAGTGAATGATTATTTGATATGTTGCACATTGGATGGTGAATTATGTCATTGGCTATTGAGTTCAGCCATAGGATTCAAACCTTGGCTTATGAGATGAAACTCTTTGCTCCCCACAGCTTGTCCCAAACTCATGGACTGAATGTCAAGATTCACCATGAGATTGAAAACTTTGCTTATGATGTGGAACTCCTCACTTCCCAACACTTGTCCCAAACCTATTGGACGTATATCTTAAGCTTAGCCCATAGGATTAGAACCTTCCCTTATGGTGCCAAAGTCCTTGCCCCAAACCTATGAGGATAAAGAATGTGAAATATTGCACAGAAATATAAAGCACAATTTTTATATTCAAAAACGTATTTGCATTGTAAATGCGTATCATGCTACACAAATAATTAAGAGGATGGTAATTTGTCAAACAGGTCTCTCTTCATGATGATGAAGAAGAGAGTAGTTGGATGGGTGGATTGTACCCCTAAATTTTGTTCTATGCACTGGTATTACATAGACAGCATGCATCTTCAAAAGAAAAAAATATTATCTTATCACTACACACTAACATGTTTTGATTATAGTCTACTATACTATTAAAAAAAGTACCTTTGACTCTCCAAGGGAGTACAGGCCCTTTCTCTTAATCAGTAATTACAACATGATATAACACTAATTAAGACAAAAATCAGCCATCGTTCCCAAAAAGCAATTAGATTCATATCCTAGAAAATGAATTTTTCAATCTGTTCATAAAGAATACATATTTTATATAGAATATTTGATCCAATCAAATAGGTTACACAAATTAAATTTAAAATCTTATAAAAATAGGCAAGAATAATCTGGATCTGAGAAAATTTACTTTATATTTACAAAAGGTGAGGCTTGTCTAAGGACAAATGATGTATCAACATAATTCTCTTCCTCAGGGCTCACATTCAGTACCTGCAAGACAACCAAATTAATACCAACTTCTATCAATAGCTCATTTCCACTTCTTGCCATAGTAAACTAACCAAAACAAGGACTTAACATTTTCGGACTGGACCAAGTAATTGAAAGTATTTCAAAACTTCATAGTGGTTCTCAATTACAAAAGAAAACAAAAGGGAAAAAGACATTATCACCAATTCTATGGTAAGGCATTGCAGAAAATGATGCTTCAATATCACAAGCATGATTAGTGAAATTTTTTCCTTCCATATTTTTCTATGCTGTATCTTGAGAAGACTAATTTAAAAAAATTAAAAAGAATGGATCACCCAAGTAAACTTATATATATATATATAAACTGTCAAGATGTAAAAGGTTACAGGGTCAACACATTTCTCCAGCAAATTCACAGAGCTAATCAAATATTTCCATATCAGCTTCTGTTCATAAAAATATTTACATGAAAAATTCAGAAAAGTTATCCAAACCACAATTCAAATTTAAAGATTCCTCAACCAGGTAAGTTATCAAATGGCATTAGCTCAACCAGTTAGATTCCTCAACATTCAAGGAGGAAACCCAGGTTCAAATCTTGCCAAGCATTACATGAATAATATATAAGTTGTTGTAATACCACTACATAGGGATAATATAATACAGGTGGGGCCCATTTCAATCCCAAATAACCATTTTAAAAAAAAGGTAAGATACTAATATTCAGAAAATTCTTCTAAATAGTTCAATTTTTGCTACCTTTCATCCACCACAACTTGGCCAAAATAATATGATACATTTAGAAGGCACCAAGGAAAACATAATATCATAATGAATTTTAAGGTATTTGAGGCATGTACAAGGATAATGTATCATATGTGAAATCCATAAAAGTACCGCATATAATGTATAAAATGTGATAGATTCCATCTACACCAATGGCAAATGAATATTTATAATCTTCAAGGTGTATACATCATAATTATAAAACTCGGCAAGTTTTTCAAAAATTGTCAAATCCCAAGCCATGTCAGCCCAAAACTCATCGGGTTTTTGGAAGAACTTGATAAGTCAACGACATGGGAAAACTTGCCAAACTTACAAATCCCAACCGAAAAACCTGGTTGCTGCAGACCACTTGGGCTTAATGGCAAAAGAGGCCAAATTTATTAATTTTGGTAATTTTCTATAACAGTGAAAGGTGAAAGAAAGTCAAGAAAGCTACTTTAAACAATCATTTGCATCTTCAAACATGAATCATTTGGAGTGTCCAAGAATCTAACAAGCACCCAACACTTGGATTTGAAACTCCAACATAAAAAGCTACCTTTACCATGAGACTCCAACAAAATGGTTAGATGTTGATTTGAAGAATGCAAGATGAATAGATGAGTGTGAGAAAGTACAAACAAGATGGCCTAAGGTCCCATGAGGACCAAGGTTTAGATGGCAACAATGATGAGACACTTGGCATTCCCATGGTGCAAATGAGTTAAAGGGCTATTAATCATAACATTTTGTTGTGCTGTAATGTTTTTCAAAGTTCCAAATTTCACTTTGGTTATATGCCAGACAATGAGTCTCCTATATATGTTCTGCTTTTATGTTTTAAATTTTATCACCAACCTATGAATGATTTAGTAGTAAACACCCTCTATGCCTTACTCTCTTGCACAATGCATATATGTTGTGTCACATGTGAATCTCTGATGTTATATCAACATTTAGATTTTGCAATGAATCGTTATACTTAAAAAACCCAGTACTGTGTATATCTCAATGTCTCATATAATCTTTTAAACATATTTTTTATATATTTACATATGTCATCCCACCATCACCCCCGAAAATGGGACAAAAAGCTAGATGTCCCAAAAAAAACTATCCTGCCTTACCTCACCATCTTTGCCCCAAATAATCATGGAAAATAGTTAATAGTGATGGTTTATAACATGCACGAGGTTTAGCAATTGGCTAGGAACGAGGAATTTCACACCCTTAACCAAGGTTCAAATATCATGGATGAACTTTAACATTTGAATCAAATGGAATGAGCTCAACCAATTAAGTTCCTCGGCTTGCAAGAAGGAGATCCAAGTTCAAATCTTCTCAAGCATGATACATGCATAATTGCCAAGCTGTTGTAATACCACCATGTGGTAATGATGTAGTATGACTGGGACTTGTTTCAATACCATATAACCAATTAAAACAATAATGGTGTTTAACATATCAAATGGGAGAAGCTCAACTGGTTAAATACACATCAACTTTCAAGGCAAAGATTAAGGTTCAAATCTTGCCAAGATGTTGTAATTTTATAATAACACGGCCATTATTTATTATGGGTGGGGTCCATTTCAATCTCATATAACCAATTAAAAAAAAAAAGGTGTAAAACCTAAGAACTATGATATGTCCAGCACAATTTGTAATGTATAATGCTATAATATATTTAAGGTATGTATATATATGAGATTCTTCCATAATATAAGGTTATAATTCAAGGTAGAAGCTAGTTCAGCATATTGTACCTTCTCAGATTTTTAACTTGGAACAAATCGTATGTTAATCAAGCCTCATCAATCTACCTAAGCCAAATTAATAAAATACCTAGACGTACTAGAAAGCAGCTCGTGAATAGACTCAACTGTTACTATAAACAATTACTACAACAAATGACACAATCAGTTGTCTATGTCAATTCATCAAAATGATCACCTTCTTGCTTAGTTGTCCATATGCTTAAAAATATTAGTAGAGCTGAAATATTGGTTTTTAATTCAAGATCATCAATTCCTAATTCATAAAGCACGGTGTGCATTAATTTGAACCATGAAATTTTTCATACAAGACACATTCATTAACCCATAATTAGTGGGAGAGATATTTCCTGATCCCTGAGACATCTCAAAGACAGAAAATTCTTGAAGGCAAGAAGTTCAATCAAGGCCAAGCAAACAGTTCAGACATCTTTGAATATCTCCTAACAACTTTGAAGATCTTCTGAGGACATTTCTCACCTTTGAGGCAACCTGTTAAAATAATTTTAAAAACATGCATCGTTGACCTTAAATCAAAACCACCAAACCAAAAGGTTTAGTTATTTTATGCAACAACTAAGGAAAAGATGGTGTACATTCATAAAATAGAAGCTTTTTCAATCTGCCATCAAAGGAAACTTGCCACATTAAGAACTTTGGGTGCATGCTAGTCATCCGATTGTCTACATTGTCTTTAACATGCAATTATCCATAAAGTTGCAAGAGAAATTAGATATGCACTTCCAAGTTTAATTTAATGCTATCCCTCTCCTTAATCTAGAAATGATAGATAATATTAGATAATTCTATCAATGTCCACAGATGACCAAAGTAAGCCAATGAAACTCCAAAAAGAAATCTGTTAGGAAGCACTGTACTAAACAAAAGGTAATAGCAAAATAACCAAACTAGAGTAAGCTACAATAAAGTGAGACCACTATTCAGCATCTCTACAATAAAGTGAGACCACTATTCAGCTTCACAACACAGCCTCAGGGGCTAGGTCCAGAATGGCTAAACCTTAAACATGTTATATGTAGTAAGCAAGTGGCAATAGAGAAATGCCCAATCACGTGAAGATGGAATACTGTCATAGAACACTGCAATAGAAGTGTAATTATTTCATTAAAAGGACAAGAACTGGGGAACGTACCATGACCATTCGACCCTTGGCTTCCAAATAATCTTTCAAGTATCTTGTTAGCTGCAAGAATAAACATTAAAAGAAATGAATGGGAAAAAAATTGACATTGCATGGCAGACAAACAAGAAGGTAAATCATCTTCTAGGAAGAGAGAGAGATGTCATGTACCAAAAATATTATGTAAAAAGAAATATAGAATGAACTAACCAAGTGGCATTATGTTATGACTGACAGTATGACTAGTAATTAAAAGTTTTGTGATGATAAACAAGTTAAACAAGTCCACTCACCAAAGAGTTATGGTAATGTTTTTCCAATGGTCTTTTTGGATTCTTCTGATGCTCTAGTAACGCCTGAGGGTAATAAAATCAGCATATGTAATGTCAATCCTTTTAAGATTTACTTGTGAGTAAATGAATGAAATAGTGAAAACATAATTGAGAAATGGAAAAGGTTGAAACAAAGAATGTAAAAACTAGAGTTAATCTTTCTAAAAGGTAGTCCTCAATCTAATAAAATGAATATGCAAAAGGAACCAGAAAATTTAATTGAAGCTACACATACTCGCAGACATAGGCCGAAAACCATTGAAGTGTTGTTGATGAAGTTGCTTTCATTAAACCTAATTCCCTGTATAACGGAACCAATGGATTAAACTCCTACAGATGGAATTCAAACTTGTCATATTGCAATTGTAACCTCCTTTTGTATAGCTCATTATGAAAATAATGGACAAATCCCAAACAGTTCCATGTTCAGGTTTCCTATTCATCTTATCCTTGCCGTATATCAATCACAAAAACAGACACGCAACAATTTTATTAGACAGAAGTAAGACCATCCAAATAGACAGTTAATCCCTTCTATAAATACTCAATACGCTTTTTCTTTCCATGCAAAAAAGGAAGTTGCCATCAAAGAACAATGATTTATGTACCGTACAAACACATGTGAGACCATAAACATTACTTTAACATATGCACATTAACATTTTTTCATCAAAAGTAATGATATCAACTACATTGCAACAAGTTAACTAAAATTTTAACTAAATGATACCTAAGTTTAAGATGATTATAAAAGAAATGTTAAAGATAAGAAAACTGTTCTTAACAAAGAACAAACTCAAAACAAATAAAATTTATCTGCTAGGAACCTGATTCCCTGTTTTCTTTTCTCTTTCTGCCCCAGCAAGGTCTGCAATTGTCAACACTGCCTCACCCACATTGCCTTCAGTCTTTTGTCCTTCAACCACTATGGGGCTACTCCGTAAATTGATGATACACTGCGATCGACTGCAAATATACCAAAAGCTTATGTAACATCATAGAGGCTAATAACCACCACAAACTATCCACACAAAAACCTACCCTTACCAGATAAGAGAAGAGAAGATAATTCTATTAATGTCTACAGATGGCCAAAGTAGGACAATGGGAGTCATTGAAAAGAGCTGTTACAAACTTACAATGCATTGTGGTAACCACAAAGTATTACAAAAATAAACTAAACTAGAGTAAAGAATCTAGTGTAAACTACTCTAAAATGGAACAACTGTACAGCAAAAAATTACAGCCTCGAGGATTACCCAAAATGGATGAACCCTAACATGAAAAAAGTAATGTATGCAAATTTTAAAGGAGTCAACAATCATTCATGCCCTGCACATCTGTTAACATAAGCACCAATATGGATCTCAATAGAATAAGACAAACTTGGAAAATAGTAAGGTGCAACATTGTTATGGATGAGTGGATGAATATCCGTCAACAACCATTGATTAACATCACAGTCTCCTCTTTGGCAGATCCATTTTTCCCTAGAACACTTGATTGTAGTGGGAAGCTCAAGGATGCAACTTTCCAACTTGAGTCTCTTCAAGATGCAATAGAGGAGGTTGGACCCTCCGATGTAGTCCAAGTGGTTATAGATGCAGTAAATGTTTGTCGTACGATTAGGCAAACGATTGAAGCAAGGTACAAACACATCTATTGGACCCCATGTGTGCATGCCCTCAACAACACATTCATGTTTGCATCTCTTTATCGATTTGGACAGGTCAAGATGTGCAAATGCTTTATTTGCAATCACCATATATCCCTAGCTATTTTCAAGCTATGTTCCATGAGAACTCGTCCTAGGATTTGGGGGCTGTCTTGGGGACATGTCCTGACTTCCCACAAACATGCCTCCCCATCCCAAAAAGTCAACCTGTTGTCCCAGTCCCAAAACTTCATGGAAGACAATTTTCAAGTAGCATGTAACAAAAGAGTTCCTTAAACACATACACACTCCCTATGCAAGTTACTTTATTTTATTGAAGAGGATAGTGGAAGTGCAAGATGCCTTTCAAACTACAACGATATGCAATGATTGGGCAAAGTGGAAATTATCAAACACTAATGAAGAAAAGTGGGTGAAGTTGAGGGCATCGGATTATTATTCATGGACTAAAGTGAAGTATGTTGTTTCATTCACCGCCCCATTGGTGAAGGTAATTTGATATGTAGACTCAAAGTCCCCTAGTTTAGAGGAAATATGAGACATTTGATAGCATGATGGGTCGTGTCAAGTCTATTATTCATGAGAGGGACCCCACTTTGGCCTTTTACAAGCAACTTTGAGGAATTATGCAAAAAAGGTGGGACAAGATGAACACTCCTCCCCATATGGCAGCATATTTATTGAATCCAAAATCGTATATGCATAGACCTGAGAGAATGCTTCCCATTGATGATCTTGAGGTGGAAGGATTTTGAGTTGTCTTTGCAAAGACATTTACAATAGAGGGGGCTATTTTGATTCGAAAACAATTCGTAGATTTTACAAAATTGTTTGGTTCCTTCAACAAATTGAAGACAAGGTATGATATACTAACCATGGCCCAAAACAATCCAATAGAATGGTGACGGAGCTCCACAACTTAGGAAGCAAGCCATTTGCCTCTTGTCACAAGTTGCTAGTTCCTTACCAGCAAAAAATGAATTGGTCAATTTTATGACTTCTTTCATTTCACTGAAAGAAATAGATTGACATCCAAGAGATCAAAGAATCTATTTGCAGTCCACAGTAGTCTTGACTTCAAACTTAAAATACTCTAGAGTATAAACCAAGACCAATAGTTGGATGGAATGTAGATCCAAAGCATTCTGCATGAATTGACGAGAAAGATCATGCAGAGGGACACGTGGGTTTGGTTGAAGTACCACTGAATCTTTTTGAACAGCACAAGTACAGCATTCGTCATTTATAGCCTTTTTTTACATTAATTTCATATATTTATATTGCCCTCCCCTTCCTGTCTCCTTTTTTCAAAATATGGGGGTGTCTTGTAGTCGTCCCCTTCTCATGTCCCCACATTTCCCCGTCCCCATGAAAAGGGGACTCTGTGTAACATAGGATTTAAGTTTTGTCATTCCCGATTCCATATTGAGCCTCATAAAACTATATTTTATTGCTTTTCTCCTCATACGTTCACCAAACATCAATAGATTAGTCATGCCATCTTGTATGGTTTGTCTTCAGAAAGGGGGAAAAATTCACATCTATCCATTTTCCTATTTTTCTTCAATCTATCAAGATCATCTTAAGTATGGATATTAAGTTTTCCAGTTTTTATTTATAATTACAATAATAAAGATACCAACAAAATGAAATTCCTTGCATTTTGCATTCAAGAATGCAAAATTCATTAAAGAATAAATAATTCAACACTCGCTTCAATCATCAAGATACCAACAATATGAAATTCTTTGCATTTTGCATTCAAGAATGCAAAGTTCATTGAAGAAAAAATAATTCGACACTCACTTCAATCATCAAGACACAGCATCTTAAATTTAAAAGTTAGTGTCATCATCTTGTGATCTTTATAATTTTTTGCATCCATATGTTTTGCTTGCATGTATCATAGACTTTATCAAATAAAACAATTAGAAACGCATACAAGGAATGTAAAAAATAAGCTGAATATGTGAGTACTCTCAATTGAAAGAGAAAAAAATCAAATTCAACCTGCAGAAACAAAGTGTTCTAAAAAATTGAGGGAAGCAAAACCATTAGTAATTTTATTCTTAAAACTGAAAAACAAATGTTGCTCATTGTATTAGCCTATTAGGTCTGTTTCACCATACCTAGACTGACTGTTAGCATTAGTTGCTGCAGTAGTGCGTTTCTCCATGCCTTTTGTGAGAAGGGATTCTGCCTCTTCCACACATGTAATTGCAACCTGCAAATTAATTCCAACTCCTTTGAATCATCAGACAATTAATCAAATCATCCGTAATAATGAATGCACTGCTACCTACATCAAACCAACATCACACATTCCATCCTTACTTCTTGCAGACCCTTCATGTTAGATTGGTGCATGCTCAACTCTGATCCACCTTGAAATAGGTCAATAATCTTTTCTCCCCTTCCTCTTTCAGAATATATCTCAAACATGGAGATAAAGTAACTCCTGATAATATACTTCAAACACATCATTTGCCACGTATGAAACACAAGTTCATTTTCAACATACAATGAATAAAAGGGAAAAATGGAATAGCTTGTGATTGAACAAACCTGGATATCCCTAAGTTATTGACCTTTTCAGAAGCCAAAAGTTTCTTTAACGTACGTGGGACAAGACCTGGTTCTGTAGAATTCCCAAACATTGTATGGGTTTTTCCTGAACTTGTAGGCCCCATAGCAACTAGCAAGCAACTCTTACCCTCCATAAAATCTTCAATCAAAGGGTGCATGACTATTTCATATACATCCTCCTACAAAATTAAGAAAATGTCAAATCATAATCATGAATCCAAATAAAAGTTAAAACATATCACTGCTGATATTTTTAAAAAATAGAAGTACAACAAACATATGACAATATATGTGTGTGTAACAGTATAAATCTGGGGTCCATAAGTTGCTAGTTGACCACTAGAGTTCAAATCGTGTTGCCTCTAGACCAAAGGCATAATGCTTGGTGCAACTCTTAAGAAGATTTGGCAGAATAATTGCCCTTCAGACCTTGCAGCTGGGCCAAATGGAGTGATTGGAATGCTTTATATGCAGTCTAGCCCATATAGGGCATGGTTTACTGGCAGCATTCTAAATAAAACAAAGAGAACAGATAAAGAGTAAACCATAAAGTTAAGTTACCTAAATTTTAAAATGTCTTAAGTTATAAACACATATAACTGTTTTTATATTGTATGCTACGTTCCACCGAGTCTCATATAGACATAAATTTCCAAATTAATATCTATACTTGTAAGACCTTGCTTCTTTTGATGGTAGGAATGTATTTATGAGGCATCCTCTTAGGACTCCATTTAGCTATTCATGTCCTTAATAATCTGATTGGACATGCATTAGGCTGTTTAGAACAATTATTGATGATTCCTCGTTTAGGAAAACAGGTTAGTCCTATCCTGTCCTTCACTGCAGATCTCGTTAGGCCAATTTAGCCTCGGCTTTTCCATATTTGTATTAGGCTTTGTGATGTGCTTTGTAATGTTTTCTGGTTGCTTTGGAGAACCAGTTCCACCAGACATTGGAACCAAGTGTACCTTTTATTTAAGTCCCATTGACCTATTTTGATCACTCTTAGATATTAAAGAAACTGTTTTTTTTTTGTGGAATTATGAGAGTCCCTATTGCACTACACTTCTACCTTTAGTTTAATTCATAATGAGGCAGTTATACAAGAAACCTTAGTTTCCAGTATAACTAGAGAAGAACGATAACAACGTTTGTCAAAATTTAAAGTTAAAGTCAAGATCCTAATCATACCAAGAAGTATAAGCAGTGACATTATAACTTTTCAAGCTTTTCTTCCCATGTTCAAATAATTTCATGCTTGACCCAATCTACCTTCCCATATCCCAATTAACTATCAACCACCTATCACTACCACAACGCATTGACCTTGAATAGTAAGATCCCAATCTCATCCTATGAGCCAAACTAAAACTAAAAGTGTATTCAACCCCTTCACAAAAATTACAATGTGAATTTCACAACATCCCTCATCACCTACATGTCCACTATATCACCTTCACATGATCATAAATTTATTCCTCAAAACCACATGTAAGGCCAACCATGACCTCCTACTCAAACCCAAGACCACTCTCTAGCAACCCTCAAAATTTAACCCAATCAAATAAGGGAGGATGTGGCACATGGAAAATATACTCTTGCATAGAGATAAATCTCGACTATGCAACCACTATGGTGCCCATCCACAACCCCAACAACAACATAGTAATAATATTTGTAGATGTCACAAATGATTATTTCACCTCCAACAACCTAATTGAAATGGGGAAAGCATGCAAGGCCTAGAGTTTATAGAAGTAATTCCATGAACAGACAAATGGCCATGACAATGAATGCCCTCAAACGAGTGACAAAATGAAAAATCACTATCATTCCAAATTTTGGTCAAACCTTAACCCTTTCAACCAAGTGGATTGTGGGAATCCATTTCAGTTTGGCCTTTGAAAACAAATAATAATGTTTGTCATGTTCCTAAGCAAAACCAAAAATTCACACAAACACACACACACCAACTTGCACACACACACACACACCAACTTGCACACACACACACAGACCAACTTGCATGCACACACACGCACGCACCAACTTGCATACACACACACACACACAATTGATAAGCATTTATGAATCTAATGTTTATTAACCATTCTTTTTCGAAAACTAAAAAAGTTTATTAACCATTAAAATTGGCAAACTATGTAACCAAGTTCTTCAAAATTTTCCCCAAAATTCTAAATCTGTCTATCTTTCGGCCTTCATGGTTTTACTCGTTGAATTTTGCCAAATTAAAAGTACCTATGACAAACAAAAGCAGGCCAAAATGATTTTTAGCTTAAAAATTGAGTAAAAATAGGCAAATGGTGATTCAATTTGGATTTTTAGTAATCAAACAGTCGAGTATTATTAAGGCAAAAAAAAGATAATCCTCCTCCACAATTCCTCCTCAATTTCTTTCGTTTCCCTTGAATAAAAAAGGATGCACATTTACCCTCATTTCTCTACATTTTGCAACATAAATTTTCCCTCTTGTTTGCCCTTGATGCAAGCAAATTATTATTGCTTATTTAGAGACTCCGGTAAAACACTTATCACTTTTTTCTGCTATCCCGTCCAAATATATTTGGCTTTATACCTTCAAGAAGCTATCACTCTTCGACATTAGATATTATAGAAGCAGCCAACTACCACTCAAGTAATCACCTTATTTTAACCTATCTCCATTGTCAACGCAATAAGCATTCTTTTGATGCTACAACTCTCCAAAATGATAAGGACATGCATGTGTCCTTGCCCGCATTCAAGAGTAGCCATTACAAGTTCAATACCTTCTTACTCTTACATGTGGTGAGACTTTGTTTTGATGTATTTCATATTCATGTTCAAAAGTTGCTTGCAGTCAAAAGAACTATGTTGTTGGTAAAATAAAACAATTATTGTCAACCCGATGTCCGTCATCACTTGATTAGAAACGTTAGGATTGTCAATCTATCGGAAGCCAAAGTAAAGTGTTGCCATCACATCGCATTGCCAACATGAAACATGCGGGTGGAGCTTATTGTACTGTCATCCGAAGACACCAACCATGGGGAAGGTTGACATCTGCAGGTTAATCCAATCGTTGTGAACGTTGTCAACTAGGATGACACCATCATGGAGTGTGCTATCAAAGTTAATGAAGTGAGTTGTCGTCTAGCGGGAGTAAATATTGTCATGTAGAACTTGTTGTCGACATCATCGAAGGGATCGCCGTCAAGAGCTTGTTGACTTGAGGTTGCCGATTAGAGCTTTGTTCCGGGTACGCCGACATTGTTGAGGAGAGTGTTGACTAGTTGATTGTCATCATAGTTGGAAGTCGCCACCGTCAATTGAAGAAATTATCGTCTAAGGAAATTTGCCGACGAGGATGTTGTGTTGGCCGATGCTATCTGCATTGCCATCTCGATTGGCCTTTGCCATCAACTAGAAATTGCTGATAGAAAGTAACTCTGCCATCATCGACTAAGTATTTGCTATGCCAACTAAATGTAACTCTGTTGTCACCGACTAAATTTACTACCGACAATTTGGTGTTGTTTGAAAATAAATCCACCCCCCTTGCCGCTACATCACACATTTGCTTCCCACATTCACTTGTGGACCAAGAACCCGATACCATCCTAGAGGTTTAACCCTTCACAGCCAAAAAAAAGGAGTTTACCTATCAACAAAGAAAAAATGGTTCTGATTCAAGTTAAGAACACTTAATAACTATTCTACTCATAACCTACTCTTCTCATGTTTTCTATGCCACTGTGTGACCATTAGAGTTAAGCTTCACATTTCAACTACCATAAACAAAAAAAAAAATTATCATTGGCTAGTCAAAACAAATGACAAGGCAATAACAGCAATATTTCTGTGGGGTGAGATGGGGATTTTGGTCAAGATTCTGTCGAGGATTGTAATTATTGAGGTTTCAAATCATGGTAAATATTTTCTCCATTTCATATTCATTTTCCATACCCAAAAATCCTTAAATCCTTTTCAAGAAAAGGGAAAACAAATATATATTAACTCTGATTTACTTTAGGAGCACCTAAAACCTATCCTCTCATGGTTTGTATCCTACCATTTTACAGCTAATGTGGAGTTTCACAGCTCAGCTAGTGTATCAACAGCTGAAATTCACCACTAAATATATACACTTGTCAAATTAAACACCTAGAAATCAATTAGGTTTCAACCCCCTGGTAAGGACTGTTTGTTGTGCACTTATTTTCCATACCCCCAAAATTCTAGAATCGTTATCTAAGACAGGAAGACAATATAATATGGCTCTCATTTATGTTAGGTACACCTAAAACTTATTCTTCTTATACTTTGCATATACTATTGTTTTGTGGCTAATGTGGAGCTTCGGATTTCAGTCATAACACCAATCTTTCTTGTGAGGGTGAAAATTATGTCCAATCTTTCAAGTTTCAAACCATAGACAAAAATTTCACCTTTATGTAGTCATTTTTCATATCCTAAAGGATCTTTAAATCCTGAATAGATTTCTTTGTTGGGTCATATTTTGTAACTTAAAATCCTTCTCTGTTGTCATGGACTTGTTTTCTCCAATGTGTTTTAATAACTACATCTAGTTAGCGTATGTCTCAAAAATGATAGTGCTTCTAACACCTTTATTGGTAATACTTCAAATGTTTCTCATGATGGTTCTTTTGATGATAACAATGATAATTCTTCTACTAATGTATTTGATGTTGAGTAACCAACACATGACATACATTCCAAATTGCTTAGGGATGAATATGGGTTGGACAGTTGGTAATCTTGAAAACATGAACAAGTTTTGAAACTCTGTTATTTCGAAGGTGGCAATTCATCTATGCAAAACTAAAAGATCACAGATATTTTGTCCAACCAACTTTGTATCACAAATAATAAAGCATACCTCAGTATAATTTGGAATTTCCTTTCTCTCAATCTTAAGATATAAGCTCGAAATTTAAATTTAACACCTCTTGGCTTTGACGAAACAAATAATAAAGCGCAAGTCAAATTTGGAATTTTAACATCAAGTATTTGAAATTTTAACATCGGGTCGCGGTATGCCTAGGATAGTTGGCCTTCTTATTTTCGCGGTATGCCTAGATAGTTGGCCCTCTTATTTTCACGGTATGCCTAGATAGTTGGCCCTCTTATTTTCACGGTATGCCTAGATAGTTGGCCCTCTTATTTTCACGGTATGCCTAGGATAGTTGGCCTTCTTATTTTCGCGGTATGCCTAGATAGTTGGCCCTCTTATTTTCGCGGTATGCCTAGGATAGTTGGCCCTCTCATTTTCTAATCCGTTTATGTGATATTGTTCCCATACAAACTGTTTATTTCCTATGTTAGAATTTTTTTCCACTTTATGTCTTGACATATAATTTGAAAGTTTAAATTTAACTGTTTTATCCAAGCCGAATTAGGAATTTCCTTTCTCTAAATCTTAAAATATGGCCTTGAAGTTTAAATTTAACTGCTCTTGACTTTGATTAAACAAATAAGACATACCTGAATTGAATTTGGAATTTTATTTCTCTAAATCTTAAAATGTGACCTCGAAGCTTACATTTAATTGTTCTTGGCTTTGATGAAACAAATAATGCATACCTGAGTCGAATTTGGAAGGAAGACGTGAGAGAAACCGGTGTAGACCTCGGTCTTGGCCCTCTTGGACTCCAACATCGAGGGAGGCAGCGTCAGTGTAACAGAATGCGAATCGTTCGCCTTCAGACAAACGTGCGGCTCCTCCTCCCTCCGCAGAATCTGCGTCTTGCGCTTCTGATTCAAACCTTTGGAAACTGCAGTCCCCGATCTCCTCATCTCCTTCAGCTTGGCAGGCCGAATCCGCAGAAAAACCTCCAAATTCTTCGCCGCCGGATTATTACCGCCGTTATTGTTGTCGTTCGCGACATTATTGCTGTTCTCCAAGCCGCTAGCCCTTTCCGCCGCATGTTCCGCTTCCGCGTCTGCCCGATCCGTAGCATTTGCGCTACGCTCTACGGGCTCTGCGAGATTCGAACCGTGGGTTGAATTTGCCTGAGGTTGCTCTGAATTTGCCGGGAGTTCTTGTTGTTCTTCAAGCGGCCGAGGCTTTGGGGATTGGAGACGTTTCTTGTGAGATTGAGAAATACTTGATGCCGCTGCGGATTTGGCTGCGCGCGGAGGGTTTCGCCTCGTTGTGGGGGGAGGGCTCTGGAAATCCATTGGTGCCGATTTTCCTTCTGTTTCTGCTTGTGCTGTCTTTCCCCTCTCTGGTTTGTTGAGCTCGGGGGGTCGACTGAGTTTGTATTTTGTTTTTAAACGTCAAAAGGCTGGAGTCCACCTTATTTCATTTCATTTAGGTCGCTTTACACCTTGGAGAGGTACACGTGTCTAGTTACATTGGCTGTTCTAGATAGAATCAATAAATTTTAACATTCAAAAATAATTTATATGATAATTTAAAAGGGATATGTTGGTTTTATAAGTGTTTGTTAATAGTTTGTTTTGTTTTGATTTTTGAATGATAGGGTTTATAAGTTTGTTATGTAATAAAAATAAATAAATATATAATGTATAGATTAAATATTAGTGGTATAATTAGGCCACATTCCAAGGCATAGCAAAAATGGTATTAGTTTAACTTTTTTAAAGTGGAAATTTAAGTTCGAATCTTCTTAAATTGTTGTGGTAGGGCCTCTTTTAATCTTATATAATAAATTTAAAATTTAAAATTTAAAATTTAATAAAATTAAAAGAATATGAAGTTTTTTAGTTAAATAGTTTAGCCATTGCAAACATATGGCTTAGTAGATTTGGCTCCACGATCTCCTTTGTTGTAAACAGGTGTTCTTGCCAGCTATGATTCTTCGGAAGAGTCTAGTCCCAACTTATAAAAATATATAAAATATAATGGTTAATATGATTATGACAAATAATTAATAAAAAAATAATAATTTTTTTCTTCAATACGTTAAAAGAGGTCCAGGGTTCAAACCTGGTGGCTTGCCTCAGATTAAAAAAAACAACTAGCCTGAGGGATTCACCTAGTGGGACAGGTTCCATGGAACGGAAAGTCCTAGCCCTAAGAGATATAGGAACGGTTTTCCTTAACAAAGGTATTTTTCAAGAGTGTGTGAGGGGGTGAGTGTGTGGTGGTGTGTGCAGGGGTGGGTGTGTGGTGGTTGTGTGTTAAATTCTTTATTGATAAGCATATCTCTCGGTTTTACGAGGAGGAGACTGCCTTATGAGGAGAAGACTGCCTTGACGAGGAGAAGACTGCCTTATACGTTGGTCGTAGGGGTTTCTCACACTAACCAAATAAAAAAAACAATAAAGTTTGTCTATCAAATATAATATGTTATCTTATTTTTTAAAAGAAAATAATTTTATATGAAAGTCATTGTTTCTTATTTTTTAAGATTTGGTTTTTTTAATTTAAACTTATTATAATTTTTTTAACTTTTTTTATTCTTGACAGTTTTGGCATTCTAAGGATGATTTCACTACTCTCCAAATTAATCTGCCAAGTTTTTCCCAGCTTACATGTTCTAAAACACTGGTGGGAACAACCCACATTTAATATGTGCTAAAAACTGTCTCCCTAAATCTCGATCCATTTGTATTTTAATTGAAAACGCAATATAAAAAAAATCTGCATCTAGTTATTTTCTTATTATTATCTTTTAAATTTTTTATTTTGTTTAAAAAAAAAAAAATCTAACGAGTTAATCTTGATTAGACTCCGCTGAATAAACGGCTTCCAGACTGTTCAAATCTGTCGAGTTTAGATGAGAAGATCTTTTTTCAATAAGTGCACATTTCTGTACATAGTTATAAGCGTTCTGTAGATATTTACTAATACCATGGTTTCCCAGCTTACAGTTTTGGCATTCTTACGGATGATTAGATTTTATCTTCCTTTTTATAAAGAAGAAATGTTTAATAACATCTTAAGGCGTGTTGGAAGGACCATAGACTTGGGAATGAATATGTCCCACATGTGGCAAAAGATCAAAGTCTGCTAAAACTATATCTCATGGAAGAGCAGATCCAATAAACCTTTTTCTTCAATATCTTGGAACTGCCTTCTATAACATCGTAGTCCAACAGGAAGCTAAGAAGAAGACAGTTAACAATAATAAGCAGGTTCAAGGTTTAATTATTTCTTTTTCTTCTTTGAAGACTGTAGAAGATAGCACGGAAGACATGCCTAGAATTTTTTCATATAACATACTCTCCCACAGATGAATGTTGATATATGGTGTATTGCAACAAGATATAGCTATAGAATTTTTGTTGATATTAGCTTCTATTCTTATGTATAATCTGTTATGGATGCTTTACTCCTGATCCACCTCATTTTGTTTTTTAGCTCAGTATTAGCACCAAAATATTATAATGTTCCAGTTAATAATATAATATAGTCTAGCTTTTTTTTTTTTTTTAAATGTTATTGTTTTTTGTATATATATATATGAAAAAGTAAATCAGTAATGAAGTTATGATACTATAAAGGTTGCTTTAGTTCTTCAATAACTTGATTTTACCTTCTACAAGAATGAAACGATATTTTTTTTGTTTATATATATATATGAAAAAGTAAATAAGTAGATATTCACTAAAGTCCTTAAAAAATGTTTTGTATATATATGTGTCTCATATGATTTTGAAAGTCAAAAGTTTAAATGGATTTTAAAACCTCTTGTTTATGTATATATAAAAGTGACCCAACATGAGAGAGGGGAGGGCTCTGGTCCCTCCCCTGCTCCCCCTCCCATGGCTCCTGGTTCCTGCCCAGTCCCTGGCTCAACCCAGGTCATCCCTCCCGGGGAGTGGTTGTTTGCAGATGATCTCCTGGGGGAGATCCTTCTCCACTATCTGCGCCCCTCCCGGTCGGCTAGGGTTTCCTTGGTTGTTTTTTCGGACTGGTGCTTCCCAGGGATCCCTGTTTGGTTTGGGATCCCTTCCCTTTTTCCCTTAGGCTTCCCCCTGGGGTTTTTTTGCAGGTTATTCGCATGGATCTGGTCCCCTGCGTTTCTCGGTGCGGTGGAGGTGACGATTTAGGGTTTGGACAGCTTCCCCCTTTTTCTTGTGAATCCTCGGCGGGCTCTGTGCTTGGACGGGATTCTTGGTCCCTCGGCGGGCTCTGTGCTTGGACGGGATTCTTGGTCCCTGCTGCTGGGATCCTCTTTTGTTTTCCCGAGGCGGGTTCCTTGTGGTGCAACTCTCTGGTCACTTCTTGATGGGCTGGATCCTCTCTGTGCTGGCTGTCGGCTTCCTACAGGATGGCTCTCGCTGAACTGAATGTTTTACCGGTGGGCGGGATGGTTTCTCCACAAGGCGGGATCCGCCAAATCTGCCGGTTTTCCTGCGAGGCGGGATCCTTTCTTTTCTGCTGGTTTCCCGGATGGCGGGATTTCCCTGTTGCTTCCCGCTAGGCGGGACTGTTTGTGGTGGTTTTACTTGCTTCCGCGAGGCGGGATTTTATTGTAACGGTTTTTCTCTGCTTCCTGCTGGGTGGGATCTTATCGATGGTGGTTTTTGGCTACTCCCCATCGGGCGGGATCTCCAAAACTACTTTCTTTCTTATTTGTTTGTTTCCCACTAAGAGGGATTGTTTCATGCTTACCTTTATTACAGTGGGCGGGATTTCTGTTTTGGTGTTCAGTTTCAAGGGATTGATGCCCTAGGCCCATTGCTTATGTAATCGGGTTTTGGGATCCTTGTTAAAACCCGCTATAAATACAAACACTTATAACTATCAAAAAAAAAAAAAAAGTGACCCAACATGTTTTCTTCGAAAAGGAGATGCTATTTTATGAATTTTTCTTATTTATATATATATATATATATATATAAAAGTGACTCATAAGAGTTTAAGATGAAGAGCTAAGATGTAATGCCCAGACAATAAAGGTGAAGTTTTGGTATTGTGAAGGTTTTTTTAATTTTTCAATGACTCAATTTTATCTTCTTTTCTAGGAGCATTGAATGTTATGTTTTTGGTTTAAATATATATGAAAATGAAAACTACTAAATTTTCACTATAAAAGTTTTTTTTTTAATATTTTTTTTGCATATATAAAAGTGTCTCCTATGATTTTCCAAGTCCAATGTTTAAATGGATTTTAAACTACAAGTTTATTATAGTGGTGATAGCTTTGGCCTCTCCAATTTCAAGGTTTAAACCCCACTCATGGTACAAAGACCCCTCATAAAAACCTGTGTAAACTCATTGAAAAAATAAAAAAGTTGCAAGCTTACAAGGTTCAAACCCCACTAAATATGAGGGAACCTGGACCCCTCGTAAAAACCTATGTAATCTCGCTGAAAAAAGTATGTTTAAATAGATTTTTAAAACTTTAGTTTATATATATATATATGAAAGAGAGACTCAACACATTTTTCAAAGGGAGGAGATGTCTTTCTTATAATTTTATGGTTTATATATATATATATATATATATATAAGTGTTGAGAAACCCTTACGACCAATGCACAGGGTTGGGCACTCTTCTCCCAACCATGACCCATGTAAAGTTGAGAGCTATGCTTATCAACGAGGAATTTAACACACAACCACCACACGCCCACCTCCTCACATACTCGCTCACGCCACAGTTTGAACCTTAGACCTTTTGAAAAAATCCAAAGCCCAAACCATTAGAACAAAGAGCCAACAAAAAAATTAATATATATATATATATATATATATATATATATATATATATATATATATATATATATATATATATCATATGATTTTCACTTCAAATAGCTTTTTAACTTTAAAATTCTTTTGTCACTCAAAAAAACATCAAGAAAAAATAAGTTCAATATTTGTATTTGTAAAAAAATTCGAAGGAGTGAATATAAAAAATTTAGTTTTTTTAATGAAAAGAAAAAGATGTGGGTATCTGACTATAACATCTCAATTAAACTCTCAAGCTCTACTCTAAAGGAGACAAACAAGTATTAACGTGGAACTAAATTACAATCATGGAGTATGCCACTAGACTTAAAGGAGACAAACAAGTATTAACGTGGAACGAAATTACAATCATGGAGTATGCCACTAGACTTCCAATTAAAAAGAAAGAGGGTCAATCCCATGGAAAGAGTTGTGATGTGTTAAGGGTGGAAGACGTGAGTCCAACCCCTTTTTCTAAAACAAAAAAGAAAAAAGAAAATTTATTGGTACTTGATATAGTTATTTTACCAAAGTAGGATGTACAATCCTACCTTCTATAGAATTCGAACATTTGACCTTTTATTTGAAGTTTAAGATTCTTCGCTATAAGGTCCACTTATGTTGTATATATTATTTTTTTTTCAATGTTTTTTTAGGTTTATTTCATTTACTTGTCTCACATTTAAGTTTATATGAACTTAGTCCTTAGTCAAGGTAAGTCGAGTTATAAATGTGTTTGCTTTCCATTTAATATATATATTAATATATATATACACACGTCAAGTTACCAATGGGACCTTGTTTCAATGGTTGAGACAAATAAATGATATAGCAAGGTTCAAATTTCGGTGGCATCAAATAGGTTATATAGCTCAATGTGACTAAGTTAATATATACGAAAAGCCATATGCAAGGTTAAGCATTAGCAAGGTAATGCACCCTCTTTTTTTAGCTTTATTGTTCGCATTGTTGTATGAAATAAGTAATATTTGTTTTATTTATGAAAAAAATGAAGTTTTGATTAAGTCCTCATGCTAGTTACAAAGCTTGTGTTGGGTGCCACTAGTCACATTGAGTTATATAGCCCTTTTGATGTTGTTGAGATTTGAACCTTGGTGTGCGTTATTCATATGTCTCACCTATTGAACCAAGGCCTATAGGTTGAAATAAGTAATTATAATAATACAACTTTATCAATAATTGTATATATGTCACTTGTTTTTTTTAAAGTATAGTCAATTGGATCCCCACAAAGCGCTCTTCTCAGGAGCATTTGCAATCTCGTTCTCACCGTCAGCCTCCATCATATGCAAGAAGTGCTCTCATAGATAGGCATTGGTCCTGTTGGCATTTTTGCCACATTGATTCTCATTGATTAATGCATTAGTGTATTGTTGGAAATCTGACCTTTGACTTCAGCTTTGATGCAGCTTGGGCGAAAAAAGGAGAAAAATTGAGCAAAAAATGGTTAAGTCAAAAAACTGCAGCGACGCGCTGACATGTTGCAGAATCGCGGTCAACGCAGTCAACGCAGGCAGGTTGGGCGGAACCGTCGCGATATCGCGACGTGTTCCGGAATCGCGGGTCGGGCGGCTTCAAAGGCACAAAGTGAAAACTTGCAGCGCGTCGCTGACATGTCAGCGAATCGCGACGAAAAATGGCGATTGGTGCGGAGAGAAGAAACATGTAGCGAAATCGCTACATGTTCCGTTTCGCGAGGCGGAGCGCGAGGAGGAGCCAACGAGGAAGCCGGAGACGTAGCGAAATCGCTACATGTGCCATTTTTGCGGGTCAACGGTGGTCAAAGCGTACGGCATTATAAGATGTCGCGATTTCGCGACCCGTCGCGATTTCGTGACCCGTCGCTTTCGCGACCTGCATCGTTTTCCCGCCAAAGCGCAAGTATGAACGGCCGAGAAGATTTTTTTGGGTTTCGATGATTAAATGCTGCCCCGAATTTAATGCTTTGTGGATTTCCAAGGCAGTCAAGGTCAAAGAAGTGCCTGTGCCACCAAAATTAAAGGGTTTATTGGTTCAAAGTTGCTGTTCGTGGATTAATTCAACGGTTTTCATGCACATGTTCGAAGAATCGAATTTAATGAAGGGCCGCGAACGTTTCATGGCATTTAATTTTTATTTCTTCGAGACTGCAATTAAGGGGATCATGTTCCTCGTTTCCTTCGCATAATTGTAGATCTCAAGAAGGTCGGTTTAAAATATTTAATGCTGCAAAGAGGACGGACCTCTATAAAAACCAATGTAATTCGCATTTCGAAAGGTTGGAAGTTTTGCTAAAAACTGGAAGTGCATTTGCAAGAATAAATTATTGGCTTCGGATTTTTCAAGCAGTTGTTTGGGTGATTGTCTTTTCTGTTCTTTGCATTTCTAATCGAATTTATATTCCTTGAGTGCTGTTACATTCAAATTCTGCATATTGGATTTGAATCTTGCTTGTAAGGATATGATTCCCGGAGTGTAATCTTGGAGAGATTTTCTCGCATACGATTGTGTGAGAGTTGAGTCATTATATTCTCGTTGCTTGTCGTTGCTCGCACTTTAAGTTTTCTCGTCGTTGTTCTTCCGATCCCATAACTCCGGCCCGTGGCCATATTTCCATTTCTTTTCGCAACTTTTAATTTCTTTCCAAAGAACCCTTATCTTCAAACAGAAATTTAGATTAGTAAAGGGAACCAGCCCACTCGGAGATTGGTCTGGGAGCCATTTCTTGCTTCCAGCCTTTCAATGTTGGCCAGGTCTAGGGTGCATTTATAAAATCCTTTCCTGTGGCAGATTTTGGACCAACAGCTTTTGGCACGCCCGGTGGGACAGATTTTATTTGTCTCTAAAAGATCCCATAGGGTCGAAGGTTTAATGTTCGCCTTCGACCGTAAATTAGAGCATTTGGTGACTCGTTGTTTTTGGTAACCTCGTCGAACCCGTAAATACTTCATGATCACAAGATCACAACCAAAGAAATTTGGCGATCTTGTTCAGCTTTTTTGAACTTGATAGTTCGAGAAGTGGTGAGCATTCTAGATTAGTTTCCTCGTCCCTTCCATCTTCTCGCTGTACAAATACCCAGCATTGTTGCTAGTGTTGCACCCCTACAAGTTCCACCAATGGCACAATATCCTCCACTCAAAAAATTCTTGGCATGGAACAAAGACCGGAGCCTTGAATCTGCAGGCTCGTAATCCAAGCACCACAGTGCCGCACCGAAGGCTTTGCCCACTTACGATGGTATCGGTAAAACGGCCTATGAGCACATAAATGATGTGGCTTCTCCGGTCGCTATTCATGACATTACCGATGAAGATGTAATGATCAAATTGTTAGTGTGTTCTTTGAGAGGTAAACTCCTGTTTTGGTACAAAACTCTGCCTCCCGGCACCATAACATCATGGGATCAATTTGGTGATTTGTTGGTGAAACATTTTCATGAACAAGTCGACCCTTTCTCATTGTTAAATCAGTCCATCGTCATACAGAGACATCCACAAGAAGAGATACCCGATTTTAATGTCCGGTTTACCGTAACTTGGCAAAGGATTCCCGATGGTATTCGGCCCGTCGATGAATTAGCCGCGATGTACTACCTCGTAGCGTTTCACTCGGATATCGGCCGGGCGGTTCGGCGATCTAATGTGGTGACGTTTCCAAAAATCTTTGAACAAGCAATTAAAGCAGAAGCTGATCTGGTTGCTGTAGGAAGACTGCCTCCAAAGGTAACTATGCCTCTTATTCCAGATTTGCCTCAATATTTATATGGTTCACAACCACACCCCATGCCACCTATGTATCCTACACCATCATGGAGTTCTAAAGCACCTCAAAGTTGCAACTGCTCCAGCCTCCTCAATTGCCTCGCTTTAACTCCTTTACCGCTCCCCGCACCCAAAGATTCAACCATCTCCCGTTTCCACCGCATTTCCAGCTTTGCCAAGCACCACCAGCCTCCTTTGCCCTTACCAAAGACTTCCTGCACCTGCAAACCCCCGATCCATATACAACATTATTGCAAGAGGTTAAGTCTGCAAATTCTGCCATTAGAGCCATGGGAAACAAGATCACACTCATTGAGAGGAAGCAGGCTGAGAGAGATTTCCAGCCAAGGAGATTTCAACCTCCTCAAATTACTAGAGATCAAGCTGCCTCCACAAGCAAAGCACCTGAAAAGGGCTTAGCTGTTCTAGCAAATGAAGATGCAGCCCATGCAGATGGAGTATATTGGTGCTCGACTTGTAATGATCCTCACGGAGAGGATACATGTATGGTTCACTTAAATTATGTGCAGACCTTGGCGGCCAACACCTCAGGTGACCATGTTAATATGATCTCGGAAGCTGGTTATAATTTGATGACCGCAGTGGAAGATCAAGTTTCGGCTCTAACAAGGACCGGAAAGAAGCCTATGAATGTTGATCCCACTGACTTAGAGCCGTTAAGAGTACCGACTGAAGTGAAAAGGCCAGTGAAAGCTCCTGTGCTAGCTCCAAAGCCTTTGCCCAAAGATCCAACTTTTAACAGAGTTCAAGAAAAGGCAACAGCTGCACCAGTAAGGTCAGAAGCAGAGGAGCAGGCACGTGAAAAATTGAAGTATCCATCACTCGACCAAGAGGTTAAGAGTGGAAGCTACACAACAAGATGCAGAACCGCATTTGAGCAACCTCGCCGAGATGAAAAATTCTGCCGTAGCTTCATACAACATTGTTGATGATCTTAAAAAGACCCCCGCTAAGGTAAGCCTTTATGACGCTTTGCAATTACCTCGGTCAAGTAGATTTATTACAAGAGTCATTGAAATCTGTGAAGGAGAGTGAAATAGGGCCTACCTGCACCGTCTATGCCCAAACTTTAACCACCTCTCACTATCGGGTAAGAACGGACCTCCTCCTTTTTACTTGTCATTGCAAATAGAAGGTTGGGTTGTACACAATTGTATGATTGATTCTCGGAGCCGCAACCACCGCCATGCCCAAGGGAGTCTCGTGAAGCTATGGGAATGGAGTATACCCGGAGTAGTCCCGGAGTTCTCGCAATTGGATGGTACGCCCGTAAAAATAGTAGGTGTCATTAAAGATGTACCCATTGTCCCGCATACAATGCCCCAAATCACCGTGATTCAAGAAATTGTTGTAGTAGATTTAGAGCCCTATTTTAGCATGTGTTTATCCAGGGAATTTACCGCAAAATTAGGGGGTTATCTCGGCATTAGATTATTCCCATCCGGAAATTCCTTTTAAGAATAGACGTCTCGTAATCACGTAATGAAAAGCCTTCCCCTTTTCACATTGAGAAGTTGGAAGATGTTGGAAAAGACATGCAATGGGTCCATATGCTCACCGAAGAGTCTGAAGATGCTGTTTTAATGAGTGAAGTTTTAAACAATATTTAGTTGGAAGACCAGTTTTCAATGCTTAACTTCAATGCCATGATGGAGACAGAGATTGGCTGCTATGCCATTCGAAAACCTGAGACTGAGACAAAGCAGGAATTGTCTAACCCAGTTGATCAGACTGAGGTTACAGATCAGTTATGGCAACTGTATTTCGATGGAGCTAGATGCAGGAATGGTGCCGGAGCAGGTATTGTGTTAATTTCTCCTTCTGGTGTACAGAGAACTTATTCATATCGGCTTACATGGAGTTGTACTAATAATGCTGCTGAATATGAAGCATTGTGCTTGGGTCTGAAGAAAGCAAAGAAGTTAGGAATAGAACAGCTCAATATTTTTGGTGATTCCGAGCTTATCGTAAATCAGGTCACAAATAGATGCATCTCAAAGCAGCATTATCTGAAAGCATATCGTAATCAGGTTTGGGATTTGTTTGAACTTTTCACTGCGCTTAATATTCAAGCTGTTTCCAGAGAGATGAATAAACATGCCGACTTATTAGCATCTCTTGGAGCGAACTTTTCTCCTGCTGATCAAGTTGTGAACAAGCCCAAGACAAGTGAGAATGGTATACGGACCTAGTGAGCCGGATAAGGAAACTTTTCGGCAGTGTCTTTGAAACCGATGAGCAGATTGTTAATTTCCCGATACATGAAGTCGCAGACTGCTGAAGGCAGAACTTTGGAAGATGAGGAAGCCGAAGGTCTTATTCAATTAAGGAATAACCATATTCCAAAGGGTCTAATAACTCGGAGAGCTTGTTTGACCAACATGATCATTCCGTAAAGCCTCGAATGGAGATTGATAGAAAGGAATTCATGGAGTTAGAGCTTCAACCCGACAAAGTGATTAAGGTTGGCACCGACTCAACCCTTAAGAACCGCAGAAAATCAGGCAACTCAGTAAAGAGTTTTCTCGATATTATAGCTTGGAGCTATAAAGACTTGAAGGGTTACAACAAGCAGATTATACAAAGATACAATTGAACCGGAAGAAGGAGTTAGGCCTTTTCGACAGAAACAGAGACCTGTAAACCCAAAGATTGAGGCATTGATGAAGGCCGAGCTTGTTAAAATGCTGCAAGCTAAGATCATCTATCCGGTCAAGCACTCCACATGGGTCGCCAATCTGGTCCCCGTCCGTAAGAAGAATGGAGATATTAGATTGTGCGTTGATTTCAGGAATTTGAACCGTGCTTCATTAAAGGATCATTATCCTTTGCCGAGAATAGATCAAATATTGCATGTTGTGGCTGGTGCACAGCGTTTTTCTTTGCCGGATGGATTTTCTGGGTATAACCAGATCTGGGTAAAAGATGAAGATCAGTTTAAGACAGCATTCACCACGAAGTGGGGTACTTTTGCATATCAGCGAATGCCCTTTGGGCTGTCAAATGCTGGAGCTACCTTCCAAAGAGCTATGGACATTGCTTTCAAGGATTTGTTGAACAAGATCATTGTAATATACCTTGACGACATGACAGTCTTTTCACATAGAAGGGAAGACCATTGTTCTCACCCTGAGGCTGATTTTTGAGAAATGCAGAGAATTCGAATCTCCATTAATCCAAAGAAGTCTGTGTTTGCTGTAAAAGAGGGTAAGCTTCTGGGTCATGTGATTTCTGAAGATGGATTAGCAATTGATCCAGCCCGTGTTGAAGCCCTGAAGAAATTGTCACTCCCTCGCAAACAAGAAGGAACTTCAATCTTTCTTTGGACAGATAAATTTCATTAGAAAATTCATTGCTGATTTTGCTCAAAGTTGTTAAACCAATGACTCGAATTGTTGAAGAAAGATGCAGCTTTTCCAATGGACAACTCAAAGAAAGGAAGCATTTCAGAGATCAAGGAAAGAATAGTGCAGGCCCTCGTCCTGATTAATCCCGACTACTCCAAGGATTTCATCTTATATGCAGTTGGAGAAGATGACAGTTATGCTGCAGCTTTGACGCAAAAGGGAGATGATGGGAATGAAAGGCCCATTGCTTTTCTGAGCCAAGTCATTTTACCTCACGAAGCAAAGTATAATTTTATTGAGAAACAAGTATATGCCGTGATGAAATCCCTCGAAGAAATTCAAACATTTTATTTCCCGTAGCAGGACATTTGTTTATGTGCTTCACCCGGATGTGAGAAATTTCATTCTTCAAGGAGAATTGGGTGATAAACGTGCCGGGCCGGGTCACCAAGATCCAGGAATTTGATGTAGAAATTCACCCAGCCAAATTAGTGCGTGGTAAAGCTCGTGCCAGCAGCTAGCAAAGATGGCAGCATTTGATGTATGCGAAGATCGTGGAGAAGCTCTTGCCGGTAATGACAATTTAATGAATTTCTTAATTCTGGAAAAAGATTGGACAGAGGACCTGATTGATTATTTCACAACTGGAAAATGTCCATCACAATTGACTGCTTCTCGTAGGAGGAGATTTCGGTTGCAAGCTCTGCGGTATGTTTTGTTTTCAGATGGTTTATTTTTTAAAAATATTGATGGTGTTCTTTTGAAGTGTGTTAAACAAGCAGACAAGGATAGGATCTTGGAAGAGTTCCATTCCGGTCTATCAGGAGGACATTTTGCAGGAGGACCGATGGCCTTGAAAATCATTCGAGCTGGTTACTACCGGCCGACCCCGTTCTCGCATTCTTTCAAGATTGCACAAGCCTCTGATAAGTGTCAAAGATATGCAGGAAGAGTAAGGAATGCAGCTCCGCCTTTGCATCCAGCTCAAAGTTGAAGCACCCTTTCAGCAATGGGGGTTAGATTTTATTGGAATAATTGATCCTAATTCCTCAGCTGGTCACAGATACATTTTAACAGCTACAGATTATTTCACCAGGTGGTCTGAAGCCATACCTACAAAGATGGCCAATCAATCTGTAGTGATTTCTTTCGTTGAAAGTTTAATTACACGTTTTGGTGTTCCAGACGCCATCATTACAGATAATGGGACTCCATTCATTGGAGCTGAATTGGCTGAGTTTGCTAACAAGTTTGGCATTTTCCTTAAGACATCTTCCAATTACTATCCACAGGGAAATGGCTTGGCAGAAGTCAACGAACAAAAATTTGCTCGTAATTTTGAAGAGGTCATTGGGAGAGAACAAAAGATCTTGGCACTTGTTATTGAATCAAAGCATTATGGGCAGACAGGATTTCCGTCAAGAAGTCCATTAAAACCTCACCATATGCCCTAGTCTATGGCAAAGAAGCAAGGTTGCCAGCTCATCTTGAGTTGCCAGTATTACAGCAGTTGCAGTCTTTTCAAGATGATGAGACAGACTCGAGTTCCTTGGATCTCGCGAATAGCACAGTTGTTGGAATTAGAGGAGCAGCGTTCCAAAGCGTACAATGAATTTGACAAGCACATACAAGGGATTTCGAAGTGGTTTTATAAGCATTCTGCAGCCCGTCCATTCAAGACAGGAGATTTGGTGCTGAAATGGAATGAGAATAAAGCTAAACCTCGGCAATCATAAGAAGTTTGATGCATTCTCGGGAGGGTCCGTTCCGTATTTCCAAAGACCGGTGCAACTAATTCTTTCTATTTGGAAGATATGGATGGTAGCCCACTTCCAATTTCAGTTAATGGCTTTCATTTGAAAGCCTACTTTTCATGACTTCGCAAGTTCAATTTGAGTTTGTATATAATATAAAAAAAAAAAAGAGGAAGTGAAGAAGAAGAAAAGAGTATGTATATATGTGTTGCCTTTTGTTGTCACCTTGGCTCTTGTTGCTTGTGGGCTGTAGGTGTTGGTTTCCTTTTTTGTCTCCTCCTTTCCCAACAGTTGGTGGCTTTCTAGCACTTTCTTCTTTTCCCTTCCCTTTTTCTTTCCTTTCCCTTCTTCATCTTCCTTCTTTTACTTCTTTTTCTTCTGCAGTTATAGAATAAGCCACGGCTGTTGTTTCTTCTCCCCTTTTCTATTTTTCCCGTTTCTTCTTATCCCTTTCTTCTCAGTTTGTTTTTGTTTTAAAAAGCATTTATTTTCCAGCTTAGTTCATTTTCATTTCACGCTTCAAAACTTCCACTTCTGTTCCATCCATTCGTTCATTCCATCTATTGCCGCTGGTAGTGTATCAACATGATGTTGTTATGTCTATCTCATCACTTGCTTACTTCCACATCACTCCATTGCAGTCACCGCTTGCGCAATCGCAGGAGCTCACTCCACCATCACATTCCATTTCTTCAGTTTATAACCGCTTCTATGCAGGTTCTTCCAGTTCTAGTTTTCCGCAGCAGAAGAAGTTTTGCAGCAGTCCTCTGACATGTTTTGCAGCAGCTAGTTTACAGTTCCAATATGACTCTGTGCCCAATGGACTAAGGCCTGGATTCTTGCATACAACGAGCTGTATACCCCGCGAGCCGCCAAGAATGTTGGCATTTTTGCCACATTGATTCTCATTGATTAATGCATTAGTGTATTGTTGGAAATCTGACCTTTGACATCAGCTTTGATGCAGCTTGGGCGAAAAAAGGAGAAAAATTGAGCAAAAAATGGTTAAGTCAAAAACTACAGCGACGCGCTGACATGTTGCAGAATCGCGGTCAACGCAGTCAACGCAAGCAGGTTGGGCGGAACCGTCGCGATATCGCGACGTGTTTCGGAATCGCGGGTCGGGCAGCTTCAAAGGCACAAAGTGAAAACTTGCAGCGCGTCGCTGACATGTCAGCGAATCGCGACGAAAAATGGCGATTGGTGCGGAGAGAAGAAACATGTAGCGAAATCGCTACATGTTCCGTTTTCATGCGGCAGAGCGCAGGGAGGAGCAAGAGGGAGCCGGAGACGTAGCGAAATCGCTACATGTGCCATTTTCGTGGGTCAAAGGTGGTCAAAGCGTACGACATTATAAGATGTCACGATTTCGCGACCCGTCGCGATTTCGCGACCCGTCGCATTTTCGCGACCTGCGTAGTTTCCCGCCAAAACGCAAGTATGAACGGCCGAGGAGATATTTTTGGGTTTCGATGATTAAATGCTGCCCCGAATTTAATGCTTTGTGGATTTCCAAGGCGGTTAAGGTCGAAGAGTGCCCAGGCCACCAAAATTAAAGGGTTTATTGGTTCGAAGTTGCTGTTCGTGGATTAATTCAACGGTTTGCATGCACATGTTCGAAGAATCGAATTTAATGAAGGACCGCGAACGTTTCATGGCATTTAATTTTTATTTCTTCGAGACCGCAATTAAGGGGATCATGTTCCTCGTTTCCTTCGCATAATTGTAGATCTCAAGAAGGCTCGGTTTAAAATATTTAATGCCGCAAAGAGGACGGACCTCTATAAAAACCAATGTAATTCGCATTTCGAAAGGTTGGAAGTTTTGCTAAAAACTGGAAGTGCATTTGCAAGAATAAATTATTGGCTTCGGATTTTTCAAGCAGTTGTTTGGGTGATTGTCTTTTCTGTTCTTTTGGATTTCTAATCGAATTTATATTCCTTGAGTGTCGTTACATTCAAATTCTCGCATATTGGATTTGAATCTTGCTTGTAAGGATATGATTCCCGGAGTGTAATCTTGGAGAGATTTTCTCGCATACAGCTTGTGTGAGAGTTGAGTCATTATATTCTCGTTGCTTGCCGTTGCCGCACTTTAAGTTTTCTCGCCGTTGTTCTTCCGATCCCATAACTCCGGCCTCGTGGCCATATTTCCATTTCTTTCTCGCAACTTTTAATTTCTTTCCAAACAACCCTTATCTTCAAACAGAAATTTAGATTAGTAAAGGGAACCAGCCCACTCTGGAGATTGGTCTGGGAGCCATTTCTTGCTTCCAGCCTTTCAATGTTGGCCAGGTCTAGGGTGCATTTATAAAATCCTTTCCTGTGGCAGATTTTGGACCAACAAGTCCCAACCCTCACTAGTCAAGAAGCATCCTAATCTTGACATTGTTTGTTTGTCTTGCTAGGATAGGGGTGGGATTATGTTCAACCAGTTTCTACTGGGCCAGTTGTTGGTTGGAGCGATGCAGGTACTAAAGGCCTTAATCGTGATTTAGAGGGGTGGATTCTCATCTCATAATCACTAGCAGTTTATGTAGGACAACACATCAGGGCACATTACTCCATATGATATACTTTCTTTAATGTAATGAATGATCACGATTGGTAAACTTGTGTTTTATTGGCACTTTTGTTTACTAACCCTTGTCAATGAGAGTTAATTTGATTCCCTGTGGGGTGTGTTAACCCACTCACTTTTTTTTATTGTAAAGGTTGTTATCTTAAATTAATATAAATTTACTTTTTTCATCAAAAAAAAATAAAAATTAAAATAACCAATAATATATAGTATTCCATTTAATCTTTTAAAAAATGGTTAGATTTATATGTTTATATACTTTTTGATGAATGTTTATATCTACAGTTGAATTTAGCAAGGTCGTACATTCTCTTTCTTGCTAGTTTGAGTAATATGCATGTATAGCTTGGCAAGGTTAAAACTTAGGTATTCTTTATGAAAGTTTAGGAATCTAATTAGTTGAGCTAATGTCATTTAATATTCTCCTTATTATTTTAAAAATGAAAATATAAATTTTATTATTTAAAATTATAAATTGAGATTTATTTTTTGGTTGAATAGCCTTTGACAAATTACAACTTTCTTCTTTAAATTTTGAGAGTTTACAAATAGAAACACTTCTAACCTACATCATTTTACATAAAATGTTTGAATTCTTGATTTTCATTTTTTGAATCTTTTCAATTTTTTGTATGAATACAAATATTCCATAATTCAGCATTCTTTTTTGACATTTTCCTATAGCAACCTTCACAATACCAAAACTTCACCTCTACTATCTATGCATTGCATCTTAGTAGAGTAATATTTCCAAAACATCGCACTATCATAGTCTGCTTTACGAAATCTGGATTGCTAGTTTCCTTCCTTAAACACAAGTGCAACCACAAAAATTATAATAAATAGTCTATATGAAAACACATTATTGTTACAAAATAAAGTAGATATTACCAATGGAAAACATTAAAGTAAATCTTAATCATTATTTGATTCAGGCAATCAACATTTTCTTGTCAGCTTCAACTAAACTTACTACTTCCTCTAACCATGGAAAGGAGAATTTAACTTCACGATCCTCAATCAAAACCCCTCTATTGGCTAGCTTATATGCACATTTGTTTCCTTCCCTTAAAGTATGTGTAAACCTGATTTCTTCAAACTCTTTAGCAAGATCTTGAATTTCCATAATTATCTCTTGTATGTTCCATGGAGCCTTTGCTTTCCTCAAAATTGCATTTATTACTATGAGAGAATCACCTTCCATCCATACTTTGTTCCATTTCATTTATTTGCATATTTTTAACCCTTCTAAAGCCGCCCAAGCTTCAACTTCATTATTTCATCCACTATTGAAAGCATAATGAGACAAAATATCTCCTCTATTATTTCTAATTATTCCTCCTCCTCCTCTTGGTCCTGGATTTCCTTTAGATGCTCCATCAAATTCAATTTAACCCACTCCCATTGGTGGTTTCCACTTTATATTCTTCATCTTCTTTTTGCTTTTCTTGTACCCAACATCATAATTCTATTTAATGATTTGACTTCATCTATCAAGGCTCTCTGCTTCCAAATTAAGGACTGGGTGAGTTGATAGGGTTGGTTTAGACTCCTCTATGGCTAAACAAATATTCCTTTTCATTACCTCTAAAATTCTTTCCTTTCCTTTAAATATTCTTCTATTCCTTTCTAGCCATATAGTCCAAAGTATTGTATCTTTTGATATATCCCATATTGTCTGTAAAGCCTCACTTTTATAAGTGCTCTACCATTGCTTTAACCAATCTTCAATTCTGTTATTCATCACCATGCATTTACCAAACATATTAAGAATCCATTGCCATAGATTCTATACTATTGAGCAATGTCCCAAGAGATGGTCTATACTCTCCTCCTTTTTACAAAGAACACATTGAAAGAGGCCATGAAAACCCCTTTTCATAAGGTTATCCCAGGATAAAATTCTTCTATGACCTACTAGCCAAACAAACATTTTAACTTTAGGAATGCTTGGGCTATCCCAAATATCTCTCCATATTCTAGTGATATTATTATTTTGTTGGTGTTGTATATTATATCCACTTCTTGTTGTGTATTCTCCTAAGCTATTCAACTCCCAAATCAATTTATCCTTGGCTCCCCTCGAAATAATCATAGTTGTTATCTTTCTACTCAATTGCCTCCTAGCATCAATGTCTTGTATACTTGTAAAAAAATATTCTTTCCATTTGTATCTTCCTTCCTGATCCTTGTACAAAATGTTTGAAACCCTATCACCATATTTGTCTTGAAGCAATCTCATCCAAGGTTTTAAAATTGGATCTAAATTGAGTGGTTTTTTATCACACCAAGTATCCATCCAAATAGAAATTTTTTCTCCAATTCCCACCACCCATCTTAAACCTTTAATCATAAGATCAATAGATTTTTTTAAACCATTCCAAAGAGCAGAACCATTTGGTAGAGAGAATGTAGTAAATATTAAACTTGGGTCATTGGGATCAATATACTTAGAATAATTCTTGCCCATTGTCTTTGACTCTCTTTGTACAATCTTCAAATTACTTTTCCCCTAAGAGCTAAGTTTTCATCTGTAAGAACTCTTAAACCAAGACCTCCCCTAGTTTTTTTTTTTTTGATAGTTATAAGTGTTTGTATTTATAGCGGGTTTTAACAAGGATCCCAAAACCTGATTACATAAGAAATGGGCCTAGGGCATCAATCCCTTGAAACTGAACACCAAAATGAAATCCCGCCCAGCTGGTAACAAAGAAGCATGAAACAATCCCTCTCAGCGGGAAACAAACAAATAAGAAAGAAAGTAGTTTTGGAGATCCCGCCCAGTGGGGAGTAGCCAAAAACCACCATCGAGAAGATCCCACCCAACAGGAAGCAAAGAAAAACCGTTACAATAAAATCCCGCCTCGCGGGAAGCAGTCAAAACCACCACAAACAGTCCCGCCTAGCGGGAAGCAACAGGGAAATCCCGCCATCCGGGAACCCAGCAGAAAAGAAAGGATCCCGCCTCGCGGGAAAACCGACGGATTTGGCGGATCCCGCCCTGTGGAGAAACCATCCCGCCCACCGGGAAAACATTTCGTTCAGCGAGAGCCATCCTGCAGGAAGCCGACAGCCAGCACAGAGAGGATCCAGCCCATCAGGAAGTGACCAGAGAGTTGCACCACAAGGAACCCGCCCCAGGAAAACAGAAGAGGATCCCAGCAGCAGGGACCAAGAATCCCGTCCAAGCACAGAGCCCACCGAGGATTCACAAGAAAAAGGGGGAAGTTGTCCAAACCCTAAACCGTCACCTCCACCGCACCGAGAAACGTAGGGGACCAGATCCACGCGAATAACCTGCAAAAAACCCCAGGGGGAAGCCTGAGGGAAAAAGGGAAGGGATCCCCAACCAAACAGGGATCCCTGGGAAGCACCAGTCCGAAAAAACAACCAAGGAAACCCTAGCCGACCGGGAGGGGCGCAGATAGTGGAGAAGGATCTCCCCCAGGAGATCATCTGCAAACAACCACTCCCCGGGAGGGATGACCTAGGTTGAGCCAGGGACTGGGCAAGAACCAGGAGCCATGGGAGGGGGAGCAGGGGAGGGACCAGAGCCCTCCCCTCTACTTTCTTCCCTCCCTCCCTTTTTTTTAATAAAAAACTTCTTCATTTCACCAAAAAAAATTTTTTTTTTTTAATAATTTTACCAAAAGATTATTATTTTTACTAATTTTGGCATAAAATACAAGGACATATAATATGTTGGAATGGTCTGTAAGACCGACTTAATTAGTACACACTCCTACTAACGATAACCATCTACCTTTCCAAGTTGGAAGTTTATTCTAAACTTTACTAATAACTAGATTTCATAATTCTATCCTCATTCTCCCCTCAAATAAAGGCATCCCTAGATAAGTTATTGGCAAATTTGCCTCCTCCATTTGAAGTAACCTACAAATTCTTGCTTTGATATTAGTTGGAGTGTTAAGGAAGTAAATTTTGGATTTTTTCCTATTAACTTTTTGCCTTGATGCTCTTTTGTATTCCTTTAAAAATTATTCAAAGCTTTGACCTCATTTATCCTTGCCCTTCCAAAAAGGGTTGTATCATCTACAAATTATTGATGGGTGATGTTGTCAATGTTATTACTAACCTTAAGTCCACTTATAAGCCCATATTTGTAAGCCTTCTTTAAGTTCCTACTCAAAACCTCTACCATAATAATGAAAAAATAAGGAGATAGAGGATCTCCTTGTCTAAGGCCTCTCTTGGCTTTAAAATATTATGTTACTAACCCATTGACCAACACTGAATAAGAAACTATAGAGACACAAGATTTAATCCATCTAACCCATTTCTTCCCGAATCTAAACTTTTCTAAAACTACAAAAAGAAAATCCCATTTAACCCTATCATAGGCTTTACTCATATCAAGTTTTAAGATCATTGTTTTCTCTTTTTTGAAGTTGTTGAATGTATAACTTCATGAGCTACTATGATCCCATCCATAATTTATCTCCCTTTCACAAATCCTCCTTGCTCTTCTGAAATGATTTTGTCTAACAATGGCCTTAATCTATTCACCATCACTTTGGAAATAATCTTATATGCCATATTACATAGGGCGCTTATGGGTCTAAAAGAATCAAACAATTTAACATCCTTATTTTTTGGAATTAGGGTAAGATATGTTGCATTTATTTTATAAGGTATGTATTATTTTACCCTAGATTTTTCCACTACCACCAATAAATAATCCTTCACTATATCCCAATTATGTTGGTAAAAAGCTGCAAAGAGCCCATCTGGACCTAGGGATTTATCCTTATTAAAAGATAAAAGAGCTAAATGAACTTCTTCTAGAGTAATAGGCTCCATCAGTTTCCTATTGTCTTCATTTATTATAACTGAAGGAACATCTTGAAGAAGTTTATCATTAAGAACTTCAATCTCCTCTGATCCTAGAATATTCTGATAAAAAGACTTTGCCTCTTTTCTAATTTCACTCTGATCTTCAATCCAAACCCCTTCTATTGATTTAATTCTACTAATTCTAGATGTTGATCTTTGTACTATAGCCATCCTATGAAAAAAATTTGTATTTTTATCCCCTTCTTTTAACCAAACTTATCTTGATTTTAATCTCCATAATTTCTCTTCCTTACTAAAATATTATGATATTCACTAAGTAACTCCCTTTCCTCCGAGCTTGGATTATTATGATCACCTTTTTGGAATTTTGAAAGTTTATCTTTTAGTTCTTCTTTCTTCTCAAAAATATTTCCAAAAGTGTTCTTCTTCCATTATTTATTTTTTCAATTGTTATATGGGTTTGAAAAGGCCCCCCCCCTTATATAACCCCCCCCCCAAGGGTATAAAAAAAAAATCGAGAATTTTCCCTCCACTCGGGGGAAAAATATATTCGCTCTTCCCCCCCCCTTTAAAGAGGGAAGAAACAAATGTAGAAATTTTCTCCCATTTCTTGTTCCATTCTTTTAATCTAGATGTCATAGATTTAATTTGTTTTGGAAGAGCATACAACCCACCATTACCTGAAGAATTCCATGTTTGAGCTATCATATCAACAAATTGAGGATGGTCTTCCCACATCTGCTCATATTTAAAATATAATATTTTTAATTCACTTACCACCATTTTAACTCTTATTGGCCAGTGATCTGAACCAATCCTTGTTAAGGTATTAATTTTAGCACAAGTTCCTTCATCTAGCCAATGATATGAGAGAATGCATCTATCTATTTTTTTTACTATTAGGTTCTGGCCTCTCTTGTTGTTGGTCCAAGTATAGTTGTCTTCTTCAAACTCAACCTCCCATAGATTATTGTTTTGAATAAAAGCTGAGAAATCTCTCATACTTTGGGTTAGTTTCCTAATTCCCCAAATATTTCATCCAACTTGGTTATGGCATTAAAATATCCTATGATCATGAATCGGGTTTCTTGGTCTTTACTTCTCATAAAGGCTTCAATCCCACTCCAAAATTCTAATCTACCTAAGTTGTAGGTCCATAGACATTGACAAGGATGAAACAAATATCTACAAAGTAGCAAGTGACTAAAGAGTCTATCCAATGCCTAGTTTTATGAATGGTTACATAAGAGGTTCTAGTAGGATTCCAACAAGTTAGAATTCCTCTTGCTGCTCCTTCAGAATCCATAGCATCCCATTCACATCTTGCCCATACTACTTTCATAGTTTTTAAAACTTCTTTTATCATTTTAGTTTCCTGGATACAAAGAATATCAAGCTTATTACTTAAACATAGGTCCCTAATACACCTCTGCTTTGAGGGGGCATTAGCACCCCTTATATTCCATGATATGATAATCATGTCTCATTAGGGGCCTTTGGCCCCGCTTGCATATTACCAATATCATTTTGTTGTTTGGTAAAGAGAAGTTCAACCAACTTAGTTTGTGTTCCTTTCTCTATGTTTGCTCTTGCTTCCTTGGATCTCGCTTGATAATTTGAGGGTTTTCTTCTTTTTGCCTTACATATATCAGGAGTAGGTCTTATTATTCTATTCCTCAATATTCTTTCACAATTTTTTTTTTCCATCATGTTTACTCTCTCCTGGCTCTACTATAGAAGCTTTTGACTTGTCCTACTCATTTTTTGGTATTTCCTTATTAATGGTAGAGGTACTAACTTCTAAAATTGCATTTTATTTACAAATTTGTTTCTCCTATATGGTGCATGGTACTTCAAGAGAGTCTTCAAAATCTGATGAGACACATTCCTTAGGTTCATCAAGAATATTCTTCCCTAAATCAGGATCATTTGAATAGTTGGTTCCTTGTTAATATGTTGAAACTTTTGTATTGTGTCCTCTAAGCTTTGATCTACTTTTTCTTCATAGGCTAGGTATTTATTCCAATATCCTTCCTTACTGGTCTCCACTGTTTATTTTCTTTAATTTTTCTATATCTATTTTTTGAAGTTGAAAACCATCTTCATCCATAACCATTTGTAAGTTTCTCTTGTAGTTTTCTACATATGATTATGTTGGGCTCTTCTTAGGGCATGATCTCTCAATATGTCCCACCTCATGACATATTCTACATCTAAAAGATATATTTTCATAATCTATGGTTTGGATCCACATCTTATCCCCATACTTAAGAATGATTGATTATGGTAAAGCTTTACTTATATCAATCATGACCAATATCCGAGCATAAATAACCAAGAATCCATCTTTTGTAGTATCTAAAATCTCAAGGAATTCTCCTAGAGTGTTTCCTATTGCCAAAGAGGAAATCTCAAGCATAAGTGTTGCTTGTTGCTACATTACTTACGAAATATTGACCTGTGCAACTTACCTTCCTATTTCTAAAGTCTTTCTCTAGTTGTCTCTTGTATAACAACACTTATGATAGCTAATGTTGTTGGCATTATAGATATTGTGATTTTAGGCAACGAAGCAGGAGGTGGACTTGGTGGATTCTATAAGAATTCATCCACTATTATTTTTCACTTTGTGCTCCTCTTATGTTTTTTTCCTATATGGGTAAGAACTATTCATCACGAGGACTGTCATACATTGGCCTTATTACTATTTTGGTTTCATACTACATCCTTTGTCAATGGTCAATGATCAGGTTTGATGTCATGATCAAATTCATCTTTGAGCTTCACATTAGCATAGAAGGCATACCACTATTAGGGTTTGGCACTAAATTGCTAAACTCCATTTCCATACCCTCAACCACTCCCAAAGTGGTTTAGGATACTTCTTTAAGAAATCTTATCTCATTTTCAATTTCAAGTCTCCTTTTGTGCATGAAGATGTGCAAATCCTTGTCATCCAATTATTTTTTAAAGTATCCCTTCATATCATAGGACCAAACATCCCAAAGTTATTATAGTCCTATATCCCTTAATTTCTCCTCCACTACCATATGAAAATCCTATAGATTTGGTGTAATTCCCATGATTTGTTACTTTAGCAAGTAGAAAGTGACTTTCTTTTACCTCTAAAATACCTTAGATACACATAGTTCACCTGCCTAACACATTAAATAGATAGTCTAACATGTATGTTCGCAGCTTGAAGGGCATGATTGAAAATCCAAACAGGTGGATGAACAAGCATGATCTCCCCATGTAATAATATCCATCATGTCATTCTTCTAAATGAATTAGGTCTTTGAAATGAAATTTGTTGATTTGTTTGTCATTGTTGAAGAATTGCCAATGCTTATAATTACCAAGGACTATTGGTCTAAAATCCACCTCCATATCCTTTGGTTTGTCCTAAATATCATCAATGGATCAAACTTCACTGCCATTAATGCTAGATCATCTATTTTGTTTTTCACTTGTTAGGGGAATTACTTTGATCTCATATGTGTTGAAGCTTTGTAGCAAATTATAAACTTTGTGCTTGTATGACTTCAAGCGCTTGTTCATAGTAGCACACTATGAAATTATTCTTATACTCTAGGCCATATTTCACTATACTGTGGACATAAAGTGGTATCCTCTTTGTTTCCTTCTAACGATTCACCTTAAGTTCTTGCATGAATCTCAAAAGACAACTCATACCAAAGCTGATATCAAGCCTGGTATTTGTCAGGTATACAAGATTCTCAATCAACTGACAACAAATAGTACCAAATATCTTAGGTGATTTATCATATCTAGATAGTTGTAACCCTTTCTCAATTGGTTTATACATATACTATTGTTTAAGTGGTGTCTTGGCATACTTCATCTATGATACCACAATGTGATTTTTTATTTGTTATACTTCCAAGCTAAGATAATAATGCAAAAATCCTGGACTTGCCATCTCAAATGATTTTTTTAAGTCATTCTTTACACCATCACTAGATCATCTAAGCTACTAGCTATGACTAGATCATCAACATACAACACAAGTATTACTACCTTAGATCCAAATTTCTTAATATAGATATTTACATTAGAGGGACTTCTAGTGAAACCATGTTACAATAGGTGATCATTAATTTTGATGTACTAGGCTTGAGCAGCCTGCTTCAACCCATACAATGACTTTTTCAATTTGTAGACCTATTGATGTTGTCCATTGACAACAAAGCCTTTAGATTTTATCATCTACACCTCTTATTTGAGATCACCATTTAGAAAGACACTCTTAACATCCATTTGTTGAAGTTTCCAATTGTATAATGTTGCCAATGCACATAGTACATAGATGATTTTAATCTTTTTTATGGGTGTAAATGTTTCTTTATAATCAATGCCTTCGTTTTATGCATAGCCATTGGAAACAAGTCGTAACTTATACTTATCAATGTATCCATCTACCTTGTATTTAATTTTGAAAATCCACATGTAGTTTATGGGCTTGTCAACCCTTCCAGGACCTCTCTAGTCATCGTGTATCTCTTAATGTCTTGCATCTACCTTGGTTGATCATTTTACTCCATTTCTTCTACTAGTGTAATCTAGTATTTTGGGACTAACATTGCAAAGTTATCTTATAGGGATCTACCCTGTATGATCTTAGCGGGCTTTATCTTTAGGTTGAATTCTTTAATTATGTTTATCATCCTACTCTCTTTTCTACTAATTCACTATGGAGCACTAGTATTTGAACATCAGGATGAACTATAAAAATAATTCTTTTACTCTAATATAGGTAATACTTAAAATTCCTTAGGACTTTCATGATGGAAAACATTTATTTCTTGACAAGCATGTACTTTTCTCTGTAACTGTAGAGGACTCGACTTGTAAAAGAAATGAGATGTTCCTTATCTTTCTTATTTTTTTGTGTGAATATGACAATAATTATTTCATCTATGTCAAAAACACAAATCTTGAAATCCTTGGACAAGTTGGGATTGATGAGGATAAGGGCTTTGTTGATGGCATCCTTCATGTTTTAAAAGGCCTTCTTACCTTCTTTGGCCCATGTGAGGGTTGCATATGTTTTTAACATTTTAGTGTTTGGCCTAACCAAATGTGCAAATATGCTTATGAATTTAGCTATAAATTAGATTTTACCTAGAAAGAATTGGATCCCTTTGATGAATGTTTGTAGGGTAAGATATTGGATTGCTTTTATCCTATTGATATTTATGGCTAGGCCATATTTTGACATGTCTTAATAGTTTACCTTCTTGGACCATGAAAATGGACTTCTTAGATTTTAACAAAGATACCAAATTCCCTACAACTTTAAAAAATAGATTCTAGATATTCAATATATTTAGTTCCTTCCTTTGAAAACATAGGTAAATCATCAAGGTATATAATAAACAATTCATTGACTAGTCTTGAGAAGGCCATGTCCATAGCTCATTGGAAGATGGCCCTTGCATTCAACAACCCAAAGACATTCTTTAAAAGGAAAATATTCCCTAGAGGTTGCATTGTGTTGATCATCATCTTTGACCTAGATATGATTGTACTCTAAGAAACCGTTCATAAGTGATAATATTTGTGATCCTTTCATATTTTGTAAAATCTTATCAATATTAGGAAAAAGGTAGTGATATTTCAGTGACATTCTATTATAATTTTTAAAGTTGATACATAATTTGATGTCGCTATTTTCTTACATATTAGTACCAAGCTAGCTAGCCAGGTGGAATGCTTGATGGAAAAGATAATTTGAGCTTGTAGGAGTTTTAAAAGATCCTATTTCATAACTATTTCTATTTGGAGATTCATAAGCCTCTATTTTTTTTAAAGGCTTTGCACCAAGTTTAGATTTGATGGTATGATTTATGATGTTTTTATCATACACCTTTAAATCTTCGTAGGATGGGGTGGTAATATCTTTGTATTTCTCGTAGAGCTCATTGTAATAGTTTTCCTCTTCAATACGCTCCTCTAACAATTTTAGCAATATGGATAGGGTGATAAGAGGATGTTTTTACCTTAATGTTGGATTCCTTTGCATAGTCATTTGGATTAAGTAGGTTCTCTATCATGATCAAGCCCTTTGATAACTAATTGGGCTTTAACTAAATTACCTCATATTTTATATCATCTCTGTATTCATTCATGTCTTTGGCATGCTAAGATTCTTTGATATAAAACTTGTCGATTTGTTTGTCATTGTTGAATACTTGCCAATGCTTATAATTACCAAGGACTATTGGTCTAGAATCCACTTCCATCTCCTTTGGTTTATCCCATATATCATCAATGGATCAAACTTCACTACCATTGATGCTAGATCATCTATTTTGTTCTTCACTTGTTGGGGGAATTACTTTGATCTCATATGTGTTGAAGCTTTGTAGTAAATCCTAAACTTTGTGCTTGTATGACTTCAAGCGCTTGTTCATAGTAGCACACTATGAAATCAGTCTTATACTCTAGGCCATATTCCACTGTACCATGGACATAAAGTGGTATCCTCTTTGTTGCCTTCCAATGACTCACCTTAGGTTCTTGCATGAATCTCAAAAGATAACTCATAACAAAGCTGATATAAAGCCTAGTATTTGTCAGGTATACAAGATTCCCAATCAGTTGACAACAAAGAGTACCAAATATCTGAGGTGATTTATCATATCAAGATAGTTGTAACCCTTGATCCATTGGTTTATAATTTTTCATCTAGTATTGTTTCAGTAGTGTCTTGGCATACATCATCTATGATACAAGAATGTGATTTTTTCTTTACCATACTTCCAAGTTAAGATAATAATGCAAAAATCTTGGACTTGTCATCTCAAATGATTTTTTCAAGTTATTCTTTACACCATCACTAGATCATCTGAGCTACTAGCTATGACTAGATCATCAACATATGACACAAGTATTACTACCTTAGATCCAACTTTCTTAATATAGATATTTGCATTAGAGGGACTTCTAGTGAAACCATGTTACAATAGGTGATCTTTAATTTTGATGTACTAGGCTTCAACAACCTGCTTCAACCCATATAGTGACTTGTTCAATCTATAAACCTATTGATGTTGCCCACTGACAACAAAACCTTTAGATTTTATCATCTACACCTCTTATTTGAGATCACCATTTAGGAAGGCACTCTTAACATCCATTTGTTGAAGTTTCCAACTGTATTATGTTACCAATGCACATAGTACATGGATGGTTTTAATCTTTGTTATGGGTGTGAATGTCTCTTCATAATCAATGCCTTCGTTTTATGCATAGCCCTTTGCAACAAGTCGTACCTTATACTTATCAATGGATCCATCTACCTTTTATTTAATTTTGAATACCCACATGTAGTTTATGGGCTTCTCTCCTTTTGGAAAATCAACAATATTGCATTATTGTTCTTCATTAGAGATTTATATTTTGCATCCATACTGCCTTCCATTATGGTGAGCCAAGTGCATCCTTCACTTATGCTGGTTATGAGTTCTCCATCACTAAAGCCATTAATCCTAGATTTACTTCTTGACGTGCACTACTGCAAGTATGTGATCATGTGGAAATGAGGTTAGGAGGTCCATCAAGTTTACCATCTCTAATGGTACTATGAGCCATTTTGAAGTCTTTCTATGTTGAGATGGAGTTGTAGGTACATCAACTACTACAAGTTCATCAATAACTTCTGGAACTTCCACATAAAATTCCTCGTCTAACTCCATACTCACAACTAGAGATGCAAATTTTTCATACTCCTTAGAATCTTTTGTATGTGACTTAGTTTTCTTCATGAAACACCACATCTCTACTTATATACATTTTATTGGTGATTGGATCTATAAATCGATAGGCTTTTGACTTGTCATCATACCCAATAAATATGCATGAAAGGGTATTAGAATCCAACTTAGTTCTTTGTTGCTTTGGCACATGCACGTATGCCTTGGTTCCAAAGAATTTGAGATGTACAATGGAAGGCTTCCTCTCAAAATAGGATTTTTATGTGTAACTCCTTGTAGTGCCTTTGTGGGTGCTCTATTTAGAAGATACACTACAAACAAGACTCTCATATCACTCACTGTCAAATAAACCAACTTACAATTCCTTTAATGCCAAACATTTGTCATGTGTACTATCTAGCACACCACTTGCTCCAACCAGTCCCAACCTTTCTTGCAAAACTAGTTTTTTCTCCATTAAACTTGTTAGCTTTGTCACACTCAACTTGATCGATACAAACATGAAATTCCATATATATCTATATCCTTACCTATGTGAGATCATTTGTTTTTACACACATCTCCACTTGCATGGGTATGTTTTTTTTGCATGCATACTTTCATCAATGTGTACATCTTTGTTTGCAAAAAATTCTTTGTGGAGATGCTCATCTCCTTCATGTGCAAATATTTGCATGTCATCTTCATGCACAAACATATGCATCTCCCTCATGTGTGAAAATTTGTGTGTCTTCTTTATTCATGAACACTAATGTGTCTTCTTCATGTGTAGATGCTCACATGTCTCCTTACATGTTTGGTTGTATGTTTGCTTCAAACATCGGTCCTTCATTAGCATCAACAAACAAGTTTATGTCTTCTTTTGTGACAAGTTCCAATATTCCCTCCTCCTAAGGGAAACTATATTGTTCAACAACTACATTATAATCATCCTATTTTTTTTGTTGAGTGATATGCTTATCACAACTCCATGTCACCAGATTTGACCCAACTTCAAACAGAAAACAATGCCAAAATGTAGAAATGGAATTCAACACACTATAATAAATTCCATTACATAAAATACACAATAAAAATACATACAAATACAAATGAATATACTGCACACATAAAATATATCCTACATAACTATTTACAATTCACCATACTTTGATGAACGACCTTCCAACAACAGATTCCTTAGGAAACTACAACATGTACACTCCTCTGCATCTCTCACAGAAATACATACATATAGGTATAACAAGGCTTGTAGGCAGTTGAGAACTACCCAACTATCTTTGAACTACTCATTCATATAAGACATTAAAAATACCCCAATAGATTACATTATTACAAACACTTTATCACATGTGCATTATTACAAATACTTTGCATGCACGTATTATTTTGGTGGAGGTGGATAAATTTTTCCATGCACGCCCTCAAAAACTTGTTTGCGTCGAGGTTGATATTTCTCGAGATCTCAAGAAGACTATTGATATACAAGTTGGTGACATTGTGTTATCCCAATGGGTCCTCTACAATAATTTTCCTCTGCATCTCTCACAGAAATACATACATATAGGTATAACAAGGCTTGTAGGCAGTTGAGAACTACCCAACTATCTTTGAACTACTCATTCATATAAGACATTAAAAATACCCCAATAGATTACATTATTACAAACACTTTATCACATGTGCATTATTACAAATACTTTGCATGCACGTATTATTTTGGTGGAGGTGGATAAATTTTTCCATGCACGCCCTCAAAAACTTGTTTGCGTCGAGGTTGATATTTCTCGAGATCTCAAGAAGACTATTGATATACAAGTTGGTGACATTGTGTTATCCCAATGGGTCCTCTACAATAATTTTCCTAACACATATTTTCGATTCTAGTCCTCAACACACAAGATCAAAGATTATTCCTTGATGTCGCATAATAGGGACAAGCAAAGCCCCACCACACCGAGTGTGTCCACTCCTCAAACTTAGGAGGATGGTTGGACAATGGTGAGAGGGCATAAAAATCCATGTTTGGCAGCTTCTAAAGGTACATAATCCAAGTCGACACATGTCTCAAAGCCGGTAGAAAAAGGGTATGAAAAGGAAAAAGCTAGTCCCCCAACCGAAACTGCCAACAATGAGGCTCCTCAATCTCAACATATTCATACCCCAAAGGCTGCAATAGTGGTTGCTTCACAGTCTACCCAACTGGCTAGTCCTCCAATACATTTCCCCTAGCTAGCACAAGGTGCTCCCACAACCTGAGAAGGGGATATGTAGAAGAAGATGTCATTCCAGAGAAGCAACTTCATATGACTAGTGTTCAGTTGGGAAATTATGTTCGTGATTCATCCAATAGCTACAATGTGTTGAAGTATCTTAGCGGTGGTGAGGATATGCCATTGTATGCAGATCCATCATCAATGGAATTGGTGGTTCCTATGAAGGAAGCAAAATCTAAAGATCCCTCTCTTTCTATGCGGTTTTGATGTTCTTGTAGTCCTCGACAGGGGAAAGAAGATGGAGACAGTCTACTCGAAAAATATTTTACCCATCCAACCCAATAATTTCAACAACAATTTTAACACCTTTGAGGCATTGGATTTGAACAGACACAGGATGACGGAGCAATAAGTCTACTTGGTGCCTAGAGTTACAGTTTTACAGTTTAGGGTTTTTTTACTCTAGTTTATTTTTCTATGCTTAGTTATGTTTTTTTTTGCCCTTTTAGGGGTTGGTTCCGATTTTGATCATATGGATGGCCTTGTACCCTGAGCTGTGATATTTCCAACTCCTTTTTATTGTAACCTCTTTTATTTTTATTGAATATAATTATTGGTTCTAATTAAAAAAAGAAACATATTAATATAATTGGATTTATGTTGTTAAGGAGAATAGATTATGAATATGAGGGTCATGACATGCATGGATAAAGAATAAAGAACATTATAATGATAGATCTAGGTCTCATCAACATGAATAAGATGGAGAAGCGAAGAACATGGAGGTAATGGTCAGGTTAAGAAGACATAATGGGAGTCTAAGCAAACATTACTATAAACCAAATTATATATAAATTGATTACTTTACCATCGAGTTAAGAAGACATAATGGGAGTTCAAGCAAACATCACTATAAATCAAATTATATATAAATTGATTACTTTGCCAAAAATAATAAATACTTTCCGTGCAAAGTTGAATAAAACAAAATTTAATATTAAGAAGCCAAGGATGATGAAGTTAATAAAAGTGCGGAATAACCACTTTCACTAGTACACAATGGTTATTATTATGGCAAAGCTTTCACTAGAACATTATGACTATTTATTATATTGATGTTTCTAACAATCAAACCATGTATTTTTTAAATAATTTTTTTATTTCAAATATAAAGAGTACATTCAATGAATATACTTGTATTTAACACCCTTTGCTACATATTTCACATTTTTTTAATTTCTAATGCTATCAAAAAAACAAATTGAATTACTAAGGCAAAAACTACCTATGAACTCATAGAGGAGAGGGAATAAAGCCATGACTCCAAGATTTCAAGTATAGCTGCTCACTCCAATCGTAGATTCTCATACTATAAAGGTTGCACCTACCGCAAAACCCCCTCTTGCAGTGTTTCACAATATAACTCAATTACCTTATAGAAACCCTTGTTTTTGGTATGATATGCATTCCTAAATGCTCCACCAACAAAGGACACTTCTACAATTATAAATTTTAACTAGGTTGCAAGGAATAAAACAATAGACTATGCGCAAGATCCTCTTGGCCTAAAAGAATTTTCATAAAACGGACATCTCGTGACATCCAATATCACCACTTGGCTAAGAAGGAGAAGGAGGAATGCTCCCACTCCATAGCCAGTTGCTATGTCAAAATCATACACAATAAATATAAACCATAATTGGCATATCTTTAAAATTCCCTCCCTTAGTCAATTGGTGTGTTATGTTATTTAGACTCCTAGAGATGTGTTCAAATTGGATATGGTCAAATTTAAGGGTGATTTGCTTCACTTCTTGATAGACCCTTTGGAGCCAAATGGATTTCGATTGGATTTTGTTGTTCAAAAGGTTAATAACCAATTGATAATCCCCCCTCATTGTAAGTTATTTGATGTCCTTCTGAATTGATCGCTCCATTCATGTCTTAAGTGCATAAAATTCAACAAAATTATTAGAATTAAAACCAGTTAAATAAAAATAAGACCAAACCTCCAAGCCTTCTTCATTGAGGATAGAACCCCCTGCTCTAGAACTGCCTAGGTTGCCTTTGGAGACACCATCAAACATTAAAAGATGATTTATGGATGCTTTCACTTGAGGAAGCAAAATAAAGACTTTTTTTTTTATATTGGAAGATAAGATTTGATGGAATCCCTAACTAGACAATGAATTTTGATCTTGGTTCTATCTATATTAGGAGCTTCCTCCATGAATATTTTCCTATTTCTACTAATCTAAATTCCCCAGAGGAAGTATCTTGGAATAATTTTCCAAATTCAAAGCATGGATTTATCATTTCTAATATCTATAAGAAGGGAGAGACTTTTAGGAGAAATAAACTCAGAAATAGAAGAAAGCATAGGGGATTTACTCCAGCCAAGAAGACCTTTATGGATCCTGGTCCATAATTGTCTAGAGAAATGACATGACAACACTAAATGGGCTAAAATTTCTTCCTGGCTATAGCATAAGGGACAAATAGACGGACCATAAAAACCCATTTTTTTAGATTATCATGAGTGAGTTGACGATTGTGACAAGCAGTTAAGAGAAAAAAATTGATCTTTGGAATAGAAAAAGGAGTCCATATCAAATTCCAAGGGAGGTTACCTACAGAAGTAGAATCCATTTTGAATTGATATCCCTTGTTAAAAGTATATATACCATCTCCACTAGGAGATCCCCAAATGATTACATTTTTGTTTCCAACATAAAATGATGGTCTTCCACTCAGTTGTCATTTAACCATCTACCAATGAGGCTATAAATCAATAGGAAGACAAAATTGCTCTTCGCTTTTCAACTTCTGGTTGTGCATGATGTAATTGAGAGTTTTAAATTTATTGTCCTTTAGCCACTTCTGAAGAGGAGGCTCTATTTGAAGTCTGTAATTTCCTAGAATATTATGAAAGAGAGAAACTTCTCTTCCAGATATGGGATTCCATGATAGTTTTTCAATAATGATGTCTTTGACCTCTATAAATCATTTCCAAATTTCATATGTATTTATAATTTTTGGATTGAAGGTCTCTATTCTATTTTTTCCATTGCACCAATGCTTGCACCCACCATTTTGAAGGTTGGGTGATAATTTCCCAAACCAGTTTTGCTTTTAAGGCTAGAATTTGCTTACTTGTAGCTTTAATACCCAACCCTCATTTACTCATTGGCTTAGTTATAATATCCCACTTGATAAGACTGTATTTTCTTTTACCATCTTGTTTACCCCCTATCCAAAGAAATATTCTCATGATTTTCTCCATCTAAGTTACAAAAGGACTTTGGAGCATGGATAATAGAGAATTGGTAGATGGGCAACACACTAATGTCGATCTTTATTAGGGTCATTTTGCCATGGTGAGTGAGCCAGAAATTAGACCATCCTTCAATTCTCTTTTTTATTTATTTGATAATCTCGTTCGATTGATTACTCTTAATTTTGTTGAAGCCGATAAGAACTCCTAGATACTTGAAAGTGGTATTAGTCTTACTTTGACAAACCAATATTCTCTCTATCTCTTTGACTTCTCTATTATTTTTGCTAGAAAATGAATAGTAAACTTGCTGAATTTTATTTTGTTTCATGTTGCTTCTTTATAAGTTTTGAGAGTCTTTTTTTATTCTTATTGCAACTGCTTTAGTGGCTTTACTCAATAGGATCAGGTCCTTTGCAAACTAAGCATTATTAATGCTTTGAACCTTCTCATGGATGGGAAATCCTAGAAGCTTTTATATACCTCTTTGTTGTTATAGAAGATGAGATAAGCCTTATGTAGCCAAAATGAATAAATATAGGGAGAGGGGAGGTGGGTCTACCATTAAGCAGGGGAGAATTTGATGCCTTGAAATACAAGCAACTATCCATTTTCTGAACTATTCATGGAATCCTATCTTGATAAGAGTTTTCAAGATCATGTCATGGTCTATTCGGTCAAAAGCACTTGGCATATATACTTTAAGAGCCATATCATTAGATTTATCCTTTCTGCTAGAGTGCATAGCTTCTTGAACTATTATTATACCTTCATAAATCCTTCTCCCTTTCATGAACCCTACTTGGTTGAGAGAAATAATTGAATTTAGTTATGGAAGCATTATGTTTTTAATGATTTTGAAAATTATTTTGAATGAAGTATTATAAAGTGAAATTAAACTAAATATTTGCAATGAATGAGCATGCTTTTCTTTAGGAATCAGGACCATAAAAGTAGAGTTTATTCCCCCATGTATTTGTTATTTAGTTATGCTTTCTTCAACCATCTCTAGAAGATCCTTCTTTATTATGTGCTAGACATCCTGATAAAATTTTACATTAAATCCATTGGGCCTTGGGGCTTTATCACGTTGCATGGAAAATACCCTTCCTTTGAGCTCCTCCATGGTGAAAAGTTGGATCAAATGCTCATTGTCCTCTTGCTTCAAAGAATCGAGAATGAGATCAAGAAGAGATTGTTGGATGTTTTCTTTAATTTCTCCATCTTAGCTCAACAATTTTTTGAATAAATCAAGAATATGTTATTTTATTTGTTGTACATTGCTTGATATTATCCCATCTTCCATTTGTAGCTTTCTTATTGTGTTGTACATATTTCTTTGTTGCACTTTCTTATGAAAGTATTTGGTATTTTTGTCACCTTCTTTAAGCCAAGGCATTCTAGATTTTATTCTCCAATTGTTTTCTTCTTCTCTTTCCATCTTCAAAATTTGGGTAGTAAGTTCTTTTTGTTCTTGAATAAGACTCTTCTCTCCTCCTCTAATTTCCATTACAGTTTGAACCTCATTAAGTTTTTCTTTTAGTATGGAGTAAGAAGTATCCTTGGCTTTGGTTTTTATCCATTTTTTATCTGTTGTTTTAAATATTGTATATTTTTTACCTACTTTTGGGCATAAGTGCCATTTTACTAGCTTTCCTCCCATACATGCTAAACTAACAATTTAAAACTAGCCTTCATCAACCAAAAAAAATTATATTTGAAGGGGATGGGACCCCAATTGGATTGTTGTTCGAATACCAAAAGCATTGGTCTATGGTCGGAATGACCATTAGATAAAATTTCTTGAGAAATTTTGATCCTATGATCTAATAGATTGTCATCAACAAGGAATTGGTCCAGTATTTCAGCAATAAAGTTGGAGCTAAATCTTTTGCTAGTCTAGGTGAATTTACCTCTTGTCAGTTGTACATCCATAAGATTGGGTTGTTGCATGAGATCTTCTACAAGTTCTCTATTTGGGTCTCTTATGTAGACCCCCCTTTTTCTATGGGTTTCAAAACTAGGTTGAAGTCTCCTCCAATTATCTAGTTTTTTTGCTTTGAGTTGGAATACACATTAAGCAGTGTCCTCCAACACCAGCTTTTTCCAACTAGGTTTTTAAGAGCATAGATGTCGATGATGGTGTAGAATTGACCATAAGGGGCTTTAAGCACTGTTGTAAGCTAGTGTTTAGTGGCCTCTAGCAAAATTAACTTCCAATCTATTTTCTAGGCTGTTACAACTCCTCCTAAACTCCCTTTAGCTGATATGGCTAAATGTCTACTTAAGGGGCAACAAAAACCTATTGTTCTATTGATTCTTTCTAGATCCAGTTTGGTTTCTTGGATTAATAGCACATATGTTTTTTCTTGAATAATCAAGTTTTTAACTCCTAATTTCTTGTTTTCATGTCCTAACCCTTTAATATTCCAGGTTATAAATTTCATCATTAACAAGGATAAAGGGTGGGACAAAAAATTACCTCTTCTTGGAAGTTTTCTTTGAAGTCATATTAATTGAGTCCTCTATTGTGGTTTGCTTTCCTTCCGCTACACTTTTTGAGGCTTCTCTATCTCTGAGTTCTGCATTTGAAGTTCTTCCTACTCTTGATATGGTTTTGGCCTTTGGAGAAGTGAAGTTGTTCTCATTTTCTAAGATATTTGCTTCCTATTTTGGCAAAGGGATTCCTAAAGCTCTTTCTTCTATTTATTTCCCTTCTTCCAAACTTGAATGTGTTAATTCCTCTTCTCCTTGTTCTTCTTTTGGGATTTCCATATTTAGCAAGGGATATTTTTGGAGGAGCTCATCGAGATGCTTAGAGGCGGTTATTGTTGTTTCCTCTAAATCTTCATCCAAAAGACTGAACTTGTTATGAACTTGCATTTTCTCCTTAGGGATTTGTTTTTTGGAACATAAACATTCTTCCATATTTTCCTTTGAACTTTAGTAAAGTCATCTTGTTATTGTACTTGAGCCACATGCTTTGTAAGGAAGTCCCTCTAGAAGTGCCCATATTGATGATATTTAGAACACTTGAATTGAATCTGATCATAGTCTAACTTTTGTGTATGTTGCAGCCATTTGTATGAAAGTGTAATGGTTTCTGGTAGCCCTTATGCTAGATCCACTTCGACATATATTTTGACCATTGTGAAGTTTCAATATTTTGGCATTGCTTTCATTCTATAGATGCCGATATTATTTCCAATAGTATTCAATATTCTTCCTTCCAAAAATACAACGGGAGAAAAGGGAGACGAACCCATACTGGAACTTGGGAAGGAGTCTCTTCCAAGGGGTTGAAGAGAGGATTCCACATGTTCATGTAAAGCCCACAATGACCCATAAACTAGGGGCTAGATTTGAAAATAAAATTTTTATCCTCCTTAGAGGTGAAAATGGCCACAAAGAAGCCTCTTCCACATAGTTTGATTTCCATTCCTCCTCTTACCAATGTTCTCCATTCTTTATCAATCCATCCTTCGATAATTTTCCCTATAGGCCATGAACCAATAAATGTGAAGATCAGAGCCAATGTAGATAGTCCATAAATTTCTTCTTCCATAGCTTCAAATGATATCTCTAAGGTGGGAACTTCTTCCCATATTTTCACCATTTTTAAATTGTCCCTAGTTTCTAAGTTTTTTTTGCCCTAGCTTTTGCTAAAAGGGCATCAATGGACCTAGATGAGATTGAACCATTTTCCTCTATGAGGGCTTCTTTGAAGGAAGCCATGGCTGTTGGGAGGAGAAACAAGCAGAGGAAAGGTATCCCTAGTGGTTGTTAGGAGGGGCATTGAGCAACGAGCACAATCAAACCATGTATTAGAAATATAGGTTGTTAGAAGAAAGTTAAAGTTTCTACAATCTGAAATAATATTTTTTAGGATAAATTTGTTAGAAATTTTGGCATATTATTTGAACATCCATATATATAAAGTTTATTAGAAGTCTTAGCATGTTATTTAGCCTTAGAATAGTTCAAATAATGGGGTGTTACATTTTAGTTCTTTTTAAAAGAAATTTAGTGAGTATGATTTGGGATTTATGGTTATTATGAATTTTATTTATCCATAGTTAAATTCAAATTTTTTTACAATGATGATGAGGTCATTGTAGAAATCTATAAGATGAGAAAAGTGAGATAAAGTTTGTTTAGTCCTACAACCAAAGTTTGATTGGGTTGTTTACCCATCTAGGGTAATATTCATTAGATGCATTGAAGAAAATGTGGTTCATGTATGAAATTCTTCCTTTATATCAAAACAAGATCAAGGTGGTCCCTCCAACACCATATCAAGAGGCATTTGTATGGACCATGAACTTGAAAATTGATGCAAAGACATCATTAAAATATTGAGATCATTTTAACAAAGATAAGAGTGAGTTCAATAATAAAACTGTCTCTAATAGCAAATATAATGATTTTGAAAACATGAACAACTTGGAGGATGATTTGAGAACACAATCTAGTTATTGGGATCAAGAAGTTAGTGAAGAGTGACTTTGAATAGGATGATGATGAGAGCAATAACTTCAAGAATGAGTGAGACATGAGAACACATGTAGTGAGATAAAATTGTAGCTATAGTTATATACATTACATAAAGAAAATGTTCCATAAGAGGTGTCATTGATGATGCATTTCATTACAACTTCTAAAGTAATGGAAGATATCAAAATGAGTGTGATATGGTAAACCTATTGTGTAGTGTCGAACATGATATCTCTAGGGGCACTTTACAAGGAAATGTTAGTGTTATGAGTCAAGGTGAATTGGTGATGTGCAAAGGTTTCAATAAGCATATGAAGAGTCAAAGCCCTAAATAGGAAGCAAAGAGCACTTTGAACTAGGTTATTGTCAAATAAGTTGAATGCTTTATGGTGGATGTGTGAGAAGTTGTTTATACAAGTTTTGATAACGATAAAGACACAACTAAAGGCATTTACCTCAGACATGCAAGTGAAAACCTTAGAACACCTTGGTATTTTTTCTCTATAAATGAAAGATAATATTAAGGCTTAAACAAACAACTTGTCTAAAGGTGATCATGAGGAAGAGTGTAGTTTTAATGATGGAGGATGCCATCTAGAAACACATGGATTTCAAGTTGAAGATATCAATCATGGGAATGGACATGAAAATTGTATTAACAATGAAGGATGTTGTCTTTATGTGGCAATAACATGTTTAGATGATAAAGGATGCCATACAGGCCAGGAAGCCTGTTGTTTGACCAAGGCACTTAATTGATTGAGTAGCTTGTGCCATCAAAGGTGGCATCCATGATATCATTGCAAGTGCATGGTCATTTAAGAAAATATAACCACCATTTGTTACATAAGTTTTGTTGTCTGTGTAGTAAGCTCTGTCATTTAGATAGAGAAGAATGTGATTTGGGCAATGAAACTTGTCATCTAAAAAGAAGAGGATTATTGTTTGACCAAATGAGTAAGCCATTTAAGGCAAAACATAAGATCCTCTAGTCAATAGGATCGAGAGAAATACAACTAAGTATTTTAAAAATAGAACATATTTTTGTTATATGAAGTTATGCTTTCATCCAAAGTTCCAAGGTCATTGGGAGTTATACAACTATATCAAGTTGTATGATTTTATGCTAGTTATTTGAAGTTGTAAGGCCATCCAAAGTTACATGGTTGGTTTGGCATGGTCATATGGTGTTTTGTTGTCTAAGTTTTTGTCATCCTAAGGAAGATCGTTCAACGTCTTATTGTCTAGGTTGTCATCTAGATAGAAACCAAATTCTATAGAGGTCAAGTGTTCTAATTAGAGGAGGAAAGAGAGTTGGCTAAGTGGTGATTATTATCAAAAAAGGATGTCATTTGAGGTTAGATAATAGTTGTTCAAGGTTAGATTACTCCCATATGAGGTTAGATGATTGTTGATCGAGGTTAGAAGACCATTGTAGAATGTTAGAAGACCATCATTTGAAGTTAGAATGAGGTTGTCTAAGGTTAGAATGTAATTATTATATCCAGCTAAAATATCATCCGATAAGAAGGTTATCAAGGCCTATCATCTAGGTTTGGTTGTCTAGGGCTACTATCTAAGACTAGACATGTAAAACCACCATCTAGAATTGGTCATCCAAGGTAATTATATGTGTCGTGTTGTCTAAGATTGCCATCTATGTTTTTAGTAAGGTGATCACCTATGGGTGTCATCCAAGCATTTTGATAGCAATAGAACATTTAAGCAACAATTTTAGTTCTACAAGTGGGTTGAGTGGACACCATTGAAATGTCATCTATCAAAACAATTCACCCTAGAGAGTGAACAATTCAATGCTTTACCTATTGAGGTATGCACAAAGGGTGCTGTCCCTCGATCTCGTAAGGAGAATTGCCCCTTTATGATGCCCTTAACATAGGCGATGATAGGCATTGTCTATCATATTTGTGATGTGCTTGGTTGCACATGGTAAAGCAAGCAATGGGAGAATAACAATTTGCTATCAAATAGGTTATAGCATAGCCAAGTGTAGAATATATCTAGAACATGAAGAAGTGGAAGAAGCACAATAAGAGATTCAAGTACCATGTCCAATACTTCTCCCCCAATGTTTAGTTGGTCTATGGGTGGGGATTGCTACAAGTCTAGAGGGAATTGATATAGGCATATGATTTGACACATGAATAAACATCATATTTGCATGAACATACAAGTGTATTAGTACATGCACACATGGATGCATGTGCCAAGTGTTGGTCATACATGTAAATAATTTTTATTTTATTCAAATGTTTTCACATGTGTATGGTATGATACGTGTTTGTAATAATATAATATAATATTAGGGGCATATTAATATCATGATTTATATGGATAGTTCGGTGGTAATTAGGCAATTTCCAGAGTTGCTTATCTGACCCATGATAGCTATAAGTACACATCTATGTTGGTAGAGAGAGTAGGTAAGGGAGTGTTTTGTCAAATTATGATGTTGATCAATTTTAGTCATGGCATGACTATTGATTGCATGCTTGACCAAACCACGATGATTTATTATAGATAATCAGGTTGCACGTTATGTGCATAGTGTATCCATATACATCTATATGTTATTCCCTATTTTATATATTTATTTATATATTTATAATGAAATTATTTATTAATGTATTCTATTCTATTTCTACACCACTTGATGGAGAAAATTTTGTAAATATGAAGATAAAATTGGTATTATACAATTTAGTTTTTCTTCTTAATTGGTTATATGGGATTGTAGTGGGTCCCACTAGTATTACATCATCATCACATAGTGGTATTACAACAAAGCTTGGAAATTTTTGTGAATATGGAGATAAAATTGGTATTATACAATTTAGTTTTTTTTTCTCAATTGGTTATATGGGATTGTAGTGGGTCCCACTCATATTACATCATCATCACATAGTGGTATCACAACAAAGCTTGGATGTTATCCATGTATCCTTGGCAAGATTTGAACCTTGGTCTTCTTTTTAAAAATTGAGGAATCTACCCGGTTGAGCTAATGCCATGATGTATTATACAATTTAGTTATTAAGAATGCTTTTAGGAATATAGATTGTTAGGATAAGGTTAGTTTAACATCTAATTCAACAATTGTTAGGACACACATTGTTAAAAGTTCTAATATCTAATTTGGCATATGTTAGGATAACGGGTGTTAAAAGTTTTACTATTTATTCTAGCCTTGCAACAAATCATAAAGTGTAAATTTTTAATTTATTTTTAAAATTTTTGTTAACGTGATTTGAAATTCATGATTATTATAAATTCTACTGATAGCATTTATTTATTTTTTATTTATAAATAATTCTTAATACAAAGTCATCATATGGCCTATGAAGTTCTTCAACGCCATGGTTGTCTAACTTTAAAGGCATTGCTCACAAGCATTCAAACTACCATTACAAGACTATTTTCTAATTAGCATTGAAAATCAATATTATACACAAATTGATTTTGTATTATGTATTTAAAAATAATATATCACTTCTTGTACCTAGCTCTATTTATTTATTAGAACTCATGATGGTATTAATAAATATCTCTCAGTGCAAATTCAAGTAACTTTACCTACCTCGCTAAAGATATTGAAGTCACTATCACGTACATTTTTTTGGCTGAATAATAAGGGGTTGTACTCGGGTCCCCCACAAATTATAATTCTCTTCTTTAGAGATTGAGAGTTTACAAATAGATACACTTCCCATATCAATTGAGACATTATAGCTAGAAACCTACATCATTTTACATATGTCTGAATTCTTGATTTTTATTTTCTAAATCTGAATACAAATATTCCAGAATTCAGCATCCTTCTTAACATTTTCTATAGCGGTCTTCACAATACCAAAACTTCACTTCTACTATCTATGCATTGCATCTTAGTAGAGTAATTTTTCCAAAACATTGCACTATCATTGTCCGCTTTACAAAATTTGGATTGCTAGTTTCTTCCTGAAACATAGGTGCAACCACAAAAATTATAATAATAGTTTATATGAACACATTATTGTTACAAAATAAAGCATATTTTACCAATGGAAAACACTAAAGTAAATCTTAATCATTATTTTATTTAGGCAATCACTATTTTCTTGTCACCTTCAACTAAACTTACTACTTCCTCTAACCATGGAAAAGAAAATTTAACCCCACGATCCTCAATCAAAACCCCTCTATTGGCTAGCCTATCTACACATTTGTTTCTTTCCCTTAAAGTATGTGTAAACCTGATTTCTTCAAACTCTTTAGCAAGATATTGAATTTCCATAATTATCTCTTGTATGTTCCATAGAACATTTGCTTTCCTCAAAATTGTATTTATTACTATGAGAGAATCACCTTCCATCCATACTCTATTCTATTTTATTTTTTTTAATATTTTTAACCCTTCTAAAACCGCCCAAGCTTCAACTTCATTATTCGTCTTAAATGCGCTATAGAAAGCGTAAAAGACACATTTCTCCTCTATTATTTCTAAATTCCTCCTCCTCTTGCTAGTCCTCGATTTCCTTTAGATGCTCCATAAAAATTCAATTTAACCCATTCCACATCTGTTGGTTTCCACTATGTATTCTTTGCCTTATTTTTGCTTTTCTTGTACCCAACATCATAATTCTATTTAATGACTTGACTCCATCTATCAAGGCTCTCTGCTTCCATATTAGGTACTCGGTGAGTTGATAAGGTTGGTTTAGACTCTTTTATGGCTAAACATATCTTCCTTTTCATTACCTCTAAAATTCTTTTCTTTCCTTTAAATATTATTCTATTCCTTTCTAGCCATACAGTCCAAAGTATTGTATATTTTGATATAAACCATATTGTTTGTAAAGCCTCACTTTTATAAGTGCTTTGCCATTGCTTTAACCAATCTTCAATTATGCTATTCATCACCATGCATTTACCAAACATATTAAGAATATATTGCCATAGATTCCAGACTATTGAACAATGTCCCAAGAGATGGTCAATACTCTCCTCCTTATTACAAAAAACACATTTAGAGGGGCCATAAAAACCCCTTTTCATAAGGTTATCCTAGGATAAAATTCTTCTATGACCTACTAGCCAAACAAACATTTTGACTTTAAGAATGTTTGGGGCATCCCAAATATCTCTCCATATTCTAGTGATATTATTATTTTATTGGTGTTGTACACTATATCCATTTCTTCTTGTCTATTCTCCTGAGCTATTTAGCTCCCAAATAAATTTATCCTTGGATCCCCTTGGAATAATAATAGTTGTTAACTTTATCCTCAATTGCCTCCTAGCATAAATGTCTTGTACACTTGTAAAAAATTCTTCTTTCCATTTGTATCTTCCTTTATGATCCTTATACAAAATGTTTGAAACCCTATCCCATATTCGTCTTGAAGCAATCTCATCCAAGGTTTCAAAATTGGATCTAAATTGAGTGGTTTTTTATCAAACCAAGTATCCATCCAAATAGAATTTTTTTCTCCAGTTCCCACCACCCATCTTAAACCTTGAATCATAAGATCAATAGATTTTTTTAAACCATTACAAAGAGTCAAACCATTTGGTAGAGAGATTGTAGTAAATATTAAACTTGGGTTATTGGGATCAACATACTTAGAAGAATTCTTCCCCATTGTATTTAACTCTCTTTGTACAATCTCCAAATTACTTTTCCCCTAAGAGCTAAGTTGCATCTATAATTGTTTTTTTTAAAGAGAGTTGTATTAATAATCATGAAAAACAGAAACAAAGTCTCATAGCAGGCAAGGAAGCCAAATCTAGAGATTTGTATAGAAAAAATATAGTAGCAGGCAAGGATGCCTGAATGATTGTGTAACATACTAAGAGCAACAACTCTAAGCATCAGAAGCAAACAAAAAATAGGAAGAAGACAAAGCAAACAAAGCATGCGCAGAGGGAGCATTAGACATTAGAGCAGTTCTTCACTCCATAACAGACAACCCTCATATTTTTTTTTTGATCTTTGTGACTACACTAGAGATGAGCGGTGATAATTGCCTCATTAGCCAGGGCATCTGCATCCTTGTGCATTTGTAAGAACTCTTAAACCAAGACCTCCCCTAGTTTTATCATCACACACCTTGCTCTATTTCACCAAAGGAAATTTTCTTTTATCATGCCAACCTGACCATAAAAAAGATCACATAATATAGATTAAACTTTTTTCAATTGATTTCGACATAGAATACAATGACATAATATGTTGGAATGGCTTGTAAGACTGAATTAATTAATTGCACTCTTCTTGCTAACGATAACCATCTACCTTAATAAGCTGGAAGGTTATTCTAAACTTTACTAATAACTGGATTCCATAATTCTATCTTTATTCTCCCCTCAAATTAAGGCATCCCTAGATAAGTTCCTAGCAAATTTGCCTCCTCCATTTGAAGTAACTTGTAAATTCTTGCTTTGATATTGGTTGGAGTGTTAAGGACACTATTACATATATTATGACTCGGTAATAATGAGAAAAATAATATTAGCTGGAGTATTTACGACACTATTACATACATTATGACTAGCTAATAATGATAAAATTAATTTAAGCTTCAATAATATTGACAACAATAATTGTTCATTACCTAGAGCATGTCATGTCAGACTCATTATTATTGTACATGAAATTGATTTGATATTGGAGATTACATGCAAAACTACTCAATGAATGACAATTTTCAATTGTTAAGAACCTCTTTTCTCATCCATATAAATTATTATCAATTTGTAGAAATATAAAAAACCTTTACATCTCAATAAATATAAAATCATTCACAGAAAGGCAAAAAAATAAATAAATTGATTTACAAATAAGTCATAAAATGAAAAATATACAATTTATTCTAATTTACTCAAAATATAAATCAAACCCTTGAGGTAGGGCAACACCGTACAATGCTCCTTATTGGAAGGAAGCCACTCCTCACTATATCTTAATATGAGATCCAAACACATAAAATATTATTTTCTCTACAAGTCTCTTTCCTAAATTATATAATATTGAACTATCTACTATTACCACTTATCCACACATGTGGGTTAAATACATTTATTATAAAATTGTAATATTAAGTTCCTATATTGGGTACCTAACTTTTCATCTCATTTAAAAAACATTTAGTCTTCGAAATATAAGAACAGATTAAGTAATATGATCTTTTGAGCCATGCTGTGAATTGGTATCGATCTTGATCTTCCATCCATCCTAGTGAAACTCTGATTAGTGGTGGTCTTTTTTGATGTTGGTATGCCCTTCTATCATTTGAGTATTTGGAAGTAATATTTTGGTTCCATATGTTGGAAGCATCTTTCTAATGGCTATAAATATCACTATTTTTCATCCATGCTTACTTTTGCCACAAGTAGCATTTCAAAGGTTTTGGCTCCTCTAGTTTTATGTATGTCCCTCACAATCTTCTATTGCTTGAAGCTTTGTTTCTTAGATTTTGCCTATAGGTGATGCAGACGGTGATATGCTCTGACCTTAGCTCGGTATTCTACTTTTTTTGACTCTTCAATATCTTGTTCTTCTATTTTGTGTTCTTTTGGTATGTTCCCATATTTTGGTTCATCCTTGAATTTTGATTTTGTTTCTTTCTTGATATTTGCTACTACCTCCTCCTTAGACTCTATTTTTCATTCTTCTGCTTCTTTTTCATTTTGTTTCTTTACAATCATTTTCTATTTTTCCTCGGATCTTTGCCTCTTAAATTGAGAAATATCTTGTATTGTTATCTTCTTTTTCTTGTACCAAAACTTCATGAACTTCTTTTGTACATTAATATTAACAATACCCAATGAATTTAACCAAGGATAACCAAGAAAAATATCCATATTGTCTATTTCAATAGCATAAAAATATGAGTGTATGACATTTATCCATAGTAATCTTTAAATCTTCGAAAATATAAACATTCTCACCTTCAAGTTGGCTTTAATTTTTGTAGCTTTAACCTATAACCTTTTAGCCAAAGACATAGTTTTAGTGTTATATTTATTGCTAGGGTTAGTGGAAATAATAATCTTTTCCTTTTGAATGCTTCCATGAACCTACAAAATAGAATTTTTAACATTGAACAAATCCCTTTGACCACTCTTTGGCTTATTTGATACCAATGATGTGGTTCCTTCAACTTGCATATTGTCATCTATATTTTTTCCTTCTATCATATCCTCTTTATTCATTTTTTTTCTCTTCCTCTGAAAGCTTTTTTTCCCTCTTCTTCATACCCCTTGATGGTGACCTTCAAACTAGGGTCCCATTGACTAAAAAATGCATGTTCCAATTCATCCCACGTGTAATTATGATTCATTTTTCTTAAAAAATTTATCCACCAATAAAAAGTTGCTAATGTAATATTCCTTGTCAAAATATAGAGATTTAAACTTCATCCACCATTCTCGAACATTAATATCAATTTTTTAGAGAATTTTGACAACTTCATGTCCTCGACCTCAAAAAAATTCAAAACTTGGATTTTTCAAAAATGAAATTTCTCAAGTATCCTCCATTCCATTTAATAAACAATTAAATTTGCACTCAAACTAGCAACTACTAATGGCTTGCGGATTGTGTACTTTTGACAATTGATAACGGCCTACTCTGCGAACTTTTTTTTGCACTTAGCTTAACGAGTGTTAGTGGCTTGCAGATTATGTACTTTTGGCAACTGATAGCGACCTGCTTTGTGGACTATTTTTTGACTGCTACCAAACTGTAGATTTTTTTTTGGACTGCTACCAAACTGTGATTTTTTATTGTTTGGAAAACTACTATCAACTACATATTGGGTCTTTATTCTACCCACTTGCAACTGTCTCCTCTGCTAAAGTTGTGAAATTGTTGTAGATTGTGGAAATTGTCATTGAAACTATTGTTGATGGCCGTATGGAGCTTAATGGATGACACTCCAAAAATAAACTAGGCCTCATACTTTGGCCTCCTCAAGGCTTAAGGTAAATTACACCAACCACAAATGCTATCTAAGCAAGTAGCTCTCTCTAATTACCAACCATATCTGTACTAGGGAATAATGCTGAGAAACTAGCCATGGGTTTACCTCCAAACAATAAATCTTTGTATACCCTCTCAATGTAAAACACTACTTAACAGAGTGTGGAACCGTTGAACCTTTTCATTGGTGACACACTCAAACCAATTACCCTGGGTTTCTAGGTACTCCTCATAATGAGTTTTAGGGTAAATGTTAGCCTAAGTACTTCCCCTAAAATGGTTGGAACTTGCACTCGATTCTGCAAGAGATTATTAACCCAATGGAGACACTTATTAAACAACAAAATTAGGATCTGAATAGTGAACAAAGAAATAAAGTCCTAGAAAGTGCTCTGAAATGCTGAAGCTTCTATAACAAAACATGGCCTTGGAATGTGCTCTGAAATAATTGAAGCTTTTGTAGCGAAATATGGCCTTGGAAAGTGCTCTAAAATAACTAAAGCTTCTACAACGAACATGGCCCTAGAAAGTGCTTTGAAATAATTGAAGCTTTTACAACAAAACACGGCCATAGAAAGTGCTTTGATACCAATTGTTATGAACTAGATTGCTCTGCCACCAATTGTTAAGAACCTCTTTTCTCATCTATAAAAATTAGTACCAATTTGCAAAAATATAAAAAACCTTTACTTCCCAATGAATATAAAATCATTCACAAATAAGTAGGAAAACAAATAAATTAATTTAGGAGTAATTCATAAAAGACAAATTCTATAATTTACTTCAATTTATTCAAAATATAAATTAAACCCTTTGAGGTAGGGCAACATTGTACGATGCTCCTTATTGGAAGGAAGCCATTCCTCACTATCTCAATACTGAAATCCAAACACAAAATGTTCTTCTCTCTATATCCCAATATGAGTCCATTTTCTACATTATATAATACTCAACTACCTACCACTACTGCTTATCCACACATGTGGGATAAATACATTTATTATAATATTAAATATAATATTATAATATTAAGTTCCTATCCTAGGTACCTAACAACAAGCTTATGTCATTTGAAATTCAAAATAAAGGTCCGAATTTCCATAGGACCCAACTCTACTACCATGTTTGTATCATCTACTGGGCCACCTCTTACTCCTACGACTTCATTGCTATTGTCTCCTATTGCTTTCCAATTTAGTTTCTTCATTTTTGATTTCTCCTGATTTGCTGATAAACTCATCTCAATCACTTTTAGTACCTGCAATTATCAATCAATCAACAATTAAACTAAATGAACTAAGAAATAATTTTGAGTAAGTGCGGCAAGCTTACCATTTTTGTTGGGAAAACCTTTTTGAGCTCGACCTTTGCAACTGTTGAATACAATGAATCCTCTCCTGCCTATTGGTTCAACATGAATTACATAACATGAGCACAATATATGTCAAATTTTGTTTGCAAATTCTTCTTATTATTTCAACTTTTCTTGTCAATATATTAACCATAATGTTAAGACTTGTCTTGAATTTGACAAGTCTGCTTTTTTGACCTAGACTTAGTCTTGACTCAAATCTTGGGGAAAACTCAACGACCCTCAGGAAAATTATATATCTATATATATACAAGATACACTGCATTTTATAGAAAGAGACATGCCCAAGTTCACTCGAATTACAAGCTCTTGAGTTTTTTATACTTGGGGAGAGTCTAAAGACTTTTAACTAGTATTGGCAACCCAATAAAGGAAAGTAATAATTATAGACATTGAACTTTTCATGATCAATTTTTGTTTTTATTGTATTTTATGTTTGCATCCATATTGGATTAAGAAAGTCGATGGTTGATAATTAGTTTGATATATCTATAGAAAAATGAAAAATGAATTAGGTCTCTTCTTTCAAGATAGATGGTATGACTAAGTAAAATTATAAGTAGAATGAAGACAGGGAATAACACTACAACAAAAAAAAAATAGGGCATCCATTGGAAAAAACCCTAGACGAGAATCCTGCCCTAGGAGGGCCCAATGGGGGCACCTCTAGATCCTCTCTCAGATAGACAAAGTTCATTTGTAGATGTTTTGAAGGAGAAACCTTAAACAAAGATTGAAAAAGCATGAAAAATAGCACTAAAAATGCTCTTTTTGGTTGTTGTAAAAAGATCAATGAGAAAGGAGGCACCTCAAAGAGTCAATGGATGCTTGCCATAGTTTAAATCAAGACCAAAGATCATCATTGAGTAGAGTATAGTAGAAGAAACGGTCCTATATAAAGTCAATCATGATTTGATCTGCAAATTCATGGGTATTCACCCTATCTTGAACTTCTTGCATTCGTCGGTTTGAAAGAATTGGGAGCCTCTTGGTGAGTATTCCTTGTGGTTTATTAGTAATGGATATTCCATTGTTAGCTTTTCCTTAATAGCTAACAATATAGGGCATTAGATCAGAAAAGAGGAACCATGGCCCATTAGGAGTATTTGTCTAGCCCTGGAGAGTGAAATTTGATCCTCGAATTGAACCCATTGCTATCCTGGTTTGGGTCCAAGTGTATGCACTCCCAATGGAGTTATGGAGTGAGTAGGTCTTGGAAACCATAGGTAGCTTCCTAGGAAGGTATTTGGGTGTCTCTAGAGACACAATGGAAGGAAACATAACCTTGTATGCTAGATTATGCATTGAAATGGATCTCACCAGCATCTTCTGGTAGAGGTGCAGCTCGAATTGGCAGGACTATCTTGGATTCAACAACTAGATTATGAGGCACTGCCCTTTAGGTGTAGAGTTTGCCACAAACAGGTACTTGACCTAAATATGGCCCACTATGAACATGAAAATGCAGGCCCTTTAGGCAATGTTGGATCCTCCTAAGGAAAATAAGTCTATAGTCACCAAAGGAGTAGCCAACACTTCTTAGGGAGGAGAAGCAAAGGGAGATGGTTTTAAATAGACCAAAAGAAGAGGGAAAATGAAAAAATATGGCAAGGAGCAAATCCAGACCAATCCCTAAAATATGTATGAGATCTTCAAGGCACTGATGGAACAGGAAGAAGAACAACTCATGGAAGGAGTGGATGGTAATAAGAAAAGCATTAACACTCATGTTTAGTCCCCTCTTTTGACTCCCATCCTAGAGCAGGCGATAGAGTATACCAAGTTACCACAGTCAGAGATGGCAGTGGCATTGATAGTGCATAACCAGGAGTAGTTGATAATAAAGAATTTTATAATGGATGTGGCAGAAAAAACAAAGAGAAGCCAACTTTGGGGATCAACCAGGTGGAGAAGAGATTGAAGAATAACAACTCTCAAGGAGTGGGTAGAAAATCAAACAAGGAATTGATAGCATCTCAAGGAGACAAGTTGGTCAATGAGGGTTCGGTGAGGACAATAGAATATTACTGGTCTAAACGTAAACAATGATTATAAAATCATGGAATATTAGGCGTTTAAATAGAAAAACCCATCAATATGTTGTTCAAAGACTCTTAGAAAAAATTAAAACATTTTTTTTGCTCCAGGAGACTAAAAGGTCATTGGATTTCATGTACAAAACAATGAATAGACTTTAGAGGGGTGTTGGTCATATGAAAGTGGCTACCAAAAGGGCCTTAGGGGGATAGTTAACTTTTGAAACTCTCTTGAATGGATTAAAATAGATCATATATATTGGAGGGGTGTCCTCACATCCCATTTTAGGAACAATTTGACAACTGAGTGGTCCATAATATGAGTCTCAAGGGAAGAGCTAGATTGGATTGTTGTTGGGGATTTTAATGCTAAACTATCATCCAAAGATCAGGAAGAAGGAACTTTGGTTTTGGAATCAAGGGATCCGTTCATGATTATCCAAGTCTATGCATTACACTTGGTGGATATTAAATGCCTTGGAACCAACTATACTTTGACTAACAAGAGGGGGAAGCCACATAGCAGGAAGGTGAAGTTGGATTGTTTTTTGGTGTCAGAGGAGGCATTTGTGAAATGGAATTTGAAATTTCAGATTTTGGAGGGCCCAATCTCGGATCACTTCCCCATTTTTTTGGAGGGGAGGATTATGATGGGGTAGCATTTGAAAATTTTCATATTTGAAAACTTTTGTTTACAAAAGGAGGAACTTTGGAAGAAAATCCTACAATGGTGGGAAGAGGGACGTTTGGAGTATGGGACAACAACGTTTAGCTTCCACAAGCAACTTCACTATGTCAAGGATCAATTGAAACAGTGGAGGAGATCTAACAAGTCGGAATTCTAGGCCAAAAAAGTTCCATTGGTGGCCAAATGAGATGAGGTGCAAAAACTCCTCAAGGAAGGAACAATTACAAAACAAATCAAAGAAGAGGATGATGACTTGCGTAAAATGGTAAAGGACATTGACAACCAAGTGGAGATCTATTGGAAATAGAGAGCAGGAATCACTTTGTTATTAGAAGGGGACAAAAACACTAGCTAGGAGGTAGGTGAACAAGATGGAAGCTCTCTAGGATGAGGACAGACTCTCCTTTGGTATGATCCCAGGTTTGCACTCCCATTTAATGGATTATTTTGCTAAATTGTTTAAGGAAGTTTTGGTGCAAGATGAAGAGACTCAAGAAGAAGTTCTTTCTATCATATCCTCTATCATATCTGAAGAAAAAAACTACCCATTGATAGAGAGGAACCGAAGAAGGTAGTCTTTGGAATAAGTACAGGATAAATGTTAGGTCTAGATGGCTTCCCAATCAATTTTTTCAGACCTTCTAGGACAACTTGGAGGATGATGTAATGGTTGTCATAGAGGAGTCCAGGGGCAGTAAAAGAATACTTCAAGCATTAAATCAAACCTTCATTGCCTTAATTTCAAAAGGGGAGGAGGGGGTGCATATTTTAGACTATAGACCTATCACCTTATGCAATGTCATATACAAAATAATCACAAAGGTAATGACTAAGCGGCTAAAACATCTCCTAAACAACATTATCTCCTTGGAATAAAGGGGTTTTGTAGAGGGCAAGTAGATATTGGACGGTGTGGTTCTAGCTCAAGAGGCAATCCACTCAATTTAGAAATATAGCCATAGAGGAATGTTCATAAAATTAGATATTTCAAAGGCTTATGATACGGTGGAGAGAAGATTCTTGGAAAGGATGATGGTAGCCTTAATCTTCTCTTAGAATTGGATAGAGTGGGTCATTAGCTACTTCTCTACTTTGAAATACTTGGTGTTAACCAATGGTCTTCTCTCGCAACCATTTGGAACCACCAAAGGCCTTAAAATGGGAGATCCTTGTTCCCCTTATATTTTTCTCATATTGGTTGAAGGCTTGGGTAGACTTATCTTGAGGAGAAAACAATAAGGTTTGCTCATAGGTATCAAGGTGGGTGAGGAGGATTTGACTCACCTACAGTTTGTGGATGACATAGGATTGATGGGATGGCCAACCCCAAGGAAGCAAGAATGATCAGAGATACTCTTAATGTTTATCTTCGAGCTACAAATCAAGTCATCAACAATCAAAAATCTAAAGTGGTCTTCTTCAATCTTAACCAAAGGCTTTAGGACTGAATTCTAGAAATCTTGGGATTCATGAGGACTTCTCTCCCAATGGTCTATTTGGGGTCCCTCTGCATTTTAAAAGCTAAAGATAGTTGTCTGGAGGAATAGTTTGGACCGTATTAAAGATAGAATCAACCATGGGTCTCATGAATGCTTAACATTTGGGTGTAGATTAAATATCTTGCAGTCAATTATTCAGGCCATGCCAATCTACACTTTTTTTATCATTTCTGCCCCACATGCCATATGGAAAGAGTTGGACAAGATAGCCAAAAAAATTTATGGGGAGGAGCAAAAGGAGAGAGGAAATGGACATTAGTAGGCTAGGAGAAAGTAAGGCAGCCCAAGGCGAAGGGAGGCTTGGGCTTGAGGAGATCAGAGATAAATAATAAAGCTTTTGGCTAGAAAGCTTTACTGGGGGTGAAACTCCCAGCCAACTTCTTTATTCAGTAGAGTTCTAACTAGTAAATATTTAGAACAGGTGAATCCAAATGAAGAAAGTCATTTCCCTTTGGATGGCAATGGGTCCTTAGTGTGGTAGGCACTAAAGCTAGGATCTAAGGTGGTGAAATATGGATTATCGAAAAGTGGGGAGAGGAGAGAAGGCATGATTTTGGACGGATTCGTGGGATCAACACCCCTATCATTGATAAATTCCCTGAATTGCAACCAGTAAAATAGCCATGGAAAGCAGAGGTTTGATCAATATTGAAATTAATTTTAACACCAACCAACTTGGGGACTATACGTTTAAGCACCTCAAGAAGTTGGTCGAGTGGCCAATTCCAATCCCTTCGGAATTGGCACCTGTCATGACTAAAATCCTGACAAAGATTTCTCATAGGAAGGGATGAGGAGGATCAATTAGCTTAGGGCTATGGGAGCCTTGGAGTTTACACAACGAAGGAAGGATATGAAGAGATCCTTCTAGACCCTCCCCCTCATGCATATTAGGTTGAGGATTGGAGAAAGATTTGGCAGTCCAAGGGTTGGCCGAAAGTAAACTTCTTTGCCTAGTAATTCATGCACAATGGAATTCTTACCTATGATAATCTAAAACATAAGGGTATTGTTGGCCCATCCCAGAGTGTGTTATGCTACAAAAGAGAGGAAACATCTGACCACTTGATGCCTGAGTGCCTGTTCACGCATTAGATCTGGGAGAGATGGTTCTTAGCTTATAAAATCTGAGACAATATTGATTTGAACTAGATTAATATTAGGGAAAGATGGAAGAGGGGCATATTTAATTTAACGCTCTTCGTATTAGGTGAAAGCTTTGATTTAATTTTATTTGGTGGCAGTTGTGGCTGGGAAGAAATGGAAAAAATTTCAGATAAAACTTCTCCTCCTTGGATGGTGTTTGGCAGGTCATTTGGAGAAAAGTCATGACTACTGTGGTAGTGTATGCTAAAGAGTAAACTTAGGCTGATATAGGGACGTTGGAGGAGGAAGCTGAAGGACAAGAGAGGTAGGATAAATCCAGTTGGAAGGCACCCAAGGAAGGCTAGATTAAAATTAACATTGATGGAGCTGCAAAAGGCAATCCGAGCAGCATTGGAATTAGAGTGGTCTGCAAGAATCATGTTGGGAAAATACTCTATTGGGAGCTATAGGGCATGGGCAAGGCCACGAACAATGAAGTAGAAGCCTTAGCTATCAAAGTTGCTTTTTTTTAGGCAATACGACAGGGCCATAGGAGGATAATCATAGAATCATATTTTAGGAGCTCTAGATTGCATAAGGAACTTTGTTTTGGAGATGTGGAGGTTGAGGACTCTTGTCACCCATGGAAAGTGGTTGAGTGAATTGGATGATGTATCTCAACTTATGTGGGTAGAGCTTTGAATATAGTGGTGGACTTCTTGGCTAAGATGGGTATCAAGAAGGAGGTAGGGGTTCATTGGCACAATGGCATGGCTACTGAGGATGAGAGGATTGGGTAGGTTGGTGAGTAAATCCAGCATTTGGCTGATTTGGATAGCCAACATAGACACATGGTTTAGGAGGTTTGGTTCCAATGTAGGTCTCCTTTTGGTTTTGTAACCAATAGTGGTTAGCTCTTAGGTTCTTGGGCTTCAGAGTCATGGAATATTTTTGGAAAGTTAAAAAGGGAGTGAGTGCTCTAGCTGGCTAAGATAGGGAGGAGTACCGTCCCAAATTATTATTTTTTTATTTTTTTTTAGCGAAAAACCCCTTGCGGGGCCGCCTTGGTCTGAGAGACCACGAACAGGGGGTTCTATACCGTCAAAGTCACCCGGGAGTCGCACCCGACCCTGCCCGCACCAACATTATCAATTGAATTTTGGGTACCCAATTCAGCTTTTTGGTAGGGTGGAGATTTGAACCTAGGACCTCCCTTGGAGGATTGCCCTCTCCTCTCCAACTCACCTACAACACCTGGGTGTACCGTCCCAAATTATAAATAATCTTTGCCCTAATATAATATTTTCAAAATTTTACCCCCAAGAAAAAGATAGATGGTATGACTTATGTGGAAAGATTCAAGATGCAACCTGCTCCATGAAGATTGAATGTCATTAGATATGCTAGTAAATACGTCTAAAGTAAAATAAAAAGTGCCTATACTTCCTTTTGAGAGCTCATAAGACTGGCTCCTAATTATTGATATATTGAGAGATTTAAACTTGGGTTGTGCTTTTATGATTACATCTAATTTTTGTCGCTCCACAATGGATGTTAACATAAAAATAAAAAGTGCTTTTTTAGGTCTCAACTTGACCATCAAACCTAATTGGCATCAAGGGAAACTTTTGCTTTTATTTATAAAGGTTGTTTATATTTGAATGCATCTTACATGTGATTTCAAGGTCCAATAGATCGTTCCTTCTATATTATATACTTTTAATCCTTTCTTTTGCCTCCTTTATGCAGTTTGGCTTCCAAAGACTAGAACTTTTCCCTTTCCAAAAAAATAGCATAGTTTGTGGGCTTATGTTTGAAGGTCAAGTAAATGTTACTTTTTAGCTGATCCATCTCTTCAACATTTCAAATTCTTTATAAATAAATTAATAATTATTTTTAAATCCTAAAGTCGAAGCAGTTGATGTATTAACTTTTTATTTTTTGGGGTGATTGTAGTCTAAGGAGTCTGAATTAGTCTAAATTTATCTTTGGACAAATAAAAAAATTATCTTATAATATGTTGATACAAATACTAAGACTACTACTTTACAAGCTTCCTCCTTACAACTGGTATTTTGTTATTTTTACAAAAACTGTGAAGGGAATCCCAAATCCATACAAAACTTTGGTTGTGGCTTCTAAAAGCAAAATCTAATAGGATGGATGTTGCTCAAACTTCAGCACCCCCAGGATGAGTAGCATTGTTAAATAAAAAGCAAAGAAGTTAATAATTGTTAAGGTGACTTGAAAAAAGAAATTACAAAAGCAGATTACTTCAAAAATAAGAAATGTGCTTTTGACAAATATTTTCTTTACAGCCTGTTGCTTTCAAGCAAAGTGACAATTTCCTTATTTATTAATCCTCATGTTGTTTTTTATTGACCGTTTCCATGTTTTTATATGTCAACTTTTTGGGTCCAACTTCTTCAGTATCATGTTCTTATAGGGTCAAAGAAGTCTGGCCCATATAAAGATATGATGCAGTCACTCCAAAACACCACTACCTAGACATATTGCAGGCAAGTTGGTCAAGCCTGACTGAACATGTAGCCACCACAACACACCACTACTTGATTATAACAAATTGGTGGGTTTTTCTTACATTTATTTTTTTTAATATGGACACAATATTTTTGATTGAAATATTTTTAGTTTCTTCCATGGGAGACCCAATATTATCGAAAAATATCATTCTTGTTAGTGTGAATTATTCTAACAAGGAATTAGAAGCATGAGTATGCAAGGCTATAGTTTGAGCAATACCTCATACAGATGAGCTAATCGGAAAAGCACACTTCCATCTTCAAGATCCTATAACAAGCAAAAGTTTTTTATCAATTAAAAACATTCCCATAACTAGAAGTTGATAGAAGATCACTTTTCCTGTTATTGGTATGAAGCAAACATTAAATATTGTATCTGTTCTTCGGAAGTTCATATGCTTTACTAGTAATTTCATCTATGGATACAGACTGAGATTTTTGTAAGCTTGTTGTCTAATCATCTCTATCAGATTGCAAAAGACAAATACTGTGTTTAATTTTCTATATTACTAATGATCTAATAGCATGAGAACAATAACCTGAAGGGTGATTAATGCAACATTGTTTGGTAAAGAATAAGTCGGATCCATCGTTGTAAAACTAGATTTATGAGAAGCTTTCCAGTTGTCTACATTCTGTTAAACAAAATACATTAGTATATGAGGAAAAAAGATTATAGCTCAGTAGTCATTTAATTGAAGAAACTGTTCAGCATATAAATAAATAAATAAATATATATATATACATATATATACACCTCTTGTGAAAAAGCTAATAATAGTGGAGAATAGATTTCTTGTCCAGTTGTTCGACGCCACTGTGCACCATTTCCCATGGGATTGACACTAACATAATAGGTACCTCTCACCTAGAAATACAGAACACGTAGAATCATCAAAATTGTCCTAGATATGCAGAGCTAAGCAACTTTTGAAATCATTTAAGATATTGTGTATTTTAGAGAAATGAGTTCTCTTTAACTATGAGAGGCTTCTGATATTCATATGAAAACAAACATTTTTGCAAAAGACACCATCATCAAAATACATTACATAAATAGCATAGTAAATATATAGGGCATAAAGTCTTTTACGAAACGCTTGTTTTTATACCAGTGCATAAAGTCCTATGTGCAATTCAAAAGTGGATGTAATTCATTTATCCAAAATTTTACTTCTAAAATCTACATATTTCAATCATTCAACATAAGTTTTTGGAATACAATTAGAATACAGGATCCAATTTATAAAGAGCCCCAAGAAAAAGCATAAACCAAAATTAATAAGTAAAAGCAATTGCTACACGAAAATATTGCATTCTAATTGCATAATAACAATAAAAATGATGCAATTGAAAGTAAACTATGTAAAAGAATTAAGGGGCTTCTATCATACTTCTGAAATGATGACCTTACAGGAATTTTGACCATCAAGAAAATCAAGTCCTTGATAGAGTTTTCTTCCACATAATGAAGCTAAATAAGTCCATGTTTAGAAATTATTTCAACCATAACTTGTATAATATGAAAAAGTTTGAAGATTCCTATAATAATAAAACAGATCCAAAAATAATCTATGACGACGCTCATTTTCAAGTAGCCTAAAAGAGTTAAGTCAAATATATACATTTAAAACAATAGTTGTTACAAATGGTAAATAAAATTAAAGCTGGGGGAGTGACCTCAAATCTAGTCTACTTTCATAATGACGATTTTGATATTAGCATGCACTTCCATTAACCGTCTGAATGCATGAAGTCTTGGATATGTGCAAAAATGAATTCTAGTAAACTGCAGTGTCTTATAGGGATCAAACATTATAAAAGAAAACCATAGACACTGAACCATATTTGACACATTACATAAAATTCATTAATGAAAAACAAATAAATGCAACAAATATATTTGTTAAATTTCTGTACCGTTAGTCCTTCACAGTTTGTTCCCACACAATCAGTTTCATCTAAATGTTGACCATCAAGAAAATCAAGTCCTTGATAGAGTTTTCTTCCACATAATGAAGCTAAATAAGTCCATGTTTAGAAATTATTTCAACCATAACTTGTATAATATGAAAAAGTTTGAAGATTCCTATAATAGTAAAACAGATCCAAAAATAATCTATGACGACGCTCATTTTCAAGTAGCCTAAAAGAGTTAAGTCAAATATATACATTTAAAACAATAGTTGTTACAAATGGTAAATAAAATTAAAGCTGGGGGAGTGACCTCAAATCTAGTCTACTTTCATAATGACGATTTTGATATTAGCATGCACTTCCATTAACCGTCTGAATGCATGAAGTCTTGGATATGTGCAAAAATGAATTCTAGTAAACTGCAAAGTCTTATAGGGATCAAACATTATAAAAGGAAACCATAGACACTGAACCATATTTGACACATTACATAAAATTCATTAATGAAAAACAAATAAATGCAATAAATATATTTGTTAAATTTCTGTACCGTTAGTCCTTCACAGTTTGTTCCCACACAAACAGTTTCATCTAGATGTTCACCAATCCCTTCAAAATCATAATGGAGCAACCGCCTATTAAAATAGAAGAAAATATTTTAGTTTTCAAACCATTCTCTGCATCACAGTGCTAAATATCATCAATTATAAAATTGCCTGGAAAATCATTTGACTGCTTAAAAAAACAATGCAATTTCTTGATCCTTTGGAATATATTAACAATAGACAAACCTGTGAAGCATCATTTCAAGTTGCCCATCTTGAATGCTTGAACCTCCAACAGCGCGGTCAACCAAAACTGAAAACTCTGTTTTGTTATCCGTCATATACATCCCAAGGTTAATCTGCCAAATTTGTCAAAAACATTGGATATACCAAAGGTTTTCAAACCTTGAAAAGGTAAGCAAGCCACATGCAAGATCGTATATAAAATTAAAAAGCTCGATCAGTGTATTAAAAAATTTGCATTGTATTCTTCCTAGGACTCTAATTTCCAAGAGCTTTTACCCGGGAATAAATTTGGCATGCTTTATGAATGAGAAGGTTCAACAGTTTATGCCCCACCCATATAACATTACGATTATGTTATCATGATATTACAACAAACTACTTTGTCATGGCATTATAACAAACAATAATATCATAGCACCTATAGGAATTGAATTTTGGTGGGTTCTTTTGTGATCCAAGCATTCTCACCAGTTGAACTTCAATCCAATGGACAAGATTATTCTTTTTTTTTTTCTTCGCCCCCTGCAATGGGAGCAAAAAATCACCTATTTTATATTAATTTCAAAGTGCTGATCTAGCTGAGCACCATCGGCTATTAGCTAGTCACAAGCATACTATTTTCCAAGTCTGCGTGAGCTTTAAAGGTCTCCCATCTGTTATAGGCTTGATTTCATGATAACAACTAGATCTATCATGGTAGCTTTGAAACTACTAGGAGTGAAACGAAAAAAAGTTACATGAAATATTGCTTTGAAGTTAAAAGATTCTAAACTTCCTAAATCCATTTTACTTGCTTGCATGGCCTGCCGCCAAAGGCTAAGACCTTGGACTCTGAATTTGGCACCTTCATGCCCTAGGGTTTCTTCTTGTATCTACAAGTTATTGCATGCATAACCATGTTAACTGGGATACAATGGTGAGCCTACCCCCAAGAGAATGAGAAATAAAAAAGACATGTGGTAAGCTTTTGAAATTATGAGACAAGTGATAAGTAACTCACCTACCTTCAAGAGATAAGATAATTCTATTGATGGTCATAGATGGCCAAAGCAAGCCAATGAGATTCATTGAAAAGAGTTGTTACAATGCATTGTAGTAACCAAAAAGTACTACAAAAATAAGCTAAGTTAGAGTAAAGAATCTAGAATAAACTACATGGAAATGGAACAATTGTATGGCATGAAATTATAACCTTGATGGTTATCCATAATGGGTAAACCCTAACATGCTAAAAATAATGGTGAAGTAAGAGCTATAAGTCAAGGTACAATAGAAATGGAAAGGAGCTTAAGCACCAACATTAATCTAAAGTGGGATGCCATGTAAAAGCATAGTTGTCATCATTGGCAACTATCCCAAAAACGTCAACATAGGGTCTAATGATAATCCCTAGAGAATGGCCAAGACTAAAAGGGCCTAGTTGGATAATCATGGGAGGACATAGAGTTCAACCCCTCAAGACTCTTCTTGCATCTATGGCTATGGAACCAATGGACGAGGATAGGATACTAGTAAGTCATATCTATCTACAACTCCTTGTTATGTGAGGAGTGGCTGAAACCTGATGCTGGAGAACTGCAATCCTATCCTACCACAAGCAAGAAGAAAGAACTAAATCCCTAGTAGCCACTCTTGTATGTAGACAAAGGCGCACAAATCCGTCATTAACATTTTAGAGAGTTGTATCTTCAAATTAATGCTTATTACTTTTGACAACAAAGATAGAGTGAAAGAATGAGGTGATTAGTTAAGTCGAATTCAATCTCCCCTATAATTGACACTAAAGAGTGATAGATTCCATGAGGAATAGAGCCAAGCATCTTTGGATAGGATAGTTGAAAAAGGTCACAAGCAATCCACTTGAGTCTCTATACAAGAAATAGTACCTCCCTTGAATCTCATAATAAACAAGACACCTGAAGGTAAAATGTTCTTCAGTCTCGACCCGTGAGGGATGTCGTAGTGGTAAGTCCTTGGGTTTTCATCCAGGAGATCCAAGTTCAAAACTTGGTAAGAGTGGACTAAGACCCCTCATGAAAACCCGTGCAAACTTTAATTTTTATCAAGTGGCATTAGCTCAACCGGTTAGATTCCTCAATATTTAAAGAGGATACCAAGGTTCAAATCTTGCCCAATGATACATGGATAATAAGATTCCTCAATATGTGGTGATGATGTACTACGAGTGGGGCCCGTTTCAATCCCATATAACCAATTGAAAAAAATGTTCTTTAATATCCAGCTCCCTAATAGTGCAAAGACAACATACCTTATCCTCTTAAGGAATATGGTGGTCTATCTCTGCCACAAGAGAGGGAAGGGCCATTGAAAGGGAAAAGTGTAAGGAGATGTAGGTAGGCAAATTGATGTCTGCAATTAGTGAATAAGTATTAACAATTTGTGTTATTTTGTAGTTGTACATGAGGTGTTTGACAAAATGTGCGTACATATATTTGATAATGTTATATTGTACGTGATAATGTAAGGTTAAGTTATGTATGGCAGCAAAGTCATCCATCATAAGTTAGTTTGTCCTATAGTGGGAAATGTCATGTAAATGCATATGAAATGTAATTTAGGGAAATGATGAGGTGTCAAGTAGTTGGAGGGTGCAACTAATTTCTAGTTGTATAAATAAGTCCCTCCCCTCATTCATTTATGAGAGAAGGTTGGGCGTATGAGCGTAGAGTGGTGGCCGATGCGTATGGTATGATGCAATCGGGTCATGTATGCAGTCATGAAGAGTATTCTGCATAGGGTTTGCAGACTATATATGTAATGCTATTACTATACAACCATTGTTAATACAAATCTGCTCATATTTATTTATCATTTGCTATTGCTGTTATTGTTGTTTTTTGTGTATTGTTATTGTTAATGGTTGCAGATCTGTAGATTTATTTAAGTAGAAATGGAATTAAGTTTTAGTATGTTAAATTTCATTTCTATAGGGGGCACCAACTAAGTTATGTAAGCAAAAAATTTCATATCTTTAGCCTTTGCAACAAAAAAGGGAGCTGAACTTGTAGTAATTGGGAGTCCAAATAGAAGTGTTGAAAAGTCTTGAAGAGGAATTCTATGATTGCCATAACAAGTGCAATGAGTAAATACAAACATATTTGGGCTAGCAACAGGAATAGAAGTAGTTTTTGTCCAAAAGTGTTAGGAGGTGAAGTCAATATCCAGATCTCCAATGTTCTTCAGAAGAGAGGTGCATGGTGGTGCAGCTTATAAAGAGGAAACAAACAAAGATTCTCGTAGTCTTCCTTTGGGAGAGGAAACAAACAGTTTTTTGGACTCTTCCTTTGGAAGAGGAAACAAACAGTTTTTTGGACTCTTCCTTTGGAAGAGGAAACGAACAGTTTTTGGACTCTTCCTTTGGGAGAGGAAACGAATAGTTTGTTTTTTCTATAAAAGAGGAATGATCCCTTGCATGTAAATGTTGATTGAATGTAATTCTGCCAAAATCAATAAAAGATCAAGCTGCCATTGCCCCGTGGTTTTTCCCCGCACATTGCAGGTTTTCCACGTAAAATCTGTGTTACTGTTTTTTCTTGTGTTATTGTGTTTTTCTGCTTGCATAAGATTTTGCTATAATTTCTAACATCTAGTATCAGAGCCTAGGTTTTGTGTGAGTGGGAGCTGCAACAATGACTGTAAGTTTAACCAAGTTTGAGATTGAAAATTTTGATGGCAAGAACTTCGCCCTATGGAAGATGAAGGTGGAGGATTTGTTGGTTCAAAATGACCAAGCCCTAGCCCTGAAAAGGGTCGCGAGTAAACCAAGCAACATGAAAGATGAGGAGTGGGCAACGTTGGATAGGAAGGCGGTTTCTACAATCCATATTGCCTAGCAGACTTCGTCTTGTCCAATGTTGTTGAAGAAAAGACCACGGAAGCCCTTTGGAAGAAGCTTAAAAAGTTGTATGAGATGAAATCTACAACAAATAAGGTTTTATGAAAAAACAACTTTACAGCCTAAGGATGAAGGAGGGTTCATCTGTGGCAGATCACCTGAATGAGTTTAATACCCTTATCAGTAAATTGGTTTCAGTTAATGTGAAGATGGAAGATGAAGACAGAGCTATCACCCTACTTTGTTCCCTCCTAGGGACTTGGGATCATTTGGTGATGACCATCAACAATTCATCATCAGGAACTCTAACTTTTGATGATGTGGTGGCCGCTTTGTTGGCAGAAGAGTTGAGGCAAAAAACGTCTTTGGAATCCTCAACCAATGAAGCCCTAGCTGTGAGAGGTCGATCTTTTGAGAAGAGTCAACAAAGTAGATCACAGTCCAGATCTAAGTCTAAAGGACACAAGCTGAAAGGGAAGTGCTGGCATTGTGGGAAGCCAGGGCACTCAAAGAAGGATTGTTGGCAATTAAAAAAGGAAAAAAATGGTGAAAAGCAATTTCAACCATCAGCTAAGGCCAGTACATGTCATGTCCACTTTCTGAGCTCGTCAGCATTGGCACAGTGCATAGCCTATTCACGCGATCCTGTAGGCTATGGGAGCAGTTTAAGGATCTTGGAAGTCAGCTGGAACAGTTTCCTATTTTTTAGGGCCGTGCTTTTTTCAGAACAGTTTCTATATTTGGACAGTTCGACCAAAAGGGTATCAAAAATACTATCAGATGTTGGCTTGGGTCTTCTGGTTCAATTATTTTAATACTCGTAATTATTTAATTATAAAGTCGTATTTAATTAAATAGACTTTATATTATGTGTGCACATAAGTCACTTAAGTGAATTATTAATTATTTGATAAAGTGACTTAGGGAGACATAAGGATTTATTAAAAAGGGGGTTTTTTATCCCACATTGGTTATGTTATGATACGACCAGTGCCCGAGTCAATAATAAATAAAGTGGTCGGGCTCTCATTCCAGCATCCTTGAATATTGAATATATTGCTTGATGCATTTTGGATAATTTGCTTGCAGATTCGAGCTTGTTGAGAACGGAAACTCTCGACAAGGACATCTACTATGGCTGTGAAAGATCAGCTCTATTGGATTTTGATTGTCTTCATTCAGAGGGCAAATTGGAGATCAAAGAGAATTTTTGGTTCGTCATTGATATCTTGTGTGTGTTGGGAGATAGCAGCGATTTAGACCTGGAGACGATACTTATTTGGAGGCTGTAGCAGTTCACTATTCACGCGGTACTGTAGCAGTTTACTATTCACGCGGTACTGTAGCAGTTTACTATTCATGCGGCACTATAGCAGTTTACTATTCATGCGGTACTGTAGCAGTTTACTATTCAAGCGGCACTGTAGTAGTTACTATTCACGTGGCATTGTAGCAAATTACTATTCACGACACTATTTCCAGAACGTGGATTGCTGCGATTTGTTTTCAGACTTGAGGAAAATCGGGTATTTTCAGTGTTGTTCATCATTGTAATTTCCCTTGCAATTAAGTTGTTCCAGTTTGTGAATCTTTCTTTCAGTAGTATACTATATGTTTAAATCCCATAAAAATACCCAAAAAAAAAGAGCATATATTTGAATAAAAGAGCAAAAATTTGTGTTTTTTTACTAGTCAAAATAGATAGGAAACAATCAAGAATAGGGTGGGTTGTTACAGTACAGTAAATTCTGGAGAGATGGCAACATGTGAGGCTTTCTGTATAAGCAACAACAAATCTATTTTATATACCTGGGTTTTGGACTTGGGTGCATCTTTCCACACGTCTCCTCACAGAGACTGGTTTGAAAAATATCAGCCATATAATGGTGGGAAGGTCTACTTGGGTGATGATCACCCTTTAGAAATTGTGGGAAGAGGGGACATAAGGATTAGGTTGGACGATGGTAAAGAAAGGATGTTATGTGATGTATGACATGTGCCAGATTTGCGAAAGAATTTGCTCTCAATCAAGATGATGGATAAGCTAGGGTTTCTATCACTTTCTGTAACAACTATTGCAAAATTACCAGAGGTGTTATTGTAGTAGCAAAGGGAGAATCTTATGGGACCCTATATCGTTTATGCGGTGATACAGTGACAAACCATGCAGCAGCAACAACTTTTGTTCAGGATGCAGTAATGCTATGGCATCAACGCCTAGGCCATATGAGTGAAAAAGGTCTGAAAATTCTGCATAACAGAGGTATGCTTTCTGGGATTAAGTCTTGCAATTTAGAATTGTGTGAGCACTATATTTTTGGTAAACAAAAGAGGGTTCGGTTTACTGCAAGCCCCGGTAAGAGTTCTGATTTTCTGCAACTTATACATTCGGATATATTTGGACCAGTCCCCACTCAGTCCTTAAATGGTGCCATCTATTTTCTGACTTTTATAGATGATTATTCTAGGAGAGTGTGGGTTTATTTTATGAAGAAGTCGGAAGCTTTGCAGAAATTTAAAGAGTTCAAAACTTGAGTAGAGAAAAGTTTGGGCAAACTTGTTTTATGTCTTAGGTCATATAATGGGGTGAATATTGCTCCAAGGAATTTGATAAATTTTGTACGTAGGAAGGAATTAAACACCAGAAGATTGTACCATATACTCCATAGCAAAATGGTGTGGCTGAGCAGATGAATCGCAAAATCATGGAACGTGCAAGAAGCATGCTCATCGCATCCATGTTGGATAAAAGGTTTTGGGCAGAGGCTATTAATACAACTGTTTACCTCATTAACAGGTCACCTACGACTGCGTTGGATGAACAGATTCTAGAGGAGGTTTGGTGTGGTAAGCCATTTGATTAATCTCATTTGCATACCTTTGGTTGTGATGCATTTGCCCATGTGCCTAAAGAAAAAAGGTCCAAAATTGACCCAAAGTCAAGCAAATGTGTTTTTCTCGGCTACGGAGATTCAGTAAAGGGGTATAGACCATGGGATCCTACTTCCCACAAGGTAATTATTAGCCGAGATGTTATTTTTGATGAAAAATCCATGCAAAGGAAGGAGGTACAACAAACACCTAATGTTGTACCAGTTGAAGTAGACATGAACGAAGATGAAAATGAAAATCAGCATGCTGAAATTTTTGACCAGCATGCTGAATTTTTTGACCAACATGTAGAACAACAAGTAGAGCAGCCACAACAATCACAAGACCAAGAGCCACAATCAACAAATCATTGGGTTAGAAGATCTACACGTCCACAAAAGTGTCCAAAAAGGTATTCTCATGTTTATCAGTCCTCTTTTGCTTTGTTAACTGATGATGGTGAGCCTAGTTCATTTCAGGAAGCTAGAGAGTCTGAGAATGCAGAAAAGTGGAGGAAATCCATGGAGGAGGAAATTGAGGCACTGCGCAAGAATAAAATGTGGGAACTTGTGGATCTCCCACCTAGAAGAAAGGCTATTGGAAACAAGTGGGTTTACAAAGTAAAGAAAAACAACGATGGGTTGTTGGAATGCTATAAAGCTCGCTTGGTTGCTAAAGGCTATGTGCAAAAGTCAAGTATAGACTTTACTGAAATATTTCCTCCACTTGTGAAGATGACTACTGTTAGAGTTTTACTTGCACTTGTAGCAGCACAGGATTTAGAACTGGATCAGCTTGATGTAAAGATTGCTTTCCTGCATGGTGATCTTGAGGAGGAGATTTATGTGGATCAACCTGAGGGCTATGAAGAAAGAGGCAAAGAGCATTTGGTTTGCAGACTGAAGAAATCTTTGTATGGGTTGAAACAGGCACCAAAGATGTGGTACAAAAAATTTGACACGTTCATGAAGAGCCAAGGTTTCAGCAGGATTGAAGCTGACCATTGTGCATACTATAAGAGGTTTAATGATGGCAGTTTTATAATTTTGCTGTTGTATGTTGATGATATGCTGGTTGCAGGCCCCAAAATGAAGAAAATCATTGATCTTAAGGCTTAGTTGGCTAGGACATTTGAAATGAAGGATTTAAGAGCAGCAAACCAAATATTAGGGATGAAGTTACACAGGGACAGAAAAGGAAGAAAGATCTGGTTAAGTCAAAAGTCATATATAGAAAAGATTCTGTAGCGCTTCAATATGCAGAATGCAAAACCAGTTAGTACCCCACTTCTTTCACACTTAAAATTGTATTCTAACCAGTGTCCTAGAACAGAAGCATAGAAGACAAGCATGTCTCGTGTACCGTATTTATTAGTAGTAGGAAGCCTCATATATGCCATGGTGAGCACCAGACCGGATATTGCCCAAGCAATGGGAGTAGTTAGCCGGTACATGGCAAATCCTGGTAAGGAGCATTGGAATGCGGTGAAGTGGATATTTAGATATTTAAGAAGCACTTCAGATGTTGCTATTTACTACGGATCGGATAGTTTGAAAGTTAAAGGTTTTGTGGATTCTAATTATGGTGGAGATAGAGATGGGAGAAAGTCCACTACAGGATAGACTTTCACTCTTGCTGATGGAGCTATGAGTTGGGCTTCTAAGTTGCAGTATGTGGTGGCTTTATCAACCACTGAAGCAGAATATACTGCAGCGACTCATGCCAGCAAAGAGGCAATTTGGCTAGAGCGATCGTTGGGTGACTTCAAGGTAATGCAGGGAAAAATTACGTTGCATTGTGATAGCCAAAGTGCTATTCAGCTAGTGAAGAACTCAACATTCCATGATCGCACGAAACACATTGATGTCAAGTACCACTTTATAAGAAATGTGGTGGAAGAAGGTAGGATCCTATTGCAGAAAATCGACACTGAAGTGAATCTTGCAGATATGCTTACTAAGCCGGTCAAGACAGAGAAGTTTGAGTGATGCAAAACTTCTCTGGGCTTTCAAAAAATGTGATAAGGGCAGCATTGGGCAATTGGCACTTGGATGGAAAAACATAGGCAAAGAATTCCTGTATATCGATTTCAAGTCGGAGAATGTTAGGAGGTGAAGTCAATATCCAGATCTCCAATGTTCTTCAGTAGAGAGGTGCATGGTGGTGCAGCTTATAAAGAGGAAACAAACAATATTCTATAGTCTTCCTTTGGGAGAGGAAACAAACAGTTTTTTTGACTCTTCCTTTGGAAGAGGAAACAAACAGTTTTTTGGACTCTTCCTTTGGAAGAGGAAATGAACAGTTTTTGGACTCTTCCTTTGGAAGAGGAAATGAACAGTTTGTTTTTTCTATAAAAGGGGAATGACCCCTTGCATGTAAATGTTGATTTAATGTAACTCTGCCGAAATCAATAAAAGATCAAGCTGCCATTGCCCCGTGGTTTTTCCTACACATTGCAGGTTTTCCACGTAAAATCTGTGTTACTGTTTTTTCCTGTGTTATCGTGTTTTTCTACTTGCATAAAATTTTGCTATATTTTCTAACGAAAAGCAAGAGGGGATGAATCCCTCCATCTCTTCTTTAAGAAAGCCACATGTAAAGGAAAGCCTACAAACCCAACAAAGCCATCACTTAAGATTATTTACATGAATGACAATACGACAATCAAGGTGTTTGATAGTAACCAGATATTTACCTTCTCTTTCCTCATAAGGACTATCTTTAGCCATAAATACATTTCCTTAATCACCATTAAATATGAGACCAAAGGTGGCATCAATGATCAAATAGACATTCCAATGAAGAGTTGGAAATAAAAAGGGACAAATAGGGAAAGAACAAACTGACCTATCTTCCCCCACATGCCAACAATCAAGCACATCATTCCAAACTCCAATTGGAATGAAAAAACATAGGCAAAGAATTCCTGTATATCGATTTCAAGTGGGAGAATGTTAGGAGGTGAAGTCAATATCCAGATCTCCAATGTTCTTCAGCAGAGAGGTGCATGGTGGTGCAGCTTATAAAGAGGAAACAAACAATATTCTATAGTCTTCCTTTGGGAGAGGAAACAAACAGTTTTTTGGACTCTTCCTTTGGAAGAGGAAACAAACAGTTTTTTGGACTCTTCTTTTGGAAGAGGAGATGAACAGTTTTTGGAGTCTTCCTTTGGGAGAGGAAATGAACAGTTTGTTTTTTCTATAAAATGGGAATGACCCCTTGCATGTAAATGTTGATTTAATATAACTCTAAATCAATAAAAGATCAAGCTGCCATTGCCCCGTGGTTTTTCCTGCACATTGCAGGTTTTCCACGTAAAATCTGTGTTACTGTTTTTTCTTGTGTTATTGTGTTTTTCTGCTTGCATAAAATTTTGCTATATTTTCTAACAAAAAGCAAGAGGGGATGAATCCCTCCATCTCTTCTTTAAGAAAGCCACATGTAAAGGAAAACCTACAAACCCAACAAAGCCATCACTTAATATTCTTTACATGAATGACAATACGACAATCAAGGTGTTTGATAGTAACAAGATATTTACCTTCTCTTTCCTCATAAGGACTATCTTTAGCCATAAATACATTTCCTTAATCACCATTAAATATGAGACCAAAGGTGGCATCAATGATCAAATAGACATTCCAATGAAGAGTTGGAAATAAAAAGGGACAAATAGGGAAAGAACAAACTGACCTATCTTCCCCCACATGCCAACAATCAAGCACATCATTCCAAACTTAATGTGCACTAGGTGATTACCAAGGATCATCAACATGAACATTGTATAACAAAAGTATCATATGCATCTTGGTTGATGAATAGGAATCATATGATGTTAAATGTCCATGAAGTGCCTTACAACAAATGAGTGATGTGTCTTGAAGGAGAGGCCTTTATTAAAATGCATAAAATCTCACATTAATAAGACATGCCAAAGTTTTTTGAGACAAGGTTTAGAAGACTTAAGGATTAAATTTAAACTGTGTGCACCTCCATTCACCAAAGTGTCAAGACCAAGCCCATAACCAAGAACGGTGCTATGAAGATAACCTTTTTGGTCAAAATGAAGAGCACAGCTGGCAGATCTGAACATAGTACAAAGTAAGGTCTACCTAACTTCAAATTCCCTCCAATCCAAGGGCATAATCTTTATGCTGCCATAAACATCCCTCAATAGCCTCGATGCTTGGAAGATTCAACACCTCCTCACAGAATGACATTGCATATTCCTTTCCAACAGATGCTCACTGGTATATTTCAAATGTCTACCACAAACAGTGCATCACACTAACAAAAACACAGTGAAGGTATCTGATGCGGGTTCTCTATGCAAAAGCATATGATCAGAAGTAGAGCTTTCCACCCTGCTATATATCTCAGAATTCCTTTGAGACTTAATAGACTTGTCATTGTGCTTATGACATATTTAGTAACTCTTTGCATATAGCACGAATCCATTATTGTTGAGGTTCATATTCATTATCATGAGAAGGCGAATTTGCATGCAACATATGTTGAAATTCCTATGGCAGGTCTTTCCAATTTTGATCATCATTAATAACAATGGGGTAGCTGCATTCTTCACTTTGAGAGATTGTTTTGGCTGGTAGATCCGCCACTTTGTGCCCTTCTTGGTGAATGTGATTAAATGATATTATGTGGAAAATCCTTACCAAAATCTTAATATCTCTAAGTACTATATCCAAGCACCAATCCTTGATTGGAGATAACGAAGCTGAGTTAACACTGTCAATCAGTGTTTTAGAATCAGACTTGATTATAATATATTTTAAGTGTCTCTTACTAGCTTCCTTCACATTGAAATCAATTTCCGTAGCTTCAACATAGTTATTTGTATTATGGCCCACAGTGCTCATGCAATAGAAAATGTAATTTTCATCCTCACTTCTACAAATGTTTCCCATGCGCATAGCATCCAGATTGCCCCTAGACGCTCCATCAACACTGATCTTAACCCAATCCTATGGTGGATTTGTCCAATGCACCAGGTGAGCCCCATTATTTCCTACCCCATAATTGGGAAAGATGGTTAAATTGTTGAGAAATCAAAATAATTCTATTTCTTTTTGTTGTTTGATGTGCTGGTGAACATGAACTTGAAATAATTGTTACATCAAATGTTGATGATTTAATTAAGTACAAGGTTATGATTTTCGATTCTATTTAATTGACAATTAAATAATTACAACTATAGGTAATGAACCCCATATAAGTAATGATTAAGATGCGGGAATATTTAAATCCCATCAACAATCTTGCATAACTTTTCCTTTCAGCCATAGTTTGATAATTTCTATTTCAGTTTGCCTTTTTGCTTATATAGTTGAAACTTGGACTATAGTTAAAATTCAAAATTTGTAATGTTTCAAACTTTCTATGCTAGTAATTGAGAATTCCTAAATGCCTATGGTTTTGGTTTTGTTTATACATGGATTTGATGTTTGGTCCTTTGAGGTAACTTAATTTGATTATTTTCCATTTATATTATGTTGTGTTGGATATGCATGCTTAAATTTTTTATTTGTATATATTTCTATATGTACTCTCTCTCTCTCTCTCTCTCTCACACACACACACACACACATATATGTCATACCCCAATCGTTTTGCCATCATTTCCCTAAAACACATACTTGGATCCCAAAGATATCCCCATTGTATAATAATGTCACATAAATATAATATTCAAAACTTTAATATATACATGGTTATAAAGGCAATTTAAATATAGAATTTGACATGAATAGCAAGCAAAAGAAACAAAGAAGAAGAGATTGGATTATTTTCCACAAGTGACAAAAGGTCTATGGGACTCGAAAAATGTACAGTTTGGTTACAACAGCATGAAGAGAGTCATACAAATGCTTGTGAATTGAAGATACAAGTACAAAATATTGTGTGCAACATATGATATGGTAGCAAGTGACACACATACAACTCAAATATAGTACAACCAAGGCTCAAATGGCCATAGGAGATCTATTTTTGGGAGAAGAAAGAGCCTCAATACCATAGCAATCACTCATTTGTGTCCATATGTAAGTGTTTATCAGCTTTTAATGTTAATAGGCCAATGCAAGTATTGATAATGTCAAAAATGGAAGAGTCTCCTTCAGGCTTATTCAAATGTTTCAACAGCTCCATAATGCTTATTCAGATGTCACCGAGAACTCCATAATGTTATGTAAATGTCATCAATGAATACTTAAATCTTATCTAAACGTCAATAATGACTCCTTAAGGATTATTCAAATGTTATATCCTTAATATGAAAGTAATTTGAAAGAAATATCATCATCAATATGCTATTATTCCTTGGCTTGGTTTGAATCAAAGAAATTCTATTTTTTACAAGTGTGCCACTTCACCTTGAAATCTTAGGCATATATAAATAAACTACATGATGTGAAATTTCCTGTGTAGAATATGATCAAGTCCAAAGAGAGATAATTTCTTATGATTATGGCCACATAAGAACCAACCAAACATTCACAGTTCCAATTGGTTGTGTTCTATCTATGGATCCCAACTTGAGTTAGTTGTCAGCCAACAAAATGCGATGAATGTCACAATCAAGGTGATTTATTATACTTAAGTCATATATAATGTACTACGTTATTCACAATCCCAACCACCAACCAAGGATTCATAGTTCCAATTGGCTGTGTTCTATTTTAGATTGTATGAGGCCCAACTTGACTTAGTTGTCAGCTAGCACAATTAAGGTGATTTATTATACTTAACATAGTCATATATAACATATTGAGTTATTTAGGTCTTAACAGCTTTTTGAAATTGTTTATATGGAATTAAAAGGGGTTCACCCATATTGACCACTTAGTGGTATTACAACAGCTTGGCAATTATGCATATATCTCTTGGTAGGATTCAAACCATGGTCTCGTTGAAAATCGAGGAATTTAACCAATTGAGCTCATACCATTTGATAAGTCTTCATAGTTTTTCATACGATATTTCTCTTATATATATAACACCTTTCTTAAAGCTACCATGATTTGTATGCTATGTAAACATTTTATGGCACATTTGTTCTTAGATATGCATGAATCCAATATAAATTTGAATGACATAAAGCAACAGATTTCTGGTGCTTTACATGTTTGCTTCTATGAATTAACTTGTAAATACGAATGAAAGACTCTTGCATCATCAATAGATGAAAAATCACTCAAAGCGTTCTTAATTACAAATGCAATCTTACAATCAAAGAAAAAGGATTTGTATTCATATAACTATTTGTGTATATATAATACTTGATTATAAAAGTTATATCTAAAGCTGATGAGAAACAAAAATGCATAAATATTAATTTTATAGAGTACGTTGGCTTGTCCATAAAAATAACACTTACTGGATAATAATTCCCTGCGACAGGCTGGGTCACTTTTAGATTCCAGTCTGCTCTGTAATTCCGCACCTATTTCACACAACCACATAACAGTTCAAATTTTCTTGTTTCAAGGAGATAATGCTATATAGTTGTGCATAGAAATACAATGAAATACATAATGCATACGAAGTTACCAAATACAGTTGATTTTGGTTATCCAACCAATGCCAGCATGATTCTAAAATTACATTATGATCCATAAAATAGATTTATGAAGGCATATTCCTGATTAGTCAAGCTATGGACATGTAGACATCTAAGAAGTCACGATTAATCTTTGGGACATACTATTATAAACCATCTAATTATATAACATGTACATTCTAAAAAGGTTTAGAAAAGATGTCAAAGGATAGTCACACAAATTGGTCAATAAAGACAAGTGAACTAGAAGTAGATATGAGGATGGAGTCAAATGTAATTGCCTACAACGAGCATTCAGAAGTACGTCAAAAATTGGATTAGAATGTTAAAATACATGTCATGATAAGCCATTATGTCTCCAATATCCATTGGTCACAATTTTAGGGCAACCTACAACTTATTAGCGAATGTCCAAAGTTGAAACATCCACGGATGAATAAAATGTTAGAGGTTGTTTGCAATTATAGCAATATTGCATCACAGTAATGAATATTTTAACACTTTAGCTTAAACCCAGGTGTTGTAGGTGAGTTGGAGAGGAGAGGGCAATCCTCCAAGGGAGGTCCCAGGTTCAAATCTCCACCCTACCAAAAAAGCTGAATTGGGTATCCAAAATCCAATTGATAATGTTGGTGCGGGCAGGGTCGGGTGCGACTCCCGGGTGACTTTGACGGTGTAGAACCCCCTGTTCATGGTCTCTCAGACCAAGGCAACCCCGCAAGGGGTTTTTTGCTTTTAAAAAAAAAAACACTTTAGCTTAAAGGATTCCGCACTCCCCTCCCCAATTTGTTTTTGGATATGTATACCTACAAAGGAATTAGAAATGAGGCCTTGCTTCTTGTAGACAAATGTTTAGTCCTACTCATAATCTGAAGTTAAATGCTTGGTCCTACAGTTCGTTTCATAATCTGGTGGTACATTTTTAATTAGACCGGGACATTAGTCATAGGGAGAATAATGATTGCTGTCATCATAGTTAGTTGGGATTTTGGGGAAGTAATGCATACGGTCATCTTTGAAACCATTGTTAAACTACCTTATAAGCACAAACAAACAGTCATCTCCTCATATTGGTATTCTTGCATACATTTTGAAATTTCAACCAGGGATTAGTCTTCTGAAGACATCCAACGCCCTTCTTCACATGCATAATTCCACAAAAAAAATATTTATTTGCATTATCACAAATTTATTTCCAAATACAGGAAAAACAATAAGTAATCAGCAACTGAATTGGAATTAATTTGCAATGTGTGTCATGGTGAAATGGAAGAACTTTAAGTCATAAAGGGACTGGTTTTTAAATTTTCGGATTCAACTCGCCAGAAGATGACTTTTCACTACCCTCTGGTTCACCTCTACAGCTATACCTGTGGCATTTCCCATGTGCTCCCTGTACTTGGCTGCAGATTGACCTGCTAATGTTAATAAACAATTGGAACCATTCATGGCCGAATTTCAGAAAACCTTTTGGCAAGAGCTCTGAATGAAAACTCATATGATCTGTTGCAATCACAATAGATCCAGAATTGAATGATTTCGATAGCCTTCACTCTTTGTCTTCATGTTTTAGCTTTATATGCTTCTGTTATCTTTCTGAATACTCTAAAGCTTTAATTGCAGTTTTACTGTTTATACATATTTATCATTCAGCACATGTCTCTCCTTATGCCCCATTTTTCTTTTCTTGACTACAGTTTCACAAGGTGCATTATGTTCAAATTATATATGTGACTTGGTTGGTGAAATTATGGATATCTACTGGAAATTATAATTAGGAAACAAAATGCATGCATGAGTCAACCAAAAGACCAAAAAAAGAGACAGGTATTTTATTTCCTTGCTCACCTAGATTTTGCATTTAATCTTAATGCTCAATTGATGTAAAGTTTTTTCCCCTTCCTTTTTAATAAATACATTGAAGTAACATATGACGCATTTCTTCTTCTTCAGGAAAGGAGAAAAGATTGGATTGGCTGATGCTATAGTCTCAATGCTTAGAGGTTATCAGCAATAATATGTGTTGTGCTTAAAGCCTGTGGGGTATAGCAGACATATATAGTCTGGATTTGTGAATTTCCTTTCTAAATAATATAATACTCTCTTTTTTTCATATTTATAACTTGTGATTTCTTCATCGTTCTATTATTTGTCAGTCTGATATGTGTGTGTGAGAGAGAAAATTTCTTAATCATTCTATTATTTGTAAGGCTGATTTATCTTCTCTAGTTTCACTTTAGAAATATATACATATAATCCACTTTTCTTAGATTTTAAACATTGAAGAAAGAGAGACCCTGACCCCTTGTCCACATTTTAATATATATGGTGCATAATTAAGGAAAATTTTACAACTTTTATGTCCAATGCAGATTTTTTATGTCTCAAAATAACAAAATCACATACAACAAGATAGAGATACACAGTTTTTTGTTTCCAAATAACAAAATGGCATACAAGATGGTAGAGGTACGTATTAAGATAGCTATAGAAATAAGACCCTTTGCCGTTGGGTGCAAAGACCCAAGTGACTTCTGTCCTTGTTTCCATAGGAATACAATAGGAAGAGACTTTTCATGATTTACTAGAGTACAGTTGATATAATTTGATTTGGGTCAAATAGGTGATATATGATGCATTAATTTCAGAAAAAAGTGGGGGAAGAGAGAGGGGGGTCCTACCCGCTTTATAAAATCTCGTCCATTAGAATCTGTGTAGAATACTTTATTGGTAACCATGTTTGCTGTCATTCGAGTGATCACTTCTTTTCCAACATCATCATCCACTGCGATGGGACCAATCTTTGAGCACATTAAAATATCATACTTGTTAGAAAACAAACAAATATTATAAGTAGCAACATTGTTCACATTTATCCATCATTTAAGAGTATGTCATTTTTATTTGTCAATGACAAAGCCACAAGAATTATTTCTTACTGTGAATTCCACTTCAGCATGCTCCTTGTCCTTGTAAAGTCTAGTAATCTGCAGTACCTCATGCGCAGGTAAACATATGTATGAGCTTAAATACGTGCAACAAAAATTGGACCAAGTTTGTGCATTAATGGCAATGATGCTTAAGAATAGATTAGGATATCTAATGCTTTTAACATCCACAAGCCCAAATAGCCTAATGGACAAATTTGGCTTATGAATTAGAATTCAAACATTCAGTCCTCCCATGGACTAAACAAGGCACCAGGAAATACAAAATTGTGAAATGTCCTATTATAAAGGCAGGGAAAACATGTCACAATTTTGCATTTTTGTTTAATATAACATGCATCTTTTCGGGGAGGGGGGGGGGAGGGAGACGGAAGTGTGGGGAAGTTAAAATGGCAATTTCAGCAGGAGAAAGAGATAGGTTTGACAACATTCGGAAACAAGAATTAGTGAGTAATGATCCATGGGATTTACAACACTTGATGAGGAATGAAGAGTTCCATACTCTTAACCAAGGTTCAAATCTCATGAGTGAACCTTAACATTGAGCTCATGGGGTTTGAGACCAGCGATGGGGAGCGAGGAGTTTCACACCATAGATCAAGGTTCCTATCCCATGGGTGAGCCTTAAAATTTTATCAAATGGCATGAGCTCAAACTATTAAATACCTCGACTTTCAAGGAGGAGACCCAAGTTCCAATCTTGTCAAGCAATACATGAATATATGCCAAAAATGGTGTTGTAATACCACTATGTGTTCATGATGTAATATGGGTGGGGCCCTTTTCAATCCCATATAAACAATTTAAAGGAAAAGAATCAGTGAGTAACGAGAAATCCATGTTGTCAGCTTGATATAAAAATAACATTTTGTGGCCTATTGTGAATTTTGCCAAATTAAGTGTATTAAAGGTATAAGCAATCTTATATGTTCATGAAGATGGTATTTGTGGCCCCTTTTAGGAGACAAATGGATTATTAAGGAAAACTTTCAAATATTGTGGAAGGCTATGAGGGTATTTACCATTAGCTTTTGTGGAAGTGTAAGGCAACTTTTCAAGGACACATACCGACTATGTTATGAATTGAAGTTGTTCAAACAGAAGCTGGATTTATTGTTCAAATCCGATTTGGAACGTTTCTGCAAAGTTATTGACTTGCTTCCAGTTGGGATGCAAGCCCAAGTGCTTGTTTTCCCTACTTTTATAGGAAGTGAATACTAAGTAATTATAATGCTTTTTAGTGTAATCTTTTCATCCTTTAATGCAATATAAGATATATTTCTTCAAATAGCCATAATAATAACAATAAGATTGTACAGATTTTTTTGTTTGATGACACAAAAGTGTCAATACAACTTGACTACTTGTAGTTATTGTTATTCTAAGGTTAATTACAAAACTGCATTATCAAATTTCATATGGTCATAGGCTGGTTAAAATCATTAAACGAAATTAAAAAAATCCTATACATTAGAAGAAAAAGGGAGGGATAAAGTGGTGTGGGTAGAGTTTAATTGGCTGGAAACTTCTTTTGGTATTATCAAGCCCTCTTTATAGACTGCATAACTGATCAATTAAATTATTAGGTTTTCCAGATAAATTTTCCTATGATGGTCTTTGATGTGGCCATTTACAATTTCAACCCAATAATAGTTGCCCTAGATATGATTCATTCCCACAATCAAAATTAGCAACACTGTTTTTTGGGTTGAAACTTGCATTTAGTACTGTTGGTTACTAATCTGCCATGAGGAAAGGATTTTGTTGTTAATGCGCCCAGATTCGCCCACCAGATTGAAAGGCCGGGAGGAAGAGATGCCTTCCGTGCCAATCTCCGGAGAAGTCCGGCTCCTATAGGGGGTGTGTTAAGATAAGAGTGCAGGAAAGAGATAAATAAGATGAGAGTGCAGGAAAGAGATAAATAAGATAAGAGTGCAGGAAAGAGATTCCAAATGTGATTGGAGTTGGGTGGGGGGAATAAGCAGCACGGCAACGAATCAATCACCACTACTAACAGCATTCATCTACAAACACACATCGAAACTACAGCTATCAGCGATCCCATGTATCCTCTATCTATGCATTCCAGGAATACCTAGCCACCAAATGCTGGAGTCCAGAGTTCAGTACAACGCAAGCAATGACACAAGAAATATGAGGCAGAAATGACAAGGAGAGGCAGCATGCAAGATAAAAGACAGTAAGCAGAGCCAAGTATGTGTCTGTATTTGAGGCAAACGCACAGCTACAATTGTTCCCTAGCAATATATTCCCCTTCCACCACTTACATTGAAAATGTGGTGGGTATTTATAGCCCAAAACTCCCCCCGATTACATTCATGGGCACAAAGTCCTAGACAAGACAGCAGCTGACACAAGCGGCTAAGGAGCTGCTGATGCTGACTTCTGTCGGGTAGGACTGTCCTTACAGCATGGTGTCCCTGAAGGTGGTACAACTACATGGCAGCGCGTTGGGATCAATCTTCAGTCAACAGGAATGCTGGTAGGTGCGGCAGATGGCGCTTCACATCGGCTTTAAATGCTGACAGCTGGCGCCGGTAGCGAAGCCCATGCTCTGTTCTTGCGCGGTCAAGTCTTGGCTCGAATCCCGAAGGTGGATACTTGTCGGATGCTGAAGCGTGACACGTGTCTGCCTTGAAAGGCAGCTTATCCTACTTCGCCAGGAATTCGGGTGCCATCGGGTTGCGCAGGAGAAAGACAGCATAGTCCGAAGGCCTTCTTGCCTTCCTGGCTGCTCTGATCCTTTCCGTCCAGGCGAAGTAAGTGTGCAAGGTTACCCTTGCATTTGCCCACTCTGAGGCAAGATGGGACATAGGAGAGATTCGGAAGCCATCACGCTCTATCTTCTCAAGTTTCATAGCCAGGTCTAGCAGTTGCCTCGCCTGGTGTTCGGCTTCCTCTACCACAGGCTTGCCCTGGGCAGATATTTCTTCAATTCTGGATAAGAAATCCAGAACTGTCAAGGACTTGACAAGGTTGGGCTTGCAAACTTGTAACAGACTCACGCGCATTTCTTTCGCCTTGCCTTTTGAAAATGCCGTCGCTTGTAATGCTTGCTCTGCTAGCTGCGACTACGCCTGTTTCAGTGACCCCTGCAGTTGCGAAATCTGCTCCAGCGCTTCTTTCCTCTCTTGTTCTGCTGTCTGCTGAGCGGCGGCCAGTTGGGCCTTGAGGTTTTCAACTTCTTGGTATGCTGACCCCAACTGCGCTGTAGCCCTGGCCAAGTCTTCCTCAAGCTGCCTGGAATTATTCTGCAGCTGGAAAAGCGCCTCTTGGGTCTCGAGGTGCTTGACAAGGAGGTTGTCTGTTCTGCGGCGAATACCGCGGATCTCATACTCTTCGTTGATATCATCGAAGTTCTTCTCCTTTGTCTGAAGCTCGTAGTCTGCCTCGGTCATATCACGGAGAGGCTTTTTCACCTTAGGAATTAGCTTTTCTGTTGTCAGCACTCTCCGATTCAGGTCATACTTCGTGTGTTTGACCGGGGCAGCTATCCCTTCGGCCCTTCTGCGCTTAACTCCTTGAAGAAAGGAGGCAGATCCCCCCGCGGCTCTTACTGCCAGAGGCTGGTCCTTAGTGATGCTCATGAAATCAAGATCTTCCAGCTCCTGGGCCTGCTGCGGCATTTTTCCCGCGAACAATGAAGTAGGTGGGATACCAGCGGGGGTAGTATCTTTCGAGGGCGACCGGGTCCTAGGAGGACAGGGGTTTGGCCGGACGACGCCGGTAGGGTTTCAGTTGGCTGGGGCGAAAGATGTGGAGATGAAGGAGCGGCTTCAACACTAACCGCGGGTGAAGGCTCTTGGGTTTGTCCCAAGGATTGGAAAGCATTGGGGTCCTGGGCAAACTGATCAAAAGAGTGAAAGTCGCTGGACGGCGGGGTGGCTTGCGAGGCGGAGGATGCGGCTACGGCTTGCCCTGATGAAGTGGGAGTCGGGGTTTTTGCAGGGCCGACATGGACTTGGGCAAATGGCACAGAGGACGTACCTGCGGGCTCCGCCTGAGCCGATGCTGGAGGAATGGCTGCAGCCTGGATGTCTGCTGTAGGTTCGGGGCTGTCTAAAGAGACAACCTCCGACGCCGCTGCTTGCGGCTGTTCTGCAGGCGTCTGCTGCAGTGGCTCCAACGGTCGCTTGGTCCTTTCGACCCTTTTCTTTTTCTTTTCTCCTGACGCCGTGGCTGGTTCAGAAGGGAGCGGCAATAGAGGGGCGGGAAGCGCTGATGTGCCCACGGTAAATTTGTACCTGGGTCGCGTGGGTAAAATACCCGCCGCACTTGGCCCACTGGCTGGTGGTGTGAGCGTCTTCTCTGTCGATGGAGGGGCCAGCTCAGGAGTTGACCGCTCTGAACCTTGCGCCACTTCGGGCGCTGCCACGGAAGCAACAGGCTGCATTGGGCCTACTTGACTGCTGGAAGGAGTTGGGCCCACTTGACTGCCGGATGGAGTCGCGCTGGAAGTTGCTGGGGTCGATGATGACTGGGGGGTAGCCCTCCTTTTATACCTAATGTTCGCGCCTCGGGGGACGCAAACGCGAAATTCGAAGGGCTGCCACGTGTCGACGTGTTGATCATATAATGCCAAAACTCATCATCAACGGCAAGATTCCTCCGGCTTGACTTGTCGTGTTGCGTGCGACACCTCATTTTCCAGCATTCGAGGATTTTGTCCTTATGCCAGTTAAGCGGCGCCACCTTAGCGAGGAATTTCTTGAATCCCGCTGACTCCATTCGGTGGTCCGGGTTCCGTTCAGGATCGTAGGCGACCTCCTCACAGTAAAATTCATGCCACGGTGGCCATGACTGCATCAAATGAATGCGCCAGTAGAGATCTGCACCTGTCAAGTTTCTTCTTTCTTGCATGATCTCCGGTCTTGGACAGATGTGCGTAAACTTTCCCCGGACCCCGATTGGGTCGTACTTCCAGCGTTGAGGCAGCATTATCAGGCCCATCTCCAGCAGCTCTTGCTCAAGATAAACATGCTGCCCGATTTCAAAGACCTGAATATTGGCCCAGGTCATAGGAAATTTGAATAAGTGACCCCTCTTCTTCCCCTGGCCAAATTCCTCTTCGACGTAGTCCATTTGCCGCGCCACCTCCATCCCGAACTGATGGTCTGTACAGAAGTAGGGCAGCAAACACGGCTTCCCCTTGAATCCGTAGATTCGGACGACAATGCCCTGAGTCAACCGAAAGGTATCACCAAGCTTGTTGTCTGTCAGATGCTTTGTCATAGCCGCTGGTGGGCGAGTTGCGCCACGGCTGAACAGTCCCATTGCCTGGCCCAGAAAACCAACATTAAACTCATAGAAAGAGCCTTTCCGGTACAGGGCCTCAGTCCATTCATACACTGGGAGGGGTTTTCCTTGCTCGTTCGCTTTTCTCAGGTTAGGGACGTTCATCCGGTAATGCATATGGTACAGGCATAGCCATGTGAGGAATGAGCAAAACCGGAAGTCCGTCGACTGCTTTGTTGCAGTCTTACCGTGCTCGCGTGAATTGCGTAGGCCAATCCGGTCCGCCCAGTCGTAGAAGATTGGGCGCTTCCCGCTCTTCTGCGCCGTGGAGTCGTAAAACTCCCCGTGGAGGATGCACTCGGCCATTGCCAGCTGAAACGGCCGTACTATTCTGTCTGAATCGCAACCAAGGACCCATGCCAGAATGATATAAATATATTTATTCTGAAATCGGTCCAGCGGTATGGGGCCGGTCGGCCACTGTCCAGGATTTAGCGGAGTCTTCAATTCTGAGTTGAGGAACTCTCTCATCCGCTTTGTCTGCGAAAATCTGCCGGTCTGTTCTTCGATGCTCACCCTTCTGACAATTGCGTCTGGGCTGTATTGGAGCCCTGGGGCGAACGCCGGCTGGACGCTCTCTCGGAAGAGAGTGAACAACACCCTTCCTTGGTTATCGCAGACTTGCCGCGCAGCTGGTTTGTAATATTCAGCAATCGCTTCAACCAGCTCCGGGCACCAGTGAGTCGGAGGGCACAAGAAATAATGAAGATTTGAATTGTATGCAGCTCCGAGGTGGTGAGAAGGCGGAACCTTACCCACCCACTTTGCGATGGTCAGACGCAGCTTCGTGATACTGATGGAGAATGCACCATCTTTATACCCGGACAGACGATTAATTGGTGGCGGCGGAGTCTGGCCAGCTACGTGCCTCTTTGTTCTGGATTTTGCTTTTTTGCCCTTCTGAGGCGCTGCGCTTTCATGTTCGCTGGATTCTGGAGACTTGTCAGCATCGCGCAGATCCTCACTTGCTTGCGCCTGTACGGGCGCTTTCCCCTTGTCCATTTTCGTTGAAACAATCAGAGACCGGGACAAAAACTTCAGAGCTTGTCAGGCTTATTCTCTGCAGTCCGGGAGTCAGCTTCGAACTTATAAATTTCTTGGCTGGCGCCAGGGTCTTTTGTAGATGGTGACTGCCCATTAATGGCGCGAGGAGGAAGTTAAAGCAGTTAAACCTGGGTTGGTGGCGCCGTTATGGCCTTGGCGGCTGCGCAGGGGCCCGTTTCTTGAAAAACGTTCCTTGTTGGCCCAAGGCGCACCTTACCCATTAAATACGTCACCCTTGGACATTGCGCAAGGTTATCTTTTTCATGTGTTACCGCGCAATCATTTAAACCCTCTCTTGGACGTTGTGCCGTTGCTGACGTTGCTGCCACCATTGGGCACACCTTTCAAAGAGCCTTTTAATTAATTAATCACACCTTGCCACGTGTCGGGCTTTTGCAACGGGCCCAAACTTGTAAACTTTTGGCGCTGTTGTTCGTGCTTCGCCCGGAACTCGGGGCGCGGTCCGACTTCGCCCGAAAAAGGGGCGCAAGTCGGACTTCGCCCGTTTTTTGGGCGCAACCCGAACTTCGCCCAAAAACGGGCGCGGCGCGAACTTCGCCCGAAAACGGGCGCAGTTCGCGATTAGCCCCAAGAGTGGGCGCACTCGGACTTTACACTTGTCTTTTGCCAGCTTACCATGCGGACTTCGCCACAGCGGACTTCGCCCGAAAAAGAGGCGCAGTGCGGACTTCGCCCGGAAAAGGGGCGCAGTCCGAGTTCGCCCTACAACTGGGGTGCAGTCCGACACTTGACATTTTGTAGCTTGCTACCCAATTGCGCTGTTTGAAGAGGGCGCAGCCCAACTTCGCTGCGAAGTCGGGTTAGGCAGCCAGACTTAGGCATTTTTAGCTCCTTTTAACTGCTTTCTTCCCTTCTTCGCCCCATTTGATGAGCGCTGCTTGACTTTGCTGCGAAGTCAGGCATTTGCCTCGGACTTACTCGGGCGACTTGGAAAACTGAAAATTAAAAAACTTAAAATATTTACATGCTGAAAACTTTAAAATGCAAAAAGGGAAATCTGTACAAAGAAGGGCCCTTTCGGGCACCTTCAGTGGTGGTACAATTTGAGGTGAAACCCGTTGACGGGAATGGGGAGAGGATGTCCCTCCATGTCCCGGAGCACATATGCGTTGAATTGGTTTACCCGGGCAATCTGATAGGGGCCCTCCCAGAGGGCATCAAACTTTCCATGGTTGCCGGGTTTGGCCTTGAACGAGTCCCACTTCAGCACCAGGTCCCCGATTTTGAAAACTCGGGCTGTGGTACCTTTTGCGAACCAGCCTTGGGTTGATTCAGCGTGTTTTGTGAAGGCCTGGTACGCTTTCTCTCTGTCTTCCTCCAACTGCAGCAGTTGGCAAAGTCTGTCTTCTACCGGATCCCCGCTGCTTCTTTCCTCATCGAGCATCCAAAGAGCGGGTATCTCAATGTGCGTTGGCAAGACAGCTTCTTTGCCATACACGAGCGCATAGGGGGACGTTTTGATGGACTTCTTGAATGAAATTCTGTCCGCCCATAGCGCCCGGTTCAGGAGTAGGTGCCAAGTCCTCTTATTTTTCTCCACTGTCCTTCGGATGATCTTCAGTAGGTTCTTATTGGTGGACTCGGCGAGACCGTTCCCCTGCGGGTAGTAGTTGGAAGACATCTTGTGATAGATGCCAAATTTGCTGGTGTACTCCGTGAGTACTGCGCCTGCGAACCCCGGACCATTGTCCGTTACTATTGACTCCGGGACCCCGAAACGGGTGATCAAGCTTTCGAGGAACCTGATGACCGTCTCTTGGTCGGCATTCTTTGTAGGGATCGCCTCTGCCCACCGTGTGAAGTAATCGGTGGCGGTTAAGATAAACTTGTGGCCCGCTGCAGAGTTCGGCGAAATCACCCCGATGAAGTCCAGACCCCATTGCTGAAACGGAGTCTCGGCTTGGATCGGTTGAAGGGGCAGGGGTGCTTTTTCTGCTCCTCGCCAAACAAATCTCTCGGCATTGATCACATTTGCTACGCATCGCATGAGCGTCTCAGAAACAGAGTGGGCCGATAGTACCCAGCTCTGATTATTTTCAAGGCCGTGGGCCTTGCAGAATGATGACCTCCAGGCATCCCGGAATGAAACTCTCCGAGGACCCTGGATTGGTCTGCTTTTCTGACGCACCGCAACAGGATGCCGTCAATGTTTTTAAAGTAAAGCCCCTTCGGGCGAAGAGTGTACTTCAATGCACCTAGCCGAAACCTCCTTCTTTGTGAGGCACTCATGTGGTCTGGACATCTCCCGGTGCAGAAGTATCTCACCAGTTCATCTGTCCAGTCACACTCCTCGGGTAAAGAGTTGGCTAGGTTGATGCGTGTTGCTGGGTCCTCCCACTCACAGGCGGATATCTCGGCTGCCGCACTTCGGGCTAGCTCCTGGCACAAGGCTCGGCCTCTGATTAGCTTGGTTGGCCGCACTTCGATGTCGAACTCCTGGATTTTGGCAATCCATCCTGCCCTCTTGTGACCCGGTTCACCTTGTATGATAAAGCTTCGAACGTCCGGGTGGATCACGAAGACGGTGATCTTGCTCTGGGAGACAAAGTGCCTGAACTTACGGAGAGATTTCATGACAAGCATGTACCGCCGCTCTATAAAGTTGTACTTTTCTTCGTGCGGCTGGATCACTTGGCTCGAGAACACTATGGGGCGCTCCTCGCCATCTTCTCCCTTTTGGGTCAGGACTGCGGCGTAACTCTCTGGTTCTCCCACCGCGTACAGGATGAAATCCTTGGAGTAGTCCGGGTTGATCAACACCGGTGCTTGTGCAATGCGAGCTTTGATCTCCTTGAAGGCTTGCTCTCTCTCTTCAGTCCACAGAAATTCTGTGTTCTTCTTCAGCAACTCGGACATAGGCTTGATTACTTGTGCGAAGTCCGGTATGAACTTCCGCACGAAGTTGATTTGGCCAAAGAAGGACTGCAGCCCTTTCTTGTCGATTGGGGCGGGCAAGCGGAGAAGAGCCTCTGCTCTGTCAGGATCTATAGCCAGGCCTTTCTCGGAGATGACATGCCCCAACAGCTTTCCTTCTTTCACCGCGAAGACAGATTTCTTCGGGTTTATGGAGATGCCGAATTCACGACATCTTTCGAATATTTGCCGCAGGTGGGGAACATGATCTTCTCGCTTGTGAGAGAAAACAGTCATGTCATCCAAGTAGATGACGATCACTTTGTTAAGCAGCTCTCCTGAAGGCCAGGTCCATGGCTCTTTGGAATGTGGCGCCGACGTTGGATAAGCCGAATGGCATGCGTCGATAGGCGAACGTCCCCCATTTGGTGGTGAACGCCGTCTTGTGCTGGTCCTCATCCTTGACCCATATCTGGTTGTAGCCGGAAAAGCCGTCTAGGAGGGAAAATCTCTGGGCTCCAACAACTATATGGAGGATCTGATCGATCTGGGGAAGCGGGTAATGGTCCTTGAGGGAGGCCTGGTTTAGATTTCTGAAATCTACGCAGAGACGAATGTCTCCGTTCTTCTTCCTCACAGGAACCAAGTTCGCAACCCAGGAGGAATGCTTGATGGGGTAGATGATCTTGGCCTCCAGCATCTTCAAGAGCTCGGATTTCATCATGGCCTCGATTTTTGGATTGACGGCCCTCTCGTTTTTGCCTGAATGGCTTGGCGCCATCTTCTAGCTCAATGGTATGCTGAATTATTTCTCTGTCATACCCCTTCAAGTCTTGGTAGCTCCAGGCTACTATGTCAGGGAACTCTTGACATAATGATCTGATCTGCTCGAGTTCCTCTGTGGTGCAGTCTGTCCCGACCTTGATTGATTTACCAGGTTCCAGCTCTAGGTCAACATACTGCTTCGGGTCTACTTTGATCCGATGAGATATGGCTTTGTCATTCTGATCAAATAGACTCTCTAAGGTAATCAGTCCTTTCGGGACATGATTATTTTTCAGTTGTATCAACCCCTCATATTGCTCGTCATCAGGGTCTCTACCTTCGATTGAACAGGCCTCATTTACCAAAAATGTGACGATTTCCTCGTCACAGCTGAACACTTGCCAGTGGGTGTCCTTATCAGGCACAGAAGGCCTGTAAATGGTACGGACCGGCTTCGGCTTTTGGACAGTGTCATCAGCCGGAACGTACCTGGCTCCAACGGACGCCAGAATGTCAGCATGCTTGTTTTTCTCTCGTGAAATAGCCTTGACATTCAACGAGTCAAAAGACTCCATCGGATCCCGCACCCGATTTCGGTACGCCTTGAGATAGTGCTTTTTGGAGGCGCACTTATTCGTGATCTGGTGGCACACTAGCTCTGAATCTCCGTAGATCTGCAGATGTTTGATTCCCAACCTCTCCGCCTTTCGCAGTCCCAAGCACAGGGCTTCGTATTCCGCCGCGTTGTTGGTACAGCTCCAAGCCAGCCTGTAGGTGTAATCCTTCTGGATCCCGGTTGGGGAAACCAAAAGAACTCCAACACCGGCGCCATTTTTGCATCGTGCGCCGTCAAAGAAAAGCTTCCACAGCTTCTCAGGTGCTGGTCCTACTTCTCTCCTTGCTGACTTGTCAACTCTCTCAGGCTGAACAATGGTGTAACAGCCTTGCTCTGTTTCAATCACGGCGTTGAAGTCCCGCAAGGAGAACTCATCTTCTACTTGCAGCTGCTCGAGAGCTTGCTCCGTCATGTCCACTGTCACCAGTTCTTCCTCTGCCAGCTGAATCATGCAATCCTCAGGCTCTTCTCCGGGTATCTTCTCTACTAGGTAGGTGGAAGGCTTTTCATTGAAAATCTTCAGCCTCCTTCCTTTGAAGGGCACTTCCATGTGCGAGTAGTCCAGAGAGAGATATCCTCCCAACTTCGCAGTGAACTCCCTGGAGAGACACATGCCGAAGTAGGGTTCCAAGTCGACGACCACAACCTCTTGGATGACCACAATGTCGAGAGCTTTGTGCAGCCGAATGGGGATGTCTTTTATGACACCAACTGTCTTGACAGGGGTGCCGTCTAGTTGCAGCACGCCTTGGCTGCTCCTTGTGTACTCCATCCCGATTTCATCGCAGACGGCTCTCGGCATCACGGTCGTGGAAGCACCAGAATCCACCATGCAGTTGTGTACTATATACCCTTGCATCCGTAAAGACAGATAAAAGGGAGGTGGTCTGTTCTTCCCAGTGGCTGAGACTGTCAGGGGTTGCACCAGGACAGCGGGTTGTATCTGCTTGCCGTTCTTCATGATTTTCAGGGATTCTTGCAGCAGATCAACCTGGCCTGGGAGTTGAAGAGCATCATACATGCTGATTCTCGCGGGAGTTCTCTTCAACTCGTCTACTATGCTGTAGCCCGAAGTGCTTGCTCCTTCCGCTTCTTTCGCCGGCTCGTACTTCGTCCGGTACTGTTGAGTGGCCTCAACTCTCTGCCTCTTGGTTAGAGACGGATATCTCAGCCTCTCCTGAGCTTGTTCTTTTGTTTCAGCTGGAGGCTGAGCAGCGGGAGCTTTAGCCGGAAGAGCTTTGGCAACGGGAGGCTTGACTGCGGGAGTCTTCGCCGGAGGAGTTTTGTCTTTGGCTGTGTAAGGCCACAGCCTCTTGTACGGTGGTATCTCCTCGGTTGCGCCTTGTCTCTTCTGGCGTACACCTTTAGGGGTTTGGCTGCAGCTTCGGCAGACTTCTTGTTTTCCTTGGCGGGAGGCGGCATTGGAACTTCGTCTGAAACGGCGAAATTGCTCTCGTCGCCCAGGATCATGTAAAGTTCTTCGTCCTCAATAGCGCTGCCAGCCAAGGTCTGGAGGTAGTGTTGATGTAGTGTACAATCATCCTCATCATGCGGGTCGTTGCACGTGGTGCACCAGTTGACCTGGTCGGAAGTACCAGGTTCATCCTCAATGGCAGCATTCCTCGGAGGGGGCCGCCGTTGCAAATGTTGCTCGGGGGGCCGATCCTTTGTCAATGCCGGGGCGGATATGGCCTCCTTGGAGCTAGGTCCATCTGGGCCTGCTTCTTTTTCAAAACAGTCATGTCGTTAGACATGGTATGATAGCCAGAGGCCAGAGCCCGTACCTCCTGTAGGATTTGATTCTGAATATCATGGTTAGGAGGCGGCGGCAATTGAGCTGGGGGAGGCAATGCGGCCAATGGAGGAGGAGTGGAATATTGTGCATGCTGGGGGGGAGCAGGAAGTGCTGGGAAACGTGGAGGACGAGGAGGTGGATAATGAATTTGAGGCGGGCCGTAAGGGTTCACGGCCGGCGCCGGGTTCCATTGCTGCTGGGGTTGCTGTCCTGAAGTGGACGGCTCCGAACCAGAAGCTGATGGATACTGCGATCGGGGAAAATCAGGGTAGATGGGCGGTTGCACTCTGTGTGGAAGTCTGCCGATGGAGATGATGTCCATTTCAGCTTGCTGGGCAGCTTCGTACAGAGCAGGGAATGTGTTGATTCTGGCAACCTTCAGCAGCAGGCAAATGTCTGAGTTGAAAGATCTCAGGTAGTAGTAGGCGGCCTGTCCTGCTGACGGTCGGAGTTCACGAGGGACTCGTTTCCAAGACCTCGCAAACCTGATATTGAAGTCTGACACCTCCTCTTGGGGGTGTCTCTGAATACTTTGGAACTGATGCAGCAAAGAAGAGGGATCAGCAGACTCGTTGCATCCTTTCACGAGCCTGCCGGCTAACTGTCGCCACCCTGTGATGGATCCCTCTGGCAGCGATCTCCACCAATAGAGAAGCTTTCCCCTTAGGGAAAGGGCCAGCAGACGGGTCTTCACACTTTCGTCGGCAATGGAGTGAAGCGCACCAGTGGCAAGAATGTCCCGGATGTGTTCATACGCCGTCTTGCCGTAGCCGTCGTATGTAGGGATAGACTTTAAGGCAGAGAGGGGCACAGCTTGTCGTCCGACTAGGGCCAAGGGCCCCGTAGAATCCACCGCCGGGAAGAGGTCGTCTTCATCCAGATGATCAGCCATTTCTGCTTTCGATCCGGTAGTGTATTCGATATCGGAACTATCCGAAGAGGTAGATTCTTCTTCGGCCTCAACTTGTTCAATCTCGGCTTCGGCTTCTTGGATTTCAGCCTCGGCCTCTTCTTGGATTTCTTCTTCGCGAGCTTGGTAATCAGCCAGCTTGACGCGCTCGCCTGGAGCGTCAAGGTCAAGTTCGTAAAAGTCGGGCTGGTTCTCCGGATTCCTTGCTCGCCACCTTCTTGTTTGCATGAAGGCGTTAGGACCGGTCTTCACGGACTCAGAGAGTATTCAGGTTCGTGCGTAGTCGCCAGGTGCTCTGATTTTGAACAAGCAATGAAGTGAGCACTAGTACTTCGATTCTCGTTTGAGGGCGGGAAACTACCATGTCCCACCGGTTAAGACCAAGCAACTGCCGGTGCCAGGTGGAGACGGGTTAGAAATTCTCTTGAAGTATGGGACCTTGGTCCCACCGGGCGTGCCAGAGAAACTGTTGGTTACGAATCTGCCATGAGGAAAGGATTTTGTTGTTAATGCGCCCAGATTCGCCCACCAGATTGAAAGGCCGGGAGGAAGAGATGCCTTCCGTGCCAATCTCCGGAGAAGGCCGGCTCCTATAGGGGGTGTGTTAAGATAAGAGTGCAGGAAAGAGATAAATAAGATGAGAGTGCAGGAAAGAGATAAATAAGATAAGAGTGCAGGAAAGAGATTCCAAATGTGATTGGAGTTGGGTGGGGGGAATAAGCAGCACGACAACGAATCAATCACCACTACTAACAACATTCATCTACAAACACACATCGAAACTACAGCTATCAGCGATCCCATGTATCCTCTATCTATGCATTCCAGGAATACCTGGCCACCAAATGCTGGAGTCCAGAGTTCAGTACAACAACAAGCAATGACACAAGAAACATGAGGCAGAAATGACAAGGAGAGGCAGCATGCAAGATAAAAGACAGTAAGCAGAGCCAAGTATGTGTCTGTATTTGAGGCAAACGCACAGCTACAATTGTCCCCTAGCAATATATTCCCCTTCCACCACTTACATTGAAAATGTGGTGGGTATTTATAGCCCAAAACTCCCCCCGATTACATTCATGGGCACAAAGTCCCAGACAAGACAACAGCTGACACGAGCGGCTGAGGAGCTGCTGATGCTGACTTCGTCGGGCAGGACTGTCCTTGCAATATGGTGTCCCTGAAGATGGTACAGCTACGTGGCAGCGCATTGGGATCAGTCTTCAGTCAACAGGAATGCGGGTAGGTGCGGCAGATGGTACTTCACATCGGCTTTAAATGCTGACAACTGGCGCCGGTAGTGAAGCCCATGCTCTGTCCTTGCGCGGTCAAGTCTTGGCTCGAATCCCGAAGGTGGATACTTGTCGGATGCTGAAGCGTGACACGTGTCTGCCTTGAAAGGCAGCTTATCCAACTTCGCCAGGAATTCGGGCGCCATCGGGTTGCGCAGGAGGAAGACAACGCAGTTGGAAGGCCTTCTTGCCTTGGTGTCTTCTGAGTTGACTTCACCGAACTGCGCACCGGTCAAAGGGCGCACTCCGACTTCGCTGCGAAGTCGGGTTGCGCACCGGTGCTTGGCTGTCTCCATCCGCTGTACAGACTGCGCACTGGAACAGGGGCGCACTCCGACTTCGCTGCGAAGTCGGGTTGCGCCCCAGCACTTAGCCATTTTCCTGATAGGTCATTCCCCTAGTGCGCCCAGGAAGAAGGGCGCAGTCCGACTTCGCTGCGAAGTCGGGTTGCGCCCCTGACACTTAGTCAGATTTTCAATTGTTTCCTGTCCTGCTGCGCACGGGTTACCTACTGCGCTCCAACTGAGGGGCGCACTCCGACTTCGCTGCGAAGTCGGGTTGCGCCCCAACACTTAGAAACTTTTCAAGGTACACCTGCTGAAGTTTTGCTGGGGGGAAGAAAGGGGGAAAGAAGAAGAGGGAATGAAGCTGTGAGGGAGAGGAAGAAAGGGAGAGAAGAAGAAGGGGGAAATGAGGAGAAGGAAAGGAAAAGAGCAGCTTACATGCAGAATCCAAAAACATGGCACCCCTGTGCAAAATGTGGCAACAAGTACAATTACAAAATTAGCTTCTTCCTACCAGCTGGATTTCATTTTAGCATTATTTTAGAATTCTCAGCGTACTAATGTACCATCATTCCTTATGTTCCATTGACCTAATTTGGTCAGTTGTGGATATTAACATAATTTTTTTCTTTCTTTCTTTCTTTTGTCAAACGTTAAAAAGATAATAGTACAACAAGAAAATATAGGAAGTGTGTCACGCATATGAACCAAGTAGTTATTTTAGTAGGGGAATTATGATAAGATGCAATTGTTTTTTTTTTAAATGGATTCCATCTGGAGACAAATGTTAAAATCAAAATATTGATGGTTTACAATATGTTGCGTGATCATATCAGTTTGTACATATGTTAAAATTTCTCATGGTGTGCATTTGTTAGCATCTTGTGTTGTCAATTGACAAAATTTTTGACAATCATATTTAAGGTAAAAAATCAAGGTAAGTTTGACAGTAGTTGATGTATGAGAGTTAATTTTTTGCACCTAGATAAGTTACCCAAACAAACAAATGAAAAAGGGCAGATGTAACTCTTGTGAAAGATTATTGATAGAAACATGAGATGTTACGAAAGCACAATTAATTAAGGTCATAATATGTATATAAATCTCAGATTGAGTGGTTAATATGGGTTTTCCTCCATGGAGAAGTCTAAGGTTCAAGTCTTGGTAGGCGTAGAGGCCTAGTGTGTGTAAGTGGTAGGTGCTTAACTCCCAAGTGAGTTAACCTGGTCTCACTATAAATTAAAATCCATAGTAGCCCATTAAATAAAATAATAATAAGGGTCATATTCTATTCCAAGAACCTACAATATGAGTATTTAGCCCATGCTATCTCTCCATATTCTGATAGGACAAAATTCCAAAAGAAAGAGCACAAATTTTAGAAGGAATAATGACCATTATCATTCAAAGTGGAGTATGTTGGCTAAGAGATAATGACCAAGAAATTAAGAACCAAGCATACATTACACTATATATATCTAACTTCAGATAGCATATTTGTTGATATTCATTGTCCCCATTATTGTAATGTCCCCATTTTTCATATTTTTATTATACATAGTTGTGGAAATGTGTGAAGTTATCTCAGATCATATGCAGAGTTATTATCAAGTTTCCAGCTTCAATCTCTATTGGGCATTTTCCCCAGCTGGCCGAACAATTTTGGAAGGGTTTTGGTGAGTTCAAGCTACATATCACAAGAAAGACATTGGCATTGCTTACCAGCAATTTTGCAGACTGTAATGAGGGTTCTAAGTCAGTTTTGAGAAGCATTTTAAGAGCAGCAAATAACCTACAGGGCAGCCGTGCCTCTGCAACATTGGGCCGTACATTTGCAGCCCCACATGGGTGTTTGGGTCCATTCCTCATCGATTGCACTAGAGATACTTAGTGGAATTTGTTAAGCAACAAAAAGGGGTATTTGTAACTATTTTCCAATCAATGGAGAAGTCAGTATTTTATAAGTTATGAGCAAAACATGTTTTTCCCGTAGCTGATGCAAATTTCCAGTTTAATATCAAACCAGAGATTTTTATGGGTAAACTTATCTTTCTACATTTTTCTTCATTGGGTTTATGTATTATGATAAAAAGAAGTTTGTGTCAAAATTTCATTGTATTTGGTTAAGTAGTTTGAAAGTTACGATAGTATTCATTTCCAGTTGTGTGTTATCATTCTCAAAAGAAAAAAAAAACATATATTGAAAAAACTACAAAAAAATTACAAAATACCAAGCATTACCAAAAACAAAGCAGAGTATCAGTTCTCTCAGATTGGGGTTAGTCACTACAGTGGTATCAGAGCCAAAGATTTTGTCAGCCTGTCTGGGTTCTTTATCTAGTGTGTTTTCTCATAATAGTTGCAGCTGAGAGTTGGTTAGTTCAATGTGAAGATGGAGCCACACAGTGATTGGGATAGGTTTCAGCATGAGTTTTGGCAAGGTCAGAGAGAGTTGCAGCAAACTCTCAAGCAGTTGACAGCTGCTATGTCACCTAAGTCAGCACCTACGGTTTCCTCTAAGGCTAAGGTTGAGCCCCCCATCTCAGAGTTACGGGATCAGTTTGTTCAGGAATGGACCAATGCTAGTGGGAAATTCAAAGAAATGATGTCTCTTCATGATTGGGTGGACATGAGGATGAGGCAACAACCTAATCGGAGAGGTAATCATCATCAACAAAAGTTGCATAGGAAGGAGAGAAAAGATGAACCAATGTCTCCCACCTCAATTCCTATACAAAGAAACGTTGTTGGGTCCAAGAAGGTCGAGATGATAGAAGAAGAACTTGCTGTTCCAGAAAACTTTAGAAGGCAGTTGGCAGAAAAAGAAATGGTTTCTAGTGGTTTACAGGTCGCAAGACCTCTATCAAATATGGATACAACAAATTCTGTTTTGCAGCAGAATAATATTTCTTCGGATACCTTACAAGTTCAGCTCCTTTGTCTCAGATATTAGTACCAAATGCAATTGATGAAAAATTAGCAAGGCAACAAATTGATGGCATAGTACAACAGTATGAATATGAAGTAGACAGCTTTGTGGAATCGGATTCTGCTCTGGACATTGATGTGTTCAGTGAAACACAAGTGACATTCAAAGCCCTTGAAGAGCATGATGGAGAGTATGATGAGAGTGAACACATAGGAGTTTACAAATTAGATTTCAGTAATGATAGAGTTGGTGAGTATTGGTTTGATTTGGAAAATGAACATGAGATTTACAATAAGCATGCAACACCAAAAATACATCAGCCATTAGACGCATGGGATCCAAGTATTTCAGCACCTAGTTATGATGAGGAACCGGTTTGGGATGAATTTCATCTTGAACAAGGAGCTGCCCAAAATTTATTTCAAAAATCATGCAAAGGAAATGACATTGAGATGGCTGATCCTTGCATTAAAGACAAATCCAAACTGTTATTTCATAGGGCTGATTATGATCAAGAAGAAGAGGAGGTAAATTTTGAAGGAGTAACTATTTCAGCCTTAAAACAAGGAAACATGCCCATGGATTACATCACCAAATTGGCCAAAGATAGAGGTAACAATTATATGAGGGTTGTAATGAATGAATTTGCTCATTTCCCTATTGTTACGGTCGTCTTAACAACAATAGAGGAGTTTCATTTGTTCTTTGGAAGGGTATGTAGATCTCATAGCATACATGGGGATATTGTGAATATTTGGGACAGCAGATTCACACCTTGGGATCCGGGTATATTGGCACCTAGATGTGAGGAAGTACCCATGGGGAATGAACGCCCTATTGACTTCAATACCATCCACATTTCATTTCAGAGTTCCAAAAACTCAGTTTTGAATTTCCAAGAAGTTCGTCCTATTTTTGAGAGTCTTTGGGTGAGCTTGGGAAACATCCCCCCCTTGGAGCCACTCTTGAGCCATGGGGAGGCACAAAGCAGCCTTAAGGAAGTTGCAAGAAGGTATGTTATCAGTTCTGATTTTTGTTGGCAATATAACAGTAGTTCTCCATTTATGGGCAGCATTAGCATTGTGGAAAAAGAGACATTGATGGCACCTATGGTTGCATTCTTGTTGAGACCTAAGACTGCATTTTTGGTAATGAATGAGGATGCATCTTTGATGATAGAATGGACTGAGTTTTTGTTCAAAATGACTACATCACTGATGGAGATTGAGGCTGCACATTTCATGTTCTATGAGGACATACACTTCTTGATAAAAGAGGCTGTGTTTGTGACTTCTGTGTCTAATCTTACCACTCTGTTTGAGACCCCTTGGTCTGCATCTTTCATAACTAATGAGGCTGTTTTTCTAAGGGCAACTTGGACTGATTGTTCACTGATTTTTGAGGTTGCATCTTCTCTGTCTTTTAGGACTGTTTTTGTGATGAATTCTGGGACAGAGTTGGAGATGTATGGGACTACATGTTGGTTGATTTGTGAGACTGCATATTTGTCTTTGGAGGCAACATCTGTTGAGAGAGTTAAGACTGAAATGTTGACAACATACTGGACTGCATTTTTTATGACCGATGGGGCTGTGTTTTTGACTCATTGGACAGCACTTTTGAGGGAAGCTTTGGCCAAGTTTTTTATTAAGAAGACTGCAAACTCCATGACAAATAGGACTGCAATAATGATGACTGATGCAGCTACGTTGACAATGAGTTTTGGGGCTACATGTGACACATTGTTTGGGACAATTCCTCCCAAGCTAATTGAGATCTTCATGAGGTTTGAATTGGCACTTTACATGATGTATAAGAAGGTGTTTTGCATGTTGTTTAGGACTGTCTTTTCTTCAAAAATTAGAGCTGTGTTTCTTGAGGAGCTATTTTGGGCAGCATTGGTAAGGGCATTTGAGGTAAATGGCAAGTTTGGCATTGGTATTATCACATGGTGGGCCTTAGAAACATTCATAGGATGGAAAATAGGGACTGCAAACATTGGGAAGATAGACGTTGCATCCCGGGAGCCTTGGAAGGTTGCTAATGGCATCCTGAAAGCAACCATAATTTATTCTGTTGATAACACATTGATGGCTGCCATTTCTATAAGAAGGACTGCAATTTTGATCAGCCATGGGACATTACATTCTGATCAGCCTTGCTTAGATTGTTTTGATAAGGAGGAGGAAGATACCATTTCATTCTTGGATAATCTTGGGAACACATCTTCAGTATTGGGGTGTTTGGGGGAAAACGTTCTTCTCTTGGGGTCACTTTTGCACCACTTGAAGACATGGATCAGCCATGATACTACTTACATAAGGTATGACATTCATTCTGATTTTTATGACAGCTGTTTGAAGAGTTTTGGCATTCATGAGTTGGTTACATTGATAAGTTATGGGAATGAAAGATTGATGATGGATGGAGCTGGTAATTGGTATGGCATAATCACGTCATGTGGAAGAAATTGGGCTGCATTATGGAGTATTTTTGAGAGCAGGACATTAGCATTTGGAGATGATATCTTGCTAATTCTCAGAACTGATTTTTGGGCAGCCATTGGAACTGTTTTTGGGAATAAAAAGTTGGCATCGCTGGTAATTCATTGGGATTCATTTTGCATTCAAACTATGACTGCACCTACAACACTTTGTGAGACAGAATTGGAAACAGTTTTCACTTTGTATAGGCTAATTGATGAGACATCAGGGGCTGCGCTTCATATCAGGTCTGATTTTCTCATATTTGCTGTGTTTTACTTGATTAGAAGGGCTGCTACATCACACCAAATTTCAGTTTTGATTGAGAGGGGGAATGAAATTGTTCATGATAGAAAGTGTGCAGGAATGTTTTTCATGATGTCAAAGACTGCTTTTCATTCAGAAATCAGAACTGAGTTTGTTTCGAAAAGGGAAATTGAGGAACATGAATTGGTAGACTTCATATACACTTATTTGCAAAACATGAAAGATGAAGCATATATGGCAAAGATAGTACTTCAGAAATCAGCATGTATGGACCTTGGAGTGGCCTTGATGGATACTTGGAGAATTGTGTCTCTACATGTTGATGCTGCCAAGAAGAAGACAGTGGCGCAGCATCAGCATGATGGACCTACTCCTTTAACATTTATTTGGGATCCTGGAATCACCATTGGTTTCAGCTTGATGATGAGAAGATGGTGTTGGAATTGCTTGAGGACAAGCAATTTTGGGAGGGGTGGTATTGTAATGTCCCCATTTTTCATATTTTTATTATACATAGTTGTGGAGTGGAGTCTTGATGTGTTTTGGTGTGTTAAGAGTATTTTTGGTGAAATTTGGCAATTAAATAATAAAAAGGGGGAAATGAGGGTGTATGCCCCATTAGGAGAATAAATATCATTTTATTATTATTTTCTAAGGTATTATTAAGTGAAATCAAAAAGTGCAACCTCAATAAAGAATTAAAAGAATGTCTATATAAAGAGGAGTAGGGGGCTCATTTGAGGGAGCTTGGATCATTTTATCTCTTCTACATTGTTGTATTTGGCTTTGCAGCTAATACACTTTTCTCTTGTGGACGAAACCCTACGAGAGAATTCTCTCTTGCGGACGAAACCCTGCAAGGGATAGCTTTGAGGACGAAAACCCTCTTGGCTAGAAACCTAGGACGAAAACCCTAGAGTTTCTTTGAGGTAAATCCAGCCAGGGTTTACAATTGGGTTTATTGAGACATTCTGCATCATTTATTGAGGATTTCTTCGGCAGCATTCATATCAGATTTGGGGTTTTGGGAACCCTTCTTGGTGTGGTATTTCAGATTTGGTGTGGCATTATAGTTTCAGATTTTTGCAGCAGAGTTTAGCAGTTTTGTGGCTGGGCATTTGTGAGTTGTTTTCATTCAATAATTTAGCAGAGGTTGTGTTGTTTGTTCAGCATCCAGGGTTTATATTAATGTTTCAGGTGTGATCTATGTAATTGTGGTTCCATAAAAGATAATATAAAATATTGTGGTGTGTTTGTGACAATCTTAGGGTTTTATGGTGTATTTTTCTGGGTTATTTACAGATCTGATTTTTATTTGCATGGTTCAGAATTTTAGTAAGGAATATTACCATATCTACAGCAAGGGTTTGAAAACTCAATTTGGGGATGAGCATTTACTATTTTTTTCTGTATGAGAGTTCTTGCTATGAGCAGGAGTTCGAAGCTTCAGCTTGTTGGTGACGTAGCCCACCCTCAAGGACAGTGTTGTTGTGGTTGAAAGACACCATCACAATGCTTGGATTTTCAGTTTACAGGTGAAGAAGACATTGAAGGCAGTTTTCTAATAAATGTGTGAAGTTATCTCAGATCATATGCAGAGTTATTATCAAGTTTCCAGCTTCAATCTCTATTGGGCATTTTCCCCAGCTGGCCGAACAATTTTGGAAGGGTTTTGGTGAGTTCGAGCTGCATATCACAAGAAAGACATTGGCATTGCTTACCAGCAATTTTGTAGACTGTAATGAGGGTTCTAAGTCAGTTTTGAGAAGCATTTTAAGAGCAGCAAATAACCTACAAGGCAGCCGTGCCTCTGCAACATTGGGCCGTACATTTGCAGCCCCACATGGGTGTTTGAGTCCATTCCTCATCGATTGCACTGGAGATACTTAGTGGAATTTGTTAAGCAGCAAAAAGGGGTATTTGTAACTATTTTCCAATCAATGGAGAAGTCAGTATTTTATAAGTTATGAGCAAAACATGTTTTTCTGTAGCTGATGCAAATTTCCAGTTTAATATCAGACCAGAGATTTTTACTGGTAAACTTATCTTTCTACATTTTCCTTCATTGGGTTTATGTATTATGATAAAAAGAAGTTTGTGTCAAAATTTCATTGTATTTGGTTAAGTAGTTTGAAAGTTACGATAGTATTCATTTCCAGCTTATTTGGTTAAGTAGTTTGAAAGTTACGATAGTATTCATTTCCAGCTGTGTGTTATCATTCTCAAAAGAAAAAAAAAACATATATTGAAAAAACTACAAAAAAAATCACAAAATACCAAGCATTACCAAAAACAAAGCAGAGTATCAGTTCTCTCAGATTGAGGTTAGTCACTACAACAAACTTCCAAAAAAAGGAGCACACATTTCAAAAGGAATAATGGCCATTATCCTTCAAAGTTGAGTATGTTGGCTAAGAGATAATGGCCAAGAAATTAAAAACCAAGATACATTCACTACATAGATCTAACTTCAGATATCATATTTGTTCATCTTCATTGTGCTAGTTTCAGAAAAAAAACCCTTCCAAAGGGGACTTTATCCTCATTTCATGCTTATCTTCAACTTTCTTTGATATAGTACATATGCAAAAATGTTTCAGTGATGCAAACACCAATGAAAAATAACACTAGAAATTTAATATACAATTTCCTTTTCAAGAATACAAACCTGATAGATCCATGAATTGAAATTTTGATGGACTTCATCAACCAATGGTCCTCTCATGATTGTCAATGGAACCTGTGATATAAATCATTCATAGTAAATAAACATTTGTTTAACACTAGAGAGCAAGGTAAATCTATGCAGAAGACATCATCCTTAGAATAACATTAACAAAAGGTTATGAAATCACCGATCCTGATATAGCTGTTGGTTGGTTACCATCTGGACGGAAGATATATGCTCCAGAAGCCTTCACCGACAATCATAAATTCAAGACTTAGATAAAATTTTGTAGGAGGGAAAAAATAGACATGAAAGGCTTCTAGTATATGAATAAGGAAACACATCTTAAATAATATTAGTAATGGAGATATTGCAATGATACAAACACATACCTGGGAATCAGATGTATCTCCAGGTGAACTCCTATACCAAAGATAGGATTGTTGCACTGGGACATTCACCTAATATGACATAGATAAATCACAAGCTTAGCATAAGCTAGATATCATGTTTCAACATATGAAATTATGCATGGAATAAAACATCAACAAATTGTGCTTTGAACATCAGCAAAAGAATTTAGTGGTTGAATATTCTGTTGCACAATGTTATGAATGTCTCACTCTTTTCTTTTATATATGGTATATGAATATTCAGTTTTTATTGAGAAATGAGACAAGTTATACAGGGATAAGTAACTTTCTACTTCTCATTAGTTTAACAGTGTGTTGAATTTTCTTCAATTCCAAATATTGTTAAGTGGACTAGTTAGTGCAAGGATATTAAGCAGTGAAGATCCATATGAAATGGGTGGAGTAGTTGCATGGAGTGTGCAGTCATAATTTTCTAGCAAGAAGGGCAGTGGTGCATGAACTGATCCAAATTCTATTGGAAGAACAGTTCGCAGGCACTGGTTGCATGAATTGCAATTGGCACAAGAATCGCAAATGGAAGTGCGTACAAAGCCTACAATTGCAATTAAATGCACATATTGATTAGTCACATGGAACTATGTTAAAGTTTCCCATTTATATTGGTAAACATATGTTGTCTTTCCCTAACCTTGTCTGAGTCTTGTGGGATATCTAAAGGAAAAATTTTGATGTATAGTTTTACTGAGTAAAGGACCTAAAGTTGGGACCAGAGGACTTGGAATATAAAAACATGCATGCAATACTATTTTTGTGCAATCCATTTCCTATGCAACTAATCTTATTAAAGAATTTCAAATATCTCACTCTACGTTGCGGATCCACCTGTAGAACATTGTATAAACTCACATGCACTGTATTGTTATTAAGGAGTTTGTCTGACAAAGAAAATTAAATAGAGGTCCAACCTAATTATTCTTTGATATAAAAATCATAATCTAGTTTGATGTTCCTTTGAAAATATTTCCCATTTGTTTTTCGTACATTTGTCTATGGATTTCCTCATGTAGACTAAGATAAATTGAGAACATATAATAATGTCTTCAAGAATGATTGCATATGCAATTTGTCAAAAATTTCAACTGTATGTTTTCAAGTATTTTTTGTAACAATGCATGTAAATATTCCTTCTGATGATTATTTATGAGCTAGAATGTGTGACAACGAAGTGGATATTTACCCCTGTCCTGATATTTGATATCCGTTGAAGTTGGCCAGATATAGAGGAAAATAACATTGTCAAGTTGCCTGGTCCTGCCTCAAATGTAATGTTTTCACTTGTTTGTGCAGTCTGTTTGGTTGAGAGGACAGGTTTACTTCCTGCGCATAAAAAGCAATGGTAGGATTATTAATTTGGTTAAACCTTTTAAGATATTCTGACTATCAATTCTCTCTAAGATATGTTTTCCTACACTGCAAGATTTGTATACTTGTGAAAAGCCAAAATGCTTGATTGAAATGGAGGTTACCATTGGATTTTGAGATGAAATATGTGCTAAACCCAAAGGGTGGTACAGAAACTGGGAAGAAAAGCCAAAATATGGAGCCTTTGTCTGGTGATATGCCCAGATTTGCTTGCACGTAGAAGTTTCTCAGATTAATTGTAGAATTGTCTACAGATACAAGCTGTGACTGAACTGTATTTCCATCAGAATCTGTGACAATAAGTGATCCACTGTGTACCTGGTCAAGACACATTTTGCATAAAAAAAGTATTAGATTCAGCCATCATGGAGAAAAAGAGCTATTGCTACTTTTTTCCTTTCAGAAACAAATCATTTTTACCTATTACAGTTTTGACTCGTTTTAGCTCTTTAATGTTTTATATTACTGGGAAATAACCGACTCTAGAATGCTTATAGCTTTATGGGTAACAAAACATGATATTTGAAGAACAAAAGGACAATCAATCCACTGCCCTTAGACACTTCAATATAGTTTGATGTTGACTGATAAATTATTTACTACAATAGATTCTTCCCGAAGTTTAGTCAATAAAGCAAGTATAAAATATATAGAACCTACCTGAACAAATAAAATTATATTCTATAGATACAACTTATTGAGCAATTTAAATGCATAAAATTATCAGTGATCAGCAAAATGACAGGTGTTACCACTATTTTTCATGTACTTGAAACAGATATGCACACGTAAAACAAAATTTATATCAAGATCACATTCCAAACAATGTAATATATTCTATGAACTTAATTCTAGACAAGTCCTTGGGGAATGCAATAGCCAAGTTCTTTGTAGAAATGGTCCTTCCAAGTTTCACCAAGGGAGTGTTGGACATAACAGCTCTTTTCAATAAGGAATATAGGAGGATACCCAACTACAGACTAGATTCCCAAGAGAACCATAACATTTTATGATCATCAACACTCCAAGTGGAGTGGCTTACTTTATGCCTTCATAGCCATTTCATTCCAACTGAGGTGTGAAATTTCATTATTTTATAGAGGCCTCCCAATTGAGGGCAGACCTCCTCTTGAAGCCCATCAGTACTAATCTTTTCGTCCACTTGAATTTCTTATAAACTTATGATGTCCAAACACACATGTTACAACCATATTCCCTAGAGATTATACCTTTAAATACACACAAAACATTGTAAACCACTTCCTTTCCGATGCCTTCCTCAACTTGCAACAGCAACTTCTGTGGATTTGCTTCCCTTTTTCTAGGCAAGTGCTTCTGAGCCCTAAAGTTTCTCTATTATTGCTTGAAAACAAGACTATCTAGTATTTCTCAAAAACTTCATCGTCTTTTATTGTTTTGCTCCTTTTTTTTTTCCACTTCAATATAGTAAGAGATAGTATCTATTTTCTAAAGGACATCATTTTTCAACTTTGGTTAAGATTCTTGTTAAGCCTTGCTTTACTTCCTTATCCTCTACAATCTTAGTTTCTACAACTTCTCTTCTGCTTGTAGGATGCTTCTTAAAATTCTCTATGCTAGTAACAACTATAATAAACTAAGTATTATGAAATCTTCAGAATGAATCTGTATGCAAAACTTGAGAGTCGATACCAATGTGGTGACAACAAAATCTCTATGTTCTCTTCCATAGGTAGAAGCATAAGCCAAAGGAAATGCCATGCTAGATGGATATTTCTTCAATCAGGGATATTACTCTTAGATCATTGTGGGAGGGGAGAGGGCAAAGAAACAATGTAGTTTTGCTTTTCATGTCACACCTCATTTACAATTTTACAAAGTTATTTGAGATTGACCTATTGTCTTGTTCCAGAATATCTTGATAAAATGATATATATTCCATGTTTAACAAATGCATAGGCAAGATTTAAACCAAACATGTAATTTACATTTCTCTTCAGGGAAAAACAAAAACAAATAATTATATGTATTTTAGTGAGAAAGGTCTTTCACACAAACATTTTTAATAAGAGAGGGTTTCATGGGATTTTTCTACACTAGAATTAGTCATTTACAATTTTTCTAAATGACCTTTTAAGTCATATTTAATTGATTATAAGTCATGAATATCCACAGAGACATACTGAACTGAACAAAGAAAAAGAAAAATCCAACACATCAACCTAGGTACTCTCACCCCAAATTCATGCTTCCAGATAAGCAAAGCTTTTAGTACATGTAATGCCTTATAAGCCCACCACATATCAAAATTATTACCAATGTGGGACAACCCATTTTTAATGATATATTTTAGCTGTAATATATTTAGCTTTATATAGCAATGCTTGAAAAAATGAAACAGTGCACCAAGTTGAACTTAGATATATGTAAAGTCTTACAATTATTATGCATGGGTGGATCATACTTACAAGTGTAAATGACAATATAAAGAAAATTTGAACTATTAGTAAAAGTTGAAATAGAAACAACCAAACTAGGAACAACAACTCGTCTTTATTGCTGTCGAGAAGCATTGACTCTTATAGAAAATTGTACATCTATACAACTGGGAAACACTAAAATTAAAGAAAAACATACTGGCACTTTGACGATTTCTTCTCTCTTCCATCCAAGAGAGTTGTATGCTACCACAACCTGAAAACAAATATCTCAAGTGAATCACTTATGCATAACAAAAATAGAATTAAAAGTATTAGCTTTCTCTATTGTCCAAAATATATATTCCTACAAGAGTCGCTTTTGATCCCAAAGAGAACTTAAGCAATAAAACTAATTTCCAGGTAGAAGAAAAATAAGGAAGGAGAAATCTGACCAGGCTCTTGCCAACTGGAAGGTCTGTCTCTGTTGATGGGCAAAAACTGATATTTAGGCTACCACACTGCAAATTACAAGTTAAAAGTCATACATAGCATGCGGGCCCCTCTAACAATATATTGTAGTTGTCACATGATTATACTCATTATATAAAATCTACAAGATAAGAAAAAAAAATAGAGTTAAATGCCACTGGAATTTAGATTTTGTTAGCTTTCCAAATAGATTAACTCATAAAAATCTTTATCCAAGATCAAGTATAAATTAGATAAATGCCATACAAAATAATAATGAATCACAATATTGAAATAACAACAATATTTCACAAATATAACTCAAATATATTCAATGTCAAAATATTACAAGAATGATTAAGATAGATTACATTGTATGGAGCTTTATCTCCAATATATAATTTTATGATTTTTTAGTACTCTGACTATTACTCTCCTCAAACATTTGGGAGATGCATCCTTTCATATTCCTCTCATTAAGACAAAATTCTCATCTTACCACATATCAATACGACTCTTTGTTCTCTTTCTTGACACCTTGCACTATTTCTGACACATACATTATATAAAATAAATAATTCTACCAAACTAATTTTTACAAGGGGGCCAAATAATGTAATACTTCCAACACCCCCCTCCCCCCATATTACATTATTTGGTAGGAAGGCTTTTTGCCTTAATTATCTACTTCTTCTTTTTGTTCATTCTTCAGATATGATTTTGGTATTGCTGAATATATGCAACCTTCATTAGATATGCCTTTATAAATTATTTGTGTCTGCCTTTAGGTCAATGTATCTGAGTCACCTTTGGGTCATTGCCTCCGGGTCATCCATTGGAACATGCATAAGACTATCATTCAAGAATCATCACTTTAGGTGCTTTTCACTGTAGGTCACCTTCCAAGTCGTACCTGGGTCATAATCACATTTCTTTATGATAGACTGACATTATTCTTTACATTCAACAAACTTTAATCATACTTGGTTTCCTTTTGTAACCATACAACATTCTTTTCATCTTATCCCATTCATGTTTATCCATCCACAATCTATTTTTAATCTGTATTATTTTTTGTTCTTTAAGTAGACAAAATATTTGAGAATGATTATGTCCACAAATTTCACAACAATGGAGATTTCAACATTTATCTATTTTATGTCCATTTCTACCACAATTATTACATCTATTCCATGTTATAGGATTCTTTTTTCCTTTCTCTAATTCATTATTTCCTATTTGTCCATTGTTACTGATTTTATGTCCCTGTCACAGATTTGATGTCATTGTTTCTTGTCACATATTTAGTTCCTGATTAATTACTACTTGTTTCTTGTCACATATTTAGTTCCTGATTAATTACGGTGAATCTTTCTAAGACCAAGGTTATGGTGTACTCTATCCCATCTCCACTTCTTTCTTCAAGGTTAGGAAGTTGAGATCACCACGTCATATGTGTACTTGGGGGTTCTCTTCACTGGACCCACCTTTGGTATGAAGCCCATCGCCTAAGCCCGGGTGTGTAAGGGGTATGCAACTCTGTCTTTGCTTGAGAGGAATTGCTCCAAAGCACATTTCCATGATATACCTATTAAGATGAGGATCTTTGACACCTTGGTCAATCCAACTATTACATATGGGTCAGTGGTTTGGGACCCTAGTCTTGGCCTGACTGAATGGTCCCATGTTGAAAGAGTACAAACACTCTTTCTTCGACAATTTGTTTGTTGCAAGGGCATAGCCCCCCATTCTATTATTTTGGTAGAGTTTGGGGTCTCTCCTCTTATAATGTCCCCTCCTCGTTCATGAGTTGAGACAAGTCCTGATAACCTATCCAGAGTCCCTGTAGGTTGATCAATTCTTTTGCTAGGGGATTCATCCGTTCATGGGGGTTACTATTTATAGATATTGCTATTTTTAGCAGTGTGGGCCCGATGTAGTTCTTCCAATTTCGCAAAGTCATTTATTTTGTGGATGCAATATTTGCCCAAGTCTAAGTTGGAGTCCCCTTGGTGAGTAAATAAATTAATAAATTCAAGTTATATTATTAAGTCATAAAGTGACTTTAAAAAGGGACATAAAAGGGCCCCCTTTTAAAAACAACGTTATATCAACTAAAATGGGGTACAAGTTGGGCCCCCATTCCAAGGAGAGATAAGGAAATAAAACAATATTAAATTTTATGCTTTTTGGTTTCAAATCCAAGATGGGCATAGCTTTCATAAAAAGGAGTTTTTGGATTCATTCACATCTTTGCTATTTTGGAGAAACTCTGCCAGTTTTTATGGAGAAAATTGCAGCTTGAGGCTTGTGGAGACGACAACCTCCATGAGTAGCTCTGATTTCGTGGGTGGAAGATCTCACCTAGTCATATTATTGGAGTCCTTACACAGAGGGCTCATTTGGACATCACAAATTCAACAGTAGGGTTTGAGGATTTTTGAAGTTTGGGTTCTAGGCAAAGTGATCATCTGGGTTTTTTCAGTTTTTGGCCATCTTCATCTGGGTAGAAGTTACTTTTGCATCCTAAGGAGTAAATTTGAATTTCGGGGTCAGATCGAACTGCTGCTTGGAGGGTTTTGGAAAGTGTGTTTGGTTCATAACTCATTATTCAGCAAGGGTTTCAATCCGGGTTTTTTATCACACCTTCCTCATGTTTGGGCGACCCCTTTAGGGGTGATTTCGGGGGTTGTAAGTGCAGCCATTAATTTCTTTTGCTGGCCGTACCATCCAGGGAGGCCGTACAACTGCCTAGGGAAGCGTGCAACAAGAAAACAGTCATAAAATTCTGATATTACTGCCCATATATGATCAAAAAGTAAATACGAGTTCATTTCACTTTACGAGATGTGATTCATTTCACTTGGGTTGATAAGTTAGATACATTTGTCACTCTCCGATCTATTCCTGAGGATGAGGCGATTAAATTCGCTACACTGCATTTAGATGGAGCAGCACACGATTGGTGGTACCATGGTCTCACTACATTGGGGCATAGATCTATCACATCTTATGCAGTGTTCACGGAGAAGCTCAGAAAGGTTTGACAAGAAGGATCCATAATTACATTTTAGAGAGCTTGCTCAATTGAGGCAGTTTGGGTCATTAGAGGCTTACTGTTGGTTACGAATCTGCCACTAGGATAGGATTTAGTGTAATGCGCCCTAGATTCGCCCAGCAGATTGAAAGGCCGGAAGGAAGGAATGCCTTCCGCGCCAATCTCCGGAGGAGGCCGGCTTCCTTTGGATTCTCAACTTTGGGGGGTAGCTTAGAGTGCAGGAAAGAGATTAGCAAATACGAAAAGAGACATAAATGGCTTGTTTCGGGTGGGGAAGATAAGCGACACAGTGACGAACCAATCACCACTACTAACAACAATTAAAACACTAAGTAAAGCAGAAATTAATGGCGCATTCTATCTTATGTATCCTTTAATTCAGTGTTCCAGATTTACTTAATTGCCAATATTGATATCCAGATTCAGAATAGCAATAATCAGAAATATAAGTAACGTAGAGCAGAAACACTTAGTCAAGGCAGCATACAAGACAAAAACAACCAATAGAGCCAAGTATACTTTGTATTTTGAGAGCAAACGCATAGTTACAGAAGTCTCTTAGCAAGATATCCCCCTTCCACCCCTTTACAATGAAATGGAACTGCTATATATAGTGCAAAATCCCCCCCGATTACATTATGGTCCCAGTATCCCAAATCTGACAAAAGACACAAAGCTGACAAAAGCAGCAAAAGCGGCTGATGCTTGACCTCTGCAGATAAGAAAGTGATGGCGGTGAGGTCCACTTGCAAACGTGTCAGCTCCGCAACGATCCGGCGGTTGAGAAGCTAAGTGGCTTGAATGAGAGTAGATAGAATAAGACCTGTCAGTCCATACCCATCCAAATAGCACTTGAGCAGCCCAACTTCTGTCACATCTTGACTCGGATCACGAGACGGGACACTTGTCATCATCTGGAGTTCACTGATGGAGAATAGGGGAGGGAAGACACTTAGCTGCTCACGAATTATGATTCTGCCCGGCAGCGCACAAGAAAGGAGTGCAGTCGAGCGGGATGTCTTGAAAACAGCGCAGTCGGGCGGACTTTGCCTTAGCCAATTTTATCTTTCCTCGTCTTCCCGCCCGAGGGCGCACAAAAGGGGGTGCGCCGTCGGACGGCGCGGCGCACTTGGGCGGATTCCGTGCCTTAGTCAAATTTAGACATTGCTCTCCTTATGGCCGCCCGGTGGCGCATAACTTGGTCCAAGCCGCCCGACTTCGCAGCGAAGTCGGGCGGCTTCAACACTTAGATTTTTTAGGCGCTCCTTTCATCAATTGCCGCCCGATGGCGCACTTCGTCTCTGGGCGCCGCCCGACTTCGCGCGAAGTCGGGTGGTGCCAACACTTAGAAAATTTTTGGGCCCTTATCCGCTGATGCTGCCCGAGTGCGCTATAGAACATGTGCGTCGTCCAACTGCGCAGCGCGCTCGGACGGATCACACTTAGACAAATTTTCGGACGGGCCCATGCTTGCCAGCCCAGGTGCGCAAAGTGGAGCATGCGCAGCCCGACTGCGCAGCGCAGTCGGGCGGAAACAAACACTTAACAATTTTTTGGGCTCTCTTTTGCCCACTTAACAGGAATGAAGATAAACATGAAACAAAAGATGAAAGAGGTGACATTTGATAAGTGGGGAGCAGAAAGGGAGAGAAGAAGAACAGGAAAGAAGAGAGAAGAGAGGGAAAGCAACAACCTTACAATTTTTCAAAATTAGCACCCCGTGCAAAATGTGGCAACATTCCTGGCGGCTCGCGGGGTGTCGAGCTCGCCTCGGCGCAATCGAACCTTGACCTTTATCCCTTGGGCACAGAGTCATTCCCTGACCCTGCACCCGTTTGTTGCTGCTTTGTTGCTGCACTTGTTGCTGCTGAGCTCCCGGCTTGGGAAGCTGTTCTTCTTCTTCATCATCACTTTCAGCCGAATCTCCTTCAGAGCCCTCCTCTTCCTCTTCCTGCTGTGAGCCTGATGGCTCAGCTCCCTTCTGTTCTTCCCGCCTGGCAGGTTCAACCTGCTCGCGGATATGCCTGTAAACGGTCTTTGCTTTGGCCCAGGTTGCGTCTTGGAAGGGCTCTAGGTCGCTGATATCCTTCAGCGCTTTTCGGAATGCCGCAACCATGTGCTCATCAATAGTGCCGCACCTTGCTTCAATTTCCTGAAAACCGGCACTAATCTTGCTGAGCTTAGACATCAACTGGGTCAACTGTTCCTCTTGGATGGGCTCGGGCCAGCCATCAATCTCTGAGATATTCGCTTCATATGCCCGCCAATCCTCCTTTATCTGCTCCAGCGGTAAGATTCTTTCATCTTTCAGGAAGCTCGGGGCTCCCAACTCGGAAAGGGAATGGAATGGGGCCAGGCAGACGCTCTTTTCATGCAACAATGCGTCCAACCTCCTCCTGGCTACCCTAACCTTTTCTGATGTTTCAAAATAATCTTGCAAGGTGATCCTTGCATCCGCCCAGTCTAGGGCAATACGTGACATGGGTGCAAATTGGAAGCCGGTCTGCTCGTATTCTTCCAGTTTTAACGCCAAGTCCAGCCATTGCCGCGCTTGACGTTCGGCTTCCTCTACCACAGGCTTTCCCTGGGCAGAAATTTCAAGAATTGCGGAGACAAAGCTTAAGACGGGGACAGCTCCGGCGATACTAGCCCTGCAACTCTTCAGAAGACGGGCCCTCATCTCCTTCACCTTGTCTTTGGAGAATGCAGCGGCCTGAGATGACTTCTCCTCTAGCAGCCCCTTAATTTGCTGCAGTTCATCCTGCAGCTGGGCAACATGGGCTAGGGCTGCTTTCTTCTCCTCTGCTAACTGGTCGGCTGCTGCCTTTTGGGCCGCTGTCTCCTGTTGAGAAGCTGCAAGCTGGTCCTTTAATTTTTTTACTTCTTCTTGTGCGGACTCCAGCTGCACTTTCGTTCTAGCCAAGTCATCCTCCAGATTTCTCTTCTCAACCTGAACTTGGAAGAGCTTCTCTTTGTTTTCAAGCCGCTTGACCAGGAGCTTATCAGTTTTTCGCCGAATCCCGCCTATCTCATATTCTTCACTGATATCATCAAAACTTGTCTCCTTAACCTCGTGCCTGTAATCCTCCTTGGTCATCTCCTGCAAAGGCTTCTTGACCTTAGGTATTTTCTTTTCTGAACGGACGACTCTTCTGTCCAGGTCAAAAACTGCCCGTTTTTCCGGCATTGCGATCTCCTCGCCTCTTCTCTTCTTTACGCTCTGCAGAAATGCAGCAGAGCTGCCAACGGCCCTCACAGCTAAGGGCTGGTCCTCAGAAACTTGCAACTCCGTGCCAATCAGGTCTAACTCCCCCAAGAGGGAGTGCGCAGAGGGCAGATCTTTCTGCGGCATTTCTTCTGCAAACAGGGAGTCAGGAGGTGGACCGTTAAATGTGACCGCCCTCGAGGACGATCGAGACTTAGGGGAAGCGGGGGTTTGCTGGAGAGGGGAAGATGGGGAATGGGGGTCCGGAGCGGCGACAAGCGAGCGGCGTGGGGACTGACGAGCCTCTTCGGCGCTAGAGGAATAGGATAAACCTAGGGTTTGGCCCTGGGTATGAAATGGATCAGGCCTTTGCGCGAAATGACCGAAGGTCAGCGGGGGATTCTGGGGCTGAGTGAACGGAGAGGGCGATGAAGTGGCCAGAATTTGCTCAGACGCAGGAGAAGAGGAAGTGGCAGAAGGGGCTTTTAGGGCCTGCTGCCCGAGGGAAGGAGACGCACCTGCGGGTTGCGGCCGAACTGGTGTCTGGAGAACGCTTTCAACCCAGGTCTCCGCTTCTTTCTGCGGGCTGTCGTCTATAGAAATAATATTTGCTGCAGCAGCGCTGACCTGTGCAACTTCTTCCGCTTGCCGCTTGGCCTCCTTCTGGCGCTTTTCCTTTTTGTGCTTCTCGGACTTTCTTTTCCTTTTCTCCTTTTTCTCAGCAACTTGTTCTAGGGGAGCGGGGGCAGATGACTGCTCAGGGGCCTGTACGCTTTCGGTGGCCTCACTCTGATGCTCAGTGGGGGCCACGCTTTCTGCCTCTGCCCCACCTGTTGGTCTTTCAGGCACGTTTTCCACCTGAGGAGACTTTTCTGCCGCTGCTGATGACATTGGGCCTTCTCCCTCGCTTTTTGAAGCTTGACCGCTAGGAGCTCTTCGTACAACTAAATGTTGGGGCGGAGGCTTCCTTTTATACCTTTTTGGCCTTCCTCGGGGGACGACATTTCGAAATTCGAACGGCTGCCATTTGCCGAAATAGCGGTCATATAGGACGGAAAAGTCGTTATCAACCGACAGATTCTTCTTTTCAGATTTTTCGTGCCGCGTGCGACACCTCATCTTCCAACACTCCAGGATTTTGTTGTCCGTCCAGCCCAGCTGTTTTCCTTTTGCCACTAGCCTCCTGAATCCCGGCGTATCCAGTTTGTGGTCCGGATTTCGCTCAGGATCGTATTCTGCCTCAACGCAGTAGAAATCCTGCCACGACGGCCAAGTTTGCATCCGCTCTATGTGCCATTCCAAATCCACCTCGACCTTGTTGTTCCTTTCTTCCATTATCTGCTCTCGCGGGCAGCAATGGACAAATTTTCTTATCTCCCCGTCTGGATCATACTTCCAGCGTTGTGGCAGCTGCACCAGGCCCATGTTGAGGAGGGCTTGCTCCAAGTAGATGTGCTGCCCTACTTCGCTAATTGTGATGTCTCCCCAGTCAAATGGATACGTAAAAATAGGGCTTTTCTTTTTTCCCTGGCCGTACTCCTCGACGTTGTCCATTTGTCGCGCTGCTTCCATGCCGAACTGGTATTCTGTGCAGAGGTATGGCAGCAAAAAGGGCTTACCCTTGAATCCGTAAACCCTGATAACATTGCCCTGAGTTAACCGGAAAGTGTCGCCAATTTTATTCCGCCGCAGATGATTAGTCAGGTGTATAGGAGGGCGAGTTGCTGGGCCATTAATGAGAGCCAGAGCCAGGCCCTGAAATCTAAGGTTAAAATCATAGAAGGAGCCCCTCCTATACAGCAACTCAGTCCACTCGTATACTGGCAATGGGGCGCCCTTCTCGTCCACCATCTTCACTTTGAGGCTCGTCATTCGGAATTGCAGGCAGTACAGGCACAACCATGCCATAAAAGAACAGTGCCTGAATTCGTTAGACTGCCTTTTCTGCAACTTGACCAGAGCAGTATGCATGGCATACGCTATGTAATCGGCCCAGTCAAAATAAATCTGACGCCTTCCGCTTCGGTAGGCTCCTCCATACATGATGGCTTCAGCAAGCGCCAACTGATAGGGGTAGACTTTCTCATCGGTACCGCAGCCCAGTACCCATGCCAGTATCGTGTATAAGTACGGGTCCTTAAAATTTTTCAAGAGAATTGGACCCGACGGCCATCGCGAAGCTGGAATTGGATGCGCCAGCTCCGAGTTGAGGAAGTCCCTGTTTTTCTGACAGTCATCAAACCTGGCAGTTTGTTCCTCTAGAATCACCTTCCGGACGATGGCGTCCCTATCTGGCTCGAGTCCAGGCGCGAACGCGGGACGCACAACCTCTCCGAAGAGGGAAAACAACCGCCTGCCCCGCCAGTCACAAACCTGCCGGGTGTCGGGTTTGTAGAACGTTACAATGGACCTGATGAGCTCGGGGCAGTGGTGAACCGGCGGACATAAGAACCAGTGCAGGTTCGCGGAGTAGGCGGCCCCGAGGTGATGCGTGGTCGAGACCTTCCCTGCCCAGTGCAAAATATTTGGGCGCAGCTTGGTGATGCTCAGAGAGTAGTCACCGTCTCTGAACTCGGACAGGAGGTCCACGGGTGGCGGAATAGGACCTTGTCTTCTGCGTCGCGCCCTGGGTTTCTCGGTACTTTCCTTTGATGCCTCGCTACCCTGAGCAGCTGCAACAGCCTGCTCTTCAGATTCTTGCTCAGAATGCTCTGAGACGCTAGACTCCGCCTGTATAGGCGCCTTCCCTTTCGCGGCGCCCGACCTCGCACTCATGGCGTCGAATTCTGATGGAATTCGTGACTGCAATTCGCTGTAATTCGCCTCTTCCTTCTTTCACAGCGCCGCTTCGATTTACTTTAATAGTGCTGGCAATTCAGAATGGTAAAAACCTCCTTTTGTAATGTTTGAGTGGGCAGCATTAATGGCGACGTGGGAATTTAAATTTCGATTGCCTGAAGTGGGTGGCCAGCGCCGTTATTTTTCGGCAGCCGCGCGTGGGGGCCTTCCTTGAAAATCTCACCTCGTACTTGATTGGGCCTAAAGTGCGCTTCTCATTTATGAAATCCGCCTAGGAGATAGCGCAATCATTCCAAGAATGTTTAGAAACCCGTGCCATTAATGTCGCCTAGGACTTCAACTGGGCACACGTTTCAAAGTTCAACGTTTGGTGGGGCCTAGCCGTTGCCTTACTTCATTTAGACCAAGTGCGCTCTAACAATAAGCGTCGTCGGGCTTTGGGCTTTGAAAATCGCGCGGATGGGCGGAGCACTTAGACAATCTTTCAAATTCTTCCATCTTCGTGTAGCCCAAGTTCGCTTTAGGAGGTGTGCGCCGCCCGACTGCGCAGCGCAGTTGGGCGGCCAACACTTAGAATTTTCTTTTGCGCGAACCTTGATTACCGCCCATGTTCGCAAGGTAGAGCTCGCGCAGCCCGACTGCGCAGCGCAGTTGGGCGACAACTGATACTTAGATTTTCTGAACCGGCACCCCTTCAATGATGCTCCCGTCGGACCTCGCCAAAGATGGTGTGCGTTGTCGGACTTCGCACGGGGAATCGGCGCAGTTGGGCGGGGTACTTTGATACTTTCCAAACTTGGTTGAGTCGTCCGTCCGAGGGCGCGCAAAAAAGGGTGCGTCGTCCGACTGCGCAGCGCACTTGGATGGCTCACACTTAGAATATTTGGCGGACAGCTCCGGCTCCTCAGCTCAGGTGCGCAAAACGGGGCGCGCGCAGCCCGACTGCGCAGCGCAGTCGGACGGTGCACCAACACTTAGAGAAATCTTTTGTAGTTTCACCCTCTTGCTCACCCCGGCCCGCCTCCCTGAAGCGCTAAAACCAACGGGCGAAGCCCGGCTTCGGGGTTGTTTTCTGCGCTCTTGGGCGGAAACTTGTTCCTTTCAATTTTTTGGCTCATGCACTTTCTCATTTTAATACCTTGGCTAATTTCAACTTAAAGCAGGAAACCTATAAACTGGGAAAAATATTTACAAGCGGGAATGAAAAGAACTGCAAGAAACAAAATATGTACACGGGAAAACCTGGGGTATTTCTCAGCTGTAGTATGCTTTCAGATGAAAGCCATTGACGGGAATTGGGAGAACCTGGCCCTCCATGTCCTTCAGCACAAACGCATTGAACTGATTCACCCGAACTATTTGGAAAGGACCATCCCAGAAGGCATCTAGTTTGTCATGATTGCCTGGTTTCGCTTTGTGGGAGTCCCATTTCAACACTAAATCTCCGATCTTGAAAACTCGGGCGGTGGTTCCTTTCGAGAACCAGTTCTGCATCGTCTCGGCGTGTTTGGTGAAAGCCTGATACGCCTTCTCTCTTTCTTCTTCCAATTGTAGTAGCTGAGCTAATCGGGCATCAACGGGGTCTCTGAAACCTTTATCATCCTCTAGCAGCCAAAGTGCGGGGATCTCTATATGAGTGGGCAGGACAGCCTCTTTGCCGTATACAAGTGCATATGGAGATGTTTTGACAGATTTCTTGAAAGAGATACGGTCTGCCCACAGCGCACGGTCCAACAGTAGGTGCCATGTCCTCTTATTCCTTTCCACAGTCTTCTTTATGATCTTCAACAGATTCTTGTTAGTAGACTCGGCCAGGCCGTTTCCCTGTGGATAATAGTTGGAAGACATCTTATGATAAATGCCATACCTGTTGGTGAATTCTGTGAGCACGGCACCTGCAAATCCTGGGCCATTGTCCGTGACGATTGCCTCTGGTATCCCGAAACGGGTGATGAGGCTATCTAGAAATCCGATGACCGTCTCCTGATCGGCATGCTTTGTCGGCACTGCCTCGGCCCATCTGGTGAAATAGTCTGTGGCCGTCAGGATAAACTTGTGCCCTGCCGAAGAGTTGGGTGTGATTACCCCGACAAAGTCAAGACCCCACTGCTGAAATGGAGCCTCAGCTTGAATCGGCTGGAGGGGCATGGGAGCTTTACGATTTCTGCCAGCGAACCTCTGGCACTTCTCACACCTCTGGCAGACTGCATGGGCATCTGCGAAGAGGGTAGGCCAATAATAGCCCGCTCTGATGATCTTTAAGGCCGTCGGCCTTCCCGAATGATGTCCTCCTGGCATTCCAGAATGAAATTCGCCGAGGACCTTCGGCTGGTCTGACTCTCTGACGCACCGCAACAGGATGCCGTCAATGTTTCTAAAATATAGCCCCTCGGGGCGAAGAACGTACTTCAAGGCGTTAAGCCTGAACCTCCTTCTTTGCGAGGCATTGAGCTGATCTGGACATCTGCCTGTGTTAAAATACCACACTATATCATTTGTCCAGTCATTTTCCTCTGATAAGGAGTTAGCAAGATTGACTTCTGTCACGGGATCTTCCCATTGACAAGCAGAAACTTCGGCCGCAGCACTTCGAGCCAACTCTTGGCATAGAGCTCGCCCTCGGACTAACTTCGTAGGCCGCACCTCTATGTCAAACTCCTGGATTTTGGCAATCCACCCTGCCCTCTTGTGACCGGGTTCACCCTGGATCATGAAATTTCTGACATCCGGGTGTATGACGAAGACAGTGGTCCGGCTCTGAGAAACGAAATGTTTGAATTTTTGAAGGGACCTCATAACCGCATGGACTTGCCTTTCAATGAAATTATACCTCTCTTCGTGCGGCTGGATTACCTGACTTAGAAATGCTATCGGGCGCTCTTCTCCATCATCTCCCTTCTGGGTCAGGACGACAGCGTAGCTTTCGGGCTCTCCTACCGCATAGAGGATGAAGTCTTTTGAGTAATCTGGATTTATTAATACCGGAGCCTGAGCAATTCTGGCCTTGATCTCTTCAAAGGCTTTCTTTCTTTCATCAGTCCAGACGAAGTCTGCATCCTTCTTCAGAAGCTCAGACATAGGCTTGATTACTTGGGCGAAGTCAGGCACAAATTTTCTTACAAAGTTGATTTGGCCAAAGAATGACTGTAACCCTTTCTTGTTGACTGGGATGGTCAAACGGAGCAGAGCTTCAGCTCGATCAGGGTCAACTGCAAGGCCTTTTTCAGAAATAACATGGCCAAGCAGTTTACCCTCCTTTACTGCAAAGACAGATTTCTTTGGGTTAATGGATATGCCGAACTCGCGACATCTCTCAAATATTTGCCTCAAATGGGAGGCATGATCTTCTCTTCTGTGTGAAAACACAGTCATGTCATCCAGATAGATGACAATGATTTTATTCAGCAACTCACGGAATGCCAAATCCATGGCTCTCTGGAATGTAGCCCCGACATTTGAAAGACCGAAGGGCATGCGTTGGTAGGCGAACGTTCCCCATTTGGTAGTGAACGCCGTCTTGTGCTGATCCTCATTCTTTACCCAAATCTGGTTGTAGCCGGAGAACCCATCTAACAGAGAAAATCTTTGAGCTCCCGCAACCACGTGCAGGATCTGATCAATTTGAGGGAGTGGGTAATGGTCTTTCAATGAAGCTTGATTGAGGTTTCTGAAATCCACGCAGAGACGAATGTCTCCATTCTTTTTTCTTACAGGGACCAGATTTGCGACCCAAGAAGAATGCTTGATGGGGTAGATGATCTTCGCCTCTAGCATCTTCAAGAGTTCTGATTTCATCATGGCTTCAATCTTCGGATTCACCGCCCTTTGCTTCTGCCGGAAAGGCTTTGCATTATCTTCCAGTTCTATAGTATGCTGGATCATCTCTCTGTCGTACCCCTTCAGGTCTTGGTAGCACCAGGCCACGATATCCGGGTACTCTTCGCATAGAGATCGGATCTGCTCTAACTCCTCATCAGTGCAATCCGTCCCGACCTTAATCACCTTTCCAGGTTCCAGTTCCAGGTCCATGTACTGCTTGGGGTCCACTTTGATCCTGTGGGATATGGCTCTATCGTTCTGATCAAAGAGGCTCTCCAGGGTAATCAGTCCTTTCGGGACATGATTATTTTTTAACTGTATCAACCCCTCATATTGCTCGTCATCAGGGTCTCTACCTTCGATTGTACTAGCTTCATTTATCAAAAAGGTGACGATATCTTCGTCACAGTCGAACACCTGCCAGTGGGTGTCCTTGTCAGGCACAGAAGGCCTGTAAATGGTACGAACCGGCTTCGGCTTCTGGACAGTGTCATCAGCTGGGACGTACCTGGCTCCAACAGACGCCAGAATGTCAGCATGCTTGTTCTTTTCACGAGATATGGCCTTGACATTCAGAGAGTCAAATGACTCCATCAGATCCCAGACACGGTTGCGGTACGCCTTGAGGTAATGCTTCTTGGAGGCGCACTTATTGGTAATCTGGTTGCACACCAACTCTGAATCGCCAAAGATCTGCAAATGCTTTATCCCAAGTCTCTCTGCCTTTCTCAAGCCCAAACACAAGGCTTCATACTCCGTTGCGTTGTTAGTGCAACTCCAGGCCAACCTATAAGTGTAGTCCTTTTGAATCCCGGATGGCGAAACCAGAAGTACACCTGCACCGGCGCCATTCTTACATCGGGCGCCATCAAAGTACAACTTCCATAGCTTTTCTGGGGCAGGTCCAACATCTTTCTTTGCAGACTGATCAAGTCTTTCGGGCTGGGTGACAGAGTAGCAACCTTGTTCGGTCTCAATCATGGCATTGAAGTCTAGTAAGGAGAACTCATCCTCCACTTGTAACAACTCGAGGGTCTCTTCCGCCAAATCTACCTCTACCAGTTCCTCAGTCGTCAGATGAACCATGTCGTTCTGCTGTTCTTCCCCAGGTATCTTCTCGACCAGAAACGTGGAAGGCTTTTCATTATAGATCTTCAGTCTCCTTCCTTTAAAAGGCACTTCCATATGTGAATAATCCAACGACAGATATCCACCCAACTTCGCAGTGAACTCCCTAGAGAGACACATGCCGAAGTAGGGTTCCAAGTCAACCACCACGACCTCTTGAATGACCACTATGTCGAGTGCTTTATGCAGTCGGATTGGGATGTCTTTGATGACACCAACTGTCTTGACAGGAGTGTCGTCTAGCTGCAGCACACCTTGGCTGCTCCTTGTGTATTCCATACCAATCTCTTCGCAGACGGCCCTCGGCATGACAGTAGTGGAGGCACCGGAGTCCACCATGCAATTGTGTACTATATGGCCCTCCATTCGCAAAGACAGATAGAAAGGTGGCGGCCTGTTTTTCCCAGTAGCAGATACTGTCAAGGGCTGAGCTAACACAGCAGGCTGCGTCGGCTTTCCATATTTTACGCTCTTCAAGGATTCCTGCAACAGGTCTACTTGTCCTGGGAGCAGAAGAGCCTCATACATGCTTATCTTCGCCGGAGTCTTCTTGAGCTCATCAACTATATTGTAAGTTGAAGTGTCGGCTCCCTCTATCTCTTTCGTTGGCTCATACCTGGTTCGGTATTGTTGAGTGGCTTCAACCCTCTGTCTCTTCGTCAGCGATGGATACCTCAACTTTTCTTGAGCTTGTTCTTTTGTTTCAGCTAGAGGTTGGGCCGCGGGAGCCTTTGTCGCGGGAGCCTTGAGCGTCGGGAACTTTTCTTTGGCTGTAGGAGGTAAAGGCGGCTTGTCAGGTGCTAGCATAGCAGGCTGCGTCCTTTCCCTTCTGGCGTATACTTTTAACGGCTTCATCTGGGCCGTGGAGGCCTCAATAGGCCTCTTGCCCTCTTTAGTCAAGAGAGACACGGGATCTTCTTCTGGGACTGCAAAGTTACCTTCATCGTCAAGGATCATGTATGCTTCGTCCTCCGTGGCGCTGCCCGCAAGGGTTTGAATATAATGTCGATGCAACATGCAACCCTCCTCTCCATGTGGGTCGTTGCATGTAGAGCACCAGTTAACATAGTCAGAGGTGCCTGGTTGAGCATCATTGGCAGCATTCCTCGCCGGGGGCCTTTGCGCTTGAGCAACTTGATCTTTTGTCAGCGCAGGGGGAGGATATGGTCTCCTCGGAAGAAACTCCATCTGGGCTTGCTTCTTCTTCATGATTGTCATGTCGTTGGAGATAGTATGGTAACCGGAGGCAAGAGCCCGCACCTCCTGAAGGATCTTATTCCGAATATCATTATCGGCGGGCGCCGGCCGGACCGGCGGAGGTATTGCGGCTAATGGTGGAGGTGTAGAATATGCCGCGTATTGAGGGGGAGCTGGGAGTGCAGGATATTGCGGAGGCGGAGGTGGCGGATTAGGATAATGGATCTAGGGCTGACCATACGGGTTTATGACTGGCGTTGGATTCCATGGCTGCTGGGGGTACTGATTTGACGAGGATGGCGTCGCACCAGACGCGGATGGATATTGTGACTGAGGGAAATCAGGATAGATGGGAGGCTGCATTCTATGAGGGAGTCTGCCTATAGAAACTATGTCTAATTCTGCTTGTTGGGCAGCTTCATATAAAGCGGGAAAAGTGTCGACCCGGGCTATCTTAAGAAGCAGACAAATGTCTGAATTAAAAGACCTCAGGTAATAGTGCGCAGCTTGTCCCGCGGGAGGTCGCAGCTCGCGAGGTACTCTTTTCCAGGACCTCGCAAACCTCACGTTGAAGTCCGATATCTCCTCTTGCGGATGGCGTTGAATACTTTGAAACTGGTGCAGCAACGAGGAGGGATCAGCGGATTCGTTGCATCCCTTCACTAGTCTGCCCGCTAACTGGGGCCATCCCGTGATAGCTCCTTCTGGCAAAGATCTCCACCAGTAAAGGAGTTTCCCTCTCAGAGAAAGGGCTAATAAACGGGTCTTAACACTCTCACTAGTGATAGAGTGCAGTGCAGCCAAGGCCAGAATATCTTGGATGTGCTCGTATGCTATTTTCCCGGAGCCATCATAAGTAGGAATGGATTTCAAGGCAGCAGGGGGTACAACTTCTTGTCCAACTAGAGCCAAGGGCCCCGTGGAATCAACTGCTGGGAAGAGATCGTCATCATTTTGTTGGGCAGCCATGTCTTCTTCCTCTTCAGTAGTATAATCAGTATCAGCGTTGTCCGAAGTCGTAGGCTGTTCTTCAATTTCTGCCTCTCCAACTTCAGCTTCTTCAACCTCAGCTTCTTCTATTTCAGCTTCAACCTCGAGTTCGTTTTGGTGAGCTTGGTAGTCAGCCAGCCTTACGCGCTCCCCGGGAGCGTTGATGTCAATTTCGTAGAGATCAGGTTGTTGTCCTGGGTTCCTTGCTCTCCACCTTCTCGTATGCATGAAGGCACTTTTGATATCGGACCAGTCTCACGGACTCAGAGAATATTCAGGTAGTGCAGAGTCGCCAGGTGTTCTGATTTGACAGCAATGAAGCGAACACCGATGCTTCGATTCTGTTTTGGGGTGGGAAACTCCCGTGTCCCACCGGGCGTGCCAGAGAAACTGTTGGTTACGAATCTGCCACTAGGATAGGATTTAGTGTAATGCGCCCTAGATTCGCCCAGCAGATTGAAAGGCCGGAAGGAAGGAATGCCTTCCGCGCCAATCTCCGGAGGAGGCCGGCTTCCTTTGGATTCTCAACTTTGGGGGGTAGCTTAGAGTGCAGGAAAGAGATTAGCAAATACGAAAAGAGACATAAATGGCTTGTTTCGGGTGGGGAAGATAAGCAACACAGTGACGAACCAATCACCACTACTAACAACAATTAAAACACTAAGTAAAGCAGAAATTAATGGCGCATTCTATCTTATGTATCCTTTAATTCAGTGTTCCAGATTTACTTAATTGCCAATATTGATATCCAGATTCAGAATAGCAATAATCAGAAATATAAGTAACGTAGAGCAGAAACACTTAGTCAAGGCAGCATACAAGACAAAAACAACCAATAGAGCCAAGTATACTTTGTATTTTGAGAGCAAACGCATAGTTACGGAAGTCTCTTAGCAAGATATCCACCTTCCACCCTTTTACAATGAAATGGAACTGCTATATATAGTGCAAAATCCCCCCCGATTACATTATGGTCCCAGTATCCCAGATCGACAAAAGACACAAAGCTGACAAAAGCAGCAAAAAGCGGGTGATGCTTGACCTCTCCGAGATAAGAAAGTGATGGCGAGTGAGGTCCACTTGCAAACGTGTCAGCTCCGCAACGATCCGGCGGTTGAGAAGCTAAGTGGCTTGAATGAGAGTAGATAGAATAAGACCTGTCAGTCCATACCCATCCAAATAGCACTTGAGCAGCCCAACTTCTGTCACATCTTGACTCGGATCACGAGACGGGACACCTGTCATCATCTGGAGTTCACTGATGGAGAATAGGGGAGGGAAGACACTTAGCTGCTCTCGAATTATGATTCCGCCCGGCAGCGCACAAGAAAGGAGCGCAGTCGAACGACATGTCTTGAAAACGGCGCAGTCGGGCGGACTTTGCCTTAGCCAATTTTATCTTTCCTCGTCTTCCCGCCCGAGGGCGCACAAAAGGGGGTGCGCCGTCGGACGGCGCGGCGCACTTGGGCGGATTCCGTGCCTTAGCCAATTTTAGACATTGCTCTCCTTATGTCCGCCCTGTGGCTCATAACTTGGTCCAAGCCGCCCGATGGCGCACTTCGTCTCTGGGCGCCGCCCGACTTCGCGCGAAGTCGGGTGGTGCCAACACTTAGAAAATTTTTGGGCCCTTATCCGCTGATGCTGCCCGAGTGCGCTATAGAACATGTGCGCCGTCCGACTGCGCAGCGCGCTCGGACGGATCACACTTAGACAAATTTTCGGACGGGCCCATGCTTGCCAGCCCAGGTGCGCAAAGTGGAGCATGCGCAGCCCGACTGCGCAGCGCAGTCGGGCGGAAACAAACACTTAACAGGAATGAAGATAAACATGAAACAGAAGATGAAAGAGGTGACATTTGATAAATGGGGAGCATGTAATGTCCCCTTCTAATCAGCTAGTGGGAGCACATAGAGACTAGCCTATACACGGGTTCCCGTAGGCTATGTCATATGGATGAGAGCCTTTGGAGATATTTGAGACAGCTTTTGGATTCTTAGAGCTCACTTTTGGTGGTCGTTCGAGGTCAAACGGAGCTAGGATGCTGGAATTACTATTTTTAGCAGTGTCGGGTTTTAGGGATTCTTGCCGAGCGGACAAGGGGGATGTTGTTCTACAACGAAATGGGTATCCGAAACAGGTTTTAGTTGGTCAATCGGAGTTTCATAAGGCAGAGTTTTTAAAGCGCAAAGCTTGGCTTTATTAAGTGAATTATTAAATTCATTTTATAAAGTTAAAAATTTATATTATAATTAAAGGGAAAGAAATATGTTTATCCCACATTGAGCGCAAAAAAAGAGTTTGCCAAGGAGGAGCCTATTTATTCGGTGGCTTGGTCTCATTTCAGACATTATGGTTTATGTTATTTCTTCTCTTGGAGATTAAGGCCGTCGGTTGATATTTCTTCATCGAAAGGGACGGAAACCCCAATGGATAACCCGACGGACGAAACCTCGAAGGATAGATCGGTTCCATTTCAGGGATCGACAGTGTGCAGATTGTTGAAGTTTTGAGGACGGAAACCCTCAGTATTGGAGAAGGGAGTTGGACGAAAACCCAGTTCTTGGCTGGTGAATTCACTTAGGATTCACGCTTATGTGATTCAATCAAAGATTCAAAGGTTTATAGTCCATCAGTTGGAGATAATAGCAAATTGGTATGTTTATAATGATATTCTGAAGACATTTATCCATCTGGAATTTCTAAACATTGTTGTTAATTTGCTGATATGAATTAATAAGCTATTTTTGATTATGGGTTCTGTATAAAAATCGATAAGTCGGTGTTAAATCCATCCGGGTATCATTGCATGTTGTTGTTATTGGCTTCTTTCATTTGGGTATTATTGCATGTTCAAATTAATCCATAGTTATTGCAAAGATACACCAAACACAGAACAGGGCAGCTCATTACAGTGGTATCGGAGCTAGTTTTTCCTGCCAGCCTGTTCAGGGTTTCATTGCGAATTTTGTGAAGTCTTCTATCGAAGACAAAATTCTCAGGTTTGATTTGGTGGAAATAATTCTTTTTTTGAAATTATATTGCTTGAAAATTTGCGAAGTATAGAAGATTAGTAGAAGTTAGGGTTTGGTTGCCATTTTCAAATCTAGGGTTTCTAGTTTCTGGGTATTGGTGATTTGAATACCCATTTGGTTGATTTGGGCTTTAAGAGTTCTAGGTATTGTTAATTCAGAGCTCAGGCTATTCTGCCAGCCTGTGGAAGCCTAATTAAATTTCATATTCATGGAGTCTTATAATGATTGGTCTAGGAGACAACGTGATTGGGATAGGACTCAGAGTGAGATACAAAAATCCATCAGTCAATTAACTGCAATGATGCAAATTTCTCTACCTTCAATTTTTCCTCAGGATAAGGTTGATTTTTCATTCATAAAGTTGCCGAAGAAAGTTGGAGTTGAACAAAATACTTTACAAGATCCTAAAATTGCAGCTAATATTGCGGCTAATAAATTTGAGCTCGCTGTCCCAGAAAAGTTGGAAAAGCAGTTGATAGTAGCTATGTCACCTAAGTCAGCACCTATGGTTCCCTCTAAGGCTAAGGTTGAGCATCACACATCCAATAACAGAAAACAGATTCAATTTGCAGAACATTTCAGTAAAAGAATAGATGTAAGTTGTAAGCTCTATGCTTTGGGGAAACAACTTGAGTCCCAAAAATTGTCAAAAGATGTTCTTCTTGATAGTCTAAAGGAAATGGATACATGTCTAGTTGAACTAGATCAATCTGATCGTGAGGTTTTGAATTGGGCAGCGAAAGTACCTATAGTTGCATTAGGCCAACATTGGATTATGAGACATGCAGACAAGGACGTGAGACTTGCAGTCACCTCTTGTCTCAGTGAGATCATAAGGATTACAGCTCCGGAAGCACCCTACAATGACGACATCATGAAGGAGGGATTACAGCTGATGGTTGACGGTTTTCATGGTTTGAAAAACATCAGGGACCGATCCTATGGTAAGAAGGTTAGAATTTTGGAAGTGATGGCAAAAATTAGAATATGTCTTTTTGCTTGATTTAGATTGTGCTGATCTTAGTCTCCAGATGTTTCGACATTTTATGGCTTCTATCAGTGAAGATCATGAAGACATTATATCCTCTTACATGCAAACCATCATGGTACGCATCATTGAGGAAAGTGATGACTTTACCCAGCCCATCTTGCCCAAGTTGATGGCTGTTTTGAGGAAAGGACAGATTACCTCTTCAGCTGCACGTAAATTAGTTGACAATGTTTCCAAGCAGTGTGAGAAGAAGCTGAAACCTCTCTTGGTACAGGAGGAACAGGAGAAGGAAAAGAGACCGAGTGACTTACAGATGCCAGGACTACCTCTCAAAAGCAAGAATCAGTTGAGAAGAGAACAACATTGCTTCACTTGCCAAGAAGAGTGGTCACTTGGACATATATGTGGGCCCATAACCCACAAGTCCCAAGACAACTATAGTACCGAGGGTAATGACAGGACAACAGTTGTGGAATTGCTTCCAGAGCAATCCAGTGAGGTTTGTGAGACCTTGGACATAAGGTATGATGAGCCTTGCATTTTTCCTGGCAACAGTTCATTGTTGCATGGTGTTTTTTTTCATGGTGAAGACTCCAAATTTGATGAGGAGATCGATGTCAATGAAGATGTCTCCTGGTTAAAGTTAGAAACAGAACATACTAGCAAGTGGTTGGATGGTGGCTTTCCTGATGAGTTGGAGAGTTATGCTGATGAAGTAAATGAGAAGATTGATAGAGACAAATTTCCTTTTGATCAGGGTGCTGACCTGAACATTCAGACTGCTGAAATTAAAAATATAAACATGCCACCTCTTCAAGAAACTTGTGTGGAAGTACAGGAGGGCAAAATTGATGAAGATGAAGTTAATTCATCTTGTGGATCTCATTTTCGTGAGGGGCATAATGAATTTCGTGATAGTGGTGAGATCATAGAGCATGCTGATTTTGACATTGTTAAATCAGCAGCTGGTGAGGATGTGCATGCAGTTGATAATTCTTGGGTTGAGCATGAGTCAGTCCTAACTTCAGTGCACGAAGTTGGAGAGTGTAGTGTCAAAAGGAATGTTGATTCTGATCATTATGCCAAAGATGGTAAATCAGAAACTTTATTGTGTGCTGCTGATCACAATCCAGAACTTGATACAATGCAAAGTTGGAAGGATAAGTTGCAGGTTATAGAAGAGAAGATTGTCCAAACATTAACCCATTTGGATAGCACACACAACTTTGCTGAATATCTTTTGTGGACAGCTCAGCTCAAAGATAGGCAGATAGGGTTGATTGATGGCTCCTCTGTTGAAAGCGTGCAAACTACTCGATCTATTTTCTCTATGGTTACCCCTTCCACCAATTCTAGTGACTGTGATGGTGGATGAAATTTCTCCCTCTTCCTTGCTAATGGTTCAATTGCTTTTGTTAGTGGTGTAGTTTCCTGTCTTGGTGGTCCCATATTTGGTGCTTGGGGTGCATCCTCCTCCCCTTTTGATTCCTCCATGGGTCCATCCTCGAGTGAAGTTTTGCTAAACCGTTGCTTGACCCATTGCTTTTTGATTGGAGTGGGCTTCTTTACTTGGGGTTTAGCATTTATCCATCACAAAATTGATGGGGCTAACACAGGCAATTCCTTGGGAGGGTCCATTCCTGGAATCTGCACCCCTGCTCTATGCATTGCATCCAAAAATAAACCTATTGCATGGAAGACCATTGAGAAGTTTTTGGTGGTCCTCATCAGAAAATTCTGGATGCAGATTGCCAAGTAACCTACCCAATTGTAGGCAACTCCCTTCTCAATGCATTTCAGGTATGCAATAATCTAGACTTGCAAATCCGATGCTTGTTGTTCTCCTGACAGCCTAGCCATTAGCACATTCATGATACACTAAATCCTGTATTTGACAACTGAGTTTGCTTGACCCCTCGACTGCCATGTGCCAATAGAGCATCAAGATCCTCCTCCTTCAATGTGGTGATACTTTGAATCAATTGTGGGGTCTTCTTGGGATCCACACATTCATTAAGGATAGGCTTTCCACCTTTTGGTAATCCAAAGGTTCTCTTGGACGCTCGGGCTGAAAAATCCACTTCTACAGTCCTATCTTCCACTTGCACCTTACTAACATTTTTCACCATGTCATAAGTCAACAACATTTGTATCAGGTACTCCTTAAAGAAATCTTTGTCAAAATTGGGGACCTGCAAAATAAAATGAACTCCAACCTCCTTAATCTTCTGTTTGATTGGGTCTTCCGATGATGTCTGCTCCCACCATTGCTGGCAAAAGTCCCTTGTGATGTGAGTCCATGTAATTTTTTTAATGGGTATCTACTCTTGCTGTCCCTAAGTCCGCCCTTCCTTAGGCTATTGCACTTGTTTGCGCATCACCCCTTTGGTGTGGGAATGTTCCTAGTGATGGCAGAGCCACTTCTCTGCCACTGAATTTGGCAATTCTTCCTTTCTTGGGGTTGCTTTTGTTCTCTCCCCTCCCAAACATTTAGGCTTATTGATCTTGATTTGCCTTGACCTATTATGACTAATCCTCCAATGATGATGAAAATCGTCCTTTTCAATGCTTGAGGCAACCCTGATTGGTCCTCTCCTCCAAATGACTACAATCCAGGCAGCTTCTCGCTCAGACAGCTGCATGGCTTCTTCCTCAGACAACTGCATGACTTCTTCCTCAGACGACTGTAGTCTTGACTACTTCTTCCTCAGAAAACTACAGTCTTGATGGCTTCTCCCTCAAATAGCTGCAGTCCCGACGACTTCTCCCTCAGATAGTTGCAGTCTTGATGGCTTCTCCCTTATATGGCTGATATTCGTCGTAGCCACAGATGTTTCATGAGTTTTTCCTCTAGCGTACTCCTTGTCTTCACTTTTTATTTCGATTGCAAATCATAGAACAGGATTATCTTGCACTTGCATTGTTGATCCTAAAATCTTCACCAAGCTTATAGATTTGTTGCGTGAATGCGGGTTCGAATGGCCTTCGTCTAAAAAATGTTGGTGCGCAGGTGATTCTTGTCTCAGATTCCAACCCTTGTCTTCCCTCTTGCTAATGCCTCCCTTGCGCCAGTGCCTTCCTTTGCTCTACAAACAATGAGCGATCCTTCTCCTTGGTGTCCAATTTATAGGCTTTGCTCTTGGCCATTTCCGCCCATGCAACAACTCTTTAACTGCCACTTTCATCTCTAACTACTGCATGTGCACCACTTTGCCACCTTTGCATGCGATTGTCATCCTTTCCCTATTTTGTCTTTTTCTTTATTCCATATTTTTCCTTATTTCATATTTGCCCTTATTTTGTCTTTATATATATTTTGAACCTCTTCTCTCACCAGTGTCTCATGAGGCGCATGGCAATGCCAATGTGGATTTCCAATGTTTTCAGTGACATTTCCTCCTATTGATGACTGTGAGTCCCTTGACTACTAAAGTCATTATCGCCATACTCTGATTCAGTCTGTTGGTGATTCCAACAATTCCCTCGACTTTGGGGGGGTTTCTATTTGTGGTTGTTCCTCCCTCCTGACGTTCCCAGTCCTTACAATATGCCATTCTAATCCATTTTGGACTTTTGAACGACTTCTTGTTTCTGCTGGAGGTTGATGAAAATCCTGTGAATCTACTCTGCTGCCAACGTCCTAACGGATTCCTTGTCTACGATCATCCTGATTGATCTTATTAGTTTGTCCCTCTTCATGTTTGATTTCATCAGCACTGCCACCTCCTTGAGTAATTCCACCAGATATACCATCATCAAGATGGCTTAGTCTTGTTCAGTCGCTTGAATGACTGCTGCTGTCATCAGGATGGATCAGTCTTGTCTTGCTGTCTTTTAGGGCGGATTTTGTTGCCTTCATGATTGATTCTATCAGTCTTGCCATCCTCATGACAGATTATTATACTATCATCAACATAGTAGAGTTCAGTCCTATTTTGCACCTGACAGCTATCTGCCCTTCCGTCCAGATGGTAGTTCCCTTGTCTTCTGTAATTTTGACAAATCCTTTGTGCAACTTGTCCTCTGCCTTGAAGTCTACCCTCTTGCCTTCTGTCATCTACTCTTTCTTAGCGTATCAAATTGTGAGTTGTATTTCTTTGAGGTATTTGATCGCTATTCGTGAATCCATGTCTCCCCCTAACCTGCTAGAACCGTCCTCTCCCTCTTTCTAGTTGAATCTCCCTTATGTTGGCTTGTCGCACTCCTAGCTGCCTAAGATTTGGCCCGTCCCTTAGTCGCTCGTGATGATGTCTTTGGTTTCTATGAGCTTGCTAAGGTAGACTTGATGGTCTATCTTCATGAATTCGTAGTTGTTGGTTGGTTTGAACTATGTCTGTAGATAGCCCTTGCAGTCCACTACGGATTAGTCACCTATGGGTAGCAGGAGGGGAATGTTCTTCCTCTTGTGCTATTGGGAAGGAGACCAATTGAACTCCTCCCTTGGTTAGGCACACTTGGGTTGCCTAGAAGTCCTAACAAACTTCTTGGGTTATCCAAATTGCCTCTATTTCTAGCCTGATCAATGAGTTTCGTTTTGGTGTTTTGTTTTGCGCAATCTTGGGTTTCAGGCGTCAACTGCCTCAGAATTGTCAATATTCTATCTTCCCTTATCAATATTCTTCTCCACCATGCTTATTCAAAGCGTCTCTGAGGTGCACATTGAGCCAAGGTTTCTCTATATAGGTCTGAGAAGGTGAAAACCATGCTTGAGTCATTCTCGTCTCTACAATATTCATTGGCCAACTTGATGTTTCCTGAACCCTTCTTTGCAATCGTCTAACTTCTCTCCTTTGTTTGCATAATTGATATGTAGCGAGTTGATACTTTGCTACCTCCCCACGTTTTGATGGCCTTCTAATTGACTCATCTTCACTACTTGAATGATTTTCCATTCTTCCTTCCTCTTCCTCCTAAGGCATTAGTGGTTTGTCATATGGGACAATGTAGTTATCCAAGTACTTATTCCCCTATACTGGAGTATGAGGAGGAATAAGGGACATTACTAGGACTAATTTTCTTTACAAGGTGGTAATTATGAATCTTCCTCGACCCCATCATTCATATGTCCAATACTTCTCCAAGAGTGGTGGCTTGCTTGCATCATGATAAACTGTACTGGATGAGCTACCAATGGTTGGCATTGTATGTTAGAGTTATTTCATGGATAATTGACGTAGTCAGAGTCACTAAAGGATTCCATGATGGCTAGGTGGCTTATCTTGTTTTTTGGTGGTTAGGAAATCAAGAACCTCCTCCTCCTTCAGATCTTCTATTAATCATTTAATCTTTGTATTCATCATTTTCAGATTACAACAAGGCTTCCCTAATATAAGAAATTCTAAGACAATTGTATTCAATTTGGCCTTTGAATAAAAGTTAGCATTCCAAAACCCCTCAATATTTTAATGACTTAAAGGGATTCCCCTATCATTATGCATCTCTTGATGTCTCTTATTCTTTTGTTATTCATTTTTAACCCAAATTCTGGGACGTAATATAATAACCAATAATTGAATTCTAATGCTCCCCAAACAACTTTATTTTATAAGGTTTGGCAATAAGATTTGCCTAAATTATAGAAGATAATGAATATCCAAGCATTTGTGGAAAGCCTACTGGGTAAATGGCCATAAACTTTACAGTAATCAAATGAAACTGAAAACCCAATGGGTTTGGGGCAAGAGGAGAGAGTGATAAATTTCACACCATAAGCCATGGTTGCAATCCCACAGGAGGTCACCTTACGGAGCCATGAGGGATCATGGTTGGAGGTGTAAACTTATGGCAGCATATTATGGATCCAAGCCCACCATCATGTTCTCAATGAGTATGATCTAGTGTTAACCTTAGTATTTTTGTTCAAGGCATTGTGGAGCAAAGGTAAATGCAATGCAATCATATAAGTGAGACCAAAATTCAATCCCTAGATTATGATACGCACTCAAGCAATGAGGTGGCCTAGAATAATAGAGTTTGTTGAAATACCACAATAATGGAGTCACGATATAATAAAAGAGACCAGTTTCAGCCCCATATAACCAACTTAAAAAAGAAATGTAAATGAAATAAATATGGTCAGAATTTATTTTAATAGCCAAACATTTCCTTCGATTAGCAAAGATGCAAAAGACAAAGTACATATATCTATGGTATTTATAGAGGTATATGCAATAATAGGATTAATCTACTGGGTAAAGTGACCATTGCCTAAAGACAATATGGGGGGGGGGGAGAAATCTTGAAATGCACTAACTGCTAATGAATACACCCAACCTAAATTCTTCAGACTCCAGAAAATATTCACACATTCTACATTTGTTGAATGTTACCACTGGTTATTTACATGACTTCTTTTCTACTTCACATGAACTAGTCATAACTTCCTGATAGTAGAGGACAACTTAAGGCATAAGAGTTGAAGTTTAGTATCTAAAGCCTTGATGTTAGGAAGAAGGATTATACAGAAACAACTTGCAAATTGTCAATGAGCACTAAAGAGGGTAGAGAGGGAGTCATTAAAACCTAATTCATTTTAAGTTCATAGTTGAAGATCTTACCTGTTCAAATGTTGTTGATGTATTTTGACATCCAGAAGATTCTGAACTTGCCAAACAGAAAAGAGCTGAATTCACTACCTCTTCTGCCTGAAATGTCAAAAGTTGTTTCAGACTTCACTTCATTCTAGAATTCAAGAATGAAATGTATCATAATTAACTTCGGTTAAATTTTTAGTGAGAAGTACCACCTAAAGAGACCAGACATGTTAAGATTGAAAGATAGAAAATTATCAAAATGCAGTGATTATTCATTCCCTATTAGGCCAAACCTGTGAAGCTCCAATTGCAAGACGTTTAGCATAGTCATCTGCTGTATGCTGCTTTTCAGTGCCAGAAACTGCATCATGATGCTGTGCGATTCCCATTGCATCACCTAGAAGGTCTGTATTGGGGCCAGAACTTTTTCTACCGACTAGGAATTCAAGCTGTCGTGCTGCATTTTCATGTTCATGTTAAACTTATCATGATTATTTGGACATTACCCAAATCTTGTAGACTAAGATTAACCAGAAAATACAAATACAATGACAAGAAAAATATTAAAAAAGATCAAGTTATTCAGATGCATACTAGATAGTAACCACCCAGATAGCGAACATATCCCTTAAGAGATGGTCTGCTTGTGTAATATCCTGTCCAATAAGCATTTGGAGCATCTGCATACCTGCACATTTCCACTAAATTACAATAAAAAAGGACAACGAGAGATCAGAAATCGTTAGCAGAAAAAGTAGATAATTTTTTGAATAGATTAGTCCACTCACGGGAAGTAATCATCAAGTTTGAGTGGCCATGATTCATTTGCAGCATACTTTGCATCAGTGTAAATTGATGGAGTTGAATAAAATGCATTAACCCTTCCATCCTAAGAATTTTCAAACATTGTTAGTCATACTCAAAGAGATATAGAATAGAAAGTTGTTAAAGTCCACAAAATGAAACAAATTTATAGGACAACGAGGCTTCATTATCAAACATAATATGTTAACTTGTTCCTTTAAAAGGAAACAAATTTATGTGAAAAATCAAAGTTGAGACATCATTCTTTGTTTCTGAAGAATTGATCTTCTGCTACTGAACTTGTTGATATATTCTCCTAGCTTCTCTATTATTGTTTCTACAAAAAATTAAGACATAGAATCAATTGCTAATGTATACAGTACTACACAAAGATGCTATCTTTTATATCATATGAGAAAAACTCTGCAATCTCTATTTTTTTACATGCCAACTTAGTCATGAAAGCTACTAATAATATTATACTGGCCTTTTACAGTGTTATAAGCAGAGTCTAAGTTCTGCAGCTTGAAAAATTGATGGGTTCAAACTTGTGCATGAAAAAAATATTTATTGTCTAGTGATAAAGCATTTAAAAATGTGAGTCATTATTAATTCAAAACTGTTTTCTGACATCTTGAACTGCCATGGACAAGCCAGAAAATGCAACACCTAAACTGATTAGGAACTGTTTAAAAAGCATAACATTAGTTAACTTGAAAAAAATTGTGATCTTAGGATTGAATTTGCATTTTATTGTTTTGGAGCCTAACAAATGTCCTTCACCTTTACTGGTATTTTGGGTGGAGGTTGCTAATGCAAATATCTTGCTCTTGCATCAATCTGATTTTTACGTAGCTAGAATTTTTGCATGTAAGTAATGTTCAAAGTTGTAATAAAAATAAATTAGTTGTTCCCTGAGGCAGATCAACTTTTGTTCAATAAAAATTATTTCAGTAAAACCTAGCACCAGATAGAAAAGGGCCTACATAGAGAAGTTGTCAACAGACAATGGATTTTCTATAATTATGAACAGAAAAATAGAGAATACCTCAATTGTGAATGTGCTGAAATGACACTCAATGATGGGTTATCTATATTGTGGATATTCATTTAGTGTAATCACTTCTATCTTAGGTCAACCTACATGGGCTTACGCTTTCCTTGGATGCCATATGTGACATTGTTTTCATCTCATGTGGAGTAGTCTCCATCTTCACCAAATCTCAAATTTCTGGTACTTAATGAAGCTCACTTCCTTCTCCAACTCTCTTATCACATGTTTTGCCCAAGAGGCATCAGGAGAGAGATTCAGAAACTACGCACAAGCAGAGCAACTAATTGTGAAGGGATTCAAATAAAATTCCTCAACTATGGGATCGAGCCACTTGTTTTCCTAATGTAAATCTCTTCAATGAGGTTTCTTCCTCTGGATTTCTTCCTTGGTCACAATAGGTCATTCGAAAGATCCACAAGGATAGGGACAACTCAAAGCTGAATAACTTTCAGATTATTACAATTAGGCATGTAGTTGCCAAGTTGTATGCCACACTCTTATACATGAAGCGCTCTGAACAGGGGAGATTCAAAATGTGAAGGCAGTCTTGATTTAGAAGAGATTCTAGGCAAGTGATCAAGTTTTGACTTTTCCATTGATGAGGCTTAAGATTGGTCTTCTTAAGTATTTTGTTGCTACATAGAATTTAAAAGGACTTCGAAATGGTGACTAAACACCAGCTATTGCAAATTTATTTATATTAGCATGTCTAAGTTACTTATTAGAGCTGAAATGAGGTTTTATGAGATAATGGCTGTTTCAAGGTTGTTCATGGGTTCTATGGTAAGGTCACAAGCGCTATGGGAGAAGCAAGAGTGCCCTCTTTTACCAACTCTTTTTTTGCATATACATTGAAGAGCTCAAAGACTTCATTCAGCAGCACAATCATGTGGAGGGTGGATGTATTTTGTATCATGTCTTAGTTTGTATATTCTTCATCCCCCTGGAAAAAGGCAAGCGTATGCTTTTTCCCCATTTTTTGAGATTCAACATATTATGGTCACCAATAGTCAAACTAAGGTTACCTCAAAAAGAATTCTCTCCAAGTTCCATTTTTTCCACAAAGGAGAACTTGTTGAGGTCACCACAATCGACATGTAATTGAGGATTTAGTTTATAGGTCTATCTATTAATCTTAACTTTGCCTCTCAGTCATGACTCTACAAGGGATATGCCTTGTTTTGTGTTAAAATATCAATGCTTTTGGATATAGTTTCATGATATCCCGTAAAAGATGCAACTCTTGGTAAATCCACAATCCTCTACAAGTCTGCAGTTTGGCGGCCAAGCTTGGGGTCTACCAAATGGGAACGCATTGATAAAGTTTGGAATATTGTCCAAACTTACTTCATAGTTTCTCTCTCCATATCAAGAACATATTCAAAGTTATCTTCCATCTCAAGAGTTTGGAATATTGTCCAAACTTACTTCATAGTTGAGTTTGCAGTCCAGGCTAAGTTCGAAAAGGAAAGAGTTCGCAATGCTAAGGCCCTCAATCTCAGGGTCTGTGGAGTGCCCAAACCAATAGATCTTCTTCAATCCGACAACACCTTCATTCATAACACTCTTGAGTTAATAGAAATCACCCTAGAGAAAGCATGGGTCTCTCCTGATTTGGTCATATGATTCAAGAACACGAAAGAGTGTATGAAGGCCTTAAGGGCCAAACAAAAACTATTCAACTTCCAAGACAAGATCTTCCTTTATGAGGACCTTATGCCACTCTAGGTTGATGAATTGAGGAAATCCAGAGAACAAGTAGCCGCAGCCAAAAAATACAACAAATGGGTAGTAATCCATAATATGCGTGCAGTCATTAGGGACTTCCCTCCACCAGGATGGTCCAAACCCTTACCTACCAAATGACTCCTTCGGCACGAGAAGGGGGTCTGAGGAGCTGGCTATAGCTTGCTGGAATTGTAATGTTATGACATGGTCTACCCCTGGGTCCCTTGTAGATGTGATTAGCAGACATGATATCATTCTCATTTGTGAGACATACGAGAGCCTCGAGCAGGCCTTACCAACCATCACTGATTAATTCTAGTGGTCCAGCCATCAACATATTACTCGTTGTTTTGGGGGGGTTAGAGAGTTAGGAGATGTTGCTACTCTTATCAGAGATAGATTTAAGGGTTTTGTGACCTTGGATTCCTCATATCTCCACTCCAAATTCTTATGGATTAAATTTCATCATCACCCGCCTCTTCGGGATATTTTCATTGTCATTTGTTACTTCCCCTTGACCACGTCCAACTTTTCTATACACACTAATGGGAACCCTTTTTAGGATCTTTATGAGGACATCACTAGGTACTCGGTTTCAAGGTAGGTGCTTTTGCTGGGAGACTTCAATGCATGGACTAGACCTATGCAGGTTTCTCTCGACGACCTCACAATAGATGAGATGCAGACTCATGAATTAGATCCCGATGACCTTGGTTTTTCTAGAACCTCCATCGACACACAAATTACTACTTACAGGAAGCATCTTCTTGAGTTGAAAGAATCCAATAGGCTCGTTATTCTCGACGACCTATCTTGTTTCCTAGATTCTAGTGGGCTCACTTGTTTTCCTCATAACGGTGGTTCCAGTTTCGTGGGCTATGCTCTTTCTTCCACCACCCTCATCCTATTATTTCTATTTCAACATATTTGATCACCCTCCCCCTCTTACTGATCACTCTGTACTTTACCTCACTTTCTCCATTATCACACTCCCTATTTATTTGCTACCCCCTTCCTTCTCTCCCACCCCTCGGGTTTCTCTAGAATTTGACTACTTTTCCTTTACTTACATGGACCGTTTATGTCAGATTATTTCAAGGTTGTCTTCTCTCCCCACAACTACCAATTATTCTGTTTTATTAGTCCAATCAATTTGGAGGGCACTGATGGACTCTTACCCCCACACCATCCACCCCCTTCTCACCCTTGCTCCCTCGGTCATTGTCCTATGAACATTTGGTACTGCGAGCACTGTAAATCTACCCACCGAAGGTTGAAACATACCATTCGGTACTCTCCCCAGCTCACAACCACCTCCCACAAAGATTATAGGTCGCTCCTTCGAAAGAAGAAACATCTCTTCCTCTCTCAGCGTAGACTGGATCTCATTCATTCCATCCACCATTCTCCTAAGTATTTTTGGTGTCTTATCCTCCCTTGAGACCAGGTCAATCATGGGATCAACATTTCTTCTTGGACCACTCATGCCTCATCCCTCTATAACATCCCAAATCAACCTCCTATTAGGGTTCCTTCCCCCCTACTTCTTGCCACCTCTTCTCTACTGGACTTGTTAAGAAGGCCATTCAAAAGATTTGCACGGGCAAAGCAGCAGATTTAGATGGGTTACAATTGGAATTTCTGAAGCATGGCATCGACTCTCTAGTTAGGCCCCTTATCGATCTCTTCAACCTTACTATTTGCTCGGTTTCCTTGACTCTTGGACTCAACATATCATCCACCCCATCCATAAGGCGGGACATCCCCATGAAACCAACAATTACAGGACCATCATGATTGGGCATGTCTTTGCCAAAATTTATGCCACAACATTAGACGTGTGTCTTTCTCGTAGGTTGGAGGAGGGACACAAGGGCATGGGAAAAGTTGATCTTTGGCAAGACCACTAGACCATAGATCATATCCTAGTTCTCAGGGCTGTTATTGAGGAGGCGCATTGTAGGTCCTCAAGAGTCTATTGCTGCTTTGTCAACTTCAGGAAAGCTTTTGACATACTACCTCGGCATTTACTATCGAGAGATTTCAATCGGTTGACATCTTTGGACGGTTTTTGATAGCAATTTCATGGTTGTATGAGGCTTTGATAGGACATTTTCACTCTCCACAGGGGCTTTTAGACAACATTCTCAACACCATAGGAGTGAAACATGGTTGCCCCCTTTCTCCATTTCTCTTTGGGATCTTCATAGATGAGCATGAGTCATTTATTCAAGAGAACTCATAGGCAAAGGACGGTTGCCTTCTCCATCATGTGCTAATTTCGATCCTCCTCTTTGTCAATGATGTTGTCCTTCTAGATTTGACCCTTGGGGGGCTTCATCGTCATTTGGATACTTTAGCCGCTTTTCGTAGACAGCGGTGAGTACTTCCTAAGATGAGGGAATGACAGATATTGATGAGAAAAGGAGTGGCAACTCATACTAAGGAACACGTTACTATGACTATGTTAACATCAACATATGACAAATTAGTCTAGACAAGTAACTCCACGATGGATAATTCTAAGATGGATTGTTGATGATGGATACTTGCTGACGGATTACATAATGATTGATGATGGATCAGCTAGGATGGATCAACTAAGACTGATTGTCTAACCGATTGGTTATGAAGGATAGCCTGACGGATTGGCCTGAGACGGATAGGCTCTAACGGATTGGCTTGAGATAGATAGGCTCTGATGGATTGGCCTGAGATGGATAGGCTCTGATGGATTCTCAACGACGGATGTCTTGGTGTATTGGCCTATGATAGATAGGCTTCGACAGATTGTCAATGATGGCTAGGCTCTAACGGTTCCAGACATGTTGGATCCTATCATGACAGCTCCCATGGCAGTTAGTTGGTTCCATCCCAACAACTCGATCGCCCCACTTGAGTGCTTCTTCCTGCATCATTGCAACACAACATAGATCTAACACACAAACATTCAAGAGATAAAGTTGGCACCAAACTGTATCATTGCATTATCATAAAGTGATTACATCCAGTCTTATGACTGCAACACAACGCTATGTCCTCCCTATGGTTGTTCTCTTATGCAATGGAACTGCACAAATGATGGATTCATATGGATGCTCCTGGATGGATTACAAAGTGAAAGGGGGGTCTATATATAGGGTGGCTCTAGTGGTTACTGTAGACAGGCAAATTGATATGTTTGTAATCGATGAATCAATTTTGGTATTATATATTATTTTGTAATTGTACGCAAAGTGTTTGACGAAAGGTGCATGCATATATTTAATTATGTTATAAAGTGCAATTTAATATTGTACGTAATAATAAAGTGATGTAAGTCAATTATGTTGGCTAAATTACAAGTTATAAACTATTTTGTCCTGTAGTGGGAAATGTCAAGTAAATGCAAGAGCAAATGCATATGAAATGTAATTTAGGGAAGTTATGAGGTAGTTGGAGGGCACTTTTTGGTGTATAAATAAGCCCTCCCCTAATTCATTCAAGTTGTTCATGGATTGAAGGGTTCATTCATTCATTCAGCTAGGGCATTGAGGAGAGTCATGCAGGTTGGTGGATTAAAGAAGCAACATTGGTACATGTGAGAGTTGATTCATATGTGCGTAGGGCATGGTGCAGTCTAATCTTGTATACAGCCATGGAGAACATTCTGCCTAGGGTTTGCAAAGTACAAATTGTAATGATGTACTGTTAATATAAACTGCCTGTATTTACTATTATCTACCATTGCTGCTTCTATTGTTGTTATTGCTGCTGTTATTATTGCTGTTACAGGTTTTGTGCATTATTATTGTTGTACTACAATGATTGCAAATCTGTAGAATTATTTAAGTAGAAATGGAATTGTGTGTAAGCATGTAAAATTTCATTTCTACAAGTTACTGTAACCAACCAAGTTTCCAACTTCCATAACTATCTTATGTTTCAGCCTTAACTAATCAGTCTTAACAACAGTTTAATATTACATGACGGCTGAATACTTGCATTATGTATTCGCATATATCTAATTACATGTGATGGCCTATGAATATTATCCCGTGGGAGCCTATGAAGATCAAGACATGTGATGGCAACTATTGCATCAACGTAAAGATCAGTCTGCTCAAGATTATACTAATGCTTGTAGTGGGCTGCAATGTTACATTCAGGAGCACATGGACCTCTTCGAATTCAAGACATTAGGAGAGGCATACAAACTAGCTATCAAATTGGAGTAGAAGCATAAAAATAAAATAAAAAGGAGCAAACAACAAAAACCAAAACACTAAGTACCAACCAAAGAAAGGCAAGAATGACTCTCCAAAGAATGAAGACAAAGGGGGTCAGACCCAAAATTAGAATTGGATGCAAAAAAGGACTCCTAAGGAAAGAATCAACTAAAGGCCGTGACTGGAAAATGGTGTTATTATCACAAAAGCAACCGACATTCGAGGGAGGAATGTCGAGCAATTCAATCATTGTTTGCTGATTCACAACCCTCTCAATCCATTGCACCATCGCCTCCACATCCACAGGATGAGGATAGAGGGAAGCGAATCATGGAAGCCAAACCAAATGTGACTATTGCCACCACACATGCTGCACCACAAGAGTCACAAGAGGAGGAATGCTTATTTCACTCATAAATGTGGATTAAGGATAAATCATTATGTTTCATTGTTGATAGTGAGAGTTAAAAGAATTTGATTTCTACTCAGATATGAAGGATTCAAATCTGCCTGTCACACCATGCCCACAACCATATAATGTTGGATGGTTATAACAAGGGAGAGACATTCATGTCACTCATCAATATCTCTTCTCTTATGCCATCAATCCCTTTAAAGATAATTTTTGTATGATGTTGTGCCCTTAGATGTTTGTGATGTGATTTTAGGACAAGCATTTATGTGGAAAAGGCATGGTGTTTATGAATCTAGGCCTTGAAGTATCATCATCACTATCGAATGTTAATGTTATAGGAAACCAGAGGTATCTCCTCCTACCTCTATTTCCTTTATAAATGCTAAAAACATATAAAGATGATAGCCAAAACAAGGAAAGTCATTCTTTTGATGATCAAGCAACAATGTAGGGTCGTTGCTACATCAATTGTAGGCCTTGCACAATAAAAGTAGGTGGACCAGATTATAGTGGAATATACTGACTTTTTCAAGTCACCAACTAGGGTTCTGCTTCATTATGAGGTAAGGCATACCATTGATTAGTTCCTAGTTCTCCTTTGCCTAATGCACATATTTATCATAGATTGGTCTTTGAAAATGATTATCCAAGAATTGTTTCAAAAGGGACACACCAGACCAAGTGCTTCACCATGTGGCAGTCCAATTGTCTTGGATCCAAAGAAAGATGGAACATGGAGACTTTGTATTGACTACAAAGATTTGAATAAAATCACCATGAAGAACTGTTATTGACTCCCTCACATAGATGACTTGCTGGACCAACTCCGTGGTGCAAAGTTCTTCACCAAAATTGATCTTAAATTTGGCTATCATCAAATACCCATAGAGCCCGTTGACATATCAAAGATTATATTCAATTCCAAGGAGGGTTTATATGAGTGATTGTTTATGCCTTTTGTCTTGACCAAAGCACCTACCTCATTCATGAGGATGATGTATGATATTCTCATCTATAGTAAGACATGGAAGGTGTAGAGAATGGTGAGGACTTCTCGAGACGAGGGAATGATAGTTTAGTGGGAGGGGAATTGGCGATACATGGTGAAGAACATATCAATGTTGTCTCAATACTCCTTATGCTAGTATCACTCAGATGGCAAGTGTTATCTTGGTCAATCGACGACGACACAACTCAATGACAGCTCAGACTTGACGGCTTGCTTCAAGACGACACCCTTGTGATGACAACTGTTGATGTCGGTTGGATCATGACAACATGTTGGTTCTTGTGCAACGATACTAACATGACGGTATATGTCGGCACCAAGCATGACGACAAGTCCCATGTCGGCTCCCTCCAACAACAGTGTCGATGCTATGTTGGCGCTGACTTGTGTTGGCTTCAATTATGTCAACACTTGGTCAATGTTGGTTATTGTAACAAAATGAACCTTCTTGTTCCGCCTAAGCAATTCCACCTACAACAATCTACGACATAGCCAAAATCTAACACAGTACAAGCATTAATAAAGACATAGTTGGCACAAAATGGTGTTCTTGTATTATCATGAAGATGAATACATCCTAGTCGTATGACTGTAGCGATTTCACGTACAACACTACCAATCTGACGTCTTTCCCTTAAAGTGGCTGCTCTCCTCATGCAATCGATCCTATTGAAAGGGGGATCTATATATAGTGTGGCTCTGGTAGTTACTGTAACCAACCAGGCCCAACTACCAAAAATAATTTTAACCTTAATCAATGCAATTAGCGCAACCATTAACCATTTGCAATGGCGGCTGATTACATGCATGTAATTACATTGTATTGCTTGCTATGTACATTAATTGGAATATGACATTACATTTGACCGAATTACACATCTTTGACTATATTGCATGCCATGTATACGTAAAAACAATTTACAATATTTTAATGCGTAGACATTTTGACAAACACTTTATTTCTTCTTAGAACTACTGTCTATAGAAGGAACATCTACAACAGGTTCGACAGGCTACTTTAGATTTTTTAAAGACACAAGCTATATGCTAATTTGGAGAAGTGTTCATCTGGAATAATGAAGATTTGGTACCTTGGGTATATTGTTGACAAGGAGGGAATCCATGCTGATCCTGAGAATATTCAGGTAATTAGAGATTGGTTTACCCCAAAGACTCTAACAAAGTTTTGTTGTATTTTGGATCTTGCCAATTTCTATCGATGATTTGTATTGGGGTTATCAGATATTTCTTGGCCACTACACCAAATGACCAAAGGAAGTTTCAAATCCAAGTTCTATTGAGGAGATACACAATAGAGAGCATTTGAGAAGTTGAAGGACCAATTGTGTTCAACTCCTACACTTTCCCTACCTGATTTAATCAATATTTTGAAGTAATGACTGATGAATCAGAGTACACATTCGGAGCTATCCTCACACAACATGGGCATCCAATTGGCTATCATAGTGAAACAATGAAGCAGTTCAGAACTCTATGCCATTGTCCAAGTATGTAAACATTGGAAGCACTACATCTTGGGCAAGGAAACCATCATCATATAGATGACAGGCCTCTGTAGTTCATTTAGACTTAGAGTAAGCTAAAGAATAAAAAACATCAAAAGTGGGCCACATGTTTGTAGTAGTTTCATTTGATCATCAAGCACAAGAAAGGTAGTGCCAATTTAGTAGCAGATTGTTTAAGCTGACCTCCAATCATAGCACTCACCACCATTCTTGATTCATGTGGGCATGATACTTCTAATTGGTCCACCTTGTATGAAGTAGATTCTGATTTTGCAAATGCATATCGAGCTCTTCATGTGGGTAAGCATGTTTCTAATTTTTATTTGCAAGATAACCTCCTTTGCCACATGGGACATGTTTGTGTACTAGCTAGTGAGCACTTAAAGATGATTTAGGAAGTGCACTGTAGCAAAGTAATAGGTCACTTTTGGGTGAAAAAACATTGGCAGTATTTCAAAAGTACTTCTGTTGGCCCAAAATGAGGAATGATGTCGAGAGGCACATCGAGTCATGTACCCCTTATGTTGTTGCCAAACCAACCAACAAGAAGCAAGGACTATATACACCATTGCCAGTGCCATCCAAGCATTGGGAATTCCATCAATTTCCTCCCAGGTTTACCCTCATCTAAGCATAGTAATGATTATGTTTTTGTAGTAGTTGATCATTTTTCAAAAAAGGCTATCATGATTCCTTGTAAGAATTCCATCTACTAAGCTTTATTTTAGTTAGGTATGGCTCAACTTTGGCTTCCCAAAGTCCATTGTATGTGGCAGGGACAACAAATTTTTGAGCATTTTTTGGTCCACCCTTGGAGCATCATGAACATCAATTTGACCATGTCCAAAGCCTTTTCTCTATAGAATTATGGTAAAAAAATGTAGGAACCAATTCAGACATGGCACCATCTCAAGTGCCACCTTGGACATAATGTAGTGCAGTAGAAGTCAAGTATACACACATGCAATTTTGTTATGTAGTAGTCTTGATATTCTGAGTTGTTATATGTATGAGAAGTGTTTGAGAAAATGTAGTGTGTATAATTAATAAGTCATGTAATAAGCCACAAAATGAAATGTACGTCAAATGCATGACAAATAAAATTCTAGAAGATGATGAAGTGTCAGGTAGTAGTTGTAGGAAGTTGAGGGAGTAACTACCTCCCAAGTTGTAAAAAAAAGACCCTTCATTCATTTGAGAGGTATGTACAGTTGGTACTGTTATAAGTTTGTGTGTACATCAGGAGATAATTGCATTGTATACGAGACATGTATTCTTGCACATAATAGGAATACTTCCATCCAGTCATTGTTATGTCGACTTATATGAGCATTGTACATGTTCTTGTGAATGACTGTCATTGTTGTATTTAACCATCCAAACTATTTCTACTTTTGTATGTTTGCTATAGATGAACAGACAGAGCCATTTGACTCTAGACTAGGTTGCCTGACTGTGACACTAGGCCATCTAGATTGCTAAACTAGGTCGTCCTATGTTGAACAAGACCATCTAAACTCTTGACAAGGCCATCTAACCTCTTTGTGTTTGCAGGGCCGTTAGGCATGAAATTATTGTGTTATGCAAGTCATTTGAAGGAAAGTATAAGACTGTCTAACTGTTTTCTTGAATGCATGTTGGTATTCCGTGTTGTTGATTTCCCCTATCATCTCTTCTTTGTTCCTTCAATTATGGAATCCCACTGCTATACTACAAGATAGAAGTTGTGAATTTATTGATTGTACATCTTATTCAAATGTATAATTCCAATCGTCCAACCATATGGGATGAGATCCTCCCCAACAGTCAACATGGGTACAATTGAGCTCTACATAACTCTACCAAACAAAACACATTTCATGTTTTTTTGGGTTCTAACCCTTGGCACCCACAAATGTAGCTCTCCTTGTGCAACCCATGGAGGACTCACCTCATGGAAAAAAGGAAGCAAAAAAGGTAGCACGATTTGTGGAATAGATTCAGCACATCCAACAATAGGTCCATGACCTCTTAAATCAGAAATACAAGCAACGCCATGACCAACATTAGGTCCCACATCAGTTCAAGGTTAGAGATAAGGTGTGGTTACATCTTCAAAAAATAAACTTGCATGATCCCATAGGAAGATCAAACCTCTTTACTATGGACCATACACCATCACCAAGAAGGTGGAAGAAAATTCCTTTGAATTGAATCTTCCATCTTATCTTGGTTTGCATCCAATCTTCAATGTTGAACTTCTCAAGCCCTATAACCCACCTTTGTTGGACACTTCTATAGTAGTAGAATAGTTGGACGTTTAAGAACTCAATTCAGGCAGTTTAACATCAATGGAGGACGATCAGATTGTCGAGACATGGATTGAGACCACCAAAAGGCAGTTGATTCAATTAAATGCACTAGAAACAAAATAGTTACCAAAAATACTAATTTTCTATTTTTAGATTTTCGTAACCAAAATGCATCTCTAGCCATGTTCAAAGAACAAAAGGACAAGTCACATATATGTAATTTTCAATTAAATGCACTTTGTAATTCATGGAAGGTGAATCACCACATTTTCATATGGGTGACCTTCTAACTCATGGAAGATGAATTACCACATTTCCATGTGGGTGACCTTCCATATTCAATATGGTGGATTTCCAACACACCAAAGATATTATATAAAGAGAGATGCACCCGTGATTGTATAGACAAGAGTAATAGATGCAACATTATAACCTCACATCTCTTCTCAAAGATTGCTTGCATTATACTCTGTTTTCTAAGTGATAAAATCATGCTATTATTTTGCTTATATATTTGTGTTCTGATTTGTTATATTGTGTTATGTTTGAATTGTAGTGTTTTATGATCTTCCTTAACTCGAAATTCTGAGTTTCGAATCAAGCAATGGCAAGGGATGCCTTCTCTCAAAAAAGGGGCCTTTCAAATGTCCTCCCTCAAAAAGACGGATTCTTTGTCATCCTCCCTTAATTTAAATATTAAAAATAAAAAATACAAAATGTCTTTATTTTTAATATTCTAAAGGCTTTTGGTGGACCCTATGATTGCACCCACATGTTTAAGTTATGATCACAACCTTGAAACAATGTGATATCACCCATATATTTAAGATGTGATCATAGCCTTGAAACAACACCAAAACGAATTCCAAAACAAAGATGTTGTCATTGAACCTTAATATGTGAACTAATCTTTTTCCTTACAAAAAAAAGAAGGTTAATTATGATATTGAAACAGGCCCCATCTGTATCATATCATGACTTTGTTACCATGAGATTTCAACAAACTACTTAATAGTATTAATACAATAACATTTTGTCACTTATGAATATATTAGTAGGGAAGATTTAAACCTGGGTCTTAAAATTAAAATTCCACATTTTTAACCACTTGAGCTTATGCCAATTAATATATGAACTAATGTCTTTCATTCTAATTTAGTAACAAGAAATGTAATCATCAGCCCATTTAATTCAGTGACTCTTGATTCGAATTTTTTTTTTTTATTTTGGAAATTTTGATAACATCACCAATACCAGTCCCGATACTCTTGCCTCCACGCCTCCCTGAAACTTGGGATGACATTGGTCTGAAAATGACATTTTGCATAGATATAGTTTGAGCATCCTTCCCCCTTTAGGGGAGATTCATCACCATTGATGAGTCCCTTTTTTTGTGAAGGCTACAGACTCCTAGTTGTCCCCAATTTCAATGCAACATTCTTTCCCCGTATTTCTGACTTATCTTTTCACAAATCATTTGCAAGATTTCATTTGTTTATTGTTGCAGTTTGACATATATGGAGACCAGGAGGATTGGAATTCTTGCTTTAGAAAATTGATGAGGAAGAGCAGACATCCCTTGACATGTGGCAAGAATATTTATTGTTGACTTAAACATGAATGGGCAGCCAATTCTTGAGTTGTAACCATGTAGTTTTTGTCTTTATGCTTATGAAATTCTTTGCAATATTAATGTCATTACTAATAACTATAACAATAAATGAGGAAGGAAACAATTTTTGTATGCTATTACTATACTAAAAAATAATGAAGACCTGAAGAAAGTGAATGAAGTATACATCATAATCCGTGCTGAATCTTTAAGATCTGAAGAAATATTCATGACTAAAAAGTGACTGCCTATAGAAAGTAGTACCTTATTAACATAATTAATAAGCTTGTCCATTTGTTTGAACCAAGAATCTGCATATTGGTATTGGAAATCATCTCCCATTGTCCACATGATGTGGTTTGTGCGAGTAACATTGACCTATTCATAATGAAGGACAATCATTATTTGCTACTTGAAAGTTTAGACCCCAAAAAAGTAAAGCAATAGAAAGAAGTTAATCCATTTTATATATAACAGAAAAAACCTGTCTTATATTCTCTATCCTAAAAAACAAATGAATCAAGTACTGGTATGGATATACTTCTATGCCAAGAATCCAATTTAATCTCCATGAAAACAAACAGATTACCTGCGTGATAGCTGCATTAACAAAGTCATTAACACGGTCTTCAACATTGTAATCATAAAGAAGAATATTGTCCTGCAATATATTATATGTGAACATAAGTAAAAAGATTGATTGTTTTAGTGTGCTTTTTCTAAATTGCAATGTACTCGCACAAAATGTACCTGAACTGGAGGATCCTCATCATTAAATTCAAAATGAAAACCATTAGGTGGACCGTAGCCAGCAGGAAATGCACCAGCAAGAATCTGGAACAAAATGAACAGTGAGGAGAATAACATTATAAAGAACAAAGTCAGTATTCTTGACCTTTGTGAAAGAAATTGACAACTGTAGAAATCCTCCTCACCTGAGAAGATGAACCAAATGTATTGGATCCCCGCCATACAACCTCCAAGCTCTTGTCATCTTTTCTCTTTGCCCTATCTTGATAATCAATCCGTGCAAAAAATATAGAGTCGAACCCAAGCTATAAATAACAGAGAAACATGACATACAATTAAAGCGCACACAAGATGTAAAATGGAAATACTGAATAACATTTATCATGAAGTGAATTACTTCCAAATGTATATATTGTTGCAACAAAGGAGGAAAACTGGCCTGTTAGATTTAGATCTTGTAGATCATTACTGGATGAAAATGTACATTAGATCTAGGATGTCTAACTTATTAGAATGGTTAAACGATTCTCATAAGTATAATTTTGCATGTGTGTTCCAATAGAACTGTGTATGGGTGAAAGCATGTCACAAAAAGTCCTCAACTCTGTTGCCATATGCAAAGAGGGAAACAGGTAATTGATTATCCACTACAAATAGGGAAAACATGAACTATTATGCAGATATGGTTGCTACTGACAAAATGACAATAAAGCCATGACTAGAGGGTGTGCTTAATACATTGGAATCTGTTCCCATCTTGATCTAAATTGGAAGAGAATCAAAATCATAACCTTCTAGTCAAGGATATCGGTCCTTACCCAAACTCACAAACCAGAAGCCTGGAAAAATACCCACATTCCAAGTTATTCTCTCTCACATATATACCTTAAACAATAGCTTGTTAATAAACTGTAATGACACCAAGATTTAATGGAAATAGAGCACATAAGTTTTCTTCATTTCCAACTTTGTATTGGGTATGGATGCAGATCATGTAGAAACCTAACACAAAACATATGGTCAAGACTACACTATCTACCAAAGTAGAATAAGTAGTTATCCGTTACCAAGGGTAAAGCAAGGCTGAGATCAAAAGATGTGAGGAGCGCACAAAGAAGATGTATGCAAACAATCCAATCAAACAGAGAGACATTTTCTGTAATTTAATAAGCTTAGGAAAAACCTGAGAAACATAGGTTAAGTTTGCAACTTCTGGTTAGATTCTGTCCGAATATTCACTAACCCTAGCAGTCCATTGGCAAAGCAATCTTTGAAAGTCTCCACATCAAAGAATATCACAGAAAGAGAACAGGAGCAATAGAAGATTAGAGAGGCACTTCTCTCATACCCAGAAATTTTTCTCTATTGCAACGCCAAAAACAAAAAGGTCATAAGAACATGAGACAGACCTCTGCCCCTAGCAAATACCCTTGAACTGCAGAATGTCCAAAGGGATCAATCTGCCATCCAACGCGTGGAGTTTTGTTAAACTGCTGCTTGATATAACGGTGTCCAAGTGTTGTCTGATCGATCATGTCAATATAATGCACTGCTGCTTCATCATGCATACACCACCCACCGTTTCTGGAAGTACAAATACCAGAGCTTATTAGTAAAGGCACTTAGTCCTAATAAAGGAAGTTATTTTGGCCCCTCTAGAGGAAATAGTAATAGTAGATCAACATACTAGTTTGTAGGGAAAAGAATAATACATGAATTCAAGCTGGCCTGCATCAACTAGCTTCTTCACTTGGGCCTGTTTTACCTCATTTTGCTCCCTCCACCATCTCTGGAAAAATGCCTATAACCAGCAAACAAAGGAATTTAGTTCTATTTATGTAGGAAAAAAAAATGTTCCAGCAATAGGGGCTTATCAGAAATAGTATCAAAGTTTTACCTTATAATACTATCACCCAATGGAGGGGAGTGGCATTTATCAATCATCAGTTACAAATCAACACCCACAGAATAATTTATACAAACCGCAAGGATAATAATGGGCAAGGAAGCAGAGCTTCAGTGATCACTTAGGAATATTCTACAAGGAGGGCTAACTTTTTCATCGAAGTTTCCTCCTGCAAAAAAAGGTATCATCTATTAACTCAGAAGATCAAACAAAGCATGGGTACTGTTCAGAGATGGGATTTTTGTTCATGATTAAAGATAACTGAAACTTGAGAGAACTTTTGTTCTCTTGTCTAATGCTCTTACATGCATGAACATGGAAAAGCTCTAGATCTAACGTGTGCCGGCTGGCATTCATCAGCTGTGTCTCAGAGTCCTTTTTTCACTGATCTGTCTGTAGGTTTCAAGGGAAAACTTCATAAGCTATATTTTTGCTACTTGATCAATAATGTGTATTCTCCCATTAAGATTGGTCACCTGTTTGAATGCTTCGGGGTAGGGTGGGAGGTGGGGTGGGTACGTCCTTTCAGGGATCTTATATTGGTTTACTAAAAACCAAGAGTGTTGGGTTAGGCCTGAAACCTAAAAATTAACCTAACCTTCATTTAAATTAACTATATTAAACAAGACGTTGAAGTGATACCATTTGAATGGAAAATTTGGGATCTTATATTGGTTTACTGCAAACCAAGAGTGTTGGGTTAGGCCTGAAACCTAAAAATTAACCTGACCTTCATTTAAATTAACTATATTAAACAAGACGTTGAAGTGATACCATTTGAATGGAAAATTTGGCTACTTATTCTGTACTTATTAAAAAAAATCACTTTAAACTACCAACAAAATCTGCAACTTCTGCAATATACTGTGTTTGAATCAGCACCATATTGGAAGACAACTTTTCCAGTCCAGCTAAATTTTCTCCAATTTTGAAAAGTGTTGAAAAACATTGAGGGATTTCAGCTGCATTTCCTCACAGATGCCAACCAAATGACTTTAAAAGGTTGCTTGTATGTGACATGAATTCAGGACTGTTGTCAAAAGTTCAAAAGAAAATAATGTATAACAATCACAGACAACTAATCAAATGGCAGAAGCTGAACTGTTTAAATAATCAACTTTCAAGGCAGAAACTAGGGTTTAAATCTTGCCTAGTGATATACATGTAATTGTCAAAATGTTATTTTAATACCACTATGTGGTGGTTCCTGGATGTGAGAGATGAAAATTCAAGTACAACTTGCCTGTTCTACGTAAACAAATTTTCTGTTGGGATCCTCTTGTAATGCTAAGACCAGACTATCCAGCACATTTCTCACACATGCTCCCTGCACACCAAACCAGATCAGACCATATATTCAATAATTATACACATTTCACTCAAATACACATCATATCAGATAAGAGTAGATTGATACATATGCTGTCATTTCATTAATTGATCTGGGACAAATAACCTTAATAGTCATTTAAAGGTTAAATTGAGACATATAGAGAGTCTACTACTTGCTTACAAGATTGTTCCAATTGGTGTTAGCCTTAAATCCAATTCTCAACTCGTTGATTTTGTTGACTTAAAATTTTGCATGCTATGGTAATAGCAAATATCTTTGTGTTTATGCAGGTCTTATCAAAGTGTATCTACATAGAAGATGGCATGTTTTTAAATCAAATTCTACGGCTGTTGATTGTCTTGATTTAAGATTTCATGTATTCCATTGTTATTACAAACATCTGTGTAGTTGTGTATTGGACCTGTCAAACTGTATCTACTCAAAAACTCATTTCTATGGGTGGCATTCAGTTTTTTAAATTGAATTCTCCTATTTCTGATTGTCTTGATTTAAGATTTCTTCAAAAGGTTGTCACTGTAAAGATCTATGTAATTGCCTATAGAACCTGTAAAAGTATGCCTACTTAGAGATGGTTTCTACAATTATTTTACATCAAATCAAATTATATAAACTCTTAAAATTATTCTGATCTAAGATTTCGTATACTGTTGTCACTGAAGATCTATGGAATTGCATATAGAACCTGTCAAAGTATATCTATTTAAAAGATTACTTTCTACAAGTATTTTGCATCAAATCATATTATTGGAACTCTGATTATTTTAGTTCAAGATTTCATACCCTAGATTGTATCTGCAATTTAAGTAATTGCATGTAATACCTGTCAAACTATGTCTATTTAGAAAATAGTTTCGAAAAGTATTTTGCATCAAATCAAATTCTTGAAACTCTTAGATTACGTTGATTCAAGATTCCATACACTAGAATGTATCTACAACTACTGATGTAATTGCATGTAACACTTGCAATGTGTGAAAACCCATTGTTATATAGAAATTGAGCTTGGGCAAATAATTAGACTCTCTAGAGTTGATAATGCAAGCTAGTGTTTTTACAGAAGGCATATTCTTACTACACCATTTGGAATCAAATTCTTGAAACTCTTGCATTATTTTGATTCAAGATTTCTTTACTACAGGATTTCGGATCAAATTCTTGAAATTCTTACATTATTTTGATTCAAGATTTCACATACGAGATCGTATTTATAGAACCTGCAATGTGTGTGAAAACATATTCTGTGTGTGATGCAAGTTGTAATTGCAAGTTAGTATTTCTACAGATATTGCTACTATAGAATTTCAATTTCCATCCATGTCAATACCCACATTCTCTCTGTGATACAAGTTAATACAAGTTAGTGTTTTTACAGATGGCATATTCTTATTATAGAATTTTGATTTCAATCTGCAATACAATTTAGTGTTTATGCCTACTACAGAATTTCAATGTCAATTCACATCTATACCTACTGTACATAATTCAGTCTCTATGTCAATACCCGCTGTACATAATTCAGTCTTTCAACTTCGATCCATGTCAATACCCACTACATAATTCAGTAATGTAGTTGCAATACTTTCTTAACTGGATTCAATCCTATGACCTGCCTATTAAAAGCTTTCAGTTTTAAACTTCCTTATCATTCTAACCAATCATAAATCTGGTTAGAAGGATAAAGAGACAAGTTTAATTTAAAAGATGTTAATTTTTTTTTTAACCAACATCACAACTACCTAGTGTATAGTTGCTTTCAATTTTGAACAGATCATTTTCCATTTAATTAAACAATCACATAATTTTCTGATTTTTTTGATACTGTGATTGATAAGCTCTGTTTTTTCTTGTAGCAGGTTCAGAGGTGCAATCCCTCAGTCCTTATATAGGATTCTTGGTCTCTATTAACGTGTAGTAGCACATGCAGGTGGCTCTCTTGCTTTCTTACTAATTTATTATGATATTTTTTGTATATAAATTATTGTTTCCAATAATATATTCCTATAAAATTTCACTCCACATTAATACCTGTTCTGTGCCGTCCTGTGATTCCAGTTGTTAGTGCAAGCTAGTCTTTCATATCAGTACTACAAAATTTAGATTCAAGTCAGTATGGAGTATGTGCAAGTGAGTCTAATATCATTGTATGGCAAGCTAGTTTAAAACAAAACCTGAAGACTGTTATTGGATCCAACATAGTACTGATCCACAGTCTTGAGCCACCCCACATCATCATGAGTGTGAGGAACCAAATGAACATTGAGCTTCCCTTCCACGGGCCCAGCTGTTGTATTGTACTGAATATACACACCATGAGCCCCACGATAACATTCTGCTGCAAAAACCAGCACCCACAGAGCCAAAGCAAACTTTGCCATTCGAATGAATCCAAAGCTGCCTGCTGCTTCCACGTGAACAACAACAGCATACACACATACGTGTATATCTATGTGCAATGAGTATATTAATTACATGTATATATAGTCAAATAGAGACTGCCTCGATTCCATCTCAATCAGTTTTTGTGCTTAAATTTGGTGCTCCTCGCGAATATGATAATATTCTGCTGCAAAAATCAGCACCCACAAAGCCAAAGCAAACTTTGCCATTGGAATGAATCCAAAGCTGCCTACTGCTTCCAAGTGAACAACAACATAAATACACATACATGTATGTATATGTAATGAGAATATAAAACAATATATATACACATATACAGTCAAACAGAGACTGCCTTGATTCCATTTCAATCACTCTTTCAGCTTAAATTAATTGCTCCAGCGTGAGGACGAGCGACCAATTGGAAATAATAGCAATTAATCTTATCTGGTCATTGGAAATCTTGTGATAGAATTGAACATGAATGAATATTTAAATAGAGAACATAGTCATGGGGGGAGAACTTTTGAGATGGTATTTCTTGTTGTTTGCTCTTAATGGCTGACTTCAATGGGGAGAGGAGATAAAACAGATTTGGGACACATTATTTGACATTTTTCTGGTCTTTTGTGCCGACCAGTGACGACGAATTCCGTCTGTTGTGCTTGTCCCAGCTTAGATCCCGATGATTGCTGAGGAGAAATCGTCCTTATGATCAGAATATTGAAAAAGATTGGGAAGCTAAAGGATCTAATTGTTAAAAAATTTACAGTTGTTAATGTTTTTAAAATATATGATTGCTAGGTTCGAATCTTCTCAACATTAGGTCTTAATCTTTTGTTTCTAAGTTTATGGAACATTGGAAAGGTAAAAAATTTAATTGGTAAAAAAATCTAACACAGTATTTCTCGTAATCTTGTTTCATTTTTATATTAAAATTAATAATTATACTTAAAGTTACAATAAAATCATATCTAAAGTCTAAGACTACTTAAACAATGTCTAAAAACAAAACCAGAATAAATAAAATAACTAAGTAAAAAATCTAACTATAAAAAAAAGTAAACAACAATTTAAAAAAAAAAAAACTTAACATCTTGGTCTATTTATACATAGGCAAATAGGTTTATGGTTGTCAATGGTTTGAAATTATATGATTGGGAAGTTTAACTCTTTCAGCTTCAACATTCCACAATACTTGTTGTGACCTTAGTCCATGATTTATGATTAGATGTATATAATCTTTAAATGACACATTTAAAATAAATGAATCTTTTTAAAGGAGAGATTCAGTAGACATTAAATCTATATTTTAGTGCTGAATCATGAAAGAAAGCGCGGACATAGTCTTAAATCTTTTTTAAGTTTTTAATGAAAAACGTAATGGTAAATAAGATTGAATTAAGAATATGTTATAGTAGATATATGTAACTTATATTTATTAAATTATATGGTTTTAAGTGATTAAAAATATAGGTTTTAATATTAAAAATTAGATTCAAATTTTGTTAGATAAAATAAATATTTTAATATTTTAAATAAGAGGCAGTGAAGATTGTGATAGTGCAAATAAGGGTTTTAAGGTTTAAAGTTGAAGAAGGGTAAGGTAAAGTTGTACACCATACTTTGAATAACCTTGTATACTGGATAACTAACATCATGATATATGATTGATGTCCTCATAGATATTAAAAATTACTTTCCTTTTTTATATAATATTTTTTTCATTTGTAATGCTACCATGAAATGTAATATGGATGAACTCCTTTCAATCTCATATAATCAATTAGATGGTAAATAGAGCACATCAAAAGACCTCTTTAGGCTTCAAGGTCTAAACTCGAAAGATATAAGGATAGCACAACATAAATGCCTACTCCTATGCATAATGGATCTAAGGAAGTGTAAGCTGGTCTGATATGTATAATGCAGAATAAACCTTAAAAATTACTATTTTTTTTAAAAGTATGACCATACAAAATAAATGCCTTGAAAAAGAGGTGTTTGGCCTGTTGGAAATTAAAACACTTCATTTTATTCTATGAAAGGAACCTTGCTTAAATAGCAAGGATATACAATCTGATCCATTGGATCATAACAAACTTTGTTGATCTCAGCCACACAAATTATCCTAATAACAACTTAGGATATGATATACTGTAACACCCCCCTTAAGTGGTACTAGGATATCTATAACACCCCCTCTTAAGTGGTACTGGGAGGTAGTAAAAAAACAACAAAACTATTTTTTGTTGTAGGAGAATATTAAATGGGCCATGTGGGTCATCCACTTTCCACGTGGAAAAAAACTTTTGTATCCCCTTTAAAATACCCATACTATAAGTTTTCACTTTAAAATAAAGGCTAAAATAGCCTTGTCCATACTCCATATTGGACAAAAAGAAAATGATGCTTTTAAAAAAGCAATTTGAGGATGGAGAGAGGTGGCAAGTGTCGATGTGCTAGCAACATCAATTGGAAAGCAGTCAACTATGGAAAGCAAGGGTGCGTTGTGAATTGTGCACGTGCTCCACCTTCACGAACCAGTTGTTGACGACTGTCAGTTATGCACGACCCTTGTTTATTTTATGAAATGGATCTTGCTTAAATAGCAAGTGCATACAATATGATCCATTGGACCATGTTAGAATATTGTAATGTGCACTATACCTTCAGTTTGACACTTGTCTTTTACCACTTGTTTTATGCTTTCCAGTTTGAGTTCTCCAACTAGAGTTATGTGTCTTCTACATGACACTTGGAGTGGAAATTATGACACTTGTCAAATCTCCCTCATAGGCTTGATGCCTATATATTGTAACATATTGTATCAATAAATTAGTGCCTTTTGTTCAGTTCCAACATCTTCTTAGTGTCTCAGGTTCATCTTGGGTGCCTCAGGGTCATCCACTTCTGGGTCAGTTGTCTCTGTAGGTCATCCTCTAGGTATGTTACCTCTCGTAGGTCACTGACTAGATTCACCATGAATATCATCCTCCCTCATGATGAAACACAATCTAGAAGGTGTTGGTCTCTGCCAAAAAAGCACCTTAATACAAAAAAATACGATCCATATAAGAGTATCGGTCTCTGTTGAAATACACTCAAAAAATACAATAAAATGAGCCATAGAATCCAAATGTGGAGGAGAAAAATAAAGAAGAAAATAGAATCTTCTAAAGTGTCTATGTCTATAGTCTTCAGAAGTTGATCCGAAAAAGTCCTCGAATAGAGTCTAGGGTTTCTATGTCTGTAGTCCTTATATTAGGTGTCCTTATGGTGATCATCTCATCCTACCAGAATGCATAGGTAACCAGCCACTGCATTTGCCAGGTGCTATAGAAAAGATTACTAGGTACTAGGATCATATACAAATGCTTTGGGAGTGTCGAGTTCAACCAAAAGTGCACTCCAAGATACAACAATCTTTGAGGCTAAAAAATACAAATGGAACAGTCTCAAAATTACAATTGGACACCACCAATGTGTTCATCTCATCAAAACCTTTCTGATGACTATACCCCTATGTTTCATTCTCAATGGGGACTTCATCTTGTGGAAAACTAACAACATTAGAAATAGAGAATATTCATGGCATTAGAGAATATTCCATTGAAATATTCCTGGCATCGCTCTTTGGTGGAATACAAGGCAAAATAAAAATATTATTTTAAATTTTTCCTCGAGGAATTACATGTGTTTGAAAAAATGGCTATGTGGCCCATTATATTCCTTTCTCCATATGGAAAAAAGGCACTAAAAAAAATGGCCAATAAGATCATATTGACAACCAATACAAATGGGAAACACAATCAACCCCTTACTATTTAAAAATCAAAGTGGTCCCCTTCCACTTTAAAAGGATGCCTCCTTGATTTTTAAATAAATAACCGTTCTTTTTGAAAGAAAAATGTCCTCCACCATATCATGCATTCACTTGATAAATAAAAAAACAAATTGGGTCAAAATAGTGGTCTTGCAAACAACATTCACCCATCTCATTCCATGCTAAGGTGTGCCATCCCAACCTGCGTTCAAACAAATATAAAAAAAAATGTTTCCCACGATTGAGTGCATCCTTTTTAGCCCTCTAGTCCTTCCTCTTCACTCATAAATCAAGATATTCCTCCACATGAATAACTCCACACAAATGATCCATGTCCTCCATCTCCTTCTACTCCTCAGTCTATTGATCAAGCCACATCATCCAATCCTTTACCTAAGTCGGTTCAAGCCACCATAGATGAAGCCCAAAGTCATTTGTCCACTTATACAGGTAAAAGGCCTTCAACCCTAAGACACCAAGTGAATTATGCCCTCATGGCCAAAGTCCTTAGCCAACTTGAACCTTCTAATATCAAAGAAGAACTTGGTGATCCTAAATGGGTTCTTGCCATGGATCAAGAATTGGATTCCATTGAAAGGAATCACACTTGGGAGTTAGTTGATTTACCCCAAGGTAAATATACCATTGGCACAAAATGGGTGTACAAGGTAAAGTATAAAGCAGATGGCTCATTAGATCGCTACAAGGCTCACCTAGTAGCTCAAGGCTACAAGCAACAAGAGGGAAATGATTATGAGGAAACTTTTGCTCCTATGGTAAAGATGACTACAATCCACATAGTTATTGCTTTAGCAGCTCAAAAACATTGGCCTATATATTAGATGGATGTCAAAAATACATTTCTCAATGGAAACTTGAAGGAGGAAGTGTATGTGAACCAACCACCAAGGTACACAGTTGAAGGCCAAGAAAACAAACTCCTCAGATTGAAGAAAGCTCTATATGAGTTGAAGCAAGCACCCCGAGCTTGGTATGCAAATATTAACTCCTATTTCACCAACCTTGGTTTTACAAGATCTACAACATAATATACTCTCTATATGAAACATTGTAAGAACCGCATCATTTTGGTTACATTGTATGTGGATGCTCTTATCATTACAGGTGATAACATAGAATAAATAAGATTGCTCAAGGAGGACTTGTATAATTTTTTTGAAATGACAGACTTAGGCCTCCTCCACTATTGCTTAGGCATAGAGGTATGGCAATATCTTGGTAAGATCTTCATCTCACAAGCTAAATACATTTAGTCTATTTTGGAAAGGTTTCACATGGAGGAGTGTAAGCCCTCCCTCACTCTTATGGAAACCAGGTTGAAATTGGTTAATAGTGATGATGAATAAAGGGTTGATGACACCCTTTATAGGAAGCTAGTTGGAAGTTTGATCTACTTAACTTCAACTAGACTAGATATTTGCTATTCAGTTAGCATTGTTTCCAGATTCATGTAGGATCCTAAGAAGAGCCATTAGATAAAAACTAAGAGGATTTTGAGATTCCTCAAGGCCACCCCTCATCATGGCCTTATGTATACATCATGCGATGATTTTTATTTGATTGGCTACACAGATTTAGATTGGGCTAGTTGTCCTGAAACTAGAAGATCCACATTAGGTTATTGTTTTTAGTTGGATTAGGTCTCTATTTCATGGAGCACCAATAAGAAGAAAATAGTTTCATTATCTTCAGTAGAGGCTAAATATAGAGCAACATTTGAAGAAACTAAGGAGGCAATTTGGTTGAGGCAATTACTTCAGGACATTAGGCTGCTCATAGATGGTCCAAATTATATATATTGTGACAATCAAAGTACCATTAATATGATCAAGAATCCAGTCTTCCATGCGAGAACAAAGCACATTGAGATCCATCATCACTTTATTAGAGAGATGGTCCAAGAAGACATTATACACATCGGGTATGTACCAACTCAATATCAAGTAGCTGACATCTTCACCAAGTCACTTGCGCAAGACAAGTTTTCTCAGTTTAGCAAATTGCTCTATGTATGTCATAGAAGTCAACATTAAGGGGGAATGTTATCTAATGTTGACTTATTTTTTTCTATAGTTAGGATAGTGCACATTAAGGTCAAATTTTAGAATATTGTAATGTGCACTATACCTTTAGTTTGACACTTGTCTTTTGCCACTTGTCTTATGATTTTTAGTTTGAGTTCTCCAACTAAAGTTATGTGTCTTCTGCATGACACTTGGAGTGGAGATTATGACACTTCTCAAATCTCTCTCATAGGCTTGATGCCTATATATTGTAACATATTTTATCAATACATTAATACATTTTTTTCATTCCCAACATATCATAACTAACTGAGTTGATCTTAGCCACACAAATTATCCTAGTAACAACTTAGGATATGATATACTCTAACATGGTCTAGTGCAATTGGTCCTTGGCATTTGAGAATGAAAATCCTTTGGTATAATATTGAAATACTAAGAAAACAAACTTGCAACTTTAAAATAAACTTCCGAAAGGGGGTTACAAGTGTGGCTCTTTTTATAAAATATGCTTTTGAAGACTACAAAATGGGTCTTCCACAAGGGAAACCCTCTTCTAATGAAATGACAAGTTGTAAAATATCTTATTGGTATCCATCAAAAGGGAGTAGGCTTCTTGCTTGTGGGCCACTATTTGGTGTAGATCCTATAAACCTACACAACCTACAAAATTTGTTAAAAATATTTAGGGCATGTCTTGATCAGACCCCATATCAAAACAAAAAAAATAAACAAAATAACTAAACTAATGCATAATTGAATTGTTATTGAAATGATTGTAATTACAATGATACTTACATGTACAAAGGGTTTTTGTACCCTGTTGCTTGCTTCTGGAGCTCCTTTCCAAGTTGATAAGCCTTTCAAACCTACTTGCGATACAAAAGAATGCAAAAGGATGGATGGAGGATGAAAGCAAAATGGGTGTTGCTTGTAGTGTAATCTAGATGGATTTTTGTAGAGTCTGGGTATGTAAATTGTGGATTTATGAATATGGAGAAATTGACATTCTATTTATAGAGTTTGCCAAGGTTAGGGAAGGGTCTGCGGTGCCCACTGTGAGGTGTCCCCTATGAGGTGTCCACTGTGAGGTGTCCTTTGTGAGGTGTCCCTTGAGGTGGCATGGGTGGAGGAAAGTATCCAAATATCATTTATGACATGTTGAGGTGGAAAACCTTTTTAATTTAAAATGCTTTTGTTGTGCAAAAGTCTTCAATTGTTATTGAATGCACATGAGAGTGTGAGATGGAGCAAATATCAGGGTGGAAAGGTGGTAAGGCTAGGCTAGTCAAATTAGGCTAGGTGATGTGGAAGGAAAGGTTAGAAAAGTAGACTAGGTGAGGTGGCATGGCTAGACTTTAATCATGATTAAGTTAATTAACCATGTGCTTAGCCATAAAGTGAAATTTGACCAAAAAGTAGCTTTTGACCAAGGTAAAGACTTTAACCAAGGTTAAGTCATGATGGTGGTCGCATGAGGACCCATAGTTAAGTGTAGGAAGGGGTTTAAGTAGCCCAAGGGGGCTTATGAAGATGAATAGTGTTTTGAGGCCAATTTATTCAAAATTTATAGGTTTTGCAAATTGATCAGCTATGATGATGGGAAAAGTGGTAATGTGCGATTCTTGGGTGTCTACAAATATTTAGTGTTTTGTAAGTCAATCAAAAAATTAATGTATTTTTTAAAACATAAATTATTTGGTACGATGTCAAGTTTTTGGTTTTCTCCTTGGAAGTCTAAATTTTTACTAGTTTGAACTCATTGTGTTTGACACAAGTTTGTCAGTTTTTAGATTGCTTTCAAAGTTGAATTCAAGAGCCAATAAGTGTATTTTTTAATATTTAAATTCAATTAAAATTTATATAAGTGTTTTTTTCAAATATCCAGTAAGTGTAAACTTTAACTTTGTGGTTATTATTATAAATTATAAATTTTTAAAATTATATATTAATCTAGAAGCAAATTTTAAAGGATTGCAAGTTGAATATTTTAAATTTAAGGTGGTTTTATGTATATTTATTTGGGATGAGTTTTGCAATGAAGTTGGTTCATATTACTTGTATTTCATTAATCTAACATATCTTACAAGGTCAAAACACAACTCATATCTAAGTAATAATGACTATTATAATTGGTCATATATTTATCAAGTTTTATTTTATATTTTGTAACATTAAGTTTTCAAAACAATTAGAGTATCACCATATTATAATAATAAGAGAGGTTAGCCTAAAGAAAAACCTTTACCATTCAAGCTATTATTAAGAAAGCTTATTAATGGTCTCTCATCATCTTCTATTGCTATGTATATTTCAAGCACAAGCATATGCTTTTGGAGAATTAATGGCCTTTGGTGTTTGAAATACCTATTCAACATCATAATCATTCAACTTTTACAGACCTATATTGATCAATTTTAAGGTGCTTTTAAACCTTGCCATGAGTACTAGCTAATGAAATGGGGTTATATTTTCTTATTGAGTTTATATGTAATTTACATTAATCGATATGAAGACCTTTTATGACATACTTGTGTGGACAATAGTTGTTTATTGCATCATGTTTTGATAATAGTTCTTCTTGTTGTCGATGTGACTTTTCTCTTCTATTATCTAGTATTTTGATGAATTTCCTTGTTATTTGAATTACTTTAGCCTAAAATCAAACTTAGTAAATATAAGATCATTATGTTGATACATATAATGAATCATTTTTCCTAAAATGACATATCTTGTATATAATTATGACTTATAAGTTTTATATTATGGGACAAAAAAAGAAACTAACATTTCAAAGCAGGAAAAGCAAACTATGATAACACAACATTTTGAAAATATTACTCTACTAAGATGCATGTGTTGATAATAAAGGTGGAGTATTGATATTGTGAAGACTGCTGCAAAATAAATGTCACGAAGAAGGGTGCTGGATTATGAATATTTGTATTTACAAAAAAAATTGAAGTTTCAAAATATGGAAATCAAGAATTCAAACTTTTTATGAAAAATAATGTAGGTATCTAGCTATAGCAACTCAATTGAGATGAGAATAAAATCTATTTGAAAAACTCTCAAGCTCTAAAGGAGAGAGTTGTAATTTATCAAGGGTGGGGGACCTGGGCGCAATATATTTTCTCCAACAACAAAAAAACCTTATGTCTTATACCTACCTTAAATTTTATTTTATTATCTCATCTCAAGTTGGCCAAGTCTACATCCTAATCATATATTTGTAAGATACATGCTTTTCACTCTAAAAAATCTATCTTCATTGTTATGATAGAGATAGAGAGCACTTCATATTCAAGTATTCTTTATTTTATGATGTTTGAGAAATCAATATTGCAATTATAATTATGTTCTTATTATCCACTCTTTTAAGGTATCTCTATCAAAAGTATTTTGGTTATTTTTTATAACGTTATTACTTTTTGATACAACATAAAAAATAATAGATTCAAAATATTTTCCTTGTAGTTTATTTTAAATATAAGAAATGCTAAACATATTTCAAATATTATACAATTTCATTGTAAATAGGTTGTAGTAATTGTTGGCAATTTTACCACATTAAATTTTTTGATAAATTTTGGCCTTAGTATGGAGCTTTAAAGCGACAAAGAGCATGCGGAGGTGTTCAGGTTTTCACGGGCCATAAATGGGGGTGATAAAATGGATGAAATAAGCTTTGGGTATTTTATAATTACATATATTTTCGCTAGCTTTTTGATGATATATTATAATAGACGATCGGGTCAGCGGATCAAAAGTTATGGCCCCGAGAAGCAGGACCAAGAAGCTCAATTTCGGGCCAAAAAATTGACTAAGTGTCTAGCCCCGCCTGACTGCACTCATCCTCCTGACTGTGCTCATCCTACCGACTGTGCTCATCAATTTATGCGTAATAGGGCAGAAAGACAGGAAGAAGCAACCAAAATATTCTAAGTATTAGACCCCACCCGACTGCGCTCATCCTCCCGACTGCGCTCACCCGCCTGACTGCGCTCTTAATTCTGAGCGCACTTGGGGAGCTGAAAAGCAGAGATCTGAGCCCAAAAATTGACCAAGTATTGAGCGAACCCCGACTTTGCAGTAAATTCAGGTTGCGCTCTCAATTTTGTGCGCACCTAGGCATTATCAGTAAAGGACATCCCTAAAAAATTGTCTAAGTGTTGGGTATGCAACCCAACTTCGTAGTGAAGTCAGGTTGTGACCTCAAATTCATGCACAGTTGGATGACTCACTTGAAGAAACAACTAAGTGTTGGGTGCGCAACCCAACTTCGCAGCGAAGTCGGGCTTCGCCCGAGAAAAAGAGCGCAGTTGAGCAACCCATCATGGTACCTCCAGTAAAGACAAGTGTTGAGCAACCCGACTTCGCAACGAAGTCAGGGTTCGTTCACTTACCTGCGTGCACTTGGGTAAAGAATATCGAAGCCTGCCCAAAAATATCTAAGGCATAGAGGCCTCCCCAACTACGTACTTCCCCCTTGCACTACCTGGTTGCGCTCCAATTCTAGGCGAAGTCGGGCAAGAAAGAAAATACGAGCTCCTAAGGAAGATTTTTCCCCTTATCAGATGCTGATAGGTGTCCAGCCTCGAGATTTGAGTCAAAGATGTGAAAGAAGGTGTGTCTCTAGGGTACCGAATAGATGAGCGTGAATTGACAGATTGTACTACATCTACCCCCATTCAAACTAACTCAACTTCCCACCTACCAGATTTCCACGAAGCTGCCACGTTTTCAGGATGACCTTGCTGCATGTACATTCTTTACCCGCAGAGGTCAACATCAGCCGCTTTTGTCAGGTCTGAGATTCTGTTCCCAAAATGTAATCGGGGGGGGAATTGCTCTATAAATAGCAACCTCATTTCATTGTACAAGGGTGGAGGGGGGACATATTGCCAGAGGACTTTGCTGTGACAGATCACTTTCTAATTAATTCAAAGCATATTTGGCTCTGCTTCTTGTCTCTGTCTTTTATGCTGCCTTCTGCTAGTATTTCTGCTTCATGTCCATTTATATTTTTGTCTGTTTAAATTTTGAATCCTGGATTTGAGCTTTGGTGATTATTTGGATCTGGAATACAAAATAGAAGGATACATAGGATAGAATCGCAGTTGCAATTTATGTTACATGCTTTGTTTTAATTTTTGTTGGTTCGGATGCAAATTTACGATCGTGCTGCTTGTTCTCCCCCCACCCAAAACACATGATATTTACATATCTTTCCTGTTCCCTTATCTTTTTCAATCTCTTTCCAGTTCCATTTACCCCATTTTTTAATCTCTTTCCTGCACTCTTATCTAAAAACCCCCAAGTAGGTTAGGAAAGGAGCCGACCTTCTCCGGAGATCAGCACGAGGGGCATCCCTTCCTCTCGGCATTTCAATGTTGGTCTGCGGGTCTAGGACGCATTGACACACCAAGTCCTTCCCAAGTGGTGGATCCGTGGCCAACAATAATTATATGACATCCTTCTCCACCATAAACACTCTAGCTTTTAATATTTCAAAATTAATATAATTGATGCACTTCCCTCCATGTTTGAAAAAAGGGTCTCATGATGTACATGCGTTAGATGTCATGCTTTTGTCTCTACTTGAAATGAAAGGTTTTATGGTTTGAATGTCCCATATGTTGATTGAAATCAATATTGCTTACTACTTTCTTATAAAAATTTAATATAGAAGATTGGGTGCTCCTAAATCGAAGATAATCGTAATAAAGCAAATTGAGTTTTATACTGGACTTTTGGAGGTGATTTATGATGATAGTTTTACTTAATTTAATCATCAACTCTAAGAAATTAAAATGATAATCTATAAGTTTTGCATCTAAGTTTAGATCATACTTTTGTATGTTTTTTCTTTTATTGGGTAGTTACTTATAACTATGTCTGTGTAGTAGTTCTAGGGCATGTTTACACAAGGGTATCATTTTTAAAGTTTGATTGAGTCATGAATTTGATTTTGTTATGGTAACCATTGGTTACATTTATTAAATATAGTTTTAAGTCCTATTTCACTTGGTTGGTTTTTCATAAATATTAAAATTATATTATTTTAAAAATTAAGTTTTATAATTTTTGTTTTGTTGAAGTAAGATAAAGTACAATGGGTGTCATAATTGGGGCACACTTCCCAAGGGCACAACACCCCCTAAATTGTGATTTGAACTTGGATAGCCCAGATAAGAGTCCAATAACATACCATTAGAATATCCTTGTGGACATTATTATTATTTTGTCTTCATTTAAGCCCTTACTTGCCAATATCACATTTATGTTTAATATGATTGTAATTATACTATTATAAGTTGAGATATTGTATAAAGGGTATGCATGTCATTATATAGGCATGTTGTTCAAGGCATGTCAACTACATTGTAGCATTGTAATAAAGTTTACAATTAGCTTCTTTCAATGTGATGTTGAACTCACATCAAAATATCTAATTAAATTTCTTTTGTTATTAAGGTATTACTTTTACTTAAAACATATTTATAATAAATATATTATACAATCACAACCTTTGGTATTGGTGTATGTTGGATAGTTACTTTACTATTAGTGACTTTATATAAATAAAATATGAGATTTCTTAATATATCCAATACCATACCAAGCGAGTTTATATTGGGGTAATTAAAATAAAATATATTAAAAGCAAAATACTTACAACAAGGGAAAAAATTCTCCATTTTATCCTCCAAAATAAAGGTTTGCTTGTATATGTTTTTTCCTAAGTTGATTTTGTAGATAAAGAAGATTCAAATGAAAAGCTTAATGGTTAAGACCATTTTCTTGATCATATTAGAAGATAAATTTTAAATTTTGATGTAGGTACTCAACATGAAGCTAATTTCTTATTAGCAATAGAAGAATATATAAGCATACAATAGAATATCACATAGGTTAAGTGGTTGCAACAATTTGCCAAACATGGCCAACCACTTAACTAACAGATAATAATTTGCTAATCTAGGATGACAACTAACTACTAGAAGACAAGATATATCCTAACAGTTAACTAAACATCCAAACAACTTAACCTATTTCCAACATGGGCATACTATGCCTCACGTGAATACAAAGTGCAAGAAATAGGAAATTAATAAAATAATAAATAATAATAACTTAGGCTTAAATGGATAAGCCTAAGTATCCTCAACACTCCTCCCAACCATAGAAGCATTGGACCCCAATGCTCTCAATAAATGTGGAAAGTCATGGGTCATCTCATGGTGAGGAATCCAGCGAGCCATGTGTGGAAAGTGACCGTGGTGGGTGACAAGGTAAGAAGTGGAATAACCCTATCTAGTGTGATAAGTATTCATATCGAAAACTCTATTTGAAATGAGTGGAAGCTGATGATCAAGTGCCACTGCTGTTGTAGGGCTAATGACAGGATCATGTACTAAAAGAGGGTCCTAAAATGGTGTCTCTAGAAAGTGGTACTTATCCAAAGGAAGCCAAAATCTATCTCCAACCTGAGATGAGTGATGATTGTGATGCTTGCACACCATGTTCTACTGCTACTGTGGAGTCTTCTGCAAGTCCTATGGTATCTTACCTAGAAGGCTCTACCAGTGTTGAATGAAGTGTCCTTAACTTGCTCTTCCATGTGTGCAATGGTGGGAGTGGGTAAAGCCAAAGGTAACTTCTGTGGAGCAAGTGGTTGTGTGTCCATAGGTATACCTGAAATGATGTCAATAGAATGAATGTAATATTTCTCATAAGTGAGAGTGATGGTTTTCTTAACCACTTGCTCTTGTGATTATTCATTTGGTGGGAGTGAAACTTATTATTTATCACTTGCCTTTGATGGTGCTTGTTTTTCAACATGTGTGGAACCTATGCAAGTATGATCCAGAATGAGTGCTTGAATTAGTGGCTTCTGCACTTGCCTACAAATTAACATCAAATTTGATGTGGGTGTAGTGCTTTGTATTAAGTAGGTTTTATCATGCAACTCCAATGTGTATGTGTTCTTTTAGCATGATAAAAAATATTCCTATGAAATTGATAGGGTTTACCTAGCAATAGTCCACAACAATCCATGTGACATCACATCTTACTTTATCCACAAACTTATTGCCAAAATGCAAAAGTAAAGGTACAAGTGTGGATGATGTTAGATGTGGAGTCTATATATTTCCACCCAAGTGCATATGGTTGGTGATGTGGCTTTATGAGAAGCTTCAACTTCTCCACAACGGACTTCACAATGAGGTTCTTTTATGATCCATTATCTATGATACAATCAACATAGAAATCATGCATATGGTGGGCTCTAGTGATAAAAAATGGTCACAATCCCCTTGAGAAAATACATTTGACATCATGGTAACTTTGTTTAGTTTACCATTTAAAGCAGGATACTCTTCTTCTGTCCCTGTAGCCACAATGGGACCATCATGTGGTTCCTCACTTGTAGGCTGTACAATTAGAGATTTCTTCTTCTTGATTTTTTCAAAAGTAAAGCATTTGTATTTTACATGACCATGCGTTTAACAAATTTCACAATACATTGAAGAAGAAGGAGAATATTTAGAATAAGAAGAAGAAGAAGAATGTGCATTAGGAGAAGTGGAAGGAGAAGAATAACGAGGGGAAGAATGAGAAGTGTTATTCACCTTCTATTGATGTACCTTCAGGTTCCATCACTACTTGGGCTCAGTTAAAGGGGACTTTTATTAGTCATTTTAGATTACTGGTTGATCCAACTATGATCTATCATCAATTTGCTTCCTCACGTAGAGAACCCAGTGAACCCTTGAGACTATTCAACACTAGGTTCCATAAATTATACACCAGGTTGATGGCACCTTACACCCTCATAGCTGAAGCAACCATCCAAATGTATCTTAGAGCTTTGGATCCATTGACTTCTATGTTTGTGAGGAGAGCCCCACATATCACAACCTTACCCATGGCATATAGTGAAGCTCTAAATGTTGAACAATGTTTAATACCTCAAGGTTTTGGTTTGGGTCAATTACCTTCAGTTGGAAAAATAGAAGCTTATAATCAGATACCATTAATAAATAAAGCCCTTACACAACACCTTCCCATGCTAAATCCATTGCTAGGAGCCATGTATCCAAACCAAAATCAACCATTCAATTTGGCTCCCTTGAATCAAATGATGCCTAACGTGAGAAATCAATAGACCATTCCAACATATTTGGATAATCAGATGACCACAAACAACATTCTCAATCATACACCTCCTACAAATAATCAACTAGCTTTGCCTGTATTTTTTAATACATCTGCACCTATGAATAATGTAGTAGGTCAAGCAAGACCAAGTCAACCTAATAATTCAAATCCTCAGTTAGACAATATACAAAGGATGGTTCAAAAATTGAGCAATGATATGCTTCAACTGCAAAGGCAAGTTCCTCAAAACCCACCTACAAATAATAACACTTAGAATAGAAACTTTAGCTTTCAAAGGACCAATCATCCATGGAATACTCACCCAAATAACGAAGGGGTTCCAAATCCTATTGGAAACCAAAACCAACCAAATAACAACCCAAATACTTTAGTGAATTTGGTAGATCTTGCTTTACCTAGTTGGTGTAGGGTCCATTCCATAGCTCAACATGGTGAAACTGATTGTCTAGAATTTAAAACTACCTTGGATATTGTCCAAAAGGAGATGGAAAATTTGGAATTAGTGCCCACTAATGAGAATGTTGGGAATCAAGTTGATCAGAATGTAGGGACAACTCTAGTTTTAGAGACTTATGAATTCTCAAGAGTGGATGAATATGAATCAAATGAACACTTGGAAGAAGAGGTTGAAGCTTATCGATAATTTCAAAGAGGCAATAATTATATGCTTTAGAGTAAAGGAAAAGCCCTAGTGACTTCTTCTACACCTCCTAACAAAACCTCCATCCCACCTGATGAGCAAGCCAACAAAAATCATGTCCCACCTAAAGGTCCTACAACACCTACTCCACCAAAACTTAATATGTCATTACCACAGTAGAGAAAAACCTAGAGCAAAACAAGTCTGGATATAATATCATTGAAGACCTTAAGAAAACCAAGGCAAATATTTCTTTGTTTGAGGTAGCTCAATTAATTGACCAAAAGGATTTATTGCTCAAAACACTCTCTGGTCAAGGTAAAAAAGAATTAAAAAGACTACTGATGCTCAGGTGGCAGTATACAAAGAGAAGGTAGAATCCCCTCCTTTTCTTTTGACCATTAGAATTACTGGAAAAAACTTACATAATTATCTTGTGGATTCAGGTGCTTCTAACAATGTGATGCCATATGCAGTCAGCCAAATATTAGGACTGACTCCTGCTCCCTCAAACAAGAAGGTTGTTCAGCTAGATAAGATAGAGGTGAACATGGTTGGGGTGTTGAACTAGATCCATATACAGTTAGCTTTTGAACCTTGGATACAACAATGCATTGATATCCAAGTGGTGGATATCCCAAATGCATATGGGATGTTGCTCAACCATGATTGGTCAAGAACCTTGAATGGTTACATGGCAACTGACTTCTCACATATGTGGCTTCCATGGCATGGCATAGCCAATCAGATACAGGTAGAAAGAGAGCCAAGGTTGAAAGAGCTAATTACAGAGTACAACAATGTTAATGAGATTTTGTACATTGAGCCAGAATTGGGAGTCTACACTATAGTAGTGGAAACCAAGCCCAAAGAGAATAATCTGGTAGTAGAGACCCCACCAAGCAAATAAAAAATAATTGAAGATCAGTTGTGGACTCTCAAGTTTGATGGGTCAAAATGCAAACATGACAATGGTGTCGGAATTGAATTGGTCAATCCCAAAGGTAAATCACATCTTGTAGCTTATCGACTTCAATTCCCTTGCACCTGCAATGCTGCAGAATATGAGGTATTGATTCATGGACTACAATTTACCATCAAGAAGGGAGTTAAATATATACAAGTCCTAGGAGATTCTGAATTGGTGATCAAGCAAGTGTGAAATTAGTATGCCTGCCATGATAAACATCTCTCAAATTACCATAGCCATGTTTGGGATTTAATCAAGGAATTTGATGCCTTCAATATCCAGACCATTCCACAAAAAGAATCACACTGTAGATTCATTGGCAGTAGTAGCAAGTACCCTAGAACCAATTGCCCATTCCAAGATAAAGTGGTTCTCGGTAGAGTTGGTTGTCACTCCCTCCATACCAGACAACATCCAAAATTTCCAGGTATTTGAGGATGACAAGCATATAATTGATTTTATCACTAGCTCTAGCATATTTGAAGCTCAGATCATAGATGAGGAAGATAGAAATTGCATAGAGCTAGAGGAGGAGGGTGAATTGAATTTAAAAACAAACACCATTCCTAAAGGTATGGTCTCTTTGGAAAGACTATTTGATATGGATTTCCAGGATCGAAAGCAGCAGACCACTCCATCTAAGAAGGGATCATATGAAGCTTATAATTTAGGAAATGTTGAGAACCCCCAAAATATTTTCTTGGGGAAAGCTTGCACTAAGGAAGAAAAGGAAGGAATAATCCAAGCACTAAAGGATTATCGAGATGTCATAGCATGGAGCTATAAATATTTGAAGATATATGACACATCCATCATTACCCATACCATTCCCTTGAATCTAGGAACAAAACCTTTCTATCAAAAGCAAAGACCAGTGAATCCTTTGCTAGAGCCCCTCATTCTCAAAGAAATACAAAAATTGTTGGTAGCCCACATTATTTTTTTGGTAAGACATTCTACTTGGGTTGCAAATTTGGTACCTGTTCATAAGAAGAATGGGGAAATACACCTGTGTGTAGATTTTAGAAATCTTAACAAGGCATCTGAGAAGGATAACTATCCACTCCCTTCCTTAGATGAAATATTACAAATGGTGAATGGCTCTCAGATGATGTCTTTTCTAGATGGTTACTCAGGGTATAATCAGGTAATGGTAGACCCCCAAGATAGGATTAAAACTGCATTTACTACCAAGTGGGGAACCTTTGCATATAGGAGGATGCCATTTGGTCTAATCAATGTAGGAGCAACATTCCAAAGGGCTATGGACATCGCTTTCAAGGATCTCATTGGGAAATGCATTGTGATTTATATGGATGATCTTCCTGTCTTTTCTAAGATACGTGCTAACCATGTGGAAGACTTGAGGAAGGTGCTACAAAGATGTAGAGAGCATGGAATTTCCTTGAATCCCAAAAAATGTATTTTTGGAGTTATAGAAGGAAAATTGTTGGGGCATGTCATTTCTAAAGTTGGTATTTCTATTGACCCAGATAGGGTTGAAGCAATTCAAAAAATTCCCCTTCCTAGAAGTAAGAAGGAGCTGAAGTCTTTCTTTGGCAAGATTAATTTTGTGAGAAATTTTATTTCTGGTTTTGCAGAAATAGTTCAGCCTCTAAATGCAATGCTAAAAAAGGATGCCAAGATTGTATGGACTGGAGAAGCACAAGCTGCTTTTCAAGAAACTAAAAAGGTAATCATGGAGGCTCATGTATTAATTAGTCCTGATTACACTCAACCATTTTATATTTATTCATTTGCATCTGAACACTCCACTGCTAGTGTTTTAACTCAAAAGAAAGAGGCTGGTGATGAGAGACCAATAGCTTTTGTAAGCTCACCATTGAAAGATGCTCGACTCAGATATTCAACTATTGATAAACAAGCCTTTGCTTTGATCAATGTTGTGAATAAATTTTGACATTACATCCTACATAGCAGAGTGTTTGTGATAGTGCTAGATCCAGCAATAAAAATAATGTTGATGCAGAATGAGTTAGGTGAACGCAGGGGAAAGTGGATGTCTATCTTGCAAGAGTTTGATCTGGAAATTCAGCCTATGAGAATTGTTAGAGGATAGGGACTGAGCAAAGCACTAGCAGAAGTTGACCCTCAGATTTCATGCCAACAATATTCTGTGGGGGAAATTACAAATGATGAGTGGTATCGAGATATTGTTTATTATTTGCTGAATGGAGTATGCCCTGGTCACTTGAATTCCACCCAAAGAAGAGCACTACGTCTCAAAAGTGCAAATTTCATGATTAAAGCAGGCATTTTATATCAAAAAAATCATGAGGAAATCTACTTGAGGTGTTTAAACAAGAAAGAAGTTGTTGAGGTTCTCAAAGATTTTCATGGTAAGTATGGAACCGGGCATGGCTCTAGGAATGCCATAGCACACCAAATACTAAGAGTTGGTTATTACTAGCCCCACATCTTTAAAGATGCACATGCACATGTTCGATCATGTCATGTTTTTTAGACTGTAGCTCATCGAGAGAGGAATTCTCCCATGCCATTGCAACTAGTAATTGAAGCTCATCCATTTGCACAATGGGGATTGGACTTTATTGGTGTCATTAATCCTAACTCATCATCCAACCATAAGTTCATCTTGACTACCACTGATTATTGCACGTGTTGGATAGAGGCTCAAGCATTCAAAAACTACACAACTGAGGTCATGATCAAGTTCATTGAAGATAACATCATGACCAAGTTTGGGATGCCATATGCTCTAGTATGTGATAATGGCCCTACTTTCTCTTCTTTACAATTTGTTGAATGGGCCTACGATAACAAGGTAACTCTAAATTTTTCTTCTAATTATTATCCTCAAGGAAATGGATTAGTAGAATCAACTAATAAAAACTTGTTGGAAATAATTAAGAAAATTTTAGACAAAAATCCTAGGGATTGGCATAATAAACTGAAGTATGCATTGTGGTCAGAAAGAACAAGGATTAAGTCTTCATTAGGCACATCTCCCTATCATCTAGTTTATGGTCAGGATCCTATCTTTCCCACCAACCTCAAGATCCTTACCTTGCAATTCATGAAAGACCACTTAGAAATAGATGACAAGGTAGAAGCCAGGCTATTGAATTTGATGAGCTTGGATGAAAAAAGGGAAGAAGCACTACAACATTTCAGTAAGCATCAAGAAATGGTAAAATGATGGTTTGATAAGAGGGCCAAAATAAAAGCCTTTAGAATTATTGATCTAGTGTTACTATGGGATAAGGCCCATGAAAAGAAATGAGACCATGGAAAATTTGACACCCTATGGTTAGGTCCCTTTCAGATATCTGAGATTCTAGGAGAGAATACTTTCAGGTTAAAAAGCCTAACTGGAGAAGATGTCCCATTACCAATGAATGGGTAATTTCTCAAACATTACTTTAGTGCCTGAGATTTCTCTAGTCCTATTCTGTAAATATTTTTGTATATAGTTTTGGCTTTGTGTTTTTTCGCTAGTTTTGTTTATTTTGTTTTTATTTTTGGTCTATTTTATGCTAGTTTCGCTTTGTTGTTGTTTTCAATTTTGGTTTATTCTGTGCTTTTCTTTAGTTGGGTCTAAATCATCCAAGTGCAACCTACTTGTGGTTGCTCTAAGTTGGAAAGGTTTTTGTGCAATTTGGGGGTGAAAAGTCCCACACTAAGCTCAATGAAACTGAAATTGGTTTAATCAACTATTTGATGTTTATCCATTATTTGGGACAAAGCAGATGAATCTAAAAGTACTGCAAAATGATGTTGCAACATCACATTGAAAACACTTTAAGGAAGTTCTAGGTCAGGAGGAATGAAGCCATTATGGTTTATCTTTAGATGAAATCCATTCAAGTGTTCACCCTCTTATTTTCCATAGTGATCCCCAACCCAAAAAAGCAGAACCCAGTGCTTATAAGATTTTTGATATTCAAAAAAAACGAGAAAGAAAAGAGAAAAGGTTCAAGTGCTTGGGTGATTCAAACAACCTCTACCAGGGCTATGAACGCCTAGTTGGCAGTAGAGCAAGGTCTAGAGTGGGATCAAAGATAACTTCATCGAGGCTATAGACGCCTGGCTGACAATGGAGCAATGTCCGACAAATTGGTGACATGTCTACCTGTGTGACAAAGCTCATCATTAGTAGACCAATGTTTGCTCAGGGGTGAACTAGACTAATTTCCAAACTATGGTGGCAAATTTTAACTGATTCTGGAACAAAATGAATTCACATGCACACAATTTTGCTAAAACAAAATGGAGTATTGCTTTCAGATAAAATTGCCCAACCCCAGCCTTGGGTGGATGCCAATTTTTTTGGTTTTGCTAGTTTTGAAGTTTCATTGTTTTTAGAAAGGGTTCTTTTTATTCCCAAAATGCTCAGGAGCATTTTTCAGCAGAGTCGCCATTTGTTGTTGCGCTTGCACAACACGCCCCAGTCTAGACTGGGGACCCACTTTTTGAATTTTGACAGACCTTTTCTCTTTTCTCAGTTTTATTTGCAATTTTCTAATCATCCTGAGTGGTCTTGCTGAAAGCTTTTTTGTGTTTTTAAAATTTTATTGTGCCTTAAGCTTAGTGCGATAATATTTGGCATGATTATTTTTACATTTCCTTCCATTTGGTGCTATCTGAAAATAGTTTTTCAAAAAGGTTGTTTTTGTGTGGGCTCCATAGAGAATTAATACCCAAGGTTGTTTGCCTTCAGCTTTTATCGAAGATGTTGTTACCAGGGTCACCCAAGGAGTTTTTAGAAGGGCCTTCTGTAATATTCTGAAGCCGTAGCGCTCAAGTGGGATGAACTTTTGCACCTTCGAGCAATTTAAAATCTTTCCCAGGCAGTTAAAATTAATTTGGGACAACGAGAATTCATTTCCAAGCATTAAATTTTTATTGCCAAACAATTTCGGGTTGTGAAGATCTTTTGGGGATGATTGAAAATCAACTCCGGAAAACTAAATTTTTTTTAAAGAATTATTTCCAAACAATAGAAATTGTTTTCAAACATTTAAATTTGATCTCGGGTGATTGTAATCATTTTTGAACATTAATAAGTCATTTTCTATGCTTCGAGAAATTATTGCCATACAGTTTAAAAAATCAATCCGGGCTCTAAAAAATAAATCTTGGCCAATAAAATTTGCTTCCGGGCTATTAAAAGTAGTTTCGGTGCAATTGCAATTTATTTTTGGATGGTCAAGAATTAATACCCGACTATTGAAACTCAATTTTGAGTCATTTAAAAATTATTTTTGCGCACTTAACTTTGTTTCTCGCCATTTGGAACTCATATCTGGGCAAGTGAAAATTATCTCTGAGCAATTAAAGATCGTTTTTGGTTATTTAAAATATCAATTCTAAGCTTTTGAAAACCATTTTTGGAGTATTGAATTTGTTGATGAATAATAAAAAAATCATTTCTAGGCAATCAAGAATCAATTTCAGGGCCATTAAGATGCAAAGTGTGAAGCTGGAATCTATGAAGCCAATGCACGATGCCGGATAAAAAAATTTATAAGTTTTAAGCTTTGTTGGAAATCATGGACCATGGCAGAGCCCGAAGAGGTACCAAAAGTCCGGTGATGTTGAAAAAGGAAAATTTACTAAGTGTGGACATTGGCGAAAATCATGTATCACATGTATCACCTTATTTCAGAGAAGTATCAAAATTCAGTCTCCTGGTAGCTTTTGAATTGATTAAAATTCGCTAAATATTAATAGTGTCGGACATTGGCAGTGGCATCAACAAAGAAACCTAAAAATCCCGACAAGTACAAAAAAATGAAGCCCAACAAATTAGAAATCATTCCGATAAATTAGAAATGAAACCTGAAAATGAATCAAAAATTGGAAATAAAGTCCAGCAATTAGAAAATTGGTCACAAGCAATTAAAAGGCATCTTTAAGCATTAAATTTCATTTTCGGACAGTTTGAAATTTATTTTCCGGGCAACAAGTTTTCTTTTCTAAGATTTAAAGAAATTATTGCCAAGCAAGTTAAAGTTATTTCTAGGTAATTAAAATTCATCTACAGGCAATAGATTTCATCCTAGGCTTTGAAAATCAATGTCAGATCAAATTTTGCTAAATGTTGATATTACCGAAAGTAATGTGAAAAAGTAAATTTTCTAAGTGTTGAGACGATCAGAAATATTGAACCCTACCAGAGTTCGGAGAGGTGTAAAAAGTCCGGCAACTTGGAGAAAATAAAGAAAAAAAGTTCTAAGTGTAAGCTTGAAAGTTCTGGACTTTAGGATTAAGATTTGTTAAGGATTGAAAGTGTCGTACTTTAGGGGAGGATGACAAATGAAGAAACCTTTAAAAATTGGCAATTAAAGAAACCTTTAAAAATTGGCAATTAAAGAAATGAAGATCTGCCATGGAGAGGAAATCCCGACAATTGAAAATGAAGTTTCGCAATTAGAAAATCATTCCCAACAATCTGAAAATGAATTATAAAAATGAAGCTCAACAATTGAAAAGATCAAAAATTAAAAAAGTCAAGTGCAACAATGGAAATAGAGCCCGAATAAGAGAAATGAAGTGCAGTAATGGAAAAATGTCTAGCAATGCGAAAGTAAAGTGCAACAATGGAAAAATACCCGACAATTAGAAAGTGAAGGTCCGACAATGGAAAGAAACTCATGAAGCCCGATAATGAAATTTGCATTCGGATAAATTATAGGCTACCTGGTTTGATGCCCTAATAATAAAAAATTATGTAGTGTTGGAAAAGCTTGATCTTGAAACCTTAGAAAATAAATGCCAAAGAAAATTGAAAAAATTAAAATATTAAAAAAATAAAGATTTCAAACCTTAGGAAAAGTAAAAAATTAAATTAATAGTAATACTAATGTTTTAACCTTTGTTTTTTTTTGAATTTTACAAAATTTTTTGCTGGTGGCCTCATTAATTATGACGAACATCATGGTGGACATAAAATCTTAGTGCAAGCTTGGTAAGTATAGTTGTGCAAGGTAGAAAATAGGGAAAATTGATGAACGAACAAGATTTTGTGGAGTAATGAATAATTAATAAGGCGTGGTGGTTTCAAAAATTTTGAGCGTTTTACAATTTGAAATTAAATGAAGTATGGTTGTTGTAGACCTCACGAACAACATGTAGATGAATATTTTGAGGCATTGCTAAAGTACTGTGCATTTAATGAAAGCATGACTACAGTTTGACAGGAAATTTAATTTTTAATAAGTCCATCCTGGAAGAAGATGGAAATTAAATGCAAAAAAAGTAATGCTAGGTGAAGGCTAGAAATTGTATTAGTGGTTCACTAGACGGTTACAAAGGTTGGAAAACCATCTGCTAGCTGGGCCTTTTAGCTTGTTTTAGTTTTCTTCTTTATAGTTGGATGATATTTTTGAACCAAGTGGCTATTGTTTTGAGCTCGGTTCTTTGTAATCCACTGAAGTTGGCAAATCTGAAGGATGTACTTAATGACTATCTTTTAATATTAAGACTTTGGAATTTTTTTGTGTTGTATCTACACATGCTGATGGTGGTTGCACTCAGTCCATTTCATAGTCTATTGTTCATCTGAAGATTACACCATCTTGGATCTTATGTTGTGTGAATACTTATCGGGTCGAGATTAGGTTTTAGATTGGGTTTGTTGCTTTATGGGATTAGAGCTAAATTTTAGAGAAGTATCAACTTGTTTTTTATTTTTTCTCTCACCCTCCAACCTTTGAATTTTATTTGAAACTTGTTTGGATTAGAGTAGAATTACTTTCATATAGTCAATCATTTTGATTTTTAGCATTGTACCAAGAAATTTATATTTTAAAGCATAACCAACAAAGGTCTCTTAAAAGGAACAATTATCAACGACCTCTGAGTCTATCCGCATTGGCCAAGACCTGGCATACCCAAACCTTGGGAGAAATATATTTCCCTTTCAAGAGGGAACAAATCTCTGTTCCGAGTATGTTTACATACCTTTGACAAATGTGTCATTTGCACGCCAGACAGAACTGGCGCTAGAAGGAGGGTCAGACCTATACTTTTCTTGGTGCATTGTTTTACCACACATCTTGATTATTAAAGCTAGAGCCTTAAATCGTCATCACAAGGTCTAAGTCATTTATCAAAGGCATTGAGTTTCTCAACCTTTATCCATATAGAAAATCCAAAGTTGATAAAGGCATACCAAGTACTCCTTCAACTTATAATAGTTCTTCGGAGGCTATTACCCTTTGTTTTGATCCTTTTGCTACTCCCCAAAATCCATCAATGGTAGGTATCACTCCTTGGTTAGTGGGAAGCAGTCCTTTGAATTTACTAGGACCTACACATTATATACCAAAAAATATTGAATGGTATCTTCCTCATAGGCATGATGGAACAAGATTTATCGAAGAACATATACAAGCATACAAATATGCCCTGACACATTTACAAATTGAGCATAAGGATGTTTCCTGTAGGATATTTCCACACATGTTGGATGAATTTGCTTATGACTTGTACATTAGCTTTCCTTTAGGTTCTATCACTACTTGGGCTCAGTTATAGGGAGCTTTTATTAATAATTTTAGATTACCGATTGATCCAGTTATGATCTATCATTAATTTGCTTTTGCTTGTAGAGAATCCAATGAACCCTTGAATCTATCCAACACTAGGTTCCATAAATTATACACCAGGTTGATGGTACCTTGCACCCTCACATCTGAAGCAGCCATCCAAATGTATCTTAGAGCTTTGGATCCATTGAATTCTATATTTATGAGGAGAGCCCCATAGATCAAAACTTTACCCATGGCCTATAGTGAAGCTCTAAATGTTGAACAACAGTTAATGCCTCATGGTTTTGGTTTGGGATAATTGTCTTCAATTGGGAAAATAGGAACTTATAATCAGATACCATTAATAAACAAGCCCTTACACAACACCTTCCCATGCTAAATCCATTGCCAAGAGCCATGTTTCCAAACCAAAATCAACCATTCAATTTGTCTCCTTTGAATAAAATGATGCCTAATATGAGCAATCAACATACCATTCTAGCATATTTGGACAATCATATTACCATAAATAATATTCTCAATCATACTTCACACGCAAATAATCAACTAGCTTTACTTGCATTTTTGAATACATCTACACCTATGGATAATGCAATAGGGAAAGCAGGATCAGGTCAACTTAATAATTCTAATACTTAGATAATATACAAAGGATGGTTAAAAAACTAAGCAATAATATGCTTCAATTGCAAAGAAAAGTTTCTCAAAACTTATATGCAAATAATAACACCCATAATAGGGACTTTGGCTTTCATAGGACCAATTATTTGTGGAATATACACCCAAATAACGGAAGGGTTTGAAATCATGAATCACATCGTATTTTAGAGAAGTATCAAAATTCCATCACTCGGTCTCTTTTGAATTGATTAAATTTCGTTAAATATTAATAGTGTGGGACATTGGAGGAAGATGGCATCAACAGAGAAACCTAAAAATCCCAACAAGTAAATAAAAATGAAGCCCAACAAATAGGAATCATTCTGGTGAATTAGAAATGAAGCCCGACATTTATAAATGAATTCCAAAAATTGGAAATAAAGTTCAGCAATTAGAGAACTGATCATAGACAATTAAAAGGTATTTTCGGACATTAAATTTTGTTTTCACGCAGTTTGAAATTTATTTTCAGGGCAACAAGTTTTCTTTTCAGAGTTTTAAATAATTATTGTCGAGCAAGTTAAAGTTGTTCCTCGGTAATTAAAAGTCATCTACAGGCAATAGATTTTGTCTTAGTCTTTGAAAATCCTAGGCTTTGAAAATCAATGTCGGATCAAAATTTGCTAAATGTTGATATTGTCGGAAGTAATGTGAAAAAAGTAGATTTTATAAGTGTTGAGACGACCGAAAATATTGAACCCTACCGGAGTCGGGAGAGGTGCAAAAAGTTTGGCAACTTGGAGAAAAAGTAAAAAAAATTCTAAGTGTAAATTTTGCCAAAAATCTTGGACCATGGTGGAGTCTGGAGAGTTTCGAAACCCCGAAGTTCAAATGGGAGACTTTAGGGGAGGATGACAAACGAAGAAACCTAAAAAAACCTGGCAATTAAAGAGATGAAGCCGGACCATAGAGAAATAATTTCGAAAATGAAGTTTGGCAATTAGAAAATCATTCCTGACAATCTAAAAATGAATTTTAAAAATGAAGTTCAACAATTGAAAAGCTCGAGAATTAAAGAAGTCAAGTGCAACAATAGAAAGAAAGCCCAACTAAGAGAAATATGATGCAGTATTAGAAAAATGTCCAACAACGAGAAAGTAAAGTGCAACATCGAAAATATACCCAGCAAAAAGAAAGTGAAGGTCCGACGATGGAAAGAAACTCATAAAGCTCGACCATGAAATTTACATTCAACAAATTACAAGCTACCTGGTTTGATACCCTAAGGATAAGAAATTATGTAGTGTCGGAAAAGCATGATCTTAAAGCCTTAGAAAATAATTTGCTGCAATGCCAAAGAAAATTGAAAAAAAAAAAAATTAAAAATAAATATTTTAAACCTTAGGAAAATTTAAAAATTTAAATTAATAGTAATACTAATGTTCTAACCTTTGTTTTTTTAAATTTTTACAGAAAGTTTTGCTGTTGGCCTCATTAATTATGGTGGACATAAAATCTCAATGCGAGCTTGGCAAATACAGTTGTGTAGGGTAGAAAGCAGGGAAAATTGATGAACAATCTAGATTTTGCAGAGTAATGAAGAATTAATGAGGTGTAGTGATTTCAGAATTTCTAAGCATTGTATGATTTGAAATTAAATGAAGTATGGTTGTTGCAAAGCTCACGAACATCATGTAGATAAATATTTTATGAGGTATTGCCAAAGTATTGCGCATTTAATAGAAGCATGACTATAGTTTGATGGGAAATTTAATTTTTAGCAAGTTCGTCCTAGAAGTAGATGGAATTAATTACAAAATGTAATGCTAGGTGAAGGCCAAAAATTGTATAAGTAGTGGCTCACTAGCCGGTTATAGAGGTCAAAAAACCATCTATTAGCTGGCCCTTTTAGCTTGTTTTAACTTTTCTTCTTTGTAGTTGGATGGTCTTTCTAAACCAAGTGGCTATTGCTTTGAGCTTAGTTCTGTGTAATCCACTGAAGTTGGCAAATCTGAAGGATGTACTTAATGACTATCTTTTAATATTAAAAACTTTGGAATTTTTTTTGTGTTCAATTTGCACATGTTGATGGTGGTTGCACTCAGTCCATTTCATAGTCTATTGTTCCTATGAAGATTGCACTATCTCAGATCTTAGGCTATGTGAATACTAGTTGGGTTGAAATTGGTTTTAGATTGGATTTGCTGCTTTACCGACAGGGCAGTATCAACTTGTTTTTCTATTTTATTTTCTCTCAGCCTCCAATATTTGACTTTTATTTAAAACTTGTTTAGATTAGGAGTAGAATTACTTTCATAATATTAAACATTTTGATTTTTAGCATTGTACCAAGAAATTTATATTTTAAAGCACAACCAACAAAGGCCCCTTAAAAGAAACAATTATCAACGATCTCTGAGTTTATCCGCACTGGCCAAGACCTAACATACCTGAACCTTAGAGGAAAGAGATTTTCCTTTTAAGAGGGAATACATCTCTGTTCCAAGTACGTTGGCATGCCCTTGATAAATGTGTTATTTGCATACCCAACATAACTAGCGCTAGAAGGAGGCTTGAACCTTCTTGGTGTATTTTTTTTATCACACATCTTGACTATTAAAGCTGGAACCTAAAATTGTCATCACAAGGTCTAAGTCATCTATTGGAGGCATCGAGTTTCTTAGCCTTTCTCCATATAGAAATCCTAGAGTTGATCAAGGTAGACCAAGTACTCCTTCAACTTCTAATAGTTCTTCGAAGGCTATTACCATTTGTGTTGATTCTTTTGCTACTTCCCAAAATCTACCATTGGTAGATATCACTCCTTGGTTAGTGGGAAGCAACCCTTTGAATATACTAGGACCTACACATGATATGCCAAAAAATGTTGAAAGGTATCTTCCTCGTTATAGACATGATGGAACAAGATTAGCTGAAGAACATATACAAGCATACAAATATGCCTTGATTCGTTTACAAATTGAGCATGAGGATGTTACTTGTAGGATTTTTCCACACACGCTGGATGAGTTTGCTTATGATTGGTATATCAACATACCTTCAAGATCCATCACTACTTAGGCTCAATTAGAGGAGGCTTTTATTAGTCATTTTAGATTACCAGTTGACTCAACTATGATCTATCATCAATTTGCTTTTGCTCGTAGAGAACCCAATGAACCCTTGGGACTATTCAACACTAGGTTCCATAAATTATACACCAAGTTGATGGTAGTGTGGGACCTTACACCCTCATAGTCGAAGCAGCATCTTTGCATCCATTGACTTCTATGTTTTTGAGGAGAGCCCCACATATCACAAATTTACCCATGGTCCATAGTGAAGCTCTAAATGTTGAACAATAGTTAATGCATCAGGGTTGTAGTTTGGGATAATTGTCTTCAATTGGATAAATGGGAGCTTATAATAAACTACCATTAATAAATCAAGCCCTTACACAACACCTTCCTATGCTAAATCCATTGCCAAGAGCCATGTATCCAAACTAGAATCAACCATTCAATCTAGCTCCTTTAAATCAAATGATGCCTAATGTGAGCAATCAACATACCATTCCAACATGTTTGGACAATCAGATAACCACAAATAATGTTCCCAATAATACACCACCTGCAAATAATCAACCAACTTTACCTGTAATTTTGAAAACATCTACACCTATGAATAATGCAGTAGGGCAAGAAGGACCAGGTCAACCTAATAATTCTAATTCTTAGTTAGACAATATACAAAGGATGGTTCAAAAATTGAGCAATTATATGCTTCAACTGGAAAGACAATTTCCTCAAAACCCACCTATAAATAATAATATCTAGAGTAAGAACTTTGGCTTTCAAAGGACCAATTGTTCATGGAATACTCACCCAAATAACGAAAGGGTTTCAAATCCTGTTGGAAACCAAAACCAACCAAATAATAACCCAAATATCTTAGTGAATTTGATAGATCTTGCTTTACCTAGTTGGTGTAGGGTCCATTCCATAGCTCAACATGGTGAAACTGACTTTCCAAAATTTAAAACTGCATTGGATATTGTTCAAAAAGAGATGGAAAATTTGGAGATAGCACCCACTAATGAGAATGTTGGAAATCAAGTTGATCAAAATATAGGGATAGCTCTATTTTTAGAGACTTATGAATTCTCAGGAGTAGATGACAATGAATCAAATGAACACTTGGAAGAAGAGGTGCAATTTTAACGACGATTTCAAAGAGACAACAATTATATGCTTTGGAGTAAAGGAAAAGCCCTAGTGACTTCTTCTATACCTAAAACAACCTCCATCCCACCTGATGAGCAAGCTAACAAAAAATTGGTCCCACCTAAAGGTACTACAATACCTACTCCACCAAAACTCAATATGCCATTATTGTAAGCTAAGAAAAATTTAGAGCAAAACAAGTTTGGATATAAATCATTGAAGACCTTAAGAAAACCAAGGCAAATATTTCTTTGTTTGAGGTAGCTCAATTAGCTGACCAAAAGGATTTATTACCTAAAACACTCTCTGGTCAAGGTAGAAAAGAATTGAAAAAGACTATTGATGCTCATGTGAAAGTATACAAAGAGAAGGTAGAATCGCCTCCTTTTATTTTAACCATTAGAATTACTGGCAAAAACTTACACAATTATCTTGTGGATTCAAGTTCTTTCGGTAATGTGATGCCATATGCAGTCAGCCAATACTACACCAAAAAAGGGCTTTAACCATGCTTATAAACTGCCCTCAAAGACCTTTAAAGAAGGTTTTCCAACCATCATGTATGAGGATGTCGTATAAAGTCTATGACATACAATGGTGGCTAAAAACTGTCTCAAATAACGACCCTCTTAGGGACTAAGAGGTTGGTTAAAAACCATCCTCTTAGGACTACAAGGGCATTTTGAACGGTCATATTAGGACTAAGAGGGCGGTTATTAACCACCCTCTTAGGGTTAAGCCTCTTAGTCCTAATAGGGTGGTTATAAAAAGCCCTCTTAGGGCTAAGAAGATGGTTTATAACCGCCCTCTTATGGTCCCACCCTAAAAAAATATATAAAGAAGACGATCCATGTTGGAGGGACTATGCCATAAAATAAGTTATGCCATTGATTATAAAGAGCCTATGACTCTTTATTCAACACTCTCTCTCTTCGTAGAAATAATTCTATCAGTGCATATTTTAACTCAATGATCAAGGTCCAAGAGTTTACAAATTTTACAAAGCTACTTTATAATAAACAAGATCTCACACATATTACCAGTTCTTTGAGAATCAATCAAATTATACTCAGCAATAGAAAACAATTCTCTTTGTGGTCTTGGCTTGCAAAACATCACCCATGGTGCCTATGACATCAACGTATTGATATGAACTCATCCTCTTGATTAAAGCTCAAAAGCTACAAAGTAGACACTGTAACATGATTATCAATGAGATCTTGCATGTACTGTCAACACCTTGTCTTCCTTATCTAATGGTATTTTATTATCATAATAAATCAACTAATATGGACTAAGAGTAAATCATAATGACAATGATGAATGTAGCTTTTTAAATTAATTCTTACTCCTTGTATCTTTTAAAAAATATATATTGATAAAATTCAAACTTTACAAAGCTAATTGATAATAAACAATATCTCACACATACTGCTAGTTCTTTGAGAATTAATCAATTTATACCCAACAATAGAAACCAATTCTCTTTGTGGTATCATCTTGCAAAGCACCACCCACTGTGCCTAAGATATCAATGTATTGATATGAACTCATCCTTATGATCAAAGCTCAGAAGCTGCCAAGAAAATATTGTAACATGATTATCAATGAGATCTTGCATGTACTATCAACACCTTGTCTTCCTTATCCAATGGTATTTTAATATCACAATCAGTCAACTAAGATGGACTAAGAGTAAATGATAATGACAGTGATGAATGTATATTTTTAAATTAAATGCCTCTCTTTTTATATTTAAAAATATATATATTGAAAAAATTCAAACTTTACAGATCTTATACCCTACACCCCTATGAGTTAGTAGCTTGTTATCCATATATCGTCAATCACTTGTCCTAAGCTTTTAAGTATATATATCCTCAATCCATATTTTTATAAGGGTAACTTTTCAAAAACTAACAAAACAAATTATCTGATTTCTATTGAAAATGAAACCTCAACCATTATATGTACAGATAGATCTAAAGGTGCATTATCTATTTCAAATTGGACTAATCACAGGGACTAAGTACCATCCTAGCTATGTATGGTCAATTCCTCGAAAATGAGAATAATCTATACATCCCATATAATTAAGGAAATTCCTCCTTTCTATGTTTTACGATGATAAACCACTAAGTCTAAAGCTATGTTTAGCCTTGCACTAGCCACCTCTAGATATCTTGACTGTAAACATATGAGTAAGTAGGTGATTTTTATTTACACTTAAACCACAAAGAAGAATGTGTGTTTTTTTGCCCTACGATAATTAGTTTATTTCTAAGTTTGTTTTGTAAATAAACAAGATTTCATATTGCATTGTCATGAACAAGATAAAATCAAACTTAAAAATAGTGACTTAATTGTGCATATTATTGATGTCATAAAGTTTTGAAAATATGTCTTTGTTATACATGGCTGCTTAATGGTATAATTCTAAGCTGAATGAATTTTTATCTCTAAAATTTCTTAAGGTCATCTTATACCATTCACTAAAATTCTAAAGTCTCTTTACCATGTCATAGCCTTGAACCCTTAATATTTTGAATGCAAATCTAAAAAATTCGGTGGAAAATTTTTAATATTCTTAACCTGCTAATATTTTGAAATGAATTCATTGTTCAGTTGGCAATATATGGTTCTTCATTTACTGAATTTATCAAGGATGTGCTGATAGTTGCTCGAAAAGCACAACTAGATATCTTACAGGGAAGAGCTCATTGAAACTTGGTTAGTGCTATATGGTTGTGCCTTTGTGGGTAGCTCTTAATGATAATGTCTATGTTGGATGGAAATGGATACAATATCTAATACTAGTACAAAATTGGATATGGTTATGACAAATTTTCTAGATCTAATATGGATATGGCTAGAAACAACATTAGAAAAATCATATATGTTTAATATATGAAAATAAAAAAATATGACACAAAAATGTTTACATACGTATACGTTTTTAATAGGATATTTTCATTAACTAGGTAGCCTTAAAAAATTCATTAGGTACCATAATATATAGAAGCCCCATATAGGGTAAAGAATGCTCTGAAAAATAAATGATAAATCAAATCTGTGGAAATAATTTAATTTTTAAGAGATAAAAATGGTTCTATTGGAAAGTAATTTTGCAAGACATCTTGATCCATGTACTTCCAGATGACAACTAGATGTAAGGGTATGTAAAATATCTCGTAATTGTTCTAAATATACATAAATTTTAGACCTAGAACTTAAACTAACAAAATGAATTTTATAGACAATTGAGATATAAGTGTTATATTGGTAGACCTAGAACTTAAACTAACAAGTTGTTGCCCCTTCATCGTAGCTCATCAAAACTGAAAATAATTCTTTTAAAAATCCTAAAAATATATTACAATGTACAAAATCATGCAAAGTCTTATAGTTTGTTTTTCAAGACTCCATAACATGCTATATTAAAAAAAATATTATTTATAGCTTATTGTCATAAATAAGATTTCATTTTTGTAGTTGATATATTACTTTTATAAATTGTATATATTACTTGTATATCCAAAGAGGATTACCAAACATGCATAAGCCTCAAAAAAATAAATTGGTACATTATTATTAAAAAGTCATTTCCAAAAATGGTGTATACCCAACCTTGATCATATTCAAATATTAGGTGTCTATATAGAAGTTGGCAAGCTGCCTCCTATTGAGATTCTAGCCCTTCCAATTTTTAAGAATTATACTCCTAGAATTCCAGCTCATGTTTTATATATTAAGAACTTGACAAAATATATAATTGTGGATGACTTACACTTCATATTTGGGTCCCTTTTCGAAAACGTGGAGGAAGCCAAATCTGGACTTGGCATAAAGTTAATGCAGGAGGGTCGGATGAGGGGCCAAGCATTTGTAACTTTTCCATCTACAAAACTTGTAGAACATGCATTGAAAATGACACGTTGGTATGTGCTAAAAGTAAAACAAATGATAATCTAGTTTGGGAGAAATCCTTCAGCTGGTAAAGTGAATTTAGTGGGAAATCCAAGAGGTTGCTGATATGAAAAACAACTTCAACCAATATATGGTGAATGGAGATATTTGCTCATAGCACTGGAGTCATATTGACTGAGTATTAGGTATACAATGCAACTATATTATTACAATTGTATCTGTTAATCTACTAGAAGTCCAATTTATTTTAAGCAAGCACTAATTTTAGAGGCCTTCTAAAGGTCAAATATGCTACATAGTCCCTATACAAAAATATTTATGTTTTGAGTGTCATACATCACTGTCACAAATGTGTATTGCAGATCTGCAGAGCATCTGAAGACAATAGTATGAGTGATAGATGTCAACTATTATTTCTATGAATTTTCTCTCTATGGATACCTATGAATATTTTATCTTTTTTACTTGCCACAAAATCCTTATTTCTAAGGAAAATTTAGAAACTTAAATAATTCTGGCACTTATCTGTTGGACATTTTGAGTCCCTAAGTCAAAGTTGTCATTGATGTCACCAGATGAAGTCATCATTAATATCAAGGAATTCAACAGGAAACAAAGGGGATAAAAATGGTTATTTGATATCCAGGAAGAAGGCCAAAGATCAAGAGAATCAGTGCAAAAAATAGAAGTTAAAAGGAAGTTATAATATTTATTTTATAAATTATTTAAATTCAGTGAGAATTTAAATTTTATAAATAAATATTATTTACAACATGGAATACAGTGAGAAGGAGGTAATTTATCAAAGGCATAATATTATAATAATGGTTATTATAATATTAAAGTGATATGGTGAAAACCCAAATAAAATATTTATAATTCTCATTATAATATTTTATAATGCAAAGTGGGTTTTATAAAGTTTAAATACATTTTATAAACCCAAAGGTTGGGTTTAAGACAAAAGGCATTCGAAGCCTTTATAATCTCTACCGACGTCATGGAAGATAACATGGAGAGCGCCGACGTCTTCAAAGTAATGGAGGAAGCATATAAATACAATGCCCAAAGTCCAAATTAATTATCCTTGCTCAAAATTAAAAATATTGGCATGCGAAGATAAGAGCTCGTGAGTTTTTGCGAAAGTCATGACAACGAAGCGTTTAAGGGAGGAAGCTTTAATCCTCGAAGTCACATAGGACAATGTGGCCTAGTGGTATTTTGGGAAGCGTGAAAGCGTTGGCTTGTGAAAGGGTTTGCGTTCGAATCTCAATGGGTGCATCGTGAGTTGTGTTGGTTAAGGCACCCATGACACACGTTCTTTTGCCCAAGGCGGAAGGTGTTAGGAGATTAAGAAGCACATGGTGCTTCGTTAATCACAAATGAGTGCTTGGCTCGTGTGGCGACTTTGGCCATGGCTAAGGCGCACGTTGGGAGCAAGGTTGAGGGTTCGATTCCCTCCGAAGGTGAGGTAATATTTTTGTTTTAATTTTAATAATTTGCCTAAGTTGGGAGGTATAAGGTTTGATTAATGGAATTTTTTGGTAAGGTTGCTTTGTAGAAAAGTGGTGGTTGTTGAGAATTATCATTTGGAGCTATAAGAGGATTTATGGTTTTAATTTTTAATAAAGTCTTAAATTGCTATATTGATTTTTGGAGGATTAAGACTTTGTGGGTATTATGTTAATTTGAATTAAGGGTTTTTGTGATTATTGTGAGGGTGTTGATTATTAATCAAGTTGGAGTGATAAGGTGTAATTTTGATATTATTTTTTGTGTTATGTTTTGTTGAGAAAATTATCTTCTAACCCTTATTGAGATTGGCAAAGAAGTAATTGTGAGTGTGGCAGATTTGTGAGATCAACTCCTTGTCAAACAAAAAGGTATGGGCAAATTCTTCTTTGGTTGAGTTGGTTGATTGGCTTACTTGAAAATTAAGTTTGGAGTGAAAAGGATTTGATTAGGGTTTCCTTTTCAAAAGTGTTTGAGTTAATGCTTCAAGGTTTTCTGAATTTGAGAGTTGTGATTAAAACCTTGTTTTGTAAGCATTGTTGTTGATGCCATTGGTTGGTTGAAGAACTTGAGTTAGGGCTTTGAAAAGAACATGAGTATCATTGTTATGTGAAGATTGATTTATGAGCATTGTTATTGAAGTGAGTTGTTATGCAAAGAACTTGAACTAGGGTTTGAAAAGAACATGAGTATCATTGTTATGTGAGATTTGTTGTTGAGCATTGTTGGAAATATTTTGAGTTGGATGATACATGCTTGGACTAGAGTTTGTAAGAAAGGGTTGTTTCTTGAGTGATTGGTTGAGTAGAGTTGATTGAACCTAGTCAAGTGGATGTATGAAGTGATTGTTCAAGTTCCATAAAACAAACTATTCTATATTCTGATTTGAGTTGTGAAAGAGATTGAGTTGTGAGAATAGAACATATTGAGTCTCTAACAATTCTCTTTATGCTTCTATGAGATTGAGTTGAGAAAGTGATTGAAATTTGAGTATAGAACATATTGAGTCTCTAAAAATTCTCTTTATGTTTCTATGAGATTGGACAAGTTCTGTGTGGACTTGTTAAGCAGATTTGAGGTAAGTCTTGAGAAGACTTATGGACTGATTTTGTGTGAGCTTTTGTGGAAGCTTACAATACAGATTTTGTTAAGTCCTAGAGAGGACTTATTGAGTAGATTTGAACAAGTTCTAGAGAGGACTTGTAGAGCAGATTTTAAACAAGTTCTAGAGAGGACTTGTAGAGCATATTTGAACAAGTTCTAGAGAGGACTTGTAGAGCAGATTTGAGCAAGTTCTAGAGAGGACTTGTGGACAGATTGGTGTGAGATTTTGTGGAAGCTTGCAAGGCATATTTGAGACAAGTCTTTGAGAAGACTTGAGAGTAGATTTGATTGATTTGTTCAAACCTTGAGTTAAGGTTTGGGGTAGATCCAATAGAGTTGAGTCAAGCCTTGAGTTAAGGCTTGAGGACAGAGATTGAAGATAGATTTGTGCTAGACCGACTAGATTATGTTTAGTGTAGATTTGAGAGTAGAGTTTGGTGCAGATTTGAGGATAGGTTTATGCTAGACCAGATAGAGATTGAGTAGATTTATGCTAGACTAAATGGACTATATTTAGTGTAGATTTGAGTGAGCTTGTTGAGCAGACTTGTGCTAGACCGATTGGACTATGTTTAGTACAAGAGTTGAGAAGAGTTGTGCTAGAACGATTAGACTATGTTTAGTATAGAATTGAGATAGAGCTTTGGAGGTGATAGAGCAGAGAGGATAGTAGTCTCTAGTGGATAGAGATCCATCAACCAAGGCAATGAGGATAGGTCTTCTAAGTGGGGACAAGAGTCTTCAGTGGAGAGAGATCCACAAGCCAATGTAGTGGAGGCAGTAGTCTTCTAGAGGATCACCAACTAGAGTAGAGGAGAAGGAGTTCTCCTATGGATAGAGATCCACAAACCATATTTAGGGGATCAACATCTCCTTTGGACAGAGGTCCATAAACATTGTAATTGGGAAGGATTCCCAAGAGATTGATTGAGAAAATTTAGTGAAATATTTTCTCCGTGGAAGTAGCCATATTTGGGTGAACCATGTTAAATTGGTGTCTCTATTGTGTATGGTGTTTTGTGCATTGCTTTTATTATTACTATTGATACTGCTATCTATACACTACATAATATTGATTTGGAAAGAAAAGTAAAAAGTGCTCTTATACTGTTCACCCCCCTCTCAGTATAAGCTTGTGTTCTTCAATTGGTATTAGAGTGGGTGCCTTCAGAAGAGTTTAACAACTTGAAGGAAAATCTAACAAGAACACAATGGATCCTAAGGATGTGTCCTCAAATAATTTAGCACCAATATTTGATGGAAGTGACTACATGTATTGGAGTATGATGATGAGGTTCTACTTGATGGCACTTGGCAATGAAGTTTGGGATGCAGTGGAATTTGGATATGATCCAGTAGTCAATCCTCCTACAGATAAGGAAGGTAAGCTACTACAACACTATAATTCAAAAGCAATGAATGCACTTGTGAGAGGTTTGCATAGATCAGAATCTATGAAAATTATGCATTGTAAAACTGCAAAAGAAATGTGGGATAAATTGCAATGTATATATGAGGGAGATAAAAGTGTCAAGAAAGCAAAGATACAAAATCTCAAAGGATAATTTGAAGCATTGAGAATGAATGATGATGAAAATATCAGTGCTTATCTAATTTGAATTGATGAGGTTGTTAATGATATGCAAGGACTTGGAATGAATATTGATGAATCAGATGTTTGTGATAAAGTCTTAAGATCTCTTCCAAATAGATTCAGTGAACAGGTTTCTGCTATAGAAGTATCATTGGATGGTGATACTTTGACAAGAGATAAGTTTCTTGGTATGCTAACAACTTTTGAGATAAGAACAAAAGTTCCTATTTCCTAGAAGGAAGCAACATTCAAAGCAATCAAGGAAACAAAGGGTAAGAAGTCAGAATCAAGCAATGAGTCATCTAGTGATGAAGAAGCTAATTATGGTAGAAGAGATAAAGGTTCTAGAAGACCCATAGATCTAAGATCTATTAAGTGTTTCAATTGTGGAAAGTATGGACATTTTGCAACAGATTGTAAAGAACCAAAGAACAACAATGGTGAAGAAAAATAGGATCACATGTACAGGGAATCAGAAAGATATAGGCATCAAAAGAAAAGCAAGGATGGACAAAGCAGAAAAGGAAATAAGTTCTTCCAAAGACAAAAGAGGAGCTACTATGCGGATAATGCAAGTAAGTACTCAAATGATAGTGATGCTAGTTTTTCAGACAATGATAGAGATGAAGTCCTATTTATGATTGAAGAAAAAGAACCAGTTAAGAAAAAGACTCCAGTTATTCTCAAGTGTTTTAGATGTGGTAAATTTGGACATCTTGAAGATGATTGCACAAGGGATGGTTATAGTTTCAGTGATGATGAATATGAAGATGCACTTGAAGAATTAGATGAAAATATTCTAATGGCATTATAAGGAGAAGTGAGTGATCCTATAGAAGATAAGCCAAAAGAAAGTAATGATGTGGACAAAGGAAAAAAATAGAGGATTATTCAGCAGAGAATGGTTATGATCTCAAGGGAGAACTTATCTATGCCCTTGACATGGTAAAGAAGGTAAGGAAGCAACACTCTAAACTTGAAATTCAGTTTCAAGAATGTGATGAAGAAAGAAGATTGCTCATAGAGGATTTAGAAAAATCAAAGGCTAAGGCAAGGAAGTTCAAAGATAAGTTAGAAGCAAATATTTTGGAATGTGAGAAGTTAGCACAAGAAGTGGCACTACTAAAGGAAGATTTAGAAGATTCCAAGAATAAGCTATACAAGTATGTAAATAATGCAAAGAGTGTGGATAAAATAATCAAGATACAAAGAGGAGCAACAAACAAAATAGGTCTTGGTTCTAAACAGGTTCAAAAGAAATGGGAAGAGGAGTCAACTTCAAGCCTTGAAGAAGAAGAAACTTCAGATGAAGATACATCAGAAGAAGACAGTGTAAGAGGGAGTGAGACATCAGAGGATGAGTTGGACAATAAAGGGTTCAACAAAGATAGGAACAATACACAAAGAAGATACAGATGGAACAACAATCAGAACAAGAGACCAATGAGGTCAAGACAAGGAAGCTTCAATGGAAGATGTTTTTCATGTCATAGGTTTGGGCACATGGCTTCACAGTGTAGGACACATGAAAGATAAGAATATGGGAATAGATAACTTTTCCATGGGTATTGCTACTCATGTAATCAGTTTGGTCACAAGGCAATGAATTGCAGGGTTCATGACAGAAGAGGATATGGCTTCACTAGGAGAAATCCTAAGATATTTGCACCTCCAAGGAATAATAACATTAAGTGTTATAAGTGCAATAATGATGGTCACACAACAAAATGGTGTAGAGCAGACATTCCAGAAATAGGTGTGAATAAGAATAGGAACATGAACAGGAACAGGAACATGAACATGAAAAGGAACAAGAATAGGAACATGAACATGGATGAGAATAGAAAGGAACAGGAATAGGAATATGGATGTGAACAGGAATAGGAACAAGAACAGGAATAATGACAGGAACAGGAATGATGACACAGATAGAAATAATCAGAGGAATCAAAAAATTCAGAAAATAAGAGAAAAGGATAAAGGTAAAGAACAATGCTTTTGAGGAGTAGAAATACTCCCACCCCAGAATTAACCACCTCAAAAGGAGGTGGGGGAGGGGCTAAGCTAAGAGGCTCATTCTTAGCCCCGAGCCCCAAAGGTGACCCTTTGCCATTGATGTCAAAGGGGGAGAGATTTGATATTTGAGAGAGCATTGAGCCAAGGGGAGCAATGTCCCAGGGGGAGCAGAATAAAAAGAAAGGTCAAGTTTTGGTAAGAAGAGTATGGGTTGCCATTAATGACAAAGGGGGAGATTGTTGGACATTTTGAGTCCCTAAGTCAAAGTTGTCATTGATGTCACCAGATGAAGTCATCATTAATATCAAGGAATTCAGAAGGAAACAAAGGGGATAAAAATGGTTATTTGATATCCAGGAAGAAGGCCAAAGATCAAGAGAATCAGTGCAGAAAATAGAAGTTAAAAAGGAGTTATAATATTTATTTTATAAATTATTTAAATTCAGTGAGAATTTAAATTTTATAAATAAATATTATTTATGACATGGAATACAGTGAGAAGGAGGTAATTTATCAAAGGCATAATATTATAATAATGGTTATTATAATATTAAAGTGATATGGTGAAAACCCAAATAAAATATTTATAATTCTCATTATAATATTTTATAATGCAAAGTGGGTTTTATAAAGTTTAAATATATTTTATAAACCCAAAGGTTGGGTTTAAGACAAAAGGCATTCGAAGCCTTTATAATCTTCGTCGACGTCATGGAAGATAACATGGAGAGCACCGACATCTTCAAAGTAATGGAGGAAGCATATAAATACAATGCCCAAAGTCCAAATTAATTATCCTTGCTCAAAATTAAAAATATTGGCATGCGAAGATAAGAGCTCGTGAGTTTTTGCGAAAGTCATGACAACGAAGCATTTAAGGGAGGAAGCTTTAATCCTCGAAGTCACATAGGACAACGTGGCCTAGTGGTATTTTGGGAAGCATGAAAGTGTTGGCTTGTGAAAGGGTTTGTGTTCGAATCTCAGTGGGTGCATCGTGAGTTGTGTTGGTTAAGGCACCCATGACGCACATTCTTTTGCCCAAGGCGGAAGGTGTTAGGAGATTAAGAAGCACGTGGTGCTTCGTTAATCACAAACGAGCGCATGGCTCATGTGGTGACTTTGGCCATGGCTAAGGTGCACGTTGGGAGCAAGGTTGAGGGTTCGATTCCCTCCGAAGGTGAGGTAATATTTTTTGTTTTAATTTTAATTATTTGCCTAAGTTGGGAGGTATAAGGTTTGATTAATGGAATTGTTTGGTAAGGTTGCTTTGTAGAAAAGTGGTGGTTGTTGAGAATTATCATTTGGAGCTATAAGAGGATTTCTGGTTTTAATTTTTAATAAAGTCTTAAATTGCTATATTGATTTTTGGAGGATTAAGACTTTGTGGGTATTGTGTTAATTTGAATTAAGGGTTTTTGTGATTATTGTGAGGGTGTTGATTATTAATCAAGTTGGAGTGATAAGGTGTAATTTTGATATTATTTTTGTGTTATGTTTTGTTGAGAAAATTATCTTCTAACCCTTATTGAGATTGGCAAAGAAGTAATTGTGAGTGTGGCAGATTTGTGAGATCAACTCCTTGTCAAACAAAAAGGTATGGGCAAATTCTTCTTTGGTTGAGTTGGTTGATTGGCTTACTTGAAAATTAAGTTTGGAGTGAAAAGGATTTGATTAGGGTTTCCTTTTCAAAAGTGTTTGAGTTAATGCTTCAAGGTTTTCTGAATTTGAGAGTTGTGATTAAAACCTTGTTTTGTAAGCATTGTTGTTGATGCCATTGGTTGGTTGAAGAACTTGAGTTAGGGTTTTGAAAAGAACATGAGTATCATTGTTATGTGAAGATTGATTTATGAGCATTGTTATTGAAGTGAGTTGTTATGCAAAGAACTTGAACTAGGGTTTGAAAAGAACATGAGTATCATTGTTATGTGAGATTTGTTGTTGAGCATTGTTGGAAATATTTTGAGTTGGATGATACATGCTTGGACTAGAGTTTGTAAGAAAGGGTTGTTTCTTGAGTGATTGGTTGAGTAGAGTTGATTGAACCTAGTCAAGTGGATGTATGAAGTGATTGTTCAAGTTCCATAAAACAAACTATTCTATATTCTGATTTGAGTTGTGAAAGAGATTGAGTTGTGAGAATAGAACATATTGAGTCTCTAACAATTCTCTTTATGCTTCTATGAGATTGAGTTGAGAAAGTGATTGAACTTTGAGTATAGAACATATTGAGTCTCTAAAAATTCTCTTTATGTTTCTATGAGATTGGACAAGTTCTGTGTGGACTTGTTAAGCAGATTTGAGGTAAGTCTTGAGAAGACTTGTGGACTGATTTTGTGTGAGCTTTTGTGGAAGCTTACAATACATATTTGGTTAAGTCCTAGAGAGGACTTATTGAGAAGATTTGAACAAGTTCTAGAGAGGACTTGTAGAAATATTTGAGCAAGTTCTAGAGAGGACTTGTAGAGCATATTTGAACAAGTTCTAGAGAGGACTTGTAGAGCAGATTTGAGCAAGTTCTAGAGAGGACTTGTAGAGCAGATTTGAGCAAGTTCTAGAGAGGACTTGTGGATATATTGGTGTGAGATTTTGTGGAAGCTTGCAAGGCAGATTTGAGATAAGTCTTTGAGAAGACTTGAGAGCAGAGTTGATTGATTTGTTCAAACCTTGAGTTAAGGTTTGGGGTAGATCCAATAGAGTTGAGTCAAGCCTTGAGTTAAGGCTTGAGGACAGAGATTGAAGATAGATTTGTGCTAGACCGAATGGACTATGTTTAGTGCATATTTGAGAGTAGAGTTTGGTGCAGATTTGAGGATAGGTTTGTGCCAGACCAGAGAGAGAGATTGAGCAGATTTGTGCTAGACCAATTGGATTATATTTAGTGTAGATTTGAGTGAGCTTGTTGAGGACTTGTGCTAGACCGACTGGACTGTGTTTAGTACAAGAGTTGAGCAGATTTGTGCTAGACCGAATGGACTATGTTTAGTATAGAATTGAGACAGAGCTTTAGAGGTGACAGACTAATTTTGTGTGAGATTTTGTGGAAGCTTACAATATAGATTTGGTTAAGTCCTAGAGAGGACTTATTGAGCAGATTTAAAAAAGTTCTAGAGAGGACTTGTAGAGCAGATTTGAGCAAGTTCTAGAGAGGACTTGTAGAGAAAATTTGAGCAAGTTCTAAAGAGGACTTGTAGAACAGATTTAAACAAGTTCTAGAGAGGACTTGTAGATCAGATTGGTGTGAGATTTTGTGGAAGCTTGCAAGGAAAATTTGAGATAAGTCTTTGAGAAGACTTGAGAGATAGAGATCAAAAGCATATTTGTTCAAACCTTGAGTTAAGGTTTGAGGTAGATCTAGTAGAGTTGATTCAAGCCTTGAATTAAGTCTTGAGGATAGAGATCAAAAGCATATTTGTGCTAGACCGAATGGACTGTGTTTAGTACAGATTTGAGAGCAGATTTTAGTGCAGATTTGAGGATAGTTTTATGCCATACTAGAGATAGAGATTGAGCAGATTTATGCTAGACCGATTGGACTGTATTTAGTTCAAATTTGAGTGATCTTGTTGAGTAGACTTGTGCTAGACTGACTAGACTGTGTTTAGTACAAGAGTTGAGCAGAGCTGTGCTAGACTGACTGGACTGTGTTTAGTACAAAATTGAGATAGAGCTTTGGAGGTGATAGATCAAAGAGGATAGTAGTCTCCAATGGATAGATATCCATCAGCCAGGGTAGTGAGGATAGGTATTTTGAGTGGGGACAAGAGTCTTTAGTGGAGAGAGATCCACAAGCCAATGCAGTGGAGGTAGTAGTCTTTTAGAGGATCACCAACCAAAGTAGAGGATAAGGAGTTCTCCTATGGATAGATATCCACAAACCAAATTTAGGGGATCAACATCTCCTATGGACAAAGATCCATAATTTTTTTAATTGGAAAGGATTCCAAAGAGATTGATTGAAAATTTTAGTGAAATATTTTCTCCATGGAAGTAGCCTTTTTTGGTGAACCACGTTAAATTGGTGTCTCTATTGTGTATGGTGTTTTGTGCATTGCTTTGATTACTACATTGATACTAATATCTATACATTGCATAATATTGATTTAGAAAGAAAAGTAAAAAATGCTCTTATACTGTTCACCCCCCTCTCAGTATAAGCTTGTGTTCTTCATTATCTTGATCTTATTCACTTGTGCTAAGTTTAACCTTTTAGCATGAGATTATAACATAAAAGAGCTATGAATTATTTCTAAAAAACTAAAGTTTGTGATGTTTTAAAGGTCCTAATCAAAGAATACTTTGTGATAACGTAACCAACTATAAAATGATTCATGCATGGCCTTTGTAAATTGTAACAAGCAAAGAAAATTGATTTTCAATTGTTGTGGTCTTTTACTTATAATGCTACAAGAAGAGAGGTCATATACAATGGATAACTTAAATAATATACCACTACCAACAATAAAGCATACTGTATTGCTCTTGTGTGGAGATTGAAAGCAGTAAAATATTTTATTGTGTAGGTGAAAATGTAAGGGTTGTGTCTAGAACATATTACTGCTTTTTTTGGAAGTTCTCTAGTGAAAACCATGAGTGCTAATAATTTCCCTATTTTAATTTTGCTGATGAAGGCACCTACGAGTATGTTAGGATGGTTTGAGTTTAGTGAGGATTTTAGCATGGAAAGAGAAATGTGAGCATGAAAACCACAAAAAATATGCATCAAAATATGAGGGGAAGTGTCAATGCAGGGAGAGGAATTTGCTGGTCTGGAATCTGATAGATTCAGTCACACCAAAATGTAAACGATAAAATAGATTAATGTCCTATTTTATTATCACTTATGTCTCACTCTTTATTTTCTCTATCAATATGTTAGAAGTTTCTTCAAGTCTTTCTTATATCACAAGACCTGAGAGGGTTGGATGCAATGACAAGAGTAGTGGTTTTGAAAAAGAAATGTAGATCTTGCATGTAAAATTTCAGTGTGTTTACTATATATTATAGTATGTATAATATGATGGAAGGTTATCCCCATATGCTAAGGATGTATAATTGCAGGCTTTTGATCAAGGGTATTGTAAATTTGCAAAAAGTGGAGATGGTTGTGTTCCTGTATGGGAGTGTTTTATTTTGGCTTGGCAATAGTGTTCCCATGATGACCTCTTGAGATATAAATTTGTAGTTCAGATCATTCTTTGCATTGCAAAAAACCTCCTTACCTATTAAAAGGTCGAGTACCGGTACATCCTTTGACTGGCCAACCAAGATCGAATATATTTGGTTTTTTGCGATGGTGATTCCTCCCCAACCCCACGAGATTCATTTCAAAATTTCTTGGCTTGGAATAGTATAATGAGCAAGATATATACCTTCATAGTATTATGCCATCATGGAAAATTTTGGAAAAAAATCTAAATGTAATGTCTGAGGTGTAGACCAATTGGTTCAACTAAACTCGAAAGGGGGGCAGAGGTCCAAGATTCAAATATTGGATCTCACCGAACTGAACGCTTGTCCCTTTCCTAGTGCCTTCAGTGACATAAAAGGTTTAAAATTATTGTGGCATGGTGTTTATAGGGGCATACTGTGTGAAGATCTTTGTAGCAGCTTCCAGGATGGACAATGCAGAATACTGTGGTGACATAAAATCCTGACATCTTGCCTGGATTCGTGGCAGCTATCGATTCCACCATGTAACTTCAAAAAAAAAAAACCCTTTGAATTTATTAGGGGTATGCCCTAGTGGATAGCTCCATGTTTTATCAATCCAAAAAAAAACATCAAGTGATGAACTTTTAAAGAGACCTTATGCGTAAGCACAACATTAGGGTTTAAATTTTACAAATCTCATGCGTAAGCACAACATTAGGGTGTAAATTTTACAAATCTAAAAAATTCCAAACCTAATCGTAAAAATACCTGAAATAATGTAAAATTTATTGAACCTAACTAACCTCATATTCATATTCATGCCCCATTTTTTGCCTTCGACTTTGGTTCTCATCTCTCGTTATTTTGGGTAATTAGTAGAAATTTCAAAAAAATTTCAAGGTTGTTGCAAAACTTGTATTATTAAACACGAACCATTCACCAATATGCATAAATATCAAATCATTCATCCACAATACATTATCCACAATAACAATCCACAAATGAGAGAGATAGATAATACCCTTAAGGTAGGGAAACACCAATAATAATCCTTAAGGAAGGAATAACTCCATAAGATCTCCCAAGATGAGAGGCCACTTTGTGGGCACGACGATTACATAAGATTCTTCTTCAATGATATGAATCCCTACAATGAAAAATATCTATTCTTTATATATCCATATTCTTATTCTACTTTGGAGAGCCTACTACTAATATTATATTATATTATAATATAATATAATATTATAATACAATCAACCTTGGGTTATGTGTGGCCCATGCCAACCCTTATACAATATAATAATATATCCTCAAATATCTATTCCTAGGTACCCTACCATGCCACCCTCCTTACAAATGTTTCATCCTCGAAACATATGAAGAAACTCGATAGTATGATTTGCTAAGCAATGTTAGCAATTGGTACCAATCTCGATCATCCATCCATCCAAGTGAAACCCGATGATGCTGGTACGCCATTTTGTTACTTGAGTATCCAAATCTGCTTCATTGGCTCCATGCTTCTGTTGCTGTATTTTGATAACTTGAATGATGGGTCCACTTGTTCCTTGATGCTGATGAACCATGCTGAAAACCATGATCACTATGCTTTCTTTGCCAAACACTGCCATAGTTGGTGCCCTTCTAATTACATGTAGAACCATAATATTGTGGCCTTGAACCATGCCTCCAATATTGTTTCCAATCATGGTGGTGTGGATGGCGATATGGTGCAACCTTTACTTGATGTTCTACCTTCTTTGACTTTTCAACATTTGGCTCCATTATTTTAAATTCCTCTACACATTGTTCTTTCATGTTCTCTTTGTTTGGTGTGTCCTTGTGCTCTTCTATCAAAGCTTCCTTGGACTCTGTTACTATTATTTCCATCGAATCAATTTCTGCTACTTCTTCCATGGACTCTTTTGCTGCTACGACCTTCTTGGATTTTGTTTCAGGTTCTTCAATTTGTTTCTTTACAACCACTTCTTGATTTTCCTTGGATCCCTGCTCCTTAAGATGAGAAATATCCTGTAATGTTATCTTCTTTTTCCTGTACCATAACTTCATAAACTTCTTTTGCACATTAATGTTAACAGTACCCTAAGAATCTAACTAAGGATAACCAAGAACAATATCCTTATCATCCATCTCAATAGCATAGAAATCTGAATGTAAAACATATTTATCCATGGTGATCTTTAAATCTTCAAAAATCTAAACATTCTCACCCTCTAGCTGTATGTCCTTGATTTTTGTTGCTTGAACTTGCAACTTCTTAGCCAAAACAATATTAATAAAATTATATCTACTACTAGGGTCAACGAAAATAATAACCTGTTCTTTTTGAATGCTTCCATGAACCTGCATAATAGACTTTTTAGATTCAAACAAATTCCTTTGTCCATTTTATAATTTATCTTCTACCAAAGGTATGGTTTCCTCTGTCTGCATACTGACATCTTTTTTATCTTCCCTGACCTTTTCCTCTTTCTTATTGAGCAATTTTATTTCTTTTTCATAGTCTTCATTCTGTTTCTTTAAAACCTCACATTCTCCTTTTATTGCATTCCGCTCATTTTGAGTTTCCTGTAGTTTCTTTTCATCATCTTCGATGATATCCATTAGGTAATCTATATAATATGGATCCCATATACTCAAAAATTCATGCTCTATTTCATCCCAAGTATATTCATTATTCCTTTCTTTACAAAATTTTATCCACCAAGACAAAGCTTTCCCTTTAAAACATATATCCAGGAAGGATTTCTCAAAAGAAATATTATGATATGGAGACCTAAACGTTTTTCACCATTCCCTAACATCAATATCATCTTCTCTAGAAAATATTTCTAGCTCCATAAGTTCACCTTCAGATAATGCAAATCTAGGGTTTCATGAAAATATATATCATGCCCTAATGCAAACTAGGGTTTTATGGAAATAAATATCTTTCCACTAATTTGAAGCTAAAATTCCACATAGACAACTAGATCTACCATTTTTCTTCCAAACAAAATAAAGTGCAACTGCTTTGCTTACCCAAAATAAACAAAGTTCATCTTTTGAAAAATTCATGACTTGAAAATTCGTTTCTACCCTTATTCCAGATGACTGACTTCAAAAGGTCGTATCTCTCTCAATACTACTCGAATTCCTTCATATGACCACTCATTTTAAAGCTCTTCAAATTCTACACCAACGGATCCAAGAATCGCCTGAATCGGATACAATCTCGCAGAGATATGGCTTCTGAAAGATGAGACATTTTTCCATAAAAAATCTATGAAATTCATCACTATCCTTGTTCTGGATACTAACTTCAAAAGGTCGTATCTCCCTCAATACTACTTAGATTCCATCATATGACCACTCATTTTAAAGCTCTTCAAATTCTACACAATCTGATCCCAAAATCACCTGAATCGGATAAACTTGCGCAGAGATATGGCTCCTGAAAGATGAGACATTTTTTCCAAAAAAAAATTGCCCTAATTCTAGGGTTTCACACAAAAATCCCCACTTTGCCAAAATCGTTGCTCTGATACCACTTGTTGCAAAACTTGTATTATTAAACATGAACCATTCACCAATATGCAAAAATATCAAATCATTCATCCACAATACATTATCCACAATAAAAATCCACAAATGAGAGAGAGATAGATAATACCCTTAAGGTAGGGAAACACCAATAATAATCCTTAAGGAAGGAATAACTCCACAAGATCTCCCAAGATGAGAGGCCACTTTGTGGGCACGACGATTACATAAGATTCTTCTTCAATGATATGAATCACTACAATGACAAATATCTCTTCTTTATATATCCATATTCTTATTCTACTTTGGAGAGCCTACTACTAATATTATATTATATTATAATATAATATAATATTATAATACAATCAACCTTGGGTTATGTGTGGCCCATGCCAACCCTTATACAATATAATAATATATCCTCAAATATTTATTCCTAGGTACCCTACCAAAGGTAAACCTCAACCAAAAAATGAACAACACAAATAGAATCCTAGGAGCCCTAAAAGTTTCAAGGCAAACCCTAGCCAAAAAATGAACAACATGAATCAAAGCCTAGGAGCCCTAGGTTGTGCGCACGGTGTGGAGGTTGTAGTAGCTAAGGTGTAGTGTGGAGGTTACAGTAGCTAAGGTGTGGTATGGAGGTTACAGTAGCTAAGGTACGATATGGAGGTTGCAGTAGCTAAGGCACGTTGGTTGCAGTAGCTAAAGTGCAGTAGTTCTAGTAGCTAAGGTGCAGTGATTGTAGTAGCTAAGATGAGGTATGGAGGTTAGAGTAGCTAAGGCATAGAGTGAAGGTTGCTAAGGTGCGGTGGACTATTGTAGTAGCTAGTGCGATGGACTATTGTAGTAGCTAATGTATGATAGATTGTTGTAGTAGCTAAGGCACAGTGGACTATTTAAAGCTTTAAATAAAAATGAGGTCACCGTGTGGGGTTTAAGACCACATATTAAAAATCCTAAACCACCTCTAAGAAGGAAGTTTATAACCGGTATCTTAAGAATAAGAGGGCGATTTATAATTGCCCTCATAGGGGCACCCAAAATAAATTGAGTTCCACTAAAAGGGTAGTTATAAACCACCCTCTTATATCACCCTAAGACAATAATTTATAACCATCGTCTTAGTTTGACCCATAAGATGGTAGTTTATAACCACCGTATTAGTCCTTCAAGGGTGGTTTATATCTATCCTCTTAGGGTGACCCTAAGAGGATGGTTATCCTAAGAGGGTGATTATAAACCACACTCTTAGGATCTGTTAGGGTGGTTTTTTACCACTATAAAAAACCACCTTAATTTAGCCGTTGTTAAAGCCCTTTTTAGGTGTAGTGCAAAGATTAGGATAGACTCTTGCTCCTTCAAACAAGAAGGTTGTTCAACTGGAGAAGACAGAGGTGAACATGGTTGGGGTATTGAACCAGATCCATATACAATTAGCTTCTAAATCCCTGATACAACAATGTATTGATATCAAGGTGGTGAATATCCTAGATGCGTATAGGATGCTACTTAGTTGATTGGTCAAGAACCTTGAATGCTTACATGGCAACTGACTTATCACATATGTGGCTTCCATGGCATGGAATAGACAATCAGATAAAAGTATAAAGAGATCCAAGACTGAAATAACTAATTACAGAGTATAACAATGTTAATAAAATTTTGTACACTAAGTCAAAATTGGGAGTCTACACTGTAGTAGTGGAAACCAAGCTCAAAGAAAATAATTTGGTAGCAGAGACCCAACCAAACAAAAAAAGAATAACCAAATATCATTTGTGGACTCTCAAGTTTAATGGGTCAAATTGCAAACACGACAATGGTTCTAAAATTGAATTGGTCAATCCCAAAGGTAAATCACATCTTGTAGCTTATCGACTTCAGTTTCCTTGCACCTGCAATGTTGTAGAATATGAGGCATTGGTTCATAGGCTACAATTTTATATCAAGAAAGGAATTAAATGTATATAAGTCTTGGGAGATTTTGAATTGTTGATCAAGTAGGTGTGAAATCAATATGTCTTCCATGATAAACATATCTCAAATTATCGTAGACGAGTATGTGATTTAATCAAGGAATTTGATGCCTTTGATATCCAAACTATTACACAAAAAATAATCACACTGTAAATTCATTGACAGTAGCAACAAGTACCCTAGAACCCATTTCCTATTCCAAGATAAAGTGGTTCTTAGTAGAGCTGGTTGTCACTCCCTTCATACCAAACAACTTTCAAAATTTCTAGGTTTCTGAGGATGACAAGCATATAATTGATTTTATCACTAGCTCTAGCATATTCAAAGCTCAGATCATAAATGACGAAGATAGAAATTACACAAAGATAGAGGAGGAGGGTGAATTGAATTTAAAAATAAACACTATTCCTATAGGTATCGTCTCTTTGGAAAAACTATTTAATGTGGGTTTCCAAGATCAAAAGTAGCAGACCACTCTATCAGAGAAGGGATCATATGAAGCTTACAATTTAGGAAATGTTGAGAACCCTCAAAATGTTTTCTTGGAGAAAGCATGCATTGATAAAGAAAAAGAATGAATAATCTAAGTTCTAAAAGATTATCGAGATGTCATAGCATGGAGCTACGAAGATTTGAAGACATATGACACATCCATCATAAACCATACCATTCCCTTGAAGCCAAGAACGAAACCTTTTTATCAAAAGTAGAGACCGGTGAATCCTTTGCTAGAGCCCCTTATTCTCAAGGAAATACAAAAATTGTTGGCAACCCGCATTAAATTTCGGTAAGAAATTCTACTTGGGTGGCAAATTTTGTACCTATCCATAAGAAAAATGAAGAAATATATCTGTGTGTAGATTTTAAAAATCTTAACAAGGCATTTGAGAAGGATAACTATCCACTCCCTTCCTCAGATGAAATATTACAAATGGTGAATGGCTATCAGATGATATATTTTCTAGACAGTTACTTAGGATATAATCAGGTAATGGTAGACCCCAAGGATAGGATGATAACTGCATTTACTACCAAGTGGGGAACCATTGCATATAGGAGGATTCCATTTTGTCTAATCAAATGTAGGAGCAACATTCCAGACGGTTATGGATATAGCTTTCAAAGATCTCATTGGGAAGTGCATTGTGATTTATATGGATGACCTTCCTATCTTTTCTAAAATACGTGCTAACCATATTGAAGACTTACGGAAGGTACTACAAATATGTAGAGAGCATGGAATTTCATTGAATCCCAAGAAATGCATTTTTGGAGTTACATGAGGCAAGTTGTTGGGGAATGTCATTTCTAAAGCTAGTATTTCTATTGACCTAGATAAAGTTGAAGCAATTTAGAAAATTTCCCTTCTTGGAAGTAAGAAAGAGTTGAAGTCTTTATTTGACAAGATTAATTTTATAAGAAAATTTGTTTCTGGTTTTGCATAAATAGCCCAACCTCTAAATGTAATGTTGAAGAAGGATTCCAATATTGTATAGACTGGAGAAGCACAAGCTACTTTTCAAGAAACTAAAAAGGTAATCATGAACGCTCTTTTATTAATTAGTCCTGATTACTCTCAACCATTTTATATTTATTCATTTACATCTGAGCACCCCACTGCTGGTGTTTTAACCCAGAAGAAAGAGGTTGATGATGAGAGACCAATAGCTTTTGTAAGCTCACCTCTAAAATATGCTCGACTTAGATATTCAACTATTGATAAATAGGCCTTTTCTTTGATCAATGCTATAATTTTTTTTTAAGATTACATCCTACATAGCAGAGTGTTTGCGATAGTGCTAGATCCTACAGTAAAAATGATGATGCAGAATGAGTTAGGTGAACATGGAGGAAAGTGGATGTCTATCTTGTAGGAGTTTTATCTAGAAATCCATCGTATGAGAATTGTTAGAGGACAGGGGCTAAGTAGAGCACTAGCAGAAGTAGACCTCCAGATTTCATACCAACAATATTCTATGGGGGAAATTACAAATGATGATTGGTACCGAGATATTGTTTATGATTTGCTAAATGGAGTATGCCCTAGTCACTTAAATTCCATCCAAAGAAGAGCACTGCGTCTCAAAAATGTAAATTTCATGATTAAAGTAGGAATTTTATACCAAAAAATTATGAGGAAATTTACTTGAGGTGTTTAAATAAGCAAGAACCTCCGAAGGTTCTCAAATATTTTCATGGCATGTATGGAATCGGGTATGGCTCTGGCAATGCCACTACCCACCAAATAATAAGAGCTAGTTATTACTAGCCCCACAAATTAAATATGCACATGCACATGTTCTATCTTGTCATGTTTGTTAGACTGCAACTCATTGAGAGAGGAATTCTCCCATGTCATTGCAACTAGTAATTAAAGCTCACCCATTTGTTCAATGGAGATTGGACTTTGTTGGTGTCATTAATTCTAACTCATCAACTAGCCATAAGTTTATCCTTATCGCCATTGATTATTGCATGTATTGAATAGAGGCTCAAGCATTTAAGAATTGCACAACTAAGGTCATGATCCAATTCATTGAAGACAACATTGTGACCAAGTTTGGGATGCCATATGCTCTAGTATGTGATAATGGCCCTACTTTCTCTTCTTTACAATTTTTTGAATGGGCCTACGATAACAAGGTAACTCTAAAATTTTCTTCTAATTATTATCCTCAAGGAAATAGATTACAAGAATCAACTAGTAAAAACATGCTAGAAACAATCAAGAAAATTTTAGACAAAAATCCCAGATATTGGCACAATAAGCTGAAGTATGCATTGTGGTCATAAAGAATAAGGATTAAGTCATCATTAGGCACATCACCCTATCATCTAATTTATGGTCAGGATCCTATCTTTCCCACCAACCCCAATATTCTTACCTTACAATTCATGAAAGACCACTTAGAAATAGATGACAAGGTAGAAGCTAGATTGTTGAATTTGATGAGGTTTGATAAAAAAAGGGAAGAAGCACTCCAACATTTCAATAGGCATCAATAAATGGTAAAAATATGGTTTGATAAGAGGGCCAAAATAAAAGCCTTCAAAATTAATGATCTAGTGCTACTATGGGATAAGGCCCATGAAAATAAAGGAGGCCATGGAAAGTTTGACACCCTATGGTTAGGTCCCTTTTAGATATCTAAGATTCTAGGAGAAAATACCTTTAGGTTAAAAAGCCTAACTGAAGAAGCTGTCCCATTACCAATGAATGGGCAATTTCTCAAACATTACTTCAGTGCTTGAGATTTCTCCAATCATATTCTGTAAATATTTTTGTATATAGTTTTAGTTTTGTATTTTTTTGCTAGTTTTGTTTGTTTTGTTTTTATTTTTGGTCTTTTTATGCTAGTTTCGCTTTGTTGATGTTGTAAATTTTGGTTTATTCTGGGATTTTATTTAGTTTGGTCTAAATCATACGAGTGAAACCTACCTCTGTTTGCTCTAAGTTGGAAAGGTTTTTGTACAATTTTAGGGGTGAAAAGTCCCATATTAATCTCAATGAAATTAAAATTGGCTTAATCAGTTATTTGATATTTATCCATTGTTTAGGACAAAGCAGATGAATTTGAAAGTACTATAAAATGATGTTGTAGCATCACACTAAAAAAACTTTAAGGAAGTTTTAGGTCAGGAGAAATGAAGCCATTATAGTTTATCTTTAGACGAAATCCATTCATATGTTCACCCTATTATTTGCCATAGTGATCCCCAACCCAAAAAAAAGTAGAGTCAAGTGCTTATGAGTTTTCTCGATATTCAAAAAAAAAGGGAAAGGAAAAGAGAAAAGGTTCAAGCACTTGGGTGATTCAAACAACTTCTACCAAGGCTATGAATGCCTGGTTGGTAGTAGAGCAAGGTATAGAGTGAGATCATCCATAACTTTATTGGGACTATAGATGTCTGGCTAGCAATGAAGCAATATTCAATAAATGGTGACATGTCTACCTATGTGACAAAGCTCATCATCAGTAGACCAATGTTCACTCAGGTGTGAACTAGACTAATTTCTAAATTGTGGTGGCAAGTTTTAACTGATTCTGGAACAAAACGAATTCACATGCACACAACTTCGTCAAAACAAAATGGAGTATTGCTTTCAGATAAAATTGCCCAATCCCAATCTTGGGTGGATGCCAATTTTTTTTTGGTTTTGCTGGTTTTAAAGTTTCATTATTTTTAGAAAGGGTTCTTTCTATTCACAAAATGCTTAGGAGCATTTTTCAGTAGAGTCACCATTTGTTGTTGCCCTTGCACAACACACCCCAGTCTAGACTAGGGATCCAATGTTTGTATTTTGAAAGGCCTTTTCTCCTTTCTCAATTTTATTTGCATTTTTCAAATCATTGAGCTTAAATTCTTGCTGAAATATTTTTTGTGTTTTTTAAATTTTGTTGTACCTTAAGCTTATTGTGATAATTTTTGCCATGATTGTTTTTGCATTTCCTTCTATTTGGTGTTATCTAAAAATAGTTTTTCAAAAAGGTTATTTTTGTGTGGGCTTCATGGAGAAATAATACCCAAGGTTGTTTACTTTTAGCTTTTATCCAAGATGTTGCTACCAAGGTCACTCAGGGAGTTTTTAGAAGAGCCTTTTGCCCCTTTTGCCTTATTCTGGAGCCTTAGCACTCAAGTGGAATGGATTTTTGTACCTCCGAGCAATTTAAAATCTTTTTCAGGTAGTTAAAATTACTTTCAGGCAACAAGAATTCATTTTCAAGCATTGAATTTTTATTTCCAAACAATTTAAAAATCATTCTCGAAAGTTTAAGAAATCAATATCGAGTTGTGAAGATCTTTTGGAGATGATTGAAAATTAATTCTGAACACTTAAAGAATTATTTCCAAGCAATAGAAATTGTTTTCAAGCATTTAAATTTGATTCCCATTTTCGGACATTAAGAAGTCATTTTCTAAGCTTCGATGCAATTTATTTTTGAATGGTCAAGAATTAATCCCGGACTTTTGGAACTCAATTTCAAGACATTTAAAAATTATTTTTGGGCACTTAACTTTGTTTCTGGCCATTTGGAACTCATATATGGGCAAGTGAAAATTATCTCCAAGCAATTAAAGATCGTTTTTGGTCATTTAAAATATCAATTTCAAGCTTTTGAAAACCATTTCTGAGTATTGATTTTTTTTTTTTTTTAAGCGAAAAACCCCTTATGGGGCTGCCTTGGTCTAAGAGACCACGAACAGGGGGTTCTACACCATCAAAGTCACTCGGGGGTCGCACCCAGCCCTGCCCGCACCAACATTATCAATTGGATTTTGGGTACCCAATTCAGCTTTTTGGTAGGGTGGAGATTCGAACCTGGGACCTCCCTTGGAGGATTGTCCTCTCCAACTCACCTACAACACCTGGGTTTCTGGAGTATTGATTTTGTTGCTGAATAATAAAAAAAAAATATTTCCAGACAATCAAGAATCGGTTTCATGCAAAGTGTGAAGTTGGAGTTTATGAAGCCAATGCAGGATGTCAGATCAAACAAATTCTAAGTGTAAGCTTTGCATGGCAGATCTTGGAGAGGTACCAAACCAAAATTCCATCCATGTGCTAGGAAGAAAGTTAAAAATTTGCTAAGTGTTGAATTTGCCAGAAATATTATAACCTATCGGAGTTCGAAGTGGTACAAAAAGTTTAACAACATTCAAAAAATAGAAAATTCAAAAGTCCGACCATGTTGAGAAAGGAAAATTGACTAAGTGTGGACATTGTTGGAAATCATGTATCACGTTGCATTTTGGAGAAGTATTAAAATTCCGTCACCCGGTAGTTTTCGAATTGATTAAAATTCGCTAAATATTAATAGTGTCAGATATTGGGGGAAGATGAAATCAACAGAGAAACCTAAAAATACTGGCAAGTAAAAAAAATGAAGCCCAACAAAATAGAAATCATTCCAGTGAATTAGAAATGAAGCCCGACATTTGAAAATGAAATTAGGAAATTGGAAATAAAGTCCAGCAATTAGAAAATTGGTCGTAGGCAATTAAAAGGTATCTCCAGGCATTAAATTTCATTTTCGGGCAGTTTAAAATTTATTTTCCAAGAGTAAGTTTTATTTTTCGAGCTTTAAATAATTATTTCCAAGCAAGTTAAAGTCGTTCTTTGGTAATTAAAAGTCATCTGCAGGCAATAGATTTCGTCCTAGACTTGAAAATCAATGTCGGATCAAAATTTGCTAAATGTTGATACAGTAATGTGAAAAAAAGTAGATTTTCTATGTGTTGAGACTACCAAAAATATTGAACCTACTAGAGTCCGGAGAGGTGCAGAAAGTCCAACAACTTGGAGAAAAAAAAGTTTTAAGTGTAAGCTTTACCGAAAATCTTGGACAATGGCGGAGCCAAAGAGATCCCGAAACCCGAAACCCAGACGATGTTCAAATGAATTAAGATTTGCTAAGGATTGAAAGTGCTAGGGAAGGATGATGGACGAAGAAACCTAAAAAATCTGACAACTAAAGAAATGAATCCCGGCCGTGGAGAGGAAATCCTGACAAATTAGAAATAATTCTGGCAATTAAAAATTAAGTTTTGCAATTAGAAAATCATTCCTAGCAATCTGAAAATGAAGCCCCACAATTGAAAAGCTTAAAATTAAAGAAGTTAAGTGCAACAATGGAAATAAAGCCCAGCTACGAGAAATGAAATGCACCAATGAAAAATATCTGCAGAAGTAAAGTGCGATAATTAGAAAGTGAAGGTCTGGCCATGGAAAGAAACTCATAAAGCCCGACCATGAAATTTGCGTTCGATAAATTAAAAACTACCGAGTTTGATGCCCTAATGATAAGAAATTATGTAGTGTTGGAAATGCGTGATCTTAAAGCCTTACAAAATAATTTGCTAAAATTGAAAAAATTAAAAAATTAAAAACATAAAATTTCAAACCTTAGGAAAATTAAACAAATTAAATTAATAGTAATACTAATGTTCTAACCTTTGTTTTTTTTTTAAATTTTTGCATAAATTTTTGCTAGTGGCCTCATTAATCATGGCAGATATAAAATCTCAGTGCGAGCTTGCCAAGTATAGTTGTGCAGGGTAGAAACTAGGGAAAATTGATGAACAACCTGGATTTTGTGGAGTAATGAATAATTAATAAGGCGTGGTGGTTCCAGAATTTCTTAGCATTGTGCGATTTGATTTTAAATGAAGTATGGTTGTTGCAAACCTCACTAACATCATGTAGATAAATATTTTATAATGTATTGTCAAAGTAGTGTGCATTTAATAGAAGCATAACTACAGTTTGGTGGAAAATTTAATTTTTAATAGGTATGTCGTGGAAGCAGATGGGAATTAATTACAAAAAAATGTAATTCTAGGTGAAGGTCAAAAATTGTATTAGTGGATCACTAGTCAGTTACAAAGGTCGAAAAACCACTTGTTAGCTGGTCCTTTTAGCCTGTTTTAGCTTTTCTTCTTTGTAGTTGGATGGTCTTTCTGAACCAAGTGACTATTGTTTTGAGCTCGGTTCTTTGTAATCCACTAAAGTTGGTAAATCTGAAGGATGTACTTAATGACTATATTTTAATATTAATGACTTTGGAATTTTTTGTGTTCAATCTGCGCATGGTGGTGGTGGTTGTACTTAGTTCATTTCACAGTTTTTTGTTCCTCTGAAGATTGCACCATATTGGACCTCATGTTGTGTGAATATTGGTCTGGTCAATATTGGTTTTAGATTGGATTTGTTGCTTTACTAGATCAGAGCCGGAGTTCAAGGTAGTATCAACTTGATTTTTAATTTTATCTTCTCTCACCCTCCAACCTTTGACTTTTATTTGAAAATTATTTAGCTTAGGAGTATAATTACTTTCATACAGTCAAGCATTTTGATTTTTAGCACTGTATCAAGAAATTTATATTTTTAAAGCATAACCAACAAAGGTCCCTTAAAAGAAACAATCATAAATGACCTTTGAGTCTATCCAACCAAGACCTAGCGTACCTAAACCTTTGGGGAAATATATTTCCCTTTCAAGAGGGAATAGATCTCTGTTCCAAGCACATTGATATGCCCTTGATAAATGTGTCATTTGCATGCCCAACACTTCTCATTAAAATTAGCATATTCACAAAAATATTGCAATAAAATAGAAAATCATGTAATTTAAGATTTTGTAATATCAAATATAAGTGCAGAAATGTAACAATCTCACAACATAACATAGAATCACATGCCACTTCAAGGAGAAATGTCCTTCAATACTTTCATTCAATTATGGAAAATGATACATTCATTCCTACTCCTCACAATTTAAAGAGTTCATCTTAGTACCTAACACTCAAGGTTGGCTTACATGCAAAATGCCACCCTAGCTAGAATCTCCTACCAAACAAAATAGCTTTGTTCCACATAATCTAAAAAAATCTTGCCAGAAGATACTCATGAACTTACTATCTCTGTCACTAAAAATAGTCTTCAGCAACCCATGTGACCTAAATATCTCCCTGAAAAACAACTCTGCTACCCGTGATGCTGTGAACCCAACGGTGATGGCGAAGAAGTGAGCAACCAATACAATCCAGCACTGCCCACAACACACACTTACTAAAAATAGTAAGTGGCTAAATATAGAAAGTGGCAACTCGGATCACCGGGATCATCTCAACCCATCACACCAGACAGAAAACCCAAAAAAACCTAGAAAACTCCATCACCACTGTCATCCAAACCCTAACTTACTAAAAATAGTAAGTTACTAAAAATAGCAATGATGACCAAACTGCTCTAAAATAATCTCTGAAAAAGGTAGAGGATCGTAGGCGAAGTGCTGAGACTGAAGAATCAACCCAAATTGGGTTCCCATACCACGAACTTAGCCTACGGGAACCCTTGAGTAGGCTAATATCCACTAAAGAGCAAGCCCGCTAAAAAGGGGACATTACAATCCGCCCTCCCAAAAATTGCTTGCCCTCAAGCAATATGAACTGCTTGCTAGGATCCTAGACGGATCTGAAGAATACCTCACATCGGGAACACTGCCAGAAGTTGTCACCCCTGAAACCGATAACACAAACTACCATTCTACTACTGTTGAACCCTGCAGCTCTGACGCACGCTGTCACCAAGTGAATTGATCCCATACTGAAATCAATTGAAATCCTAGGGTCCCATGCCAGTATCAAGAAAGAACCACTATACAGATGTTGTGCCACACTGATCAAAACTGAAAGCCCACCATGACACAATTGCACACCCCTCTTCTACACCCCCAAAGAGAAAACATCCCAAACTAAACGAAGATACCTGTAAATCACTCGGTTTCATTTCCTTCTATATCGAGGGAGGTTTTAGCTTCTTCTCACACTGCTTGGAAACATTGTCAACCAATTTACGTGCAGTTGAAGAAGTCATCTGTTCTCTGCTCTCATTGCCCCGGTTACCTCCTGGCAATATATGCCCTTTTACCCCTATTCCCATGATCTTCAAATAACTTCGAAAGGAAAGTGCATCTTTGAATTCCGCAGGTTTACCCTGATATTTTTGAAATAGGGTGTCTATCTTTAACTGATCTCTCCGAAAGTTAGCTATCATTTCTTCGAATACCTTGTCATGATCCATGATTTCTTGCGGACTACACAGGCTGGCAGGAAAAGCCTGTGCCTACCACTGAAATGTACATCGTGATCTGACAAACGGATTGCACACTGATCTAATCTATTTTATTTCAGTTTGCTTTCTGATTGGATTTTTTTGATTTTTGAGGGTTTAATACTGGTTTTGCTCATGTTTCATATTGAGGGTTTATAAAGATAAATGGACTAAAAATAGAATGTAAAAACACAACAAATCAAATAATACTGACATAAAACTAAATTTTTTATTTATTCTGACCTAAAATAAGCAAATTACAAAATTCGTTCATGGCTCTGGGTGTGCCCGGATGATAAGCTGAAATAGTGAATCACTGATATTTGACATCCATTTGATAAATTTTCCAACAAAATTGCTATTACAAATACTGCATGAATGATGGTCATGTTTGTTGTAGGTGCAAATGTATCTTCATAATCTATTCCTCCCTTCTATGTATAGCCCTTTGCAATGGTTTATACCTTATATTTATTAATGATTCAATCTGCCTTATACTTGATTTTGAAAACCCACTTGCAGCCTATGGGATTATTTCCTTTTTGTACATCAATGAGATCCTATATTTCATTGTTCATTAGATATGTGCATTTTGCTTCCATGACTTGCTTCCATTGTGGCAAGCTTAGTGCTTTCTTTATTGAGGTTGGTTCTACATTCTCCATTTGAGAATTCATGAAGCCCAAAATTACTTCCTGCCATATACTACTATGAGTATGTGGTAATGTTGAAGCTATATTAGGTGGTGCATCAGGATTAGCATCTTTGAAAGTATTTGTGAGCCATTTTGTAGTCTTTCTTTGCTGTGGTGAAGTAGCCACTATTAGTTTTTCTACTTATTTATCAACCAATTCTAAATGTAACTCATATTCTCTAACTTCTTGACAAACATTATCATTTAACTTAATAATCACAATAAAATATGTGTCATCATCAAACTCATTAGAATCTTCAGTGTTTGTATTTAAATTCTTCATAAAATACCAAATCTCTACTTATATGTATGTTATTGGTGACTAAAGAAATCAATTGATAAGATTTGATAAGATTTTAATACCTCATAATACCCATGAAATATGCAAGATAGATTTTTTCCATCCATCATGACCCTATTTTGTTTTGGCACATGTGTGGATGCCTTACTTCTAAAGACTCTAAGATCCATAATTGATGGTTTCCTACGAGAACAAGTTTATTCAAGTGCAATCCCTTAAAGTGCCTTTGTTGGCTTTTTATTTTGAATATACGTTGTATTAGAAATTACTTTAGCCCCATATTGCTAGCCCAATACTACTACTCTATACTAGATGTAGTGAGCATACAAAGAATAATTACCATGATGGAAAGGTTTTTTCTCTTAGCAATCCCATTCTGTTGTGGAGTTTAGGCAATAGTAAGTTATCAATTGTTCTAATTTTTTGTGAGAAACCTCAAAAAATTATTGGATGTATATTCCCTTATTTGAGTGGAGATCTTGAATATGACACCTAGTATCTATTTCAACAAGCAAGCATTGGAAATTCATATGGGCATTTTAATTGAGTGGCAAGAAATATAACCACCTGCTTCATGAATAGTTATAAAAAACAATTAAAAGTACCTATGTCCACCCTAAGTAGTTGGTATTGGTCTACATAGAACAATATGTGTGACATCCAATAATCCTTTAGATTTTTAAGTTTTAAACTCAAAAGGTACTTGGTGTTGCTTTCTTACTAAACAACCTTAGCAAACTAAAAATATGGATGAAAGGTTAGGCAAACCTATCACCTTATGATGCTTACTTAGCAGTATTAAATACTCAAAAATCATATATCTATATCCCTTATGCTATAAGGAGTTATCATCTATCATGGATAAGGACAATTCAACATTACTATATGATATGATACCAAGGGTAAGAAAGCCATTCTTATAAGAACCAATTTCTATAAGCTTGCCATGTTTTGTGATGAAACAAATATTTTTCCTATCAATAAACTATAATTCAATTTGTATGTCTTGATCCAATATTTATTATATAGATAGCAAGTTGTTTGCTAATACTATACATATAATACATTTTCAATCAAATGCATTTTTTATCTATTAGATTGAGAGGAACATTCTCCATTCCTTTAACATGATATATCTTATCATCAACATTGGTGACTAGTCTTCTATCTTTGGATTATATGGAATCAAACCACACTTTATCTCTAGTCACATGCTTGCTAGCACCTAAATCAATGTACCCAATTTTATCATTTGGTTTTATCACTACCTTGGACATTGGTACCTTGTGTAACAATTAAGAGTCTTGTTCAAAATTAGGTTTTTGTTATTTATGTGCAACATACCCTTGTTGCTTAGGGTGTGGTTTGAATTGTATTTTCCCTAAGGAGGGTTATGTACTTGACCCCTCTAGTAATGGAATTATATTGACAAAACTTGGTATCATATCATTGTCTTTCATAATATGAGAGTACCTGCATTTTCTTTGAGATTGGTTTGTGATGATGATGAAGATGGATAAGGATTATTTTATGGAATATTTGTGGAGATGAGTGCATTATTCATCAATTTCCGCCTCAATTGATAGGTTTATTCCTTTTATTAAAGCATATTTACTAATTTATCAAAAAATTGATGGCGGAACAACATTATTTCATTAAGAATAACTGATTTAAATAATACATTGCAGCTCTAAAATAAACCCGGAGGTTGTGGAACCACCCAAGGTAAAAATAGAGATTGTTATAGAAAATAACAATACGCCTAAATAAACCTAAATAATGAAATAAATAAGGATATCAATATGATATTCTAACATCCCCCCTTATTACATTATTTATGTAATTGAAGAACTACTAATATCCCCCCTGATTACATCATTTGGTAATACAAAGAGAGTTGCGAAACAATTCAAATTTGACACGTGCAAGTGCCTTAGTGAAAATGTCTGCAACTTGAGCATTGGTGGGAATGTACTGAAGCTGAATTCGGTGCCTTGGAACTTTGTCCCAAATGAAGTGACATTGTGTGTCAATGTGCTTGGTTCTTTCATGATGTACTGGATTCTTGACAAGATTCAAAACACCCATGTTGACGCAGAACAAGTGTATTGGAGATTTTGATGGAAGACCCATACTTGTTAGGATGCGACACAACCATATCACTTCGCACACAACTTCATGTGAGACGTGATATTCTGCCTCTGTTGATGAAATAGCAACCACCTGTTGCTTCTTGCTGTGCTAAGAGACAGGACCAGATCCAAGATGAAACAAATATCCTGAAGTTGATTTACGATCATCATATGATCAGGCATAGTCGGAGTCTGTGTATCCCTGTAAGAAGAATTTGTTATTCCTCTTATATTCTAGGTCATATTCCATTGTGCCACAGACATAGTGAAGAACATGCTTTGCTGCTTTCCAGTGTGTAGTCTTAGGCTCCTACATGAACCTCGAAAGATAGTTGACAACAAATACGATATCTGGCCTAGTGTTGGTTAGATATATGAGACTCCCAATCAACTATTGATAGAGAGTACCATATACCTGAGGTGAATCATCATATCGCGATAACTGAATTCCTGTTTCCATCGAAGTTGACATTGGCTTGCAATCAGTCATGCAATATTTTTCCAATAGGGTCTTGGCATATTTTTTCTGAGACACTTTGATGTAGTGCTCCTTCTGGCTGACTTCCGACCAAGACAATAATGGAGAAGTCTGAGATCTGACATCTCAAAAGATTGACACAAGTCTCTTTTGATAGTAGAAATCATAGTTTCTGAACTCCCTGTAATGAGCAGATCATCAATATAGAGTACAAGCAACACTATTTCAGAACCTTGTTTCGTAAAATAGAGGTTTGCATCTGACGAACATCTCTTAAATCCATGCTATAGAAGGTGATTATCCATTTTTATATACCAATCCCGAGGGGCTTGTTTCAAACCATATAAGGATTTTACCAATTTGTAAACTTTCTGTTGTTGGCCTTCCACTTCAAATCCTTCCGGTTGAGTCATGTAGACTTCTTCTTGGAGATCACCATTTAGAAAAGCACTCTTGACATCCATTTGGTGTACTTTCCACCCATATTGTGCTGCCATAGCACAAAGAACTTGAATGGTTGTCATCCGAGCAGTAGGATTTATATAAGATCTAGAAGTCTGAAATATTTTTTGCAGTGCTGGTTTGTGGAAAAACAAGAGCGGAAGCTTATTTTTTTCGCATGAAGGCTTGGCGATCGCGGATGAAATTTTTTTTTTCCTCTCGCGTGACGGCCTGGAAATAGTGGAATAATTTTTTTTTCTTTCTAAGGTTCATCCTTAGACAGTTTTGGTTTCAACAAAATTTCTACCCTTTCAACTACAAATTTTGGGTCACACCTGTTATTGCTGGCAGCGGTTGGGGTGGTCGCGGTTGCTGCCTCCGCTATTTACGATGGCTGGAGTAACCATGACTGCCTCGACTACAGCAACGACAGGGAGGTGGGGGGCGAGGGAGCCGCGACGTCGCATGACCACGTGACGGGGGGCGGGGGGGCCGGCTGCGACATCACACGGGAAGCACGTGACTGTGGGGGGGGAGAATCTCGGGGTGGCGCTCGAGCGGGGGAGCCTGTGGGCGATGCTCGGGCGGAGGAGCCCGCTATGTGTAGATTTTTATTTTTTTTATAAGACGTCCGCTGAAACTTTTTTTTTTTTTAAAACTGTCTAAGGACGAACCTTAGAAAGAAAAAAAAAATTCTTCCACTATTGCCAGGCCATCACGCGAGAGGGAAAAAAATTATTCGTCCGCGATCGCCAGGCCTTCACGCAAAAAAAAATAAGCTTCCGCTCTTGTTTTCCCACAAACCAGCTCTGCAAAAAATATTTCAGACTTCTGGCTCTGATACCATGATGGCGGAACAACATTATTTCATTAAGAATAACTGATTTAAATAATACATTGCAGCTCTAAAATAAACCCGAAGGTTGTGGAACCACCCGAGGTAAAAATAGAGATTGTTATAGAAAATAACAATACACCTAAATAAACCTAAATAATGAAATAAATAAGGATATCAATATGATATGCTAAAAAAACACCTTCCTATTTAATACTTACAAAGAAGTAATCAACACTAAAAAAGAATTTGGTAGGGCTCTAAGTATGATGGGTATTAAAAGTTTATATTCTACTATTTCCACATGATATTAAATATTGATTTAAATTCAACAAATTTATAAATAAATTCTTCAATTACTTATCCATCCTAAACTTTTAGCATGTGGAGTTGAAATTGAAGGTGAAGAATTGTGGTTTCATTCTTCCTTTAAAAATTGGTAGAAAGTGTATCCCAAGTCTCCTTGGATATATGTGCTTTACCAATGTGTGGTTGAATTACATTTTATATGGAAAGGATGAGGAACATTAGTTTCTTGAAATTTTCCTTATCAAATTGATGTCGACCCTCTTCATCCTCTTTAACTGAGTGATCTTTCTAGTGATAACCTCCCATAGTTTTTCAACCACTAGGATGGTTCTCATCTTGTTCTCCATAGTCTAAATTTTATACCTTTGAGTAACTATGATTTTTTAAACAAAATTTTAAAGTTTCCATGGTGAGGGTTCCTTATATATCCTAAATAGTCGTCTTTTATATATATTATTTGATGAGGAATAATCTTCATGAACACTTTTTCTCTCTCCTCTTTAGCTAGGATTACACTTAGCTTATTTTTGTTGTTTCTAAATAATTGTAAACAAAAGAAGAGTATTCTCACATGAACTTCAATATTCTTAGGTGGAATCCTTGATACTTAGATAATTTAGTAATCTAGTAACTCATCTAGCAACTATACATTATTCCAGGTTAAATTATTTCAATATTGGACACCCTTATTCTACAATGCATTTCTATAATATATTGTATATATAATGGAGGGTTGTTCTCTTTAATTTTGGTATGTTTACACCTATATATGATCTGTATCTATATAATATTTTAGTTGAAAAATTCTCACATCATTGGTAGTAGAATTTATATTAGACTTCCTTGGGAATTGTAAATTGTGTTTGAGTTTCCAACTAGTGCATAAGATCAATTGGCAATAAGGTGTTGATATTATTGAAGATCTAGTGGTACTCATGAGGGTTCATTCTAATATCTAGAGATATATTAATTATATCAAATCCATACATCAAAGAAATGTGTTCTAATGTCAAACATCTCATGCGATTTTCCTTCATTTGCTTTGGTAGTAAAGGAAATGCCAATCCTGCTTGCTTTTCATGTAGAATTCTTTGACAAAGATAAACTTTGGATGTATCTTCTAAGAGTGTGAGTGTAGTTGAAGACCAATATGTGGTATGATATATTTGATTGTATTTTTGGTTTGTATTGTTCGTAGTTCATAGATCAATTGTTTATTGATTGTGTTAGGAGAATATATTTGGTGCTTTCATATCATTTTTGAGTGACTAAATTTTATCACTAAGAGGCAATATTAATTTTTCACTTTTCCAATGAATTCCCCATTGCCTACTAGTGATGCCCTTTGTCATTGTTCAATGAGTTGTTTCATCACATTTTATCAACATAAGAGTCATATTTCGACAATGTTCTATATCAATTTTGGTGACTATGATGTTGCCAATAGGCAACGTAGTTTGTTGTTGACCATCAACTTGAGCCTTGACTTGATGTCATAGAGTAGTTGCTAATCAATGACATAGGTCATCATTGGGTTGATGTAGTTTATTTTTCTCCTTTTCAAGTCACCTTCCTACCAAGGACTTCCAATGATGCTAAAATACTATGTTTCTAGTGAACATATTCCCTTTTTACCATTTGCAAATTCTTCTTACATAGAGAAAATCCATATTGTTGGTGACTATAAATCATAGGCAACCCTAAATCTACACTCTAGTGCAACTTAAATAGTTTTTGAGCATTCTTGTGGACTTAATTTTCTATTTCTAGTGAGGATGGGAACATGAAGTCGCTTCCAACAATTTGAAACTATTTTTTGACACCTTTTAAACCATTTTTTGGCACCTTTTAAACATTCAGGAGGTTTGAAAAATTGTTCCATAGATCTCAGGTGATGAAGTCACAATTTTGGTAGTTGAATTTGCATTTTTGGAAAAGCCATTACATGAACAATCATGTTTTGGTAGGTTGATTATTTTTTGATGTCTCTCCATTTTTTTTTATCTAGTGTTGATGTAATCCACAAGAGGAATTTAGAATCTAACATAGTGCATTTGATTTTCGATGTCTAGATTTTGATTTTTTTGGCAATGTGGAGGTACATTTTGTTGGTCATCATCCCAATTTGATGACTTTCAACAACTAAATAGCTGAAGTGATCCTTTCAAGTGAATTTCATTTTTCTATTATAGTTCTTGAGGGTTTCCAATTTTCATTAGCATATCACATAGAGTAGTCATCGATAAGTTAGATAAGGTTTTATTCAATATAAGGTTAGAAACCTTAGACATTAAATGATAATTAATTAAGTTATTTTTAAGATAAGTTAAGTTAGTTTTAATTAATTAATTTTTTTACAAGGAACAAACAACTACTCCTCCAAATTGTGCTTTTGAAAACCTCTTATCCTTTTTGAAGTTAAATTCATGTGTACACTTAGATATTTCCTTTGCTTTGCATTTATCCAAAAGAGATTAAAGAAGGAAACATTTTGTAAATATACTAATATTGTTGTCATTGAATCAATTTAGTCTACAATTCCTTAGCTTATACCTATTAAAATATTCCCTCATATTTCATGACAAAAATGGCTAATTTAAACCAAATTTTGAGTGCCCTAGCCGATAAAGTAAATTATATAAACATCCAAATTATTCCTCTTGATGTCCAAATATATAATAATGACCAACACTCCAAAATAAATGAGGTATCATTGTAAGATATATCTAGGGAATTTGAGATATTGATCACTTGGATTTTGGATATGAAAACATGGTTTTCATATAGCCAAGTTACTGATGAATAAAAGGTTCCATTTTCTAAGCTTAATATTTTATGCTTAGCCAAAATTTTGGTGGAACGTCAAGAAGGTCAAAATCATCTCAAAAACTGGGAGGCTCATGTTAATGCCTTGAAACAAAATTTCTACCCTTTCAACTATGAACAAGACCTAATCATCAAGTGGTTTTGGTTTCAACAATAAACTAACATATCCAATCAAGACTATATCTTTAAATTTAACATGTTTTCCATTCTCCTATGCATGATGATGATGCAATCTTCATCATTCTCAAATTCAAGAGTGGATTTTTGGAGAACCTATAGTGAGAGTTAAAGTATATTTCCCTTACAATATTGAATCTTGCTTTCAATCAAGCTTAGTTTGTGCAAGAAAATACACAACAAAATTAAAGTAGCTTCAATCTTCTTCTTTTGTAGATCATCAAATGCCATGAGTTCTTTAAAATAAAAGGGCTTCAAACTAGAGAAGACTTCTCCTTTTCTCCTTCCTCTACTTCTCCTTTATCTTCTTCTCAAAATTCTTCTTATTCTAATATTTTTTTCACTTATTGTAGAAGAAAATTACATGAAAGGTTTGATTACTTTAAATTGAATATGAAGAGCTAAATTATAAATCCTCAACAGGAGGAAAAAAGGCCAACTCCTATTAAGGATATATGAGAGGATAAAAAATAAGATGAACTCAAAGGTATACTAAATAATATCACCTTGATGAACCAAAATTCATATTTGAGTGATTGTGATTCTTTGTTTCTTAGTAGAGAATATCTTACTCACAACTTTTTAAAATATTGTATCATCGATAATGGCTCACAAAAGAATATAATTGTGAGATTACAGTTGATAAAATGTACTTGCCATTGGAGCCTCATCATCATACTTATTTTTTAGGATGGAAGGATAGTAGTACTAGATTCAAAATCACTCACAATTACACTATGGGTTTTTATTTTGGTCTTAAATATGTGGATAGGATTATTTGTGATATGACACCTATGGACTATTATGGTTTATATCTTGGAAAACCATACCAATATGATAGGAAATTATTATATGATGCTTATCATAAAACATACACATTGTAGCAAAATGATAATGCATACCTCATAAAATGCACCAAGCATACACAAATTTTGGTATTAAGTTGCAAGCAAGTAAATAAAGTAATCAAACATGCATGAAAGAACCACTCATTTTATTTGCCCATAGGAAGATCATTCACCAGTACCACTTAATCATTAACATGCTTCACTTAATAAATTGTTGGAAGAATATTCACATGTTTTCTAGAAGCCCAAATCACTCTATCTAGTTCACATTATTAATCATAGCATTGAAATCATTCTTACTACATCACTTCCAAATGCTCATATGTATACACAATTTTCTTTGAAAATGAAGAAATAAAAAATAAAATTGAATATGTATTCTCTAAGGGGTTCATAAAATCAAGTACATCGCCAAGTGTATATCCAATATTATTGGTGCTTAAAAATATGGAGCTTGGTAGTTGTGTTTTATTTTATGGCTTTAAACAAAATCTCCATAAAGAATAGATATCCACTACCCCACATTGACGATCTCTTAGATCAACTCTAAGGAGCTAAATTATTTAAAAAGATTGATATTAAGAGTGGTTATCAATAGGTGTGAATTTAGGTACAAGAAACTTGTAAGGCCACCTTTAAGACCAATATGGGACCTTTTGAATGGCTTATTATGCCCTTTGTTATTACAAATTTTATAGTAATATTTATAATATTTATGGATGAGGTTTTTAGATGTGCTATTGACAAGCTTGTGATCTTATATCTCTATGATATACTCATATTCTCTTCCACTTAGGAGGATTGTCTTGAGCATCTCAGGAAAGTTCTCCAAACTCTTCAAAAGAATAGCTTGTATGCTAACCTTGCCAAGTTTTCCTTTTGATAAAAATTCATTTCATATCTAATATTTGTGATTAGAGAGTGTGGAACCCAAGTTGATTTAGCTAAAGTAGATGTTCTACTTAAATGACATCTTCTTATGCTCACCAAGTTGAGGGGTTTTATCAGACTTTTAAATTTCTATTGAAATTTTATCCCTCACCATTCCACTATTACCACTTATTTGCACCAATTAACCAAATCCAAGATTCTTATTCAATGGGGGAAGAACCAAGAAATTGTCTTTGAGATATTGAAAAGCAAATTATGTACAACACTTGTGCTTGCTCTCTCTCATATCTCTTAGCCATTTGAGATTAATATAGATGAATATAAATTTTCTCTAGGTGTTATTCTAAAAAAAATTATCATCCAGTGGCTTACCATTTAGAGACTTTTTTTGCTGCTAAAAAGAAATATTATACATATGACACAGAGTTGTATGCATTAGTTCTAGCCATTGAATAATGGAGATGCTACCTCTTGTAAAAATAAACAATTGTACACACTAATAACATGCCACACAAGTTTCTTTAGTCTCAAAATAAAATTAAAGAATCTAGACACATGAAGTGGATATCGTGCCTACAACAATTTTATTTGGTCTTTAAGTACAAAAATGGGAAGAGAAATTTAGTGGTAGATTGTTTGAGTTGACCTCCTACTACTCATGTCATAACACTTAGGACCACTTCAAATATCAAGTTTTAAGATTCACCATCATAGTATGCTTGTGATCCCAATTTTAGAAAGATGTACCATCAATTGCACCATCCTACCTCTTCCAATTTGCACCCTTTCTAAGATTTTTACATCAAGGATGAGTTTCTTTATCATTTGGAACAAATTTGTGTATATCATGAGCATAGGATGTATCTTCTAAAAGAGGCACATTCCACACTCTATGGTGGTCAATTTGGTAAATATAATATACTACATTACTTGCAATGCTTCTTCTATTGGCCACAAATACAAAGAGATATTTTGGTGTTCCTAAAACAGTGTGTTTATTATTGTTTCAAGCCTGCTAATAGGAAGCTAGGATTAAGAGTCCCATTACCTATTCCTTATCATCCTTGGAAAAGCATTTACATGGAAAAATTTAGTGGATTTCCTATGATTCTTTGGCAATATGATTGTGTATTTGTTGTTTTGTATAGATTCAACAAAATGGCTAAGTTTCTTCCATGTTGCAAGACTTGTTTTGTGCCCAAAATAACACAAATTTTGTTTGAATCCACATGGTAATCCTTTAGTATTTCAACAAACTTTATTTCTAACCATGATTAATGCTTTATGGGTTATATTGTTAGCTTTTGATGCCATATATTTAAGGAAATGCAAACAAAAGAAATAAAATGAGCAAGAAATGTTAACTATATGGTAATGGCAATATAATATGCAGGAAAAAAATATAAGAAACTTCTACAATAACTCATAAAACTTCTATTAACTAAATATCATAAAAATAGTACAATGTTGTATAATGGAGGTCTCAAACACTCCATAATTCATACATGATCTACATTGTATCTAATTTCTCTTCTCCTCTCTATTCTCTACTATTATATATGCTTCTCTCTCTTTTATATAACTCTATCAAAGGCCTATATATAAAGAGATATGTCCCTTGGCATTTCACCTACCTATTGTAGAAAAATGATCCAATTGTTTATTGAGATGCAAACATAAATAATACAATATGCTCCAAAAATAGTACATATGAAGCGGATCTAGAAAACCTAACTTAGCTAGGCTAACAATAAAATAGATGCTAACTTAGTAGATGCTAAAATAGATTTTAACAAACTATATTCAGTTTCACAAATGAATATTAAATAATAATGAAATAACCTAGAAATAACCTAGTCTAAGATCCCCCCTTTATTATATTATTTTGCAATACAAAGAGAGTTGTGAAACAACTCAAATTTGACACATGTAAGCACCTTAGTAAAGATGTCTGCAACTTGTTGATTGATGGGAATGTACTGAAGCTGAATTCTATGCCTTGGAAATTTGTCTCGAATGAAGTGACATTGTGTGTCAATGTGTTTGGTTCGTTCATGATGTACTAGATTCTTAACAAGATTTAAAACACCCTGGTTTTCATAGAACAAGTGAATTGGATATTTTGATGGATAACCCATACTTATCAATATGCGATGCAACTATATCACCTCACACAATGCTTCACGTGCGACACGATACTCTACCTCTGTAGATGAAATAACCACCTATTGCTTCTTGTTATGACAAGAGACAAGACCAGATCCAAGATAAAAAATATATCCTAAATTTGACTTTCGATCATCATATAATCTGGTATAGTTAGAGTTCGTGTATCCTATCAAGAAGAATTTATCATTCTTCTTGTATTCGAGACCATACTCAATAGTACCATGGACATATTGAAAAACACATTTTGCTGCTTTCCAATGAGTGGTCGTAGGCTCCTGCATGAACCTTGAAATATAGTTGATAGAAAACATGATATATGGCCTATTTTTCATCAGATATATGAGACTCCCGATCAGTTGTTTATAGAGAGTACCATCTACCTGAGGTGAATTATCATATCGCAATAACTGAAGCCCTAATTTCATCAAAATTGCCATTGGCTTACAATCAGTCATACGATATTTTTCTAATAATGTCTTGGCATAATTTTTTTGAGACACCTTGATGTGGTGTTTCTTCTGGTTCACTTCCAAAAAAGATAATAGTGGAGAATTCCAAGATCTATCATCTCAAAATATTTGCACAAGTCACTTTTGATAGCAGTTATCAAAGTTTTTGAGCTGCCTATGATAACTAGATCGTCCACATAGAGTACAAGTAGCACTATTTCAAAATATTATTTCTTGAAATAGAGGTTTGCATTTGATAGAATTGTCTTAAATCCATGCTACATTAGGTGATCATTGATCTTAATATACCAATATCGAGGAGCTTGTTTCAAATCGTATAAGGACTTGACCAATTTGTACACTTTCTGCTCTTGGCCTTCCACTTCAAATCCTTCAGATTGTGTCATATAGACTTCTTCTTGAAGATAATCATTTAATAAAATACTCTTGATATCCATCTGATGAAATTTCCACCCAAATTGTGCTACCATAGAACAAAGAACTCGAATGGTTGTCATCCGAGTAGTAGGTGCAAAATTTTCCTCATAGTCGATGCCTTCCTTTTGTGCATAGCCCTTTGCAACAGGATGAACCTTATGATTATCAATTGTTCCATCTGCCTTGTACTAGAATTTGTACACCCATTTGCAACCAATGGGCTTATTTTTATGTGGTAGATCAACAAGCTTCCAAGTCCTATTTTTCTTCAAAGACATGTACTCTACATCCATAACAACCTTCCATTGTGGCTCACTAAGAGAATCTTGTACTGTGGTGGGTTCATACTCATAAAGTGAAGACATAAAAACCCTATGATCATTGATGCCCATATCCTCTATTTATCTCTTTGGATCTATTGAAAGCTCCTCGAAAGATTGACAAAGATCATCAACCTCAATAGTCTCTCTATTGGTCTATCCTATCAAGCCATATTACAAGTATAAGGTTTATTCAAAGTCAAATCTAATGGTGTGGATATATTTGAGTCTTTGATAGTACTTGTATACAACTTAGTAATCGTATTCTATTGTGAAGAAGAAGAGGAAGGTCCTTATGACTATGGTGAAGGAAACTTCTCTATTTTAGATTCTGCAAAATTGAGGTATACATCGGCTGTGTTTTGTAATGTGAAAGCCTAAAAAAAAAACATATCTACTGATATAAATCTTCTTGGTAAAATGATCAATCAATCAATAACCCTTAGAGTGCTCATCATAACCAAGAAAAACATGTTTTAAGGTCTTATCATCTAGCTTATTCCTTTTCTCTTTTGGTATGTGCATAAAAGACTTACATCCAAAAATACGTAGATGAGAGATGGAGGGTTTCTAACCACTCCATGATTCATGTGGAGTTATTCCTTATAGGAACTTTGTGGATGCCCTATTCAATAAGTATGTTGCTGTGGTGACAACTTCTGCCCAAAATTATTTCTCTAGATGGGCTCCTGTGAGCATACAATGAACCATTTCCATGATGGAATGGTTCCTCCATTCAAAAACTCCATTTTTTGAGGGGTATAAGTAGTAGTGAGTTGTATATTGATCCCATGTGCAGTAAAATATGTAGAAAATGCTTTAGAGGTAAAATACCCCCTTTATTTGAGTGGAGGGTATTTATAGAAGTACCTGACTCATTAACAAATTTCTTGAATTGCTGGAAGTAACTAAAGGCTTCAGATTTTAGATGAAGAAAGAAAACACACATATTTTGTGAGTAGTCATCTACAAACAACTAAAAGTACCTCTTCCTCCATAACTATTTGGTGTGAAAGGACTGCATAGATCGGTGTGAATTAACTCCAAAGGTTTCTTTGCTTGTGTAGAGATCTTTTTAAAAGGTAATCTATGCTACTTTCTTACCAAGCAATTAGAGCACACTGGCAATGTTGAAGAAAGGGAGGGAAGGCCCTTTACCATCTCATATTTACTTAGCTCAAGTAAATATCTAGAACTTAGATGCTCATATATCTTGTGCCTAATTGAAGCTACCTCCTTTGTAGAGACTATCATGACAACATGAGGAGTAGAGATAGCATCTAATGCAAACAAGCCATGCTTGTATGAATATTTTACGATGTGTTTACCCCTCTTGGTGATAAAGCAACACTTCTTGCCATCTGCAACATGAAAATCAACAACCATATCCTTATCCAGAATTTGAGTGACTGATAATAAATTTTTCGCCAATATTGGAACATATAGGACTCTATCAATCTAACATTTACCAATTAGAAGGTTTATTGAAGTTGTACCCTCACCCTAAAACTTGTAGGTTTTATCATTAGCAATAGTGACGGTTTTGCCATCCTTGGCTTCATATGTCTTAAACCATGATTTATCGTCAGTCATGTGCTTATTGGTGCCAAAATCAACATACCATACAGGATACTTCGACTTGGAGGTTGTGGTAGTCATGAGCACCTTGTGTACCCACTCAGAATCATAATAAGATTCTTCAACAACAACATTCACCTTGGGTTTCTTGTTTTTGTTCTATGGTTTGTTATGACCCTTTTTCTTAGATTATTTTTTTGTGCCAACACCTATCTGTGTCATGGGTATCCTTGGCACAAATATTACAATATCTCTTAAGTTTTTGAGGTTGTTTTCCCTTGGAATCCTTGGAAGAATTTCCTCCCTTCTAAAAGTTACCTTTCTTCTTAGAACCCTTCCTGTTCAAATAGAGGATTGTATTAGAAGCTTCATCTTTTTGAAGTTGGTGAGCCTCATCTTCCTGAAGCATATTGACAAACTCAAAAAGGTAAATTTTCTTTGTAACACTTGAAGAGAAGTTATCAATTTTTTTATAAATAAGGTAAATCTCTCAAAACTACTGAAGTAAGGAGCTTATCATCTACAGTCTTTCCCAAAGAATTCAATTTTGACTTCAACTCAGCCACTCTATAAAATAATAGTTCGACTGTCTCTCCATGCTTCATACTCAAAATTTGAAGTTGAGATCAAAGGTGAAGAATGGTGGACTCATTATTACCCTCATATATAGTTTTAAGGGCATCCCATGCCTATTTACCATGTTGTGTCAGCTATGTGAGGTTGAACTTCATCTGAAACAACAAGCAAGATGAACACTCTTGCCTTACTGTATTTCTTTTCAAATGCAATCTGATATGCAGTTGGGGCTATTGAGCTAGCTGGTGGAGAAGGTCTTGTTGTCATGCCAAAAAAAACATCCCATAAATCTTACATTTGTAGATTAGCCTTCATGTTTTTTTCCATGGTGTGTAATTGGAACCTTTTAGTAACTGAGAATCTGTCAGGTACTTGTGGATAGCAACCATAATGAGGGTTCTTTATAACACCAAATTGTCCCCCTTTATTTATACCTTTGCCAGGCCATTATATCGAACCTCTGTATATATCCGCCTTTACATGAGGGAGACTATAAGTACATGAGATTAGAATGGTAAATGGTACATAGGCGGTACTGAAAGGGAATATTTTTTTATGACACCTACCATAGAAGGTATTTCCTCATGCGTGGGTCGTAACTTCCCCTAAACACTTTAGAAAGCACTTCATCAGGATTTACGTCTAACAACAATAATGATTAGGGTAGTGAATGGAGTGAACAAAATAACAAAAATGGTAAACCTATATCTCCCTGACGATTTATAGAGAATAAGCTCAGACGTCATTGTTTTTTTTTGAAAAAAATGAAAAAAACTTGTATTAAAACAAAAGACAGTTACAAGAGGGAGAAAGGGCATCCCAACCAAGCGCAAAGAGACCAGAAGTACAAAGGGCGCGAAAACGCGACATGTCGCGAAATCGCGACACCAAACCAAACAACCGCCGCGCCACAACAACCAGTCGCGATAACGCGACAAGTCGCGAAATCGCGACATGTCGCGATATCGCGACAAAAAGCGCCGGAACCACAACACACGAAAAAGTCGCGAAATCGCGACAAAGACACAGCACCAAAACACCCAAACGCCAAAAGCGTCGCGAAATCGCGATGAGAAAGCCTCGAAGGCACTCGCTCCTCGAAACTGTCGCGAAATCGCGACGAGGACCCCTTTGATCAAGCAACTTTGAGAAAGTGTCGCGACATCGCGACGGCTTTTCCTTGGAGCCCCACTTGGCCGGAAGTGTAGCGAAATCGCGACAAGAAAACCAATGGGCGCCCCATCCGCAAAAGTGTCGCGAAATCGCGACATGTTCACCCCCGAGGTGCCCATTACCAAAACTAGTCGCGAAATCGCGACGTTTTTCCTGCAAGCAGTTTTTCTCCAGAACTGTAGCGAAATCGCTACAGTGTTTGCCCCTGAGCTTCCTTTCCATAAACATGTCGCGAAATCGCGACAGGTTATCCATTGGGAGGCTTTTCTCAAAAAGGTCGCGATATCGCGACGGTTTTTCCCCTTAACTAAATTTTGCTCAAAACATCTCAAAATCGCAACAAGTATGCCCCTTTGTGTCCTTTCCTCAAAAAAGGCACGAAATCGCGACGAATTTTCCTTAGAGTAGCTTTTCACAAAAATTGTCGCGATATCGCGACGGTTTTTCCCTTTCATGCAATTTTTTCAAAGCGTCGCGATATCGCGACACTTTTCCTCCAAAGAAGAAACCAACCAAAAAGGTCGCGACATCGCGACACCTTCTCATCAACGACCGCGACGGCGCAACATGTCGCGAAATCGCTACAATTTTCCTCCCAAAGCCGCAGCAACCAAAAGGGTAGCGAAATCGCTACAGTTATCCAGGATAGGTCGCGACAGAGCAACATGTCGCGACAGAGCAACATGTCGCGACAGAGCAACATGTCGCGAAATCGCGACAGATTACCAAACAGGGTCGCGACGGCGCAATATGTCGCGATATCGCGACAGAAACTAACCTTAGTCATTTTTGAGCTCATGGATGCAGTGATCGTTCCAGACCACTCCGAATCTCTTCATCTATCATAGGCATATCACCGTGCACTCGAACACCTACCTCTTTCTCAAGACCCATCTTCGCAAGGAAGTCACCACCGTGTTCGTATTTCTACTCACATACACAGGGATGACATCATCTAACTCCCTCCATAACTCCTTGATTTGAGATATCAACATCCGTAGCCTCCAGTGCTTTTAAAGAGAAATTCCGCAAGCAATCTAGAGCGCCGATCAGACTTGAGAATCGTATTCAAGAATTATCCTCCGGTAACCCCGCTAATGACCCCGTATAGACGCCGACTTAATGGCCAAGGCTTCGGCTTCATTGTTCGTGGCTCGCCCAATCCCCGCAATTCCCAGAAAGAACCGCACTCGAGTGATCCCGACAAACAACACCAATTCCCGCGTTGCCCGGGTTGCCTTTTGCAGCCCCATCGCATTGATCTTGATCCAGCCTTCGAGGGGAGGTTTCCAAGATGATCCGCCTTGCCTCTCATGACCCTCAACCCCCTCTTCAGATGCCCAAGAGTAGCCTCGATTCTTTTCATTGACAAAAGTAGCAACAGCTTCGTGACTTTGCTCCGTATGACCCGCCAAACGCCGTCAATCGAGGAGAAAGTGTTTCTAAAGATCCGGCGTTTCTCTCCAACCAAACTTGCCACCAAATGAAGAGAAAGCCTAACCTCGCAACCGAGCTCGGAGAGCTATGGAATTGAACCCGCCCCATTTCCATTTTTCCCAAATATTGGTACGGTTGAGAACACCATTAGCTCCGGAGTTTAAATTGAGAGAACCAAGTGCTCCCAAATCGATGAGTAAAAGGACACTCAAAAAACAAATGGTCTCAGCTTCCTCATGTTGGAGGCATAAAGCACATTGAGAGGGGCCATTGAAACCCCTACGTCTGAGATTGTCAAAGGTGAGAAGACCATTATGCATAAGTTGCCAAGCGAAGAAATTCACTTTCGGCCAACCCTTTGAATGCCAAATCCTTCTCCAATGCAGAACCGGAAAAGAGTGTGGGGGAGGCTCAGGGAGGATCTCTTCATATCCAACCTTAACTGAGTAGACCCCAAGGCTTCCATAGCCCCAGGCTAATTCATCTTCCTCATCCTTCCCCGTGAGGAACCTTTCTGACAAGATTTTTTGCAGGATAGGCGCCAACTCCGGAGAGACAGTAATTGGCCACTCCTCCCATCGCTTAAACTTTTTAAAAGTATACCCCCCCAAATGACTGGTAAGAAGATAATTATCAATAAGGATCCAACCCTGGGCTTCTAAGGCGGTCATGATAGGTTGTAGCTCGGGGAACATAACAATAATGGGCGGATGTCCGGTCCCAAGAGTCGACCCGTAAACGAGCCTTGTCTCCTTTCCCCACTTTCCGTAATAATTGATCTTTGATAACTGGGACCCAAGCTTGAGAGTCTCGCCACACTAAGGAACCAGGACCTTCCAAGGGAAAGCGACCCACCTCATTGGGATGAACATGCCCCAAATATTTACTCGGAAAGAATTCTCGTCGAAGAGAGAGGATGGCCGAGAAATCCACCTCCAATACGAGCCTTTCCACCCAAAGCCCTCGTTATTAAGCATAGAACTTCTCAAGCCCAGACCCTCCTTTATCCTTAGGCTGGGTAACTTTGTCCCACCCAACCAAGGCCCATTTTTTCTTCCCTTTTGCGCCTTCCCATAAAAATCTTCTAGCCATTTTGTCCAGCCTCTTTCCGTATGGTATGAGGGGCAACAAGATTGAGAATTTATAGATCGGCAAAGCCTGAATAACTGATTTCAAGAAGGTTAATCTACCCCCGTAGCTTAGCCATTTATGGGCCCAATGATTCATTCTCGTCTTTGATGCCTCGCTAACGTGTTCTTCCAAATATCAATATTTAACTTTTTGAAATGAAGGGGAACGCCTGTGTAAACAATTGGAAGAGAAGTCCTTGTGAAGCCCAGGATCTCAATAACGCGCTCCTGAAGCCGTTGGTCGAGATTGAAAAAGACCACTTTGGACTTCCTGACGTTTAGAACCTGATTTGAAGCCCTTAGGTAGAAATTCAAAGTATCTCTGATTCCTCTAGCTTCCCGAAGAGTGGCCGCACCAACCGGACCCGTATCATCCACAAATTGCAAGTGAGTCGGAGTTTCCTCCCCAACCTTGATACCAGAAGCAGACCTTGTTGCCTTCTCCTCAAAAACAGCCCGCCCAAACCTTCACCAAGAGAAGGAAGAGATAGGGAGAACAAGGGTCTCCCTGGCGGAGCCCACGGGAGGCGCCGAAAGGAAGCGAGGGAAGGCCCTTAATGAGAACAGAAAAAGAGGGAGAAGAAACACAACTCATAACCCAATCAATCCATTCCTGAGAGAAGCCAAAGGCAGCCAGCATTTTCGACAAGAAGCACCACTCCACCCGGTCATAAGCCTTGGACATATCCAGTTTAATGAACATGCCTTTGTTGCCCGAAGTTTGCATTGAATGGATGGCCTCCTGGGCCAAAACCACCCCATCCAATATTTGTCTTCCCTCAACAAAGCCCCCTGTTCAGGAGAAATGATGCTATGAAGAAGGGGTTTAAGCCTCTCACCCATTATCTTAGTGATGATTTTGTAAATCACATTGCATAAAGCAATAGGCCCGAAATCGTAGATATGAGTCCCCGCTTCCCCTTTCGGAATTAAAGCAATGAAGGTGTGATTGATCGCCCGGAGCATTCTTCGATTGGATCCGGATTCCTCAAGAATGTCCTGTAACATCCTCCTCCAAGGTATCCCGTAAAGCCCGAAAAATTCAATAGGAAAGCCATCTCGGACCAGGAGATTTTCCAAAGACTCATACCAAAGACCACATTTCTCGCTCATCCCTTTCAATGGGTCTAAGCAGTGGTCCGATTGTCCTCTTCAGAGATAATAGGAGGAATAACATTAAGAACTTCGTTCTGAGCCTCAATATCTTGCTGCATACTTTCCTTAAAAAGTTTAGAAAAGTAATCGATAGCATGGGAGTGCATACCAGGAATAGTATCGAAGACATTTCCATGTTCATCTTTGAGAACTTCCATATTGTTCATCTGTCTCCTAGCACAAGCTGACCGATGAAAAAATTTGGTATTTCTCGTCCCCCTCTAATAACCAAGTATTTCTAGCCCTCTCGCTTCCAAAGATAACTCCTCTTGGTTGTCAATGTCCTCAACCGCTTTACGCAGCTTCGTCATCTTCGGATTTGAGTTGCTCAAGAATTGATCCTTCCCTAAAAAGTTTCGAACCTCCTCCCATCTAGCCACCAAGGGGGCCCTTTGGGACCGGAAATCCGACTTGTTTCCTTTCCTCCACCGCTTCAATTGAAATTTGACAAATTGAAGTCGTTTATGAAATTTGAACATTGTCTGTCCCAAAAGGTGGACGGCCTTCCGTCCACCAATGAGAAATTTTCTCGTCGAAGGTCCTCCTTTTGTAACCAAAAATTCTCAAATTTAAAAGGCCTATGGTGCTGTCCTCTCGAAGTCCCTCCCTCAAGCAAAATGGGAAAATGATCCGAAATAGGGCCCTCCAAAACTGGAACTTAAAAGTCCATTTAACAAAAGCCTCCTCCGAGACCAAAAAGCGATCTAACTTGACCTTCCCCGCTATGTGGCTCCTTTCTCTTGTTTGTCCAAGTGAAAAAACACTAGGGCCTTGAACGTCCACTAGATTAAAGGCCCGAACTTGGGCAATCGAAGCCGATCCCCCGGATCCAAAATAGGGGAGCCACCTTCCCGGTCCCGAACAGTATAATTTTGCATTAAAATCCCCCGCAATAATCCAGCCATAACACTCCCCGTATGCTCTCATGTTGTGAACACCGCCCCATTGGAGCCTCTGGCCATCAAGATCTTGGGCCCCATAAAAGTTGGTTATAAGGACCAGCTCGGAATTGAAGTTATTTCTGAAGAGAGAAGTAAGTACACCCCTACAAGCTACATGTTCTAAAGCAGTCCAGACTAGAGGGTTCCAAAGGGTAACAATTCCACCCGAAGCTCCTTGGGCAGCCACGTCCATATACCCAACTCCCCGCCAGATTTTAGTAGCAGTTTTACTCATAATATCTAAAGACATTTTGGTCTCCCGAAGAAGCAAAAAATCTGCTTTACGGTTTTCTAAGAGTCTTTGAACAGCAGATTGATGGGTTCTACTGTTTAAACCCCTAATATTCCAAGATTGAATAATCATTGAAAACCTTGAGAGCAGTAAGAATCAATGGTCCTCACCAATCCTCCATTGATTAGCTTATCTCCTTGGGCTGTTAGTAGTTCCTTATTGGATTTTCTTCCCGCTCCTTGAGAGTTATTGTTTCTTGATCTCTTTTCCACCTGGGAAATCCCTAAAGCAGGCCTTTCTCTGTTTTTATCTCGCATTTCCCATGGTAACATCTTTTATAGCCGACCGTGGCGGGGAGTGTATAACCAAAGCCCCCGGATTCTCTCGATCGCAGGTACTCACTGGCACAACCACCGTTCTACTACAGGAGTGAAGGAAGGAGAAACAAGAGGTGGAGTGTTGACATTCTCACCATTCCCAACCACTCCTTCCATAGATTGGTCCTCCAGATCCACTAATGACTTAAAAATTTCATACCGATTGTTTGGCTTGAGCTGTACCTGCTCCTTGCCATTTTTCTTTTTGTTTCTCTTTCGTTTCACCTCGCTCAAAGCCATCCCGCCGAGCATCGGGACTCGGAGAATTGCTAGAGGGTTCATTGACCGGACCGGACTTACCCTCTCTAGGGCGGTTTGACATTCCACTCGGAGCCTCCGTTTTTGTGCTCACTACGTTTGGGCGTAACCTTGCCAAATGTCCATGCTTATGGCATACTCGGCACCCGAAAGGTAGGGCCTCATAGTCTAACCGCCGGATCCAGGGTACTCCCCGCAAGCTCAAGTTCCACCTCACCGGTAGAGGCCGACTAATGTCCATCTCTACACATATTCTAGCAAAGACAAGCAGAATTGCCCTCTATGGTATCTTTGGAGACTCCCAGAATCTGCCTAGGGAATTACCTATTAATTTCAACACCTGATCACCCCAAAACTCCATCGGGAGAGCGTACAGCCGGATCCAGACCGGCACAGCCGTGGGTTCGATGCGGGGGTCGAAACCCACTCTCCAGGGTTGGACAAATAACCCCGCTCGGTCCATGGTTTCTCTTTTCTCGATTCAAATGCTCTGCTTTCTATCTCGCTAAAGAAGAGAAACTTATGATGAAATACCCATTGCTTATAGGCCATAGAGAGTACTCACCGTGTGGCTCCCGGCTTCGACGAACCCTGTATGCAGAAAATTCGGGGTGGGCCGGATGCCCATGAATTTGCAGATCAAGTCGTGATTAGCTCGGTAGACGATTGTATCTTCGACCAGGATTGGTTCTATTACAATCTTAGGCCTGGAGGAAGATTGTGGGAGGCATCCATTAACGCGGTGAGCATTTGGGCCATTGGCAACAGTCTTGAGTATCGATTGAAAAGCATTCCGCTGAGCTCCGTCCGTGGAAGGCGAGGGAAAATCTTTCAACTTCTCGGCATATGAGGTCTTTCTCCCAGCAGGAGAAACAGGAGGAGACCCCATCGGGCCCTCCCGGGACCACTAAAGAACCTTCAGGCGAAAGCAGAAACAACCCCCCAAAGCCCTAGGCAAGATCTTCGGGCCAGAGTCCCTCGAGCAACACCAGACGCCGTCACAAAAAATTTCCCGCCAAAAGCCAAATCCGTGATTCTCAACTTGTTATAAACCAAATTAATGAAGTTTTTAGCTCAGACGTCATTGTTACAACTATGCTAGGCAATAAATACAATAGCCCAAAGTATGATAGCATTACTTGTAAGTGTGGAACAAAGGTATAGTTAATACTGAACACTACGGTGCAAATAAATTTGCACGGATGGGTTCAATTTTTTGGGACTTAATTGTGCTTGATTTTACTTAATGAAGTGTAATGTAAAAGGAAATGCAACATACATCAGAAAGTTCCCACAAAAAAAAAAAATTATGTGTCGAAAATGCACCTAATTACAAATACCAAATTATTTTTCAAATATGAAAAAATTCACTCTCTATTCCCCCCATTTGCATCCTGTTTGAATAATTTTGCAATAAAAGGACATGAAAAAAATGCCCCCCTTAATGTTTGCAAAAATAAGGATAAAATGGTGGTGAATTTCTAGGGGTGGTATATGCAAAATTAAATTTTAATCAATTAAGTCCAAAAATAATTTAAAAGTTAACTTTAAAAAATCAATGATGTAGCAAAAAATTGATTAAATAAAGCTAAACATTAAAAAATTATTAATGAAATAATAAAAAAAAATAAAAAAATGGCATTACCTTTAAAATGCGGCGCACCTCCACCTTTCGGCATCGCAGTTGGTACACCTCCACCTTTCGGTGCTTTTGTGTGGTGTAGTAAAATATTTGGAGAGCCCACGAGGATCAAACTGTGGACCTCGTGGGCAACGCTTTATGAAGTGAGCGCTAACCAATCCACCTAAGCATTGGATTTAGAAGGAAGCCACATGCGCTCAATGTTATAGAATTTCGATGCGTGTGTACCAAAAAATGGTGGGAATTTTATCCCACATGCACCCTGTGGGTGCAATTCCACTCAATAAAATCATGAATGCACGATGTTTTGTTTGATTGCCTTCGGGTAATAGGTTTCTCTTGCCAAAATTTTGTTACCAATGATAACAAATAAAAAAAATGCCACGTGTCATGCACACCTAGTCACCCCAAATTAGTGGCCACATCAGTATCTGACTCAGCCTTGAAATACATTCCAAATCTGAAGTGCCACATCAGTAGCCCACCCAGTTAGTAGTGCCACCTCACGCCCAATAAAAAATACCATATCACACCTAGTTAGCTTTGAAATGCATACTAGATCTACAAACACATCAACATGCTTAGTTAGACCTCCATCTCAGCAGTTCTCCATGTTAGTGCTTCAAAAGACATGCATGTCAATCTCCAGTTTTAGGTGCCTTAGACTCAACGTTCACTATGATAGTTAGAGTCTACTATCAGTCTGCGTGTGTCAAAGCATGCATAGGTAAGATCTCAAAACATCGAGATCTAAGGTCTGTTGCACCAGTTCTCATTGTTAGCAAAGCTGTGGGAGTCAATAATCACGCATCAGAATCACCAGATCCTAGAGCATGTTAGATCAGAATAGCCATATCCCAGAGCATGTCAGATAGAGTTTCTAGATACCAGAGTGTGTTAGAGTCACCAAATCGAATAACAAGGTCAAAAAAGTTTTTATATGGTACAGTCAATTGGTACGGGATCCATACCCACTATGACCTGGTCTAAGGATCCGTGCCCACTACAACCTGGTCTCAAGATCCATGCAGGCTACAAAAAATGTACCCGCAATATGCATCTCAAAAAATGTGGTGTTGAGTGGTATTTTCACCCAATTGTGAAAGTACACTCTCCTTTAGGATTTGGGTTCCAAATCCCCTCTTGCAAAGAAGTTAAACAAACAACTTCTCCAAGGTCTCCACTGTATTAGCATTTGCATATGTGTATTAGTAATCTCAAATAAAGATATTCAATTTAAATGCTTGGAACACCTTAGTGATTGCAAGTAACTATAAACAAGGGGCAATGTTGGTTTATTTCACCATGAAACTTTAGTGATTGTTCATTGTTTTTTTTGGATTTTGGAATTTTTTAAATGTTTATTTTAATGCCTGAAGATTTAAAATAAGTTAAAATTTTTGGAAAAAAATAAAATGTAGAAAATGAAAATGAAATGCAGAAAACTGAAAAATAAAATGCATTCAGTATGATGCTATCCTATTTCGACAAAACCGAAGATGTGAGGTCTCCATGCATGCAACCTAACCTATTGGACTTGCAAAACAAGCACAATCCCCATAGACTAAGTGCTGGTTCCTAGGGTACGAAATAAAATTCAGATTTCAAATATTCGCCTAATGTAACCCAAAAAAAATGGCATTAACATTATCTATAAATTCGAAATCTGAAAAATGAAAGAATAAACATTAAATCCATAGCATGCAAAGAAAATATCCTTCTTTCTTGCCCACAAGATGCAAAATTTTGAAAACTTCTGCATTAAAAATATGTCATTTTACAATAGCAAAATTTTTGGTTTTTCCAAACCAGTTTGTGGAAGAAAAACAACTCAAACAGGTCCATAATGGCCTTCTCGCCTTCAACTCTGCAACTTTGCTTGCAGCGGTTTCCACCCCCTTTCTGGCCTCTTTGAATGGCGTATTTAAACTTCTGAAAAAATTGTTTCTCCTTCCATGACGGTTCGTTTCGTTTTTTGATGGCTGTTCGTTTCACCTTCCCTGACTGCATGTGCTTTTGCTTCCATTTTGTGGCCCTTCGCTGCATTTTATCCACATGGGCTTGCGTCTATTTCCATCCGTGTGTAACGACCATCTTAAATGATTTCAAATCATTAAATATTCCTTATGTAACGCTTTGTCTTATTCATTGGATTTTGTCCTTATGTCCACGTCACTATGCAGGTCCGTTACCTTGGCAAAAATGGAACATGTCGCGATATCGTGACACTTTTGCCTCCTTGCTCTCTTTTGTTGCTTTTAACCGTGAAAATGTAACATGTCACGATATCGCGACACTTTTCTTTCCTTTGGCCGTGACAATGCAACATGTCGCGATATCGCGACACTTTTTCCTGTTTGGCCGTGAAAATGCAACATGTCGCGATATCGCGACACTTTTTCTCTTTTGACCATGACCATGCAACATGTCGCGATATCGCGACACTTTTTCTCTTTTGACCGTGACCATGCAACATGTCGCGATATCGTGACACTTTTTCTCTTTTGACCGCGACAATGCAACATGTCGCGATATCGCGACACTTTTTCTCTTTTGGCCGCGACGATGCAACATGTCGCGATATCGCAACACTTTTTCTCTTTTGGGCGCAACGGTGCAACATGTCGTGATATCATGACACTTTTTCTTTTGGCCGTGAAAGTGCAACATGTCGCGATATCGCGACACTTTTTTCTTTTGGCCACGAAAATGCAACATGTCGCGATATCGCGACACTTTTTTCTTTTGGTCACAAAAATGCAACATGTCGCGATATCGTGACATTTTTTTCTTTTGGCCGTGAAAATGCAACATGTCGCGATATCGCGACACTTTTTCCTGTTTGGCCGTGAAAATGCAACATGTCGCGATATCGCGACACTTTTTCCTGTTTGGCCGCGAAAACGCAACATGTCACGATATCGCGACACTTTTCTTTCTTGTTCTTTCTTTTCTCGTTTGGTCACGAAAATGCAACATGTCGCGATATCACGACACTTTTCTTTCTTCTTCTTTCTTTTCTCATTTGGTCATGAAAATGCAACATGTCGCGATATCACGACACTTTTTCTCTTTTGGCCACGACAGTGCAACATGTCGCGATATCGCGACACTTTTTCTCTTTTGGCCGCGAAACTGCAACATGTCGCGATATCGTGACACTTTTTCTCCTTGTGGTGTTTTGCTTTTTTCTTTGATCTTTAGCCTATGGGCCACTTCGGTCTTCTTGGAACACATGCAAAAAAGGTGGGTCCCCAATTTTGGGGTACGTTGTGGAGCAGCCACAACAAATGGCGACTCTGCTGGGAAATGCTCCTGAGCATTTCGGTGAGAACTCAACCTAAAAACACAGACTCAAATACAAGCATCAAAAAATATCCCAAGAATGAAACTAGATGAGAAATACATGAAGCATTAGAATTATTAAGCATCAGCTCGGTGTGTGCAATGTGCTTCATTCCCTATCGTTTGAAACTCGTTCAACTTTCCATTGTCAGTTTCACTTATGATTCATAGGCAAGGCTATGAATGATTTGTGCAGGATTTGACGTATGACAACTATGTTAGAGATATAACAACCTACTTTGCAAAGGCTCAGACTTTCTAGTATCATGAACAAACATATTAAAACTGTCAAACCCTCTTAGGACCAAATATATGTATATTGAATTAATTTACTAGATCCCAAAGTTGGTTATGTGTCACTACCATCTTGAACCCATGTGCAAGTGTAAGTGAAATCGAAGCTTTGGGGAATAGGATTCCCAACCTAAGCGAGATGGGAATTTAACCCTATCCTTACTACTCTAATCTGGAGTTCATTACCTCATCTTGAACAAAATGATTTAACCTGTTATGGATGAAACTGTCAAGCTAGCCTGTCCGTTTGAGCAGTCAATGGTCTTGTTTTTAGACAAGACATGTTGCCACGCATGAGCATACTCCACTTCCAGTCAGATGTCTATAGCCCCGGTGGAGATCAACCCCATAATCCAGGATTTGGCTCTACTTTTGATTTCTTGGACCTTGGGGATGACTACCCATCCTTGCAAGGGACATGTAGTACGATCCTTCCAATCCAATATTAATAAAGAAATGAAAAATATTTGCTTTGGAATTTCAAGTTCTTGAGTGGGCAAAATAGAAGCTTTGGGGAATCGGATTCTCAACCTAAGCGAGATGAGAATTAGACCCTATCCTTACTACTCCATGAAGGTCAAATCAGAGCTTTGGGGAATTGGATCCTCAACCTAAGCGAGATGAGAATTAGACCCTATCCTTACTACTTCGATTTTAGACTTTAAGCATTATGGGAGTGGTAAAAACCATTGTTTTAAGGATTATGTTGCATGATAGGACAGACACGAAATACTCCTTTTGCCTCACCTTTTCTTCCAAGTATGGTTTTGACCATTTTGCTCAAGATCCTCTTTAAAATATGTAGAACGTGCTTGGTTCAAGATAGTTCGGGCATCAGTTCCCAACCTTAGGATCCTTTTAATATATGTTATGTAATGACCCTAAGAGGATTCAACACCTTTTCAATGATTGTACATGAAATGAAGATGCAACTGAGATGAAATGTATATGCAATGTGGAATGTAACATGAGATATGAATACATTGCTCCTCCTAAAATGCGGATGGAATATACCACCTACTTTGCCATAATTTATAAAACTGACAACTTCATGCATCACAGGTTCCAAACGATATTCTTTAATGTGTTTGCGATACTCGTGGAGCTTTCTGCAATACAATTCCGATGTTTCATATTCTCCTAGTCTTAGTCAACATTCATAAGGACATAAGCTGACAAACCAAAAGTGTCCAAAGAACTCACACACCACTTTAAAACCAAAACTAAAATCAAATCCAAAAATGAAACTTGAAAACACAAACCAAAACCAAAACCAAAAACCAAAATCTATATACAAATGTACAATATGGTACAAGATGATGCACAGTTTGAATTATCATTTTCCCGGATCCCAAACCTGATTAGAATTCTTTAAAAGACATATGACGTGATACACATGCCAAATGTGGAAGGAATCAAACAAGAACAAGACTAGACCAAACCATGCAACCAACTTCAACTTTCCTCTCTCACCCCACCAATTAGATTTCGTTCCATTAGTATTCTTATAGGTGAGATTCAAATTACCAAATTGATTAGACAATGGTTGATTTTCAATTCTTTCTTGTCTATTCTTTAAGGTGTAAATTTCATAATTCCATTCATGATTTAGAACTAGGCTTTCTTTATTCAAAATGAAAATTTGTAAGCAAGAGCCTATTTCTAAAAATTTCAAAGCTAATTCATTTTCCATGTTCTTAGGCCAATCAAAATTGTGCAACAATTTACAAGCATCTAGGATATTTACTAAATGGGGATCATTAGAAGCTTTTATCCTAGGTTCAATAATTAATTGTTGATGAATTTGATTTAGCAATTTAAGTGCATCAAGCTCCTTTTCATTCATTAAAGTAATGTTATCAAAGGTGTGGTTAGAAATTAATTCTTGTTCTTCATTCACCTTCAATGGCATTTCATCATAAACATCATTCAAATTCAAAACATGGTCGTTCAACTCTTCACCTATAGCTTGGGTGTTTGAACACAAAAGGTTAGATTCTACCTTTTGCACATTTTCACTTACCAACACTTGGTGAGAAATCACAATTTCTTCATTTATTACCTGTTCATCAAACATACCAAAATTGGGCACCCAATTGAAAACATGCCCATCCTTTTCAACCCTCAAATATTTTTGGTCAAAGTGTATGTCAAGTAACTCATCTTCATGATCAATCACTTTTGTTGCTTCTAATAGATCAATCTCTTTGTCATTTAATTCCAATTCTTTGTTCACTATCCATGGTATTTCTTCATTTGAATCCCCAAAATAATCATGCAAACTTGTATCCGAATCTTCAATGAGTTTATATTCAACATGATCGAATTTTGTAACCTTCTCAAATCTTGTGAATATGAGATCTTCGTATGAAGTAGAAGTTTCAACATCCTGCATATAAATTGGAATAGAGGCTTCATTAATAGGGGTGTGAGGAAATAACATATCTTCATATCTTCCCCAACCATTGTAAAAATTATCTTCCAAATTTGTGGGATGAAACTCCATGGTATTTGTGACATGATATTTTGATTCATTTGTCAATTCTTTTTCTTCTTTGTCCTTGGTAATAGGATCATTATAATCTTCCAAGATTTGATGAGATTTGAAACCCTCTTCCAAAACATCCTCAAATTGTACAGGAGTTGTAATATCTTCCTTTGAGTAGGCGATTATGTTGTCTTGTATATCAATTGGCACACAAGTTTTATTAGCAGTTTTGGAGTGAGTGTAGTCTTCCCACTTCTTCCAAGCATCATAATAATCATCTTCCAAAGTCAAGTGGTGACGTTCAACTACTTCTTCAACATCTTCCAATTCATCAATGTGCTTCTCATCAAATTCACCTTCACCTTCCTTAGATGGTTCAATTATTTCCAAAAGTGGGTCATTTTTTGCATTCAAATTTGTAAGGCTATCATAGTTCAACTTGGTAACCCATGATTTCGCTTCATCACAATTTGGAGGGTGAAGAATTTCTTGATCGTTAATTTCAAACATCTCATCAATAGTATCTTCCAAGAACAAGTGGTGAAACTCTATCATATCTTCAAATTCATTTATTGGTTTTCTTCCAATTTCACTTTCAACCACTTCATCCAATTCTATGGTAGGTTCCATCCTATCCCATATTTCAAACATTGTTGAATTTAGAACCCCTTCATCTAAATAATCATGTATCTCTATGAATGAGTTCATTTCTGCATAATCCTCATTGGTGGATGTTGGCTTAGCAATTTGCACCTCCTCTTGGACTACATCTAAGGTGGTTGTAACATTTAGACCTTCAAATTCATCCCCTTGATCATTTACCTTAGGTATCATTGGAGTGGAGGGTGCTACCTTTGATGGTTGGTGTAGGTTGGCATCACTAACTCCAAAAGAACAATCTCTCATGTGAACATGTTGTGCCTTTTCTTCTTCCAAAACTTGTTCTACCTTTTCAAAGATCTCATAGATTGTCTCTAGAGACAGGTCATCCAAGTTTTCCTTAATGAGTGTAGCAAGTGTGGGGGGTATGGCTCTCAGGTATACTTCAATAGCTTCTTCTTTCGATGTACCCAAACTTTCCCACATTTGAGAGTACAATTCATGAAACCTCACACCGAATTGACTCATGGACTCATTAGGCTCTTTACACATAGAGGTGAATTGATTTTGCAACCTATCCAAGTCAACTTGATTACCAAAGTGATAAAGATAGGTTGCTTCTAATTGGCTCCAAGAAGTCTTAACCTCCATGGGTAAATGGCAATACCACGAGAATGATCTATCACCCACAATGTATGGGAAGAACCTACAAGCAATGGGCTCATAAAATACTTGAAATTGACATAATGTGAACTTATAGATATGTAGATTTTGTAGGTATCCTGATGCCACTTCTTGATTAAAAAGTCATAGAAACTCCAATAACATTTGATGAATTTGATAAGGTGTTCCAAAGGTAGGATGACATTCATAATACTTTCCTAATGCAGATACCATCGTTTCTCTTAGGGACATCATTTCTTCTCTTAGGGATACAATTTGCTCCTCAGATGTTGCCATTAGTGAAACTCAAAGAATAACTTCAAAACCAATTTGTTAGTCATGAATAAAAGAAGGAACCATGACAAAGAAAAATTCTAAAAATGTAAATTAGTTTTTGATTCACCAGATCACATATGCACAAGTGAAGAGCATACTCCTAGTGTTGTAGGCTTTCTGATTCACAAGATCGCATTACACGCAAGTGAAGAGCATAATACCGACAACAAATACATTTTAGACAAAATAATTCCTTACAAATAAGCATGAAATGACTCACAAATATCAAACCTGTAATGTATGAATAATCATGTTAGCATTAACCAAGAGATGTATCCATTAAAATCAAATGAAAGTAATTGCATGGAGACAACCTCGTTAGTCAAGACCAATTTTTTTTTTTAAATCAAATCAAAACACATTATTCCTGTATGAACAATCAAAAGCGTTAGAACAATGCATAGCAATTCATGTCCTCCTTTTAACACTACAAGGTTGTATTGTTAAAATAGGGCTAAAGATAATAATCAATAGGGCATGAAATATTCAAAATTTAAATCCCTATAGCATTTAAATCACTCTAAAATAAAACAATTCAAGCCCTCCTTCTAGCGCCAATCTGTTGAGTGGTATTTTCACCCAATTGTGAAAGTACACTCTCCTTTAGGATTTGGGTTCCAAATCCCCTCTTGCAAAGAAGTTAAACAAACAACTTCTCCAAGGTCTCCATTGTATTAGCATTTGCATATGTGTATTAGTAATCTCAAATAAAGATATTCAATTTAAATGCTTGGAACACCTTAGTGATTGCAAGTAACTGTAAACAAGGGGCAATGTTGGTTTATTTCACCATGAAACTTTAGTGATTGTTCATTGTTTTTTTTGGATTTTGGAATTTTTTAAATTTTTATTTTAATGCCTGAAGATTTAAAATAAGTTAAAATTTCTGGAAAAAAATAAAATGCAGAAAATGAAAATGAAATGCAAAAAACTGAAAAATAAAACGCACTCAGTATGATGCTATCCTATTTCGACAAAACCAAAGATGTGAGGTCTCCATGCATGCAACCTAACCTATTGGACTTGCAAAACAAGCACAATCCCCATAGACTAAGTGTTGGTTCCTAGGGTACGAAATAAAATTCAGATTTCAAATATTCGCCTAATGTAACCCAAAAAAAATGGCATTAACATTATCTATAAATTCAAAATCTGAAAAATGAAAGAATAAACATTAAATCCATAGCATGCAAAGAAAATCTCCTTCTTTCTTGCCCACAAGATGCAAATTTTTGAAAACTTCTGCATTAAAAATATGTCATTTTACAATAGCAAAATTTTTGGTTTTTCCAAACCAGTCTGTGGAAGAAAAACAACTCAAACAGGTCCAAACAGGCCTTCTCGCCTTCAACTCTGCAACTCTGCTTGCAGTGGTTTCCACCCCCTTTCTGGCCTCTTTGAATGGCGTATTTAAACTTTTGAAAAAATTGTTTCTCCTTCCATGACGGTTCGTTTCATTTTTCGATGGCTGTTCGTTTCACCTTCCCTGACTACGTGTGCTTTTGCTTCCATTTTGTGGCCCTTCGCTGCATTTTCTCCACATGGGCTTGCATCTGTTTCCCTCTGTGCATAACGACCATCTTAAATGATTTCAAATCATTAAAGATTCCTTATGTAACATTTTGTCTTATTCATTGGATTTTGTCCTTATGTCCACATCACTATGCAGGTCCGTTACCTTGGCGAAAATGGAACATGTCGCGATATCACGACACTTTTGCCTCCTTGCTCTCTTTTGTTGCTTTTAACCATGAAAATGTAACATGTCGCGATATCGTGACACTTTTCTTTCCTTTGGCCGCGACAATGCAACATGTCACGATATCGCGACACTTTTTCTCTGTTTGGCCGCGAAAACGCAACATGTCGCGATATCGCGACACTTTTTCTCTTTTGACCGCGACCATGCAACATGTCACGATATCGTGACACTTTTTCTCTTTTGGCCGTGACGATGCAACATGTCGCGATATCGCGACACTTTTTCTCTTTTGGTCGCGACAGTGCAACATGTCGCGATATCGCGACACTTTTTTCCTTTGGCCGCGAATGCAACATGTCGCGATATCGCGACACTTTTTTCTTTTGGCCACGAAAATGCAACATGTCGCGATATCGTGACACTTTTTTCTTTTGGCCGTGAAAATGCAACATGTCGCGATATCGCGACACTTTTTTCTTTTGGCTGCGAAAATGCAACATGTCATGATATCGCGACACTTTTTCCTATTTGGCCGTGAAAACGTAACATGTCACGATATCGTGACACTTTTTCCTGTTTGGCCACGAAAACGCAACATGTCGCGATATCGCGACACTTTTTTTTCTTGTTTTCTTTTCTCGTTTGGTCATGAAAATGCAACATGTCGCGATATCGCGACACTTTTCTTTCTTCTTCTTTCTTTTCTCGTTTGGTCATGAAAATGCAACATGTCGCGATATCGTGACACTTTTTCTCTTTTGGCCGCGATAGTGCAACATGTCGCGATATCGCGACACTTTTTCTTGTTTGGCCGTGAAAACGCAACATGTCGCGATATCGCGACACTTTTTCTCCTTGTGGTGTTTTGCTTTTTTCTTTGATCTTTAGCCTATGGGCCACTTCGGTCTTCTTGGAACACATGCAAAAAAGGTGGGTCCCCAATTTTGGGGTACGTTGTGGAGCAGCCACAACATGTGGCAAGAGTGCATCAAGCTCTGATACCATATTGGAGTAAAATGATCCAATTGTTTATTGAGATGCAAACATAAATAATATAATATGCTCCAACAATAGTCTTTATGAAGCAAATATAGAAAACCTAACTTAGCTAGGCTAACGAATAGATGCTAACTTAGTAGATGCTAAAATAGATCCGAACAGACTATATTCTGTTTCACAAATGAATATTAAATAATAATGAAATAACCTAAAAATAATCTAGTATAACACTATCTATGAATCTTCATATTCCTATTCCATGAATCATGTACATGTGGACTACATGCATATTTACATCATCAAGTACTTTGTACATTCTAACACTTGTGCATTTATTACATTGCATAAAGTAAATACTCAAATCCTAATCTAAGACAAACTCCTAATCTAAATATGTACCCAAGGTGGTACATTGACATGTACTAAATAATGTAATATATTCCAACACCCCCTGTATTACATTATTTGGTTATTGAAGACTTTAGTCTTCAATATGGATCTTTATCTTTCAAATGTTCTTTAGCTTGATTAGGTTCTTCTTCTTCTTATTTAGTTTGTAGATGTCCAAGTAGTCCATATTTTGTTGTCCTATCATATTTCTCATTTTGAATCTTCTATTTCTCTGTTGATTTTTATGGTATATGGATTTTCTATATTTTGCAATCTATTCCTCAAAAAAAGCATTAGTGCTATTTTGAAATACAATGATATCTTATGAAATACCAATTGAATATAGAGCATATATATCATTGTGGATTTATCCTATAGATTCTATCTCATTTTTATTTATGATGAGATACTTATTGACTCCATTTATATATCTAAAATCAACCATTCTTTTGCTCTCTACCAACTTGGTTACTAAAATAAGATTTGATGTTAATTTAGAAACATACATTACATCATGTAACAAAATATTTGGAAATGATATACTAGGTGTTACACACCCATATCCATGTATAAGATAGGTTTTGCCATCTATAATTTTCAACCTAAAATTCTTAGTGACTTCAAGGCAATCAAACCATTGTAAATTTCCTATCATGTGATGACTTGCACCATAATCAATGTACCAAATATCATTTTCATTTTGACTTGTAGAATTGTTTATACTTGAAGTGATTTTGCATCTTTGATATGGAATATTGTATGAATTTTGGTCTTGAATCCTTTTATAGTGTGTCTTGTAAAGATATATTCCTCTTGCTAACTTATCCATTATCTTAAAAAATTGTAGTATTCCTTATGTCTCCCAATATTTTCAACTTCTAGATTCTAACCTTCAATTCTTGTAGTATATGATCAATCAATGGTCAAATTTCTAAATAGAATTTATTTTATCTCTTTAGTATTGAGAACAACTTTGATAGAACCTTTTATCTTTCAAAGCCTTTGAAGTAGTCTACCTTATGACTCCCTAGTTTTGAGTATATGATCAAGTTTGATAAGATATTTCCAATTTTTAAGTTTTGTAGAACCCCTTATATATCCCAAGTGTTTTGAATGTACTATAATATTGATAAAGTGCTTAGCTTTATTTTGATTTTCTTTGAGTTGAATCCCATTTATCTTCCTAATGTTCAACAACTATTTTTCACCTTATTCCTCCCTACTTGTGAATAGAAAGCTAAATATAATTTTAAAGTACTTTCAATTGATAATATTTTCTATCTTCAAGACTTCAGAGTTGGATTCCTTATGTCTCATTAATTTGAGCAAGAGACTAATTCCAATTTAGTTTTCCAACTTTTCAATAACTTTATGTTTTGCTTCCTATATCCTTTAATTCTCAATGATATGGTTTCTAAATTTCAAGATATTTAATATGGTTTTAAAACTTATTATATATCCCTAATTAGAAATTTAGAAAATGAGAATATTTGAAAAATTAATGCTTCAATTTCAAAGTAGAAAATGTTATTCCTCCTAGTTGATTTATCTGCAAATATTTCATACTTGAATTTCAAATAATGCAATTTTCAAAAAGCTGTCAATTTATATTCTTCTTACTTCAATAGTCTTTCTAATCCATAAATAAATCATATAATATTGTAATATATCAATTTATTTCCTTATATCTCCATGCATTCAAATAACTAAAATTAACCTTAGAAATGATAAACCTTATGCCTCCTTAAATTTAATGCAATGCAAATAATAATTGAATTATAATATACCTTCTTTGAGGTGAGGAACTACGTATGATTGGGTTCTCCTTTGAATGCAATTTCCACACTAATTCGAGCGTTATTCTCTTCTCAGTCTTCAAGGCTTACAATATTCTTACACTATATTTATTGCTCCTACTTTTTATGGTTCACTCTTCCACTTTCGACTGTCCTCCTTATCCTATTCAATGTTCTCTAACCTTGGATGCTTGGTATATGTGCTTTGTTATGGTTTGGACTCTTAATAATTGACTACATCCTTTGCATTACGTGCCACATGGTATTTCACATAATATTTGGATACTTCTCCTCTATTAGATGGTGCAAACATTACTTATTAGTGGTGTTACTTAAATCTTTGGATAGTGTAGACGTTATATGATAAAATATTCCCTCATTTATCAATGAGCTCTCATTTTATGTGATATTAAATACTGTTGGTGCTCTTATATTTTGTACCAAGTGCATATGGTTTTTTTAACCACTGTGATAAAGTGTTGGATCCTCTCTTCTCTTACATGTAACCTTTATTTTTTGCTCAACGTTCTTTTATTTTCCTTAATGTTCTTTACCAACTCTTTGCAAGTTGTTTGATCTTCCTTTTGCAATTGCTGAGTGCTTCATGATTTTCAACATATGGTGGTGGCTCTTATCCTTCAATGGATGCTACTATTAAATGATGGTGGATCCTCCTTTGGAGGTGTTTCAATGCTTATTTCATTGGTGGTTGTTATTCCAGATATTCAAGCCTCTTTTGCTTGGGTAAAACCTTATTACTTGCTTTATTTTCCTTCCTTACTACTTGCACCTTTGTCCTTGTTTTAGCTCTATCCTAATTTTATATTTATATTCTTTCTCTTGCTACAGGTTTTGATGCAATGTGAGCATTACATTATTGGAGTTGTAGCACCCTATTTGGTTTCTTTATATACTTCAAATCTTGTCTTTATTTTGCTACTTTAGAAAAGACAAACATCGTGCTAATATAAACTAGAAATGAATATATTTTTAACTAAGATAAAATACCTTTATTGCACCAAATTTTTGGGACATTTTTAGTCTTATTTTGTATCTTGCATTCTTGGATTTATCAAATGGAAATTTTGTTTTAATATGGTGGCACCTCCTCTTTCTCTTGGTGGTTTTACTACTCCTCTGGTGGCTCCTCTTCACCAAGACTTGTTGCAGCTTTTACTTGGTGCTTAATGGTGTCTTTGGACACTCTACTTAGACTTGTTCTTGTGCACTATTCTTTCTCCCTTTTCTTAATAATATTGCACTTTTTTAGCTCTTATAAATAACATGTATTAAGCACTAACTACTTATTATTATTACTCTTTTCAAGTAACTTTTAACTCTATCTTGTGTTGATGTATTTTTTATGTTTCAAGATGATAATGCTACGTCCTTTATTGACTTGAAGACCCTTAAACTTAAACTCCTTTTGCTACCTTTAATAACCCTAATATGGTTTTTTCAAGAAAATTAAATAATACTTAGATAAAAAATTTAATAACACCAATTTTAAAACATTATTTTGGCCTCCTTTGTAGCAATCTTTCTTGGTGATTTGGATCACCTATTTGCTACCTCGAATTTGTAAATTTTGTAGCTCTAATTCCTTATTATTTGCTACCTTATTTTTATGTACTTTAGCATTTCATTTTTTGTCTAAAAATATGGTTTTTGTGGATTCAATTATCCTTCAAATTTGTTCTCTCAAAATTTGAAATTTGCAGCTATCAGTGTTGCCCTCTTATTGTCCTAAAACTCTATAATTTTTAGCATATAATGCAGCCAATTACTTCATTTTTTGTCCTTAAATCCCTTGAATTTATCCAGATAATTCTCCAATTATTAGCTCTAACCTTGATTCTAATGATGCCTTATTTTTCTTCCAACCCCTCCTTCAATTTGTTGTTCTAGGACACTTCAATTTCTGTTGCAAAAATCTCCAATCTTCTCCTTCGTAAATTAGCCTTAAAATATTTTATGGTTGTCTTCAAAATATCAAATATAGTGGTCTCTTCTATATTATTTCTTCTCCTTAGCTCTTGTTAAATTATGACTTTGAACTTGGGCTATTTAGTGGTCTTCTTCTCAAGAATATGAATGTATTGAGGTCTTCTAGAATCTTTTCCAAAATTTGGCAAAATTCTTGTCAAATTATTTTTCCTTTTGGGCTTGTTGTCATATGGCGACAATTTTCCCAAATTATTCTTTTCATAAATTGCCCCTTCTTGCAATATTATCCCTTTAGCTTTCTTCAAATATCCTCCAATGACCACTTCACCTTTTTAGTAGGGCTTCTCTAGCATTTTTATTTTTTCTCCTAGTTCACCTTTCCTTGAGACCTCTTATTTTGGGTTTTCAAATTATGTAGCTTCTCAGTTATTCAATAGGACTTTTCTTAGTCCTTATATATATTCAATCTTATATGTTCTATCTTCCAAATCTAAAAGTTCTTAAATAGGACCTCTTTATTGGATCTCCTCTTTCTAGAGATGTTTCTACTTTCTTCAATCTATAATCTACAATCTTCAATTTTTTATGAGGACCTTCTTCGTAGGTATCCTTGATCTGCTTTTTCTTGAGTCTCCTCTTACTTCAATATTCTATAGGGATTCTTTGACCTCTTTCTCTATCCTCAATATTTAATCTGGAATCTTTAATCTTCAATGAGGACTTCTCTTGAGTCTCTTATTTCTTTAGTATGGAGTCTTCAATCTTATACCTCCAATATTCAATCTTCAATTTTTTGCTTTAGGTATTGAATCAATTCCAAATAAGATATTCTTCATAGCTATTGTAGGAAGCTTCTCAAATTTCTTTGAATAAACTCTTATCTGCAACAAAGCATTAGAAAAATATAATGAAAAGTCTTTAAATCTAGATATAATAAACTTCACTAGTTGATTTATCAAACTAGTGGAATCAATGCTGAGTCGTAATCTTCACAAGTTTTTTTGCAACTATGTGGAAAGAATTTAGCCAAAAAACAATTATGAAAATTCTAAAAATAATATTTCTTATATCCTCTCAATCTCTCTTGTAGATATCTCTATCTCCTATCAATCTACCTTGTGCTCCGATACCACTGTTAGCTTTTGATGCTATATATTTAAGGAAATGTAACCACAAGAACTAAAATGAGCAAGAAATATTAACTATATGATAATGGTAATATAATATACAAGAAAAAAATATAAGAAATTTCTTCAATAACTCATAAAACTACCATTAATGAAATCTCATAGAAATAGTACAATATTGTATAATAGAGATTTCAAACACTCCATAATTCATACATGATCTACATTGTATCTACTTTCTCTTCTCATGTATATTCTCTAGTATTCTATGTGCTTCTCTCTCTTATATAACTCTATCAAAGAACTATATATAAAGATATATGTCCCTTGACATTTTACCTACATATGACTCTTCATATTCCTATTTTATGAATCATGTACATATGGACTACATGCAAATTTGCATCATCAAGAACTTTGCACATTGTAACACTTGTGAATTTATTACATTGCATAAAGTAAATACTTATATCCTAATTTAATACAAACTCATAATCTAAAGATGTACCCAAGGTGGTACATTGGCATGTACCAAATAATGTAATATATTCCAACATACGTTTGGCACTCTGTGAATTTTTTTAGGAGCTTCCCTTAATTGTTCCATCATCTATCATCCTAATTCAAATGGGTAAATCAAAGTGGTGAACTATACACTTGTTCATAGTTTGTGAATCTATTATCATGCTTGACCAACAAGGTGGGATTTCAGTCTTGCTCACAGAGATCATGCTTGGAATAAAGCAGTTCATTCCTCTACAAGGCATTCTCCTTTTGAGTTTTGTTTGGATTTTAGCTATTGGATGCATATGGTTTGCCTTTGTCCTTGCTTTCTCTAGCCGCCACTCCTACTCAGAAAGCACAAGATAAGACACACTCATTTATTTAGCATTTATAGAATCTTCAATCCAAGGAGATTTAGAATTTGTAAAAGATACAGTAGCCATAGAAGTAGTCCATGGATTGATGTAAAATTCCTCATCCTTTTTATATTAGTGACAAAGTTTTATTGTACTTAGATAAGCAATATTTTTTTAATAAGACGCACAAAAAAATTAATCCACTTCACTATGGAATTTATACCATCCTTCAATAGGTGTCTAAGAATAATTTCTAGATTAAACTTCCAACACACCATGGGATTCATGACATCATCCATATTGATCTTTTGAAATTATACCATGATTCTACATTGGATACTGATTCTACCATCAATCATCCTATCAATGCGGTTCCTAATTCCTAACCACCATTGGATTCTAATCAAGTCTACGACACCACAACTCATTAGATTCATGATAGATCTTCTAATCCATATCTTATGTCTTGGCATGGTCAATATCCACACTAGGCTTACTAAATTTCCTCTCAAAAAATATCCTATTATTTTCCTTCTCTTTTGAAAGTATTGTAGTCAAATGATTCTATTGTGGGGAGGCATGATGAGGAATAGCCTTGATGATCATCTTTTCTCTTTCCTCTTCATATAAGCTTAGACTTAGTTTTTTTCCTTTGTTTATAAATAATTATAAACTCAAGAATATTATTCTCATGTGCACTTCTAGATGCTTAGGTAGCTTTCTAGATACTTAGGTAATTTTATAATATAGTAAATTACCTAGTCGTTGTAGATTCTTCCAAGTTATGTTATGCTAATCTTGGGCAACAATATTTTGCAATGCATTTTTAGCTCTATTAGAGATGTGGCAAAGTATTTTTTCTATAGTTTTGGTATATTAATGTCTATATATCATTTGCACCTAAATAAGGCTTTGGTTGGAAAATTCCTACATCACAATGAATCCAATATACTAAGACTTTCTATATACTTTTCATTCCTATATACTCATCAATATGTAGAAGAAGCCAGTCCTTTGAATATACATGGTCGTACATAAGAGAGACCTTAACATACATGAAAGAGAATGATAAATCCTTATACATGACTTTCCTATATTCTTATATTTTCTTAATTCTAGGATTTATGTCTAGTGATAGTGATGAATAAGATAGAAAATAGAGTGAAGAATCACAAAAATGATGTCATTATTTCTTTGTGATAATTTATAGGGTCAATGGTTAGGCGTTTCTATGGTAACTCTATTATGCTATAGATATAATAGCTTAATGTGATAACATTACCCATAAACACAAGCTAGAGGTTCCATTGATGCCAAATTTTGTGTGTTCTTGAGCATATATTTACAATAAAATAAATTTAAGGTGCTCGTAACCATAAAAAATACACCTTTTACAAGTAATTTTGCTACCCTTTTTAATTTTTAAAAAATATTCACTATAGCTAGTTTTTCATTTATTTTTGCCTACTATAGGAATTTGCACAATTAAAAATATAGGGTAGTGACAAATTGCAATTGTAGTTATAGTAAAACTTGATCAAGATTTATTGTGGAGACTTTGCTAGTTTTTTGATCACATGTTGTTACTACCTGTTTGCTCTTTCATCGATCGCCATACTGTTAGTGCCCTTATGGGCTCTAAACACACTTATTGTGATATTTTTTATAACAAATCTACCTTGGGTAGGGGTAAGGCCCCTTCCCTTTTTATAGTTACCTCGTAGGCTATCATTTCATTTTTTAGTGAAGTACTTGCAACTATGAAGAGCCATGGCACTGGTAAAATGACATAGGAAGTTTATCCTGAAGGTAATTCCTCTGTGCCAAAAATAGTCCTACCTATGCAAGATTTTGACAAAGCCTACAATTGTCTTGAAATTCACACACTCATACTTTTTGGGAAGGATTCTGAGTGATTCACTAATCTATCAATGGATTTAGCAAGTCTAGAAGCCATATGGCATAAAAGTTGACCATATTTAAAACCTTACTAAATGTTTTCATTTCCAATTTGTCAAACCATATCATGTCATTATGTTTATGAGAAAATATCCTTGGTAATTTATAAATACCCTTTTAATTATTTAGCCCTAGCATCATAATTTTATTATTTCTATCAATGTTTCACTAAGTATCCTTGTTTAGATGGAATTCCTAGGTCTCTCTTTGCCTCTCTAGATATTCCTACCATAGCTTATCACACCCATTGTGTAACTACTTGAAAATATAACCAACTTGAGAGAGATTTATTTTTACACTTGCTAGGGATTTACATATCCCCACCCTCCATAAAACATTCTATGAAGTTTTCTAATGACTTAGTACCTTATTATTAAGTTGTCTATCAAATCTCTGTGATGATCCAACTTATCTCTTTTAATCCATCAAAAGGGTACACCCATACCTACACCATACATAAGTCCATCTATGTAGGTGCACTAAGCGTAATACTAATAAGCTATCTATATCATCTCCATGATGAGCTAACTTATTCCCTTTTAGTTTGTCAAAAGGATATGCCCATCCCTACAACATACATAAGTATGTCTATGTAGGTGCCCTAAGTGCAATGCAAATAAATTATTCATATCATCTCCATGATGAGCTAACTTTACCATCAATCAATCCCAGTTATAGATGATTAATTTACTCTAAACCTAATTGTTGACTTCATGAATCAACCTAAGTTTAGGTCTTAGAAGAGAGTTTTGATACAAGGGTATTCAAATTTTTTGCCAAAAGAGATCCCATAATCCCTTAGATTACTCTATCTCTCTCCATCTATCTCTCTCTATGCTTATAATCCATAAGCATAAACATTAACATTAACAGATGTCATTTTCTAATCATATAAGATTCATCATAGTAAGGACTATTCAAGAATATAAAATGCATATATCACTACCTTCTCATAACTAGGTAACTTCTTCCTTTCTTTGATTTAATAATTACAATTATCATGAATAACACTAGTTTTAATTCAATAAAACTCTTACCAAAATCTTATCCATGATCTATGAATTACAATAAACCTCCCATTTTATTGAAGAGCAAACATAACCTCAATAACTAAATCTAGGAAGCAGTAAATGCAAGATCAAAAGATGAAGATATTCGATACACACATAACACATCATATATCCTGGGAAACCCTTACAGGAAAAACCTAGCTTTGAAACATCATTTTTATTGCATAAATTTTGTTGTCTTCAATACAACAAGAAATTCTATAATTCCTTTTTCCAAAACATCAATACTAAAAGGAATATATAATAATTCCATAATTTTTATGTTCCCAAATTATGAATTGTTCTTTTAATTCTCATTACAAAATCAATGAGGGAACCCCATAATTCCCTTGAATGAATTCCACATTCATTCTTCTAAAGATGATTTCTTCCTTCTAATAACATTTAAATGAATAACTTATTTTTAAAGGTTTAATGTATCCATAACATCAATACCAATATAAATACATAAGAATCCCATTTTTTTTTAATTAATCAAAAGTCCATACTTTCAACTAATCAAAATACCCATAATATTTCAATTAATAAAATAGTATTTCATTCAATTAAATCAAATAGCCATTATTTCAATCTTCTAATTAATCAAAAGGTATTTTACCCCACTATCAAGATGACCCTAGTTGAACCTAACACCCTGAAAATGGATCATGATGTTGAAGTGTTTTTCAAGAACCATGGCTTCATGGCCTTTCTAGGAAAATTTAGCGATGTTGATGATGAAGTTACCTAGGACTTCATCAACTCTTGGAATGATGGACAAGTAGTTATTAAAGGATTGAAATTCAATTTCACTATAACCTTAATTTCTGAGATAAAAGGGCTTCCTAACGATGGTTTCAACCTCCATTGGGACAACCAAACCATCCAAGAAGAATTGAAACATTTCACAGACAAAGGAAAGAAACCAGTAAGAGATTAAAGGGAAATTATCAGAAAAGAGTTGCTGGATCCATGGAATAGAGTTTTAATTCCTGTGATGAGTATTGTATAGTGGATAAGGTTGACGAGCCGCTTAGAAGTTTTCATTTGGTGTTCCTAACACATCTTAGGTATGTCAAAGACATTAATGTACTTGGATATTTTAGAATATCTATTGAGGTCTCTATTGAGGGAGTTAGAAAGTGGTCCACTCCTCATGTCAAGCATCAAGCTCTTTTCCTTATTTTGTACAAACACATGTTACAAAAATTTGTGTCCAATGTGTCTTTCAATGATAATATCTCAATATTTAAAGAATAGGAGAATATGTCAATCTATAAATTGATGAATAGTTGTAGCTCTAGCAACCGACACTGCTCTCCTAGATCCTCAACTTTAAAAATAAAGAGTATAGATAAAATCATGGAACGCTTTGAAAATTTGTCCACTATAATTGAGAGCTCTGATCTTGAAATTGATCAACCTCTGAAGGATACCAAGTTTATGTATAGAGTCAAACGTGATCCTTTAGCAATTTTGACTAAAATACTAGAAAATATTTATGAAACCCATTATAAGACCAATATAAGCCTACAACACGTAATTTGTGTGTCTAAGGCGATAACTGCTAGCCACAATGACTCTTTTAAAGCTATCAATCATGGAGAAGGAAGCTCAAAGAAAATTATAGATTAACCCTCTTGGGCATCATAATTTTGTTTCTTCTCTGTTGCAAACGACTTGGTTTGGTTTTCTCTTTCTTGTTGTGTGGTTTGTCTTAGGTTTTGGTTCTTTGTCTTTTCCTATTTATGATTTCCTTATTAGTTGTTTCTTGTGGTGAAAACATTTCTTTTCATCCCTTGTTCGTCTTGTAAAAAGTTTAGGGACCCTTTCAAAACCCTTTCCACTAATAAAAAAGACATAATTTCACTCTTTTAATTAATCAAAAGGACCCAGGTGTTGTAGGTGAGTTGGAGAGGAGAGGGCAATCCTACAAGGGAGGTCCCAGGTTCGAATCTCCACCCTATCGAAAAGTTGAATTGGGTACCCAAAATCCAATTGATAGTGTTTGTGCAAGCAAGGCTGAGCATGACTTCCAGGTGACTTTAACGATGTAGAACCCCTTGGTTGGGGTCTCTCAGACCAAGGCGGCCCCGCAAGGGGTTTTTTTCTTAAAAACATAATCAAAAGGTATTTCTTTCAATTAAATAAAATAGCCATAATTTCAATCTTCTAATTAATCAAAAGGTCCTTCCAATTAAACAATCAAAATCTCATTCTTTCAATTAATCAATCAAAATATCATTCCTTCAATTAATCAATCAAAATCTCATTCTTTCAATCAATCAATCAAAATATCATTCCTTCAATTAATCAATCAACATCTCATTCATTCAATTCATCAAAAGGTATTTCTTTCAATTATTTCACTCTTTTAATTAGTCAAAAGGTATTTCTTTCATTTAAATAAAATAGCCATTATATATAGTTTTAATTAATCAAAAGCCCATACTTTCAACTAGTCAAAATTCTCATAATATTTCAATTAATCAAACAGTCTTTCATTCAATTAAATACCCATAATTCATTCTTCTAATTAATAAAAAATCCATACTTTCAACTAATCAAAATACCCATAATCTTTCAATTAATCAAAATAGTCTTTCATTCAATTAAATAAAAAGGTCATTAAGTTAATTAAACCAATTAATAAAAATAGTCCTTTGTTCAATTAAATAAAAAAGGTAATTATTTTAATTAAATCAGTTAATCAAAAATAGTCTTTCATTTGATTAAATAAAAATGGTCCTTATTTTAATTAAATCAATTTAATTCAATTAAATAAAAAAGGTCATTCTTGTAATTAAATCAATTAATCAAAATATTATCTCATTTGATTAAATAAAAAAGGTCATTCTTTTAATTAAATACATTAATAAAAGGGACCTGGAAAATGGTATGGTGTTTTAATGATCAACATTCTGGAGGCTAAAAGAATGTGGAAGGTTGAATGTTAAGTTGATATTTGGAGTATCAAGAGTGAAGAAGCATGGAAGGCTGGGTTGGATGAAGGAGCATCGAATTCTGGGTTGGCTGAAGGAGCTTCAATAGAAGGTTGAGATGTTGGATGGAAAGTTGGGATGGTTGAAGGAATGTGGAAGACCAATAAGGCTGAAGGAGCATGGAAGGCTAGGATGGATGAAGAAGTTGTAGCAAAAGGTTGGAATGTTGAGTGGAAGGTTGGGAAGGTTGAAGGACCATGGAAGGCTGCTTAGGTTGAAGAAGCATGGAAGGCTTATTTAAGACTAGATCAACTAAGGGAACCACAACAGAGGGTTAAGTTGTTGAGTGTAGTGCAAAAATAGGTTGGGTTGTTGGGTGGAAGGCTGGGTCAACTAAAATCACCTACTTTTATCTTTGGTATAACTATGGGTTTGGAATCCATAGGTATAGGGGTGGTTTTTCCACATCTTTACAATAAAAATGTGTGAAGCATTAGTTTTTTTTTCTAAAAAATATCTCATATTTTAGGAGCCATATCCTCACAAAAAGTTATCCGTTTTAGCTTATTCTTGGACCAATTTGTAAAGAATTTGAATAGATCTAAAATGAGTGGTCATATGCAAGAATACAAGCAATATTAAGGGAGATTCAACCATTTGGAACAAGGGTAGTGATAATTTTTCAAGTCATGAAAAACAAAATTGCAAATATTTGTTAGTTAGGGTTTGAATGATGGGAAGAGTAATGAAGGTCTAGGACTTCAGTGAGAAAGAAAACTAGCAATCCATATTTGGTAAAGTAAACTATGATAGTGTGATACTTTGGAAATATTACTCTACTAATAGATAGTAGAGGTGAATTTTTGATGTTGTGAAGGCTTCTATAGGAAAATTTCAAGAAAGATGCTAAATTTTGGAATAATTGTATTCATATAGAAAATTGAAAAGATCTAGAAAATGAAAATCAAGATTTTAGTTGTATCCACTTGATGTAGCTAAGATGGAGAGGGTAGGGCAACCCTCCAAGGGAGGTCCCTGGTTCAAATCTCCACCCTACCAAACACACATTGGGTACCCAAAATCCAGTTGATAATGTTGGTGCGGTTAGGACCGAGCGTGACTCCTAGGTGATTTTGATGGTGTAGAACCCCTTAGTCATGGATTCTTAGACTAAGGTGGCCCCACAAGGGGTTTTTCACTAAATTTAAAAATAAAATCAAGAATTCAGACATTGTATGTAAAATGATGTAGGTTTCTAGCTATAGCATCTCAATTGAGATGAGAAGTGTATTTATTTATAAAATCTTAAGATCTAAAGGAGAGAGTTGTAATTTGTCAAGGGTGGGGGATCTGAGAACAACCCCTTATTATTTAGTAAAAAAAAACAATTAATCAAAATAGTATTTCATTCAATTAAATAAAAAGGATCATTATTTTAATTAAATAAATTAATCAAAAGTCTTTCATTCTATTAGATTTAAAAAATGTTATTCTTTTAATTAAATAAAAAATCCATAATGGTTATTTAAGAAATAATACAAAAGGTTGGTTAACTAGAATCAAATTGTCAATGTAGTGAATTGAGTCAACTAATTCAAACCATAATTCATGGATCAAACTAGGTCAACACTATCAAATAACCACACTCAAGTGGGTCAAACTATGACCACAACTAGTGCTCTAGCCTTCACCAAGCGGTGGCTTTTTTGACCACCACTTGGTGGTCATTAGCATAGAGGTGAATTCACCCTTTTATGGTGCTAAGGTGATCCCACATAGGGTGTATGGGACTAAATCCACACCATTATTTTAAAAGGTGTTAATCAACCCTCAAACAACTAAGCACTCACAAACAACAAACCAACACCATAGAACCATGTGGATACCAACAAGCAAATCAAAAAGCAAGATGAATAGTTAACAATTGAGCACAAACAATCGTAAGATAAAGTCATGTATCAACCAAAGATAAAGTTTCACTCAATGATCAATTGAACAACAACTAATTATATGGAAACAATAGGTATCAAATAACTTGCCACGTGGCCACAAATGAGAACCTCCTACTAGCTTGGGTGGTCCTCGCTCGGTGGTGTCCTTGACCACTGAGTGGTGATCACATCGCTAAGGAAGCATTATCCCCTATAAGACCCACTCAAAACCCCCACATATCCCTTGTGGGATATTAGTGGGAAATACTGAGTAGCCTTCCCTTTTTTTGCACCCTACCAAGTGTAGAGATGCCATGTTGTAGCATCATGCCTTAGTGGCAGGGTTTTAATTAAACATAAAATCTAAGGTTTAACCTTAGGAAGAATGCACTTGGTGGTGACAAAAAAAAAATTCCTCCTTCACCATTTCTCCCTAGCAAAAAACACAGGGAAGAATAAAGGTTTAAGAGATATTAAAAAACAACCTTAGGAAAAAGAGGGGCAGCTTAAATAATCAAACATTGTTAGGATCCTACTATAAAATAAACTCAAATAAACACACTCTCACACAATTTCTTGGAAATAAACTCACATAAACATCATATTAATAAGTAGAACAAAATACACATTATAACAAAAATTTGCATAAAGGAACAATCTCACAATAAGATAGAATCGCAGGCCTCTTCGAGGGGGCAACCTCCTTCAACACTTCATTAATTTGCAAAAATATGAATACATTGGTGCTTTATCGAGTATTTAAAGAGTTCCCTTCCATGGTTGGCTTACATGCAAAATTCCACCTAGATTACATGCATAAAGCCACCCAAATTACATGCATAGTGCCACTCGAATTACAAGCACAATGCCACTCGAATTACATGCACAAGACCACCTTACATAACCTATCTACCATGTGTTACATAGAAAGGGTGCCATTTGTCATAGGCACTATATAAGCTAAAACTTAGAACATTACAAAATATTAATTATGGGTACTACCCACATTATTTAGAAATTATTACATCATAGAAGTTATTACATTAAGGGTTAGGATGGGATCCTAACATGTCCTTCCCCTTGAAGAAGCTTTGTCCTCAAAGCTGAAATGAGGAAACTGTTGCTAGATTTGGTGGAGAGATTCCCATGTAGCATCTTTAGGTTGAAGCCCATGCCACTGAACCAAGATCTCTGTAATTGTACGGTTGTGAAGGTATGATTCCGATGATCCAAAAACTGTTCAAGTTCAAGTAATATGGAGCCTTCTTCATCCAATTCAGGAAGTGTGGATTGAAATTGTACCTATGTGCCCACAACTTTCTTGAGAACAAAAACATGAAAAACCAGATGAATCTTGGAAGTAGGTGGGAGCACCAATTTGTAAGTTGTGGGGCCAATCCTTTGTAGAAACTGGTAAGGACCATAGAATTTTACAGCAAGCTTCTGGCACCTGTGAATTTGTAGGGATGATTGTTTGTACGGCTGCAAGCGAAGGAAGACCATATCACCTACATCAAAACTATGCTCAAAACAATGTTGATCAACTTGTTGGCACATCCGATTCTAGGCCATGTTCAAATTCTACTTAAGTTGGCGAAGGACCTCGGTGTGTTGACTCAAAGTGTTGTCGATGGCCTGGACCTTGGAGCTACTAGTAATGTAAGAGGAAGGCATAGGTGGAAGGTACCCATAGACTAATTCAAATGGTGTGAGTTTGGTTGTGGTATGATAGGAAGTTTTGTACCACCATTCGGCCAAGGATAGTCATTTGGCCCATTAAGTGGGATGATCTCAGACAAAGTAGTGAAGGTAGGTTTCCAAGAATTTATTAACAAATTCTGTTTGACCATCTGTTTGTGGATGGTAGGCTAAAATTCATTTTGATTTGAACCCCTTGCAACTTAAACAACTCTTGCCAGAGATAATTAGTGAAGGTGGGATCACGATCAGATACAATGGAGGTGGGCATGCCATGAAGGCAAAAGATGGAGTCAAGAAAAAATTGTTCAATAATGGATGCTGTATAAGGATGGGCAAGGGCACAAAAGTGAGCATATTTTTAAAGGTGGTCCACTACCACAAAAATAATTGACTTACCTCCAGATTTAGGGAGCCCTTCTATAAAGTCCATGGAAATGTCGGTCCAAACCTGATCCAAGATAGGCAATGGCTGAAGAGTGCCCGAAGAGCGCACTGTTTCACCTTTCATCCTTTGACATGTGTCACAAGCAGCAACAAAAGAGCGGATGTCCTATTTCATACCTTTCCAAAAGAAGGTACGCTTGAGTCGCTCATATGTTTTAAGGAACCCTGAATGGCCTGCAGAGGGAGTGGCATGCAATTCCTTCATGAGGAGCTCTCGAAGTGGGGACTTATGAGGTAGAACTAGGCATTGATGGTAGTGAAGATCATGGCCATTCTAATTATATCCTGGTGAAAAATCTGGATCATCCATTAGTGAGGCTATCAAAGCTGACAAATCTGCATCCTGACATGCTTCTTGATGCAAGGAATCAATCCATTGGGGAAATGGTGCTGAGATGGCACACAACATACTTACGATCTCCATTTGACGAGAAAGAGAATCATCCATAATATTCTCCTTCCATTTTTGTAGGTGATATCATAATCATAGCCCATGAGTTTAGACACCCACTTTTTTTGGTCAAGCATGGCAACTCTTTGTTACAGAAAATATTTAAGACTTTGATGGTCAGTTTTGATGAAGTGACACCCAATGAGCTAAGGTCACCAATGTGTGACTGCATATAATATGGCTAACATTTCCTTAGCATATGTGGATTTCCCTAGATTACGATCAGAGAGTGCCTTTCTAGTAAAAGCCACAGGTCATCCTTATTGCATCAATACTGCCCCAATACCATGACCAGAAGCATCACTTTCAATGAAAAATGGTTTAGAGAAATTTGGCATGGCTAAGATGAGAGTGGTGGTCATAGCATGCTTAAGTTCAATGAAGGCTTGGTCAGCAGGCCCTGTCCAAGTGAAGGAATCATTTTTCAACATGGAGGTGAGGGGAGCAGCTATCTTCCCATAATTGCAGACAAATTTGCGATAATAGCCTGTAAGCCCTAAAAATCCTTGAAGTCCCTTGAGGGTGTGAGGTTTCAACCACTATTGAACTGCTTGGATGTTCTTAGGGTCAACCTTAACTCCATCATGTGAGACAATGTGTCCCAAATACTCTAATTCAATAAGGCCAAAGGAACACTTGGACCTTTTAACAAAAAGGTTATGGGTGACCAACAACTGTAAAGTTTGATCCACATGATTGAGGTGCTCTTCCCATGTGTGGCTATAAATCAAGATGTCATTGAAGAACATTGTTAGTCTCACAATGACACTGAGAGGGGGGTGAATCAGTGTAGCTCTTTAAAACTTAAATCTTAAACTCTTAAAGCCGAAACAATGAGAACTTAAAACCAAATAAAGCAAATATAACAAGAGAGCATCACACAACACAAGATGTACCGAGGTTCACCGATTTGGCTACTCCTCAAAAATTGACTGTTTGGACTCCCATCCAAATCCAGCCTTTGCAAAGCAACAACTTTACAATCAATTTACCAACACCCACTGGAAGGAGCACCAACCCCTGATTTATCTGCACCAATAGAAAGGAGCACCAACCCCTGATTTATCTACACCAATAGAAAGGAGCACCAACCCCTGATTTATCTGCACCAACAGAAAGGAGCACCAACCCATGATTTACCAGCACCAACTGGAAGGAGCACCAACCCCTGATTTATCTGCACAAATAGAAAGGAGCACCAACCCCTGATTTATCTACACCAACTGGAAGGAGCACCAACCCCTGATTTACTAGCACCAACTGGAAGGAGCACCAACCCCTGATTTATCTGCACCAACAGAAAGGAGCACCAACCCCTGATTTATCTGCACCAACAGAAAGGAGCACCAACCCCTGATTTACCAGCACCAACTAGAAGGAGCACCAACCCTTGATTTATCTACACCAACAGAAAGGAGCACCAACCCCTGATTTACCAACACCAACTGGAAGGAGCACCAACCCCTGATGCCAAGCACCAACTTGGACTTCAATTTTGAAACTAGAAGATTGACATATAAATGCCTTCACTTTTACAAGACCCTGACTGGTCTATTGCTTACTCAACATCGCCCACAATTCACAAAACACACACCCTTCTCGCTCGCCTCTCGCTCTCCTCTCGCGCACTTCATCGAATAAAATCCCCAATTAAATTCTCCAAGCAACACTCCTTTTATAACCATCCTTTCTCTTTGTAACTCCAGTTGTAACTCCTTTCATATTCTCATACGCCACTTGTCAATTGTAACACCTTCTTTCATATTCTCATCTGCCACTTGTCAATTGTAACTCCTTTATGTAACTCCTTTTGTATATATTTAGAAGGCATTTCGTCAAACACGTCACATGCAAATAATTGACACCATATTCTCCTACCATGACTATTCATTTTCTCGGTCATGACTATTCGTTTTCTCCTTCATGACTGTTCATTTTCTCGGTCATGACTATTCATTTTCTCCTTCATGACTGTTTGTTTTCTCCTTGCATGACTGTTCGTTTTCTCTTTGCATGTCTATTCATTTTCTCTTTGCATGTCTGTTCATTTTATTTTTCGATGACTATTCGTTTTCTCCTTCATGACTGTTCATTTTCTTTTTCCTTATGCATGCATGTGTTTTGGTTTCCAAAAAATAAATGGCTTTTCATTTCTATTTTGAGGCCCTTCTTGAGTCACAAAAATGCGACATGTCGCGATATCATGACACTTTTGTTTCTCTGCCTGCCTAGCCTTTTTGAGTCACAAAAATGCGACATGTCGTGATATCGCGACACTTTTGTTTCTTTGCCTGCCTGCCCTTTTTGAGTCGTGAAAATGCGACATGTCACGATATCGTGACACTTTTTCTTTCTCTACCTGCCTACCCTTTTTGAGTCACAAAAATGCGACATGTCGCGATATCGCGACACTTTTTCTTTCTCTGCCTGCCTGCTCTTTTTGAGTCGCGAAAATGCGACATGTCGCGATATCGCGACACTTTTTCTTTCTCTACCTGGCTACCCTTTTTGAGTCGCGAAAATGCGACATGTCGCGATATCGTGACACTTTTTCTTTCTTGCTCTTTCTCTTTGCATTGGCCCGCGAAAATACAACATGTCGCGATATCGCGACACTTTTTTCTCCTTGCTCTTTCTCTTTGCTTTGGCCCGCGAAAATACAACATGTCGCGATATCGTGACACTTTTTCCTCCTTGCATTTTCTCTTTGCTTTGGCCACGAAAATGCAACATGTCGCGATATCGCGACACTTTTTCCTCCTTGCTTTTTCGCTTCTCTTTTGGCCGCGAAAATGCAACATGTCGCGATATCGCGACACTTTTTCCTCTTTGCTTTTTCGCTTCTCTTTTGGCCATGAAAATGCAACATGTCGCGATATCATGACACTTTTTCCTCTTTGCTTTTTCGCTTCTCTTTTGGCCACGAAAATGCAACATGTCGCGATATCGCGACACTTTTTCCTCTTTGCTTTTTCGCTTCTCTTTTGGCCGCGAAAATGCAACATGTCACGATATCGCGACACTTTTTCCTCTTTGCTTTTTCGCTTCTCTTTTGGCCACGAAAATGCAACATGTCGCGATATCGTGACACTTTTTTCTCGATGCGGTGTTTTGCTTTTTCTTTGATCTTTAGCATATGGGCCACTTCGGTCTTCTTGGACAACCTGTAACAACTTCACCCAAACATCAAAAACATCCTCATAAGCATTTAACATCACTGTACATACTCTGAATAACCTCTGAACTCCTATCCACTGCATCAACCGATCTATCTGACTGTGTTGACAACAATGACAATACTGTTGCTGCACCTTGCTCAACAATCTCCCCCTTTGGAATTGTTGGCAACACACGTGCAATTTCCTGTAACTCTTCTCCCCCTTTGACAACAATATCAAAGGGCTGCTGCAGACTCCCCCTGAGTCCATGCACAACATTCTCGAGGCAAAAATTATTACACTTAGCAAAAATCACAAACATGAGCAAAAAGATAAACAAATACACAAATGCTCCCCCTGAGAATGTGGTCCCGATAGCTAGTCAATTCTTGGGAAGCGTGACCACTCCCAATTTATTGCGAAGGTACTCAAAGACTTCCTTGGGCAATGGTTTTGTGAAGATATCCGCTACTTGCTCTGTTGTTGGAACAAAATCCAATTTAACCTCACCTTCCGCAACTTTCTCCTTCAAAAAGTGATACCGGATAGCAATATGTTTTGTGCGAGAATGCATAACCGGATTCTTTGAGATGTTAATGGCACTGGTGTTATCACACTTAACTAAAATTGGCTCACTTAAGTTAATACCAAGATCTTTCAGGGTTTGTTTCATCCATAATACCTGCGTACAACACGCTGTCGCTGCAATATATTCTGCCTCTGCTATAGATAAGGAGACTGACTCTTGTTTCTTACTGTGCCACGTGACCAACCTGTCTCCAAGATAGAATGCACCTCCACTGGTACTCTTTCTGTCATCTACACATCCTTGCTCAACTTGCAACCTGTCGTCATGGGAGTGCTAACTGGCTTACAATCCTCCATTGTGAACTTTTTTAGCATCTCTTTCACTAAACCAAATTATCAAAACTGTTATAATCCATAACTTTGAACAATGGCAGTAAGAACCATCAAAAGTACAACACTAACATATAGCAATACTACCAATGGTGACAACTCTCAATTTAATCACCACCCTTCATGGTACCTCCACAAACAACTACATGAACTGAAACACACTTTGACAACTATATGACAACTTCCCCTGCCTACTTGCCTTTCATCCTCAGATAACCAAACAAATACATAGGAGCATTAAAATAAACTTTAAGATTGCTCCCCCTGAGGATGTGCTACCTGGAGTTGCTTAGTGCAATAGAGGAGTAGTCTCCTTCAGTCCAAGGAGACACGATTTCCTTTCCTCTTTCTTTCTCCACTCTGGTTTGATTACAGTTTTGGGCTCTTGTTTTGAATTTTCTTTTTTAGTAGCTTGTGCATGCTTTTCGGGAAATTTTCTATTTTGTCTCATTCCATTTGGTTGAAATTTTCTTCCCTGAAATTGATTTGATGCAAATGTACTTCGACAATTTCTTGCAATGTGCCCAAAATTATGACAGTTATAACATTCTACTGCATAATCCATCAAAGGTGAAAAAACATTTCTATTGGGTGGTTGTCTCTTGTGCATCCTTGATGGATGATTATTTTCCTTTCTTTGATGCACATGATTTCTTCCCTGTCTATGTTGCATTCTTTGCGTCTGATGAAATCTATTGTCTTGCCTTAGATTAGATACAAAAGTTCTTGGACAAAACCTTGCTATGTGCCCATGACCATTACATTTAAAACATTGCACATGGTGTTCAACCGGAATAACAGATGTATTTCTACCAGCATAACTCTTTGATCTATTATTCAATCCACAATAAATTGCCTTGTGACCATAATGGTTGCATCTAAAACAATAGCCATTAAAAGCATTATTATGAATAAAGTGAGAGTGATAGAACCTCTTTTGTTGTGGTTGCTTTGCTGTAGATCTCCTTTGATATTTTCTTCCTTTTGAAGATTTAGATTCAAGCTTTTCTTGCTTTGATCCTTCAACAATGGACTTCTTCTTCTCTGTAGATTTAGAAGATGAAGGTTGTTCAACTTCACATCCAAGACCAAGCTTACACATGGGGCTTCTTTGTTGCCTTATCATTTTATCTAGCAACTCTGTGCTCTTCTCAAATTTGAGATTTGTATTGGCCTCTTCTAGTTGTTTCCTCAATAAAACAATCTCCTCTTCTTGTTTGCAGCAAACAATCTCTTTCTCATTGATCTGTGACTTGAGAGTTTCTTCAATCCTTTTGGACTCTTCTACTTGTAGCTTTAGATCATTAATAACTTTGTTAGATTCCTCTTCACGTTTGCTACATACATCGCCTTTATCATCCAGGTGTGACTTCAAGGCTTCTTCTATTTTCTTGGCTTTATGAATTTGTAAGAAGAGATCTTCAATATTATCCCCATATTCTTCCAACTTCTTGGATAGTCTTTTGTTATTTTTCCTTTCTATACCCAAATCTTCAAGTGCAGCGATCAACTCACCTTCTAGATATACTTCACCCTCAAGGTTTTCATCACATACTTCAGAATTCACTCCTATCTTTTCTAGTTCAATTTTCTCTTCCACAGGAACTGAAACTGACTGAGATGCCTTATTTGAGGAGGATCTATTCTTCTTACCCATTGCATACTAATCCAAGATCAACCCTAGCTGATTTAGCCTAACAAGGGAAACTGGCTCTGATACCAATTGTTAGTCTCACAATGACATTGAGAGGGGGGGTGAATCAGTGTAGCTCTTTAAAACTTAAATCTTCAACTCTTAAAGCCAAAACAATGAGAACTTAAAACCAAATAAAGCAAATATAACAAGAGAGCATCACACAACACAAGATGTACCGAGGTTCACCGATTTGGCTACTCCTCAAAAATTGATTGTTTGGACTCCCATCCAAATCCAGCCTTTGCAAAGCAACAACTTTACAATCAATTTACCAACACCCACTGGAAGGAGCACCAACCCCTGATTTATCTGCACCAACAGAAAGGAGCACCAACCCTGATTTATCTGCACCAACAGAAAGGAGCACCAACCCCTGATTTATCTACACCAACAGAAAGGAGCACCAACCCCTGATTTACCAGCACCAACTAGAAGGAGCACCAACCCCTGATTTATTTGCACCAATAGAAAGGAGCACCAACCCCTGATTTATCTGCACCAATAGAAAGGAGCACCAACCCCTGATTTACTAGCACCAACTAGAAGGAGCACCAACCCATGATTTATCTGCACCAATAGAAAGGAGCACCAACCCTGATTTATCTGCACCAACAAAAAGGAGCACCAACCCCGATTTACCAACACCAACTGGAAGGAGCACCAACCCCTGATTTATCTGCACCAACAAAAAGGAGCACCAACCCTGATTTACCAGCACCAACTAGAAGGAGCACCAACCCCTGATGCCAAGCACCAACTTGGACTTCAATTCTGAAACTAGAAGATTGACATATAAATGCCTTCACTTTTACAAGACCCTGACTGGTCTATTGCTTACTCAACATCACCCACAATTCACAAAACACACACCCTTCTCGCTCGCCTCTCACGCTCCTCTCGTGCACTTCACCAAATAAAATCCCCAATTAAATTCTCCAAGCAACACTCCTTTTATAACCATCCTTTCTCTTTGTAACTCCAGTTGTAACTCCTTCTTTCATATTCTCATACGCCACTTGTCAATTGTAACACCTTCCATTTCATATTCCCCTCTACCCTTTTGCATTGTAACTCCTTTATGTAACTCCTTTTGTATATATTTAGAAGGCATTTCATCAAACACGTCACATGCAAATAATTGACACCATATTCTCCTACCATGACTGTTCGTTTTCTCGGTCATGACTGTTCGTTTTCTCCTTCATGACTGTTCGTTTTCTCCTTGCATGACTGTTTGTTTTCTCTTTGCATGTCTGTTCATTTTCTCTTTGCATGTCTATTCATTTTCATTTTCGATGACTGCTCATTTTCTCCTTCTTGACTATTCATTTTCTTTTTCATTATGCATGCATGTGTTTTGGTTTCCAAAAATGATTTTTGTTTCTATTTTGAGGCCCTTCTTGAGTCGCGAAAATGCGACATGTCATGATATCGTGACACTTTTGTTTCTCTGCCTACCTGCCTTTTTGAGTCATGAAAATGCGACATGTCGCGATATCGTGACACTTTTGTTTCTCTGCCAACCTGCCCTTTTTGAGTCACGAAAATGCGACATGTCATGATATCGCGACACTTTTTCTTTCTCTGCCTGCTTGCCCTTTTTGAGTCACAAAAATGCGACATGTCGTGATATCGCGACACTTTTTCTTTCTCTGCCTGCCTGCTCTTTTTGAGTCACAAAAATGCGACATGTCGCGATATCGTGACACTTTTTCTTTCTCTTTCTGGCTGCCATTTTTGAGTCACGAAAATGCGACATGTCGCGATATCGTGACACTTTTTCTTTCTTGCTCTTTCTCTTTGCATTGGCCCGTGAAAATACAACATGTCGCGATATCGTGACACTTTTTCTCCTTGCTCTTTCTCTTTGCTTTGGCCCACGAAAATACAACATGTCGCGATATCGCGACACTTTTTCCTCCTTGCATTTTCTCTTTGCTTTGGCCGCGAAAATGCAACATGTCGCGATATCGCGACACTTTTTTCTCCTTGCTTTTTCGCTTCTATTTTGGCCGTAAAAATGCAACATGTCGCGATATCGTGACACTTTTTCCTCTTTGCTTTTTCGCTTCTCTTTTGGCCATGAAAATGCAACATGTCGTGATATCGCGACACTTTTTCCTCTTTGCTTTTTCGCTTCTCTTTTGGCCGTGAAAATGCAACATGTCGCGATATCGCGACACTTTTTCCTCTTTGCTTTTTCGCTTCTCTTTTGGCCGCAAAAATGCAACATGTCGTGATATCGTGACACTTTTTCCTCTTTGCTTTTTCGCTTCTCTTTTGGCCACGAAAATGCAACATGTCGCGATATCGCGACACTTTTTTCTCGATGCGGTGTTTTGCTTTTTCTTTGATCTTTAGCATATGGGCCACTTCGGTCTTCTTGGACAACCTGTAACAACTTCACCCAAACATCAAAAACATCCTCATAAGCATTTAACTTCATTGTACATACTCTGAATAACCTCTGAACTCCTGTCCACTGCATCAACCGATCTATCTGACTATGTTGACAACAATGACAATACTGTTGCTGCACCTTGCTCAACACAAGGATGAACTTTCGTAGAAAGGGCCGAAAGATGTTGTTCATAAGACTGGAATGTAGAAGGAGCATTTGTGAGACCAAATGGAATTACCAAGAATTCATAATGACCTTCATGAGTGCGAAAGGCAGTTTTGGGGATGTCCTCATCCTTGAGCCGGATCTGATGGTAGCCAAAGCAGAGATCAAGCTTGGTGAAATACATGGTCCCGTGTAGTTCATCGAGTAATTCATCAACCACTAGAATAGGAAATTTATCCTTGACTGTAGTCTTGTTGAGTTCCTGGTAGTCAATACATAGGTGCCATGAGCCATCTTTCTTGGGAACAAGTAGGACAGGCGAGGAGTAGGGGCTAGTAATAGGCTGAATGACACCAACCTTGAGTAATTCTTGTACCAATTTTTCCAATTTTGATTTCATGGCATGAGGGTACCTGTATGTCCTAATATTTGGTGGTGCACTACCCAAAAGTAATGGGATAGCATGGTTGTGAGAGCGACGTGGTGGTAATGTAGTGGGTTCTACAAAGACATCATCATGTTTGTGTAGAACCAGTTGTAGGTCTGATGGAATTTCAACCATTAGTGAAGTGGTTGGTTGGATGGAGAAGAGTTGTGCAATGACCCCACATTTTGATTTCTTTAGTACTTTCTCCATACGATTGGAACTAATGAGGTGAGGTGTTCCTACAGGGGGAGCCCTTGAGTAAGTGTGTTTGTCCATTTTGGGAGAATTGCATCTAGAGTTTTGCAAATTTCCAACTAATAGTGCCCAACGTACTCAACCATTGATATCCCAAAACCATATCACATCCTCCCAATTGGAGGGAAAACATGTCCTACTTGAGTTCATAGTCCCTTATCGTGATATTGATATTGTGGTATTTTACTTTACAAGGTAATGTTCCCCCATTGGCTAATATCAAGTGTGGATATAGCAATTTGCCTGCTTAGCAACTCTAGGATCAATGAAGTTGTGTGTGCTGCCTGAATTAATAAGGATGGTAAGACATTGGCCAGTGAAAAATCCCATAAATTTCATGGTTTATGGAGTGGTAATGCCTACAAGAGCATGGACTAAAATCTCTGCCTCAGACCCCTATGTATCTTCTTCCTATGGAGTAGGTGTTTCAGGGGGGTCCTCATCCTCATCAATCTGGTCAGTGTTAGCAGGTTCCTCAACATCTATCAAGAACAGTCTTTTGTTTGCACACTTATGTCCTTTAAATTTTTTTTCATCACAATTATAACATAAGCCTTGGGCATGATGGGCATCCATCTCCTCTATAGTTAGTCTCTTGGGTGTAGTAGGTTTACTATCCACTGAATTTTAGGTTCGAAAAGGAAATGAAGGTTGGTTTGGAGGAAACCATGGGGGGCACCTTTTTTTTGAGAGTTTAGATGCGACCAGATAGGCCAAACTGATAGCTTCCATCATGGAATGAGGTTTCAACATCTTTACTTCAGCTTGGAGATCCCCTTTTAACCCATTGATAAAAAAACTCGTGAAGAACCCTTTTGTCAATCCTCTTGTCTTATTGGCTAATTTTTCAAATTGAGTTTGGTAATCATGGACTGAGGATGTTTGTTGTAGTTTTGTCAAGGCCCATGTGAAGTCCTCATACTCACTAGGCCCAAATTGGGTCAGTAGTTGGTACTCAAATTCCTCCTAAGAGAGACTTGGGTTGGAAGTACATAACCACTAGAACCAGTGTAGAGCCTTAGATTCCAAATTGAAGGAAGCCATCTAAACTCGATGATAAATGGGAACATTATGAAGTCTAAAGAATTGATCAACCCTACATAACCACCCATCAACATCCTTCCCATTAAATCGAGGGAAGTCCAATTTTGGCATTTTAAAGGATGGGTCATGGTCATTCCTTATAGAGTTTTCAGCCTGGTGTTCTATTTTGAGTGGTCCCTTATGTAACTTGCTACCCACATTTATCAGTGTTTCTTCTAAGCGAGTGCTAGTGGCCTCATGATCTAGATGAAGACCTTGGACCTCTTCCCTTATGGATAAAATTGCCAAGTTCAAATTCTCAATGGATTTGGTTAAGAAGTCCATATGTTCTAGCTCTTTTTGATGTCCATGGGTACCCTAGGCCATTTTGGAACCTTTTGTGACTAGTTACTAAAATTAGAATTGGGTTCCAGGACTTACTATTTGTAGTAAGTGTCCAAAAAAGTGCTTGGGTGCTATATATCAAAATGATCAAGTCAAAGAGGTGGTCACAATGAGCTATATCCCACAACACTACTTTTGGGCAACTTAGAATTTTTTTTATTTTTTATATTTTATTTTTTATCTCTTGTTTTTTCGAGTCTAATGATGTTTATAGTTTTTGATTTTGAGCTATAGTGCAAAAGTTGGGTGCTGGAGCACTATCTATAATTGGTCTCTGTTCACTCGCTCACTATTTTTCTCAGCCTGGACAGTATCTCTGACACTACTTACCTCACTAGTTTGAATATCCTCTGTACTGGGTAGGTTACTATTATGACAATTCTATTTTGACACTAAAAACTGTAGTCTTTGACATGACTATGCTGACCTAACTAACCTCGCCATTACTGCCACTGTAAATTTGACTGTTATTCTCCAGACTATCAACTTAACTGTCACCCTCATATTCTATCCCGAATCTATGCAATGTATGTTATTTTTTTGGTAGAGTATTCCTTTCTCATATGCTCAATTTTGGGAATTTAGAATGCAGGTTTACAAACAAGGAGTTTTGGTTTGTGATTTTATTTTAGGTTGAAGTTTTAATAGAACCAAGATATGCTAATTAGAGGAGTATGTAACACCCATAGGCCCTCTATTATACCACAGTGACGAACAATAGTGCTCGGACAAATATTTCAGGCCACTACCCAAGGAGGATTCCACACATACCCTTGAGCACACTATCTACCTCTCTGACAGTACGAGAGGGTAATTGTCTAGGATGCTATGTCCCATGGACTATGGATGATACAAGGCTAATAAGATTCCTACTAGATAAAATTTTGTTAACCCTAGAATGGTCTCCCAATACACTCGAAGATGCGTGGGAGCTCAAGTTCGTGTGCGAGTTCTGTCTAAGGCCTAGGTATTGGAGCTTGATCGCCCCTCACTTCACTAGATGATGTATGGGCTATCTAGCTTAGCCAATAATGACAGATCCTTCATGATATTTTAAAACCCCCGACACAGGGTTTCTACCTACTCAACTAAAAAAGACTATTTTTTTTTGACTGGTATTTATCTTTTTTTTTTGATAATAGTAAAAAAAAATTTACACGAAAATAACAGAGGATTATACCTAACAGGTAAGAATAATTACTATTGTAGCAAAACTTGGCCCTAGAAAGCGCTCTGATACCACTTGTTAGGATCCTACTATAAAATAAACTCAAATAAACACACTCTCACACAATTGCTTGGAAATAAACTCACATAAACATCATATTAATAATTCAAATAAATTACACATTATAACAAAAATTTGCATAAAGGAACAATCTCACAATAAGATATAATCGCAGGCCTCTTAGAGGGGGCAACCTTCTTCAACACTTCATTAATTTGCAAAAAGATGAATACATTGGTGCCTTCTTGGGTATTTAAAGAGTTTCCTTCCATAGTTGGCTTACATGCAAAATGCCACCTAGATTACATGCATAATGCCACCCGAATTACATGCATAGTGCCACTCGAATTACATGCACAATGCCACTCGAATTACATGCTCAAGGCCACCTTACATAACCTATCTACCATGTGTTACATAGAAAGGACGCCATATGTCATAGGCACTATATAAGCTAAAACTTAGAACATCACAAAATATTAATCATGGGTACTACCAACATTATTTAGGAATTATTACATCATGGAAGTTATTACATTAAGGGTTAGGATGAGATCCTAACAAACATCAACCATCCAACTAACTTTTTACAGTGTCATAGTCATGAGCAACTTATAGATAGTTTACACAGGTAATAGATGTCTTAGAAGAGCCATGCACAACTATTGAAATGGCACCTAGTACAATAGAGGTCTGATTGGAGGTTTATATTAGGGATTAAAACCCTTGTTTAATGGTATCTTAATTCTTTATAACAACATACATTACTCTATAACATGGGTGATTTCACTCTTGAAAATAAATTCAATAGGGAGCATAATATAAATATAAACAAGCAAGAAGATTTTCCCTCTATCCATTCAACAAAATAAATCTTTAAACGTAGCTTATGAAAATGGAGGAACTAACCTGATCCTCTAGAATGAACAACCTTCGAAAGCCTTCAAAGTGAAGCTTTTCCATTCCTTCGATTTATCTCAATTTTCCTCCTCGAGCCTCCAAGTTTTTTGCCCCCTCCATAATGGCCTTTCTTCTCATTTTATCGACCTCTTTAACAAAGGGAAAATATCAAAGTCCAACTTGCAAATAAATGCTATCTACCAAAGGTAATTTCTCATCCACTCAAGGTGGAAAATAGGAAAATATTTTAATATAAATTATTATTTTCTAAAATATCTCTCCCACGTTATCCTCTAGAAAGCCCTCATAAAAGATTATTCCCTTTTATATTAATTTGACCCACCATATAATAAATTCTAAATTAAACTATTAAATTTCCACAATATAATTTTAATAAAATATATATAATTCCCTAATTAATTAATTTGATCAAAGGATATTATAATTCCTTAATCAGTTAATTTTCCCAATTAATAAATTCAATACAGGAATATTAGTTCCCTAATTAATTTTCTCAATTAATTAACTCAATCAAAGAATAAATAATTTTCTTTTCTTTGGTACTTCAATCTTGATGGTCGACTTCCTCACCACTTTAGAGAGTACCTAGTCTTGCAAATATGCAAGACATCAATGGTACCATGTTCACAAAATATAACACAATTGCATATAATCAACTAAATGCATCATAAATAATTATTAATCATCATTTATCAATACATAGTCTATCTCTTACAAAGTCTTGCCAAGGTGGGTCATGACACATTGGCAAGTTTATGTGCATGGAGTCACATAAATTCCCTGTTGTGTGGCCATACAAATGCATCTACATTAAAATTTATCTCTCAAGGACCTCATGGATTCTATTGATATTTAGGTTGGCAAGACCCATTTACAACAATGAGTGGTTTATATCAATATTCATACCACTTGTTACCATTGTCAATCCATAGCTCACAAGATAAAATACTACCCTCTTATGGAGGGTTAATTCTCTAGTAGAGGTGTAAATACCTTTGGATATAGTTCAATTTTCCCCTCCTGCTAATGATGGGAAGGAATGAAAATCTGTTAACAAGAATAATGGTAAAGGCAACTAACCACAACCTTCTATGGGAGCTAGTAAATGGAGTCTCAACCAAGCTCTCAGCAAATGAGCTCTTATGTAACAACTACGAAAGGAATTCATATTTCTCATCTTGTACGTACCTCTAGTGGTAATACCCAAAAAATCTCCCCAAATATTCAAGGATCCCATATGGCTAATCCATCAGCTATGTCTGAGTTTGTCTCCTCTAGCAAAATGCACTATCTCTCCACCTAGTTCGCCTAGAGAAGTTCTCTCATAGAACCCTCATCATTATCATAGTATAGCTAGGGAGTCCTTGGGTGTCCCTCTAAAGAAGCAATAACAAATTATTTTTTGTGAAAACCATAATAGGTTTCTCATAAATTCCTTTGAATATTTAGTGGATTTCAAGGACTCTATGATCATCAAAGGAAATATGCTTCTCGATCGTGTCTTGTGAAGTACATGTCTTGGAATATTAAGGGTTTGATAGATCCTGTATGCAAGTACATTATACATTAGGGTCTAGATGCCTTCAAGGTTATATTTGGTAGTATTGATATTATGTGCCTTTAGGAAGTCAAATTCACAAACTTCATTCTATAAAGTACTTTATGTTTTATCTAGCCCTAGAAGACACCTTTCATATTATTCATGACATAGACAAAGGAGGAGCAATCATTTACCTTTTGAAAAACTATCATTATAGAATAATAACTTAGGGATGTGACCCTTCCAATCATTCCATATGGGTTGTGATGGATATTGATGGCCAGATTCTTAATGTGCTCAACATCTATGTGCCTAATTATGCCAGTGATTATTGTGCACTTTGGCAGTGGGTGGCACTCTCTCTTCCCCTTATTGCTTGGTTGCCCCATGGGGAATTAAATATGATTGAATTCCTAAATGACAAGGTGGGTCTTATTCCCATAATGTGGGCCTATGAGGAAAGAGAAGTATGGATTTTAATGAATGAAAAGTTAGGGCTCTCTGACCGTAATAACTACTTTTACCCTCTTCATTCCCTACTAATATATGGTTTATATGGTCTAATAATAAATAGGGCAAGTCATGTATTTAAAATATTAGACAAATCCATGCTCTTAGATTATGATATTTTATCTTTTGATTGGCCCTTGTCTTTTTCTCCCTTTATCTCTATCCACCCCAAGCTCTACTTGTTTGACCATTCTCCCATTCCCTTTTCCATCCTAGTTCTTTTTACCCCCCTCTTTCTTGGTTGCAATTCTACCTTAATACCTCTATTATACACTATCCTATGTTGAGGACCTATGTCATAAAAATTTAGAACTTGGTCCCTATACCAAAAGAGATCTTTGACTAGATTTAATAGTGGAACACTACTATCCAATGTGCTACTAGCTTCCTGTGCTCTCTTGGGCACAATATTGCTAAGCTTTGTTGCCACACCAATGTTGTTATCAAGTGGGAGTTGGAGGTGGCCTCAACAATGTTAGTCTAATTATTTCAATGAGGAGATTCAAAGGCACCTCATGATGGTGAAACACCAGATTCTAATGGTAGATCACTATTATTCTAGAAGGGCATAGATCAAAGTAAGGTTGCACTAGCTCAAAATTAGAGATAGGGTGACTAAGGAGTTCTTTAAGTATTTGCATCCTCATAATAAATTTTTGGGTATTAAATCCCTTAATATTAATGGAGAGCATGTTTTAGAGCTTCCTAGTATTCTCTTCACTTTTTAAGAGTACTACCAGACTATTTTCATGACTCAAGCCTATTCCCCTCAATATGACCAGACTCTTAACTCTTACCTTTCTATTGTCTAGGAGCAGTTTTTGAGTCTTAAAGAGCTACCTATGAAAAGGCCCTCTCTTTGAATGACCTGGAGGTTGCTATTTTTTAGATGATCAATGATAAATACCTTGGTCTTTATGGCTTTCCCTATGATTTTTACAAGTACCTTTAGGACACTATCAGGCCTGATATTCTTAAATTTTATTAGGAGGTATTCTCTAAGGGTTCTTTGGACCCTATTATTAATCATAGGATTATTAAATTTATCCCCAAGGATAGTGATATGGAAATCATCACAAATTGAAGGTCTATTACTCCCCTTAATATTTCCTATAAGATCATCACCAAAGCCCTAGCTTTATGTATTTTCCATATCCTTCTTACTATCATGTGCATAGAGCAAACTGGCTGCATTTAGGGTAGGTTCATTCTTGATAATATTATTGCTATCTATAAAGGCATGGAGTGGGATAAAAATTCCAACAAATGATCCCTATTTATCAAAATTAACTTTGAGAAAGCCTACAACAGAATCAATTGGTCATTCATTTTGGCCATGCTTAAAGCTCTTGGTTTTGGGCCCTCCATTAGTTTTATCGAGATGTTGTACATTGATGCTTTGATCATTTTATCCATTAACAAACATAAATGCTTAGACATTTGGCTCTTTCTATCCATTAGACAGGGTTGTTATTGGTTCTATGCTTGTATGTCCTTGTTGTTAAGGCATTTTTTTATATACTAGCTCATCACTTAGCTCAAGGTTCTATTCGAGGAATTTCTCTCCTTGGAGGCAAGACGTAGTTGATAAATGATCATTTTGTTTATGACTCTTTCCTCACACTTATTGAGGAAGAAGGTGTTATTCAACAAGTGCTTGCCTACTTGGACACTTTTTATCTAGCTTTTGGATCCTTCATTTACTAGAGAAAAACTCAATGTTACAGACAATCTCCTAATATGATGCCCACTAGCCTAGTCAATATTAGAAGAAGATCATCCAAGAGAGGGACATATTTTATTTTTAGGAATTTTTTTTACCTTTAAAAACTCAACACCAAAGTAGTGAAAGTATTTCATTAATAGGGTGGAATAGAAACTGACCTACTAGTCCACCAAGAAGCTATCCCTTGCTATTAAATTTTAAATTTGCTCAAAAGTCCTTGCAACCATCCATGTCTATTATTATTCTTTTTGGATACTATCCAATAACTACTATAATGGTCCTCTTTCGATAATGGTTTGGTATTCCACCATGTTGCCTAAAACTATTATTGTCTTCCCAAAAGCCATGACTTAGCATTCTCAATACCTAGTATAAATCTCGGGATCTTTGTGTTAAGTGGGTCATTAAAGTCCTCAAAGGTAATGAAGCTTGGAATATTCACATAAAACACTATATCAGTGAAGTTTCCCCTTTTGGCCATAAGATATGGATGGGCATGGGGTTCCCTTCCATTCTTGTTGCTATTGTGTCTATCAAAGTGTTGGAATCCTTTGTTATTGGGAACATTTAAAAACCCTACGAGAGTGTTAAGCCTTGGATGATATGGAATGGATAAAACTTATAGAATGACCTCTCCATCAACTAGATGAACCTCTAGTGATCACCTATAATCACCTATTAGGGTTCCTCACTTATGTAGGTTCCTTGGGTTCATGTGCGTAGATTCTTTTGTAAAGGTGTGGAATGCATCATTGATTTCTTTTCTCATCCTACCAGGGATTAAATCCCTTGGGATGAATTCAAATCTAAATTTAGATTTAGTCACTCTAACAAGGATACTTTTGAGGTCATCAAGGCTACTCTCCTTGAATCCATGTTATACAAAATTTCTATGATTTTACAGTGACATTGATGGAAGGACTCGAAGTGGTATCTAGACACTTAACTATGAAATTACAATACCCAATTGGGGTATGGATGGCTCTCTACTTGTCTCTGCATGATCTATAAGCTCAATCAATGATGGAATATCTCCTTCCCTCATCCTATTTGGATACACCTGGGCTCCTTTCTTGGAGCCCAAAATTTCCCTTATTTTCTAGAGTTTTCTCCATCAAGGGGTTATTATTGGTGAGTGTCTCTGGAATTTAGGCATCCTTAAGTCTTCTTACCCTTTTTATCTTTAATTTGAATACTTTTTCCATCATTTTTGGGTTTGTGCTCATGCTCATTTTCTTTGGGAGTGTTTTTTTTTATACCATATTCCTATACCACATTTGAGTGAAAGCATATCATTTTTGGAGAACCCCTACCCTTGCTTGCTATTTTCTTTGAAGCGTGGTACTTTTTTTCTATGTAGGTCATGTTCAGCAAATGGAAATATAGAAATGATTGTATCTTTGGTAAGTGTTATTCCTCTCTAGACATGTTTGCTTTTGAGAAGTCTAATATTATTTTATCTGTGTATTTTTAGATTATAGTTCAGACCAATAAGGTGGCCATGGAGCTCACTCATATTTAGGAGCTTATTAATCAATGGGGAAACACACTATGCATAGTCAGTCGGGTTTCTCTTAAGTATGATACTCTCTAAAGTCGATATAGTTACAAAAAAAATTGTTTCTTACCCCAAACTACACTCCTATCCCAGCTCAAGGTCCCCCTCCTTCTAGAGATAGCCCTAGATACCTAACTATTCCTCCCACTCTCCTAGCTCCTTGACTCAATACTTGGGACAAGTTGAGAGCTTTGATAATTGTTGCCAACGAAGAGTCGATTGTTCGTAGCTAGAAAAATGTTATCGAAACTTCTTCTTTTAGATAAGGGAGGGAATTGAAACCAAAGTCTCTTAATATTATTGTTGGGGGAATCTATCCTAGTGGTGGCTAAAAATAGTTTTGTAAGGCGGTTTTGATTAGTTTTTAGTTTTTTTCTTGGGTTCTTGCTCTTTTATATGATGGCAATTTTTTGGTTGATAGTGTTAGCCACATGATGTGTTTATCCACCTCTTTTTTTTTTTTGTAAAAATGTATTCTATTAATTATTTAATATTTTACATCAATATAGATAGTGTTAGCCACATGGTGTGTTTATCCACCTCCCTTTTTTTCTTTGTAAAAATGTGTTCTATTAATTCTTTAATACAATATCTTATATATAGAAAATATAGCATTTGATTCCTTAATCTTTGTTTTTTCTCTTTTTCTCTCTTTAAATCGTCAAATCTTCTATTTTATACTTTACAATTAAGAAAAAGGCAATTTAAAGCATAATAAAAACACAAAACCCAAGACCTTTGAATTTCAAGTCTTAACAATCTCTTTTATGCCACTCAAGATACTTTACCTTCATGCACTTATTTTTATATTCTATCTTCAAGGTTTCAAAAAAATATTTTATTTATTTATTTTTTATTATTATTAAATATTGCACCACTCTATTTGGAGAGTTAAATCACTCTACAATAGAATCAAATAGATTATTTTTGCTCAACTATTTTCAACAAAAGGTTTAGTGATCATGGACTGAATGTATGACCCTTGGGTAAGATTTTTCGATTACAGAGAGAACTTTTCAAGTAGGTTTTAGGTCACATTAAAAAAATGAAGGCTCTAAAATTGCTTATCATCATGGATTCTCCATTTGATATTTTTGGGTCAAATTAAATTTCAATTATTTTGATGTTAGATTCATTCATTACTATAGTCAAAATAAATAAATAAAATAAAATTAAAGAGGTTTTAAGCTTCCATTCCAAGCAAGGGTTATCACAAAATCATATGGAATGGATCTTGGAAAAATATTTTTAGAGGGCATGTAAATTGCAGAACTATATCAAAGTACCACTAGCTCACAACTGAGCTACCGTTAAGTGTCACTAGTTTGCAACCCAGACACCACTCAATATTACTACCACTAAGTGTCTAGTTTGCAACCAAACCACCACTCAATATTACTACTGCTAAGTGTCTACCAAGCCACCACTGAATATTACTAGCTTGTAGCTTTATCCAATGCCTCAAACATTTATCTAAGGTAAACTAAATGTTACATCTTCTAGTTAAGGGAAGCTAAATTGTTACATATGGTTTTTTTTAGTTAAGTTATCTAATTACTTCTATTTTAAATATATAATTATTAAATAATTTAATTTATGATTTATTTTTTGATGAAAAAGCCATTATATTAATAAAATAATGTTTAATCATACAAAAAAGGGTGGGTGGGATTAGCACACCCCGTAATTTATGATTTTTAAAATATAATAATTTATATTTGTTAATAGTTTAAATGGAGTTTAGCTTTAATTAAAAAAATAAAATTTCCTTAAGGTTAATTTAAAAAAAAATGAAAAATATATTATATTTATAGAAACTGTATTACAAAGTAAAATGAGCTTGATAGAAAATATAGGAGATAAAAAAACCTCCACCAATCCCTCCTGGCTCAAAAATTACCCATCTCTCTATCTTCATGTTGTTTTACTCCGTGGCCTAACTATGATAGATTCATTAGAATCACTAGTTGCTCTTCCTATTCTGCTATCTATTTGTACCATCTATTGTATCCCTTGGATTTTTTGGTACCATCTTATTTGATTTTCCATCTAAGAGTCCACATATTACCCTTCCTCCAGTTCTTTTCCCCATTTTGCTAAATAATTTTCCACTCTATTTCCCTCTCGCTTGATATGTGTAATAAAAACATCTGAAAAAACTTTCAAATATTTTGAACTACTTCCACCTTCCTTCTCTCACCAATTTCCAAAGCCTGAAAGGGTATTATAGGATCCAAGATTCTAGCCCATATATAAGAGTTTGTCTCTATCCATAGTTTATGTAAATATAGATTTGCAACTATCATTGATGCTGACAAGATTGACTGTCCTTCTGCTTCATTATTTATTGTCTCCCTCATACCTTTTTCTCTCTAGTACATTTATTCTCCTTTCCAATTTCGTATGATAATGCTAAAACCAAAATTTCCAAGGTTTTTAGTAGAAGACCCATTTGTGTTTTCCGTCACCCACTCTCTAAGAAGTCTCCACTCTATGTTGTTTGAGGAGATCTCACCTACACATCCAACCCTTAATTGTTTTTCTTTTACAATTATTCCAAAGCTCTATAAAATAGTCACTTCCTCCATTTCTATGTTTGTTTTCTCCTGTAATCTAATAGATAGTGTTTCCATTACCTTACTCATAATCCTCTCCCATACTTGATCCCGTGTTCTATGCTATGATCTAAATATGTGTGCATTTCGTTCTAGCCATAACTACTACCATATTAAGGTAGGTCCCAATTTCCATACCATTTTCATTTTTTGTCTTAAAGTTGCACTATTTACATTTCTTATAAAAGCTTTTGTGGCTCTCAAAATTTTCCCAATGTTGTCTCATATGCCTCAACCAACTGATCCATATATATTTAGCAAAAGAACACCCAAAAAATAGGTGATTCAAGGTCTCCTTTGCTTTTCCACACATAACACATGTGGAAGGCCTGTAGAAACCTCTTTTTCTAAGATTATAAAATGTCAAGCACTTTCTATGGTCAATCAACCATGAGAAAATATAAATTTCTTGCCATCCTTCCTTTTTCCAGACAAATGTCCATGGAAGTGTTACTGGAGTAATCTCATATCCACAAAATACCTTGTACCCTCATTTTCCTTATAGATTCCCAACTTGCTTCCTCCCCATCCAAGCATATCCCTTGTAGAACCATCCTAAATTGGGTGTCTTTGGAGATGTCTCCATAGTTTTTCAGTTAGTTCCTCTATCCCTCTCATTGGCCATTCTCGAGGATATTCCCATTGTAGTAAGTTTGGCACATTTTGATTCCATGATTTCATATAGGAAGAGGCTTTCCAGAACCCTACCTTTTGGAGTATGCTTTCCAAATTTCCATATTTGGTTGAGATTGATTCCATGAATTCTCCCAAAATAGAGCTTCCTTTACATCCCTTAATTTCCAATATAGGTATGGCTTTATTAAATCTTGACCTGCTTCCATTGTTATCCATACTATAGATCCCTCTCCTTTCACTCTATGTCTTGGGATGTCTTTCTTAGCCACTCCTGGGTAATATTTAGCTTGTAAAAATCTACTCCATAAGCCCTCAATAGTTGTAATCCATCTCCAATATAACTTCCCTACTAGTGCCTTGCTACTTTGGGATGTTGATATTATCCCCAATCCTCATTTTTTTGGTTGACATATCTTCTCCCACCCAAATAGTGCTAATTTTTGTTCTTCCCTTGCACCTGACCACAAAAAAATTCTTGTGTTTTTATCAATATCTTTTAAAATTTTCTTTGGAGCCTAAAGTAGAAAAAAATTATAAACTAGGAGAGCTTGTAGCACAAATTTAATCATTATAAGATTTCCTCCCAAGCTTATCCATTTGTGTGTCTAGTTGCTCAACTTAGCTTGAATTTTGTCAGTCAACCCTTTTCACTCCTTGCTTCTTGTTTTATTTGTAGATAGAGGTACTCCTAAATACTGTATGGGTAAAGGAGTTTACATGAAGTTTAACAATTGTATAATTTTGTCTCTCAGCCTCTTCGTTGTATTGAAACAAACTATTTGAGATTTTTTTCCATTAAAAGTTTACCCTATAGCTTGAGTATACCCATTTAAAATTTCTTTTATGTTTCTTACTACTGGGAGATTGAATTGACTAATAAGAGTTGTATCATCCACAAACTGGAGGTGATTTATCTCAATTTGAGAATTGATTTTTAGACCCCTTATCCTCTCCTCTTGTCTCATTTTTTTTAACAGTATCATTAGACTCTCTGCATAAAGGATAAAAAGGTAAGGGAAAAGAGGGTTCCCTTACCTCAATACTCTTCCTGCTATAAACATAGGAGAGGGACTTCCATTTACCAATACTAATAATGATGTAGTTTGTGTACAAGATTTTATCCAATCTCTCCAATTCTCTACAAAGCCCATTTTTTCTAAAATCCTTTGCAAAAAAGACCAGTCTACTCTATCATAGGCTTTATAAAGATCTAATTAGATAAACATATATGGGTCCTTTTTCTTGGACATTGTATCACTTCATGTACCACTACTTTTACATCTAGAATTTGTTTACCTTCAATAAAACCACCTTGCTCACTTGAAATATGGTTTGGTAAAAATGGTTTTAACCTCTTTGCCATAAGTTTTGTTAATATCTTGTATACTACATTACAGAGTGAAATAGGCCTATAATTATCAATTATCGCACTAGGTGGGCCCTTAGGAATTAAAGTGATAAAAGTATGATTCTAGGATTTTAACATTTGCTTACTCTATCTGATTTACTCTAGTGCCTCCACCACTGCTTGGTCCACAATTTCCCTAAATTTTTGATAAAATTCAATGGGGAATCCATCTGGTCCTAGGGTATTTCTTGTTTGCATTTTTTATATGATCTGCGATGTTTCTTACAAAGAAATTTCCTCCATTCACAATTTATTATGTTCTAGTTTGATGAATTGCGGAATTACCTCTAGTATCTTCTACTACCATATTGCATTCAAATTTTAATTGCTACTAAAAAGAGTATGGAAGTACTGATTTGCTATAGTTTTCATTTTACTTCCATTGGTTTTTACTTGACCCATCATATCTGTAAGACATGTAATTCTACTTTTTGTCTTCTAGTTGTTGTTGTCTTATGAAAGAAAGTTGTGTTTTGATATCCCTCCTTAAACCATGTAACTCTGTATTTTTTCCTCCAATATTTCTCTTCTTTTTCCTTCAAATATTCCCCTCTCCTAATAATTTCTGCCTCACATTGCAAGAGATCTTTTGTAATAGTTCCTTGTATTATCTCCTCATCAATCTTCTCCTTCTAATCCTTAATTTCATTATTTTGGATTCTAGTAAGTTCATTCTGGTGTTTACTCCACTCCTTTAGTTGGATCTTAACATATTTTAGTTGTTTGTGAAGTTTGAATTGGGATCTCTCAAATCTTGGTTTCCCTAATTCCCACCACTCCTTTATGTAATCCCCTAAATCCTCATATTTCAGCCACCATAGCTCAAATTTAAAAGTTCTTGCAACTTTATGATTATCTTCTTCTGTGGTAGGCTTACTAGAAAATGATTTGAAGAAAGTCTATCCATGACCCTTGATTGATGCTTGGTATGTAGGTATAGTTCCTATCCTATGAAGAAATGATCCAAGCAAGATTTGATTGTCTCCCCTTCCTTTCTTCTATTTGTCCAGGTCATGGAGCTATCCATAGTTGGGGATATCTATTAGATTCATTTTACATGTTATTTATGAAACAAACCTATCATTTTCCTCCAACATGGATCTACCTCATTTTTATTCCTCTATTCTAAGATTTGTATTGAAGTCTCCTCCCACAATCCATTGGTCCTCCGGGTAGTTGTCTCTAAAAGTATGGATGGCTGCCCATTGATCCCTCTATGCTATGATTGTCTGTGCTCCATAAAAATTAACTATAGTCCAAGTTTTTCCACTTTCCCTATTTTGTACCCGGACCATCAAAACCCCTCTTGTAGAGGTCCCATATCACTAGGAATAGTTGATGATTCTACATAGTAGCCAATCCACCTGATTTTACTTATGTAGATTGAGTAAGGATCTCTCATTTTTTCCATGTCCTTCTATTTATTTTTTGTAAGTCTTCTCCTTGCATTTTGGTTTCCTGTAACAAAACTATTTTTGGACTCATATCTATGATAATATGTTTGACTGCCTTTTGTCTAGGGTGACTATCTAAACTCCTCACATTACAAGTAATTAATATAATTGAGAATTAGGAGAGAAAAAATCAGCCATCGATTTTACCTTTCCATTCTGGCTTAAATCTCTTCCCCGTTCCTCCAACTTTTCCTTGTTTGACTTCCTCCCTATAGATTGGTTCGGTTTTTGTTTCTTCTCCACTTGATGAATCCCTAAAGTATGATTATATTTGTTCTTATTTCCTTCTTTAATCTCTATTTCTTGAGTTAAAACTATCATTTGATCTATTTTCCCGTCTTTAGTCTTCCTCGTGGGTTGAATCTCCTCTTACATGAGAGAGGTTGTGTCTGGTTCTGCTCCTTGCTTATTTTATGACACTAGATTGGAGTATTGTTCCTGATCTACTAGTGTGACTTTCTAGGTATCCTCATCTAATCCTTCCATTTGAAAATCCTCTTCTACTTCCAAGCTTCCCATTTGTTTGAATATCTCATATCTATTGTTTGTTCATCCTGCTTTTTCTCCTTGTCTCTAGTTACTATGCTGATTTATTTTGTTTGACTTTCTGATTACTTTTTGGAAGCCCTCAAAGTCTGTTGGGCCTTTCCCTTCCTTATTATTTACCTTATGTTGAGGATATTGGCCTACCATGTTAATATTTGCTCTTGTCCTCTCTTTTTTAAATTGATGATCCTTAACTGTTGGGCACATTATAGCCAAATATCCATGAGTGTGGCACACCCGACATCTGAATGAAATAGCCTCATAATCCAATTGTTGGCACCAAAAAAAATATCCTTTTTTTAGGTCTATCTCTGTTGGAAGAGGTTTACTGAGGTCCATTTCTACATAAACCTTAGCAAACATTGTTGATCCTCCTAAAATTGTTTCTCTTGATCTACCTTGATAATGATCTAGTAAGTTGCCTATTACCTTGAGTATCTCCTCTTTCCAAAATTCAAGGGGAATGGAAAATAATCTTACCCATATTGGTACCATAGTTGTTTCCAACCTAGCGTTGAATCCCATATTCCATGGTTGTAGGAATAGTCTTGCTCGCTCGTGATGATACGACCCTCCCTCAAATACTTTTTGACGGTCTACCACTGATGTGAACTCTACAAAAAAATACCCATTTGAGAGAGTTAGAATTTTGTATTCTTCTTCCAGATGTGATTGTTTCATTATCTGTGTGTGAAGGAAGTCCACAAATGGTTGGAAAACCACAAATTTACCTATCAGGTTGTGTTTTGTATTATAAATTATATCCTCAACTATTTCTAATACTAGTATTTCATTTGCTTGTGGTAATAATCCATTCACCCTTCCCAGAAGAGAATCCTCATTTTATCACTTATATATGGTGTTTATGATTGTTCTTTCCTATTTTTGACAATCATTGAAGCTATCTTGGGTACCACATTGCTTCTCCCAGTATGTGATTCCTTGTTTTGGAGGATTTCGTATTGAAGCACCTATTTCCCCTATTCTAGACTGTTATCCGTACTATTGAAAAACCCTCCAGCAAGATTGATTCTCTTTGATGTTTTTTTTTGCATAAAAATGTTCTCCAAGACTCTGCCTTAGCCTCTGAAACCCTAGTTCGATTTATTAGACCTCCAGGTTTTGATCTCCTTAAGTTTAATTTTAATTTAATTAAAATAATTATTGACAATTTTGCCACACTAAATTTTGATTCTAAAAATTCCAAGTATGAAAGATAAATGATGTAGTTTTTGGGCTTGTATTTTGTATTTACTATTTTACTATTAACGTTTTTTCTCCCCTCCTTTTTGATTTTGTTAACATAAATAAGAATAATGATTTTGCTGGCAAAAGAAATTAAAGTCGACATTAAGATGATTTCAGAGCAAGGACAAAGAAATAAAAGACGCTTTCACCCCAGGGAAGGGGTAAAAATTATTTTCACCTCTCTCTTGGATGAAATATAGCATTAAGATGTTTTTTCCCAAATGGGAGCGAAGGTAGTGAAAAGCGCTCAGTTTGAAGTGAAGGCAGGATTTTTACAAGTGAAGAAGAAGACAAGTTAAGCACTTTTACCCAATTATGCAGTCAAGGTGATTTCACCCTTTTTTGGGGTGAATTCCTATTTTAATTAATGTATGGGAAAAAACAATCAGTGGGCATTAGTCAAAGTCAATGTCGCCCCAAAAAGGGGTCGCAATTCATTTTTGCCCCTCTTTTGGGTAAAATTTCATTTTAAGGCAATTTTTGAGCAAAAGTATCGAAGAGGCATGGATTGGAGCAAAGACATGTGTTGGTCAAAGTCAAATTATTTCTAAAATAAGCAAGGAATATGGTGAAGGCATTTCCTAAGTGATTTCACCTTGTTTTTAGCAATTTTAATGATTTCGCCCAAGTTGGGGAGAAAGTAATGGAATCACATAATTTCGGAGTGAAAGTAGCAAAAGGGAATCCTCATGCGTAGGTGAAAGTCAAAGTTGCCCCAAATTGGGGTGAAACCTATTTTCGCGCTTCCTTAGGGGTAAAATTCCATTTTTTTCCCCTCAATTCAAGCAAGACAACATTATGGGTCAAAATTCCTAAGAATATGGTTTCAGGGTGAAGTTAATCAAATGAAGGGCAAAACTCCATTTTTGAGTGCAACCGTTAGCAAAGTGAATCACTTTTGCCCTTGATTGTAATGAAAATGATTTTTGTCCTATTGCCTTGGCAAAATAAAAAATTTCATCTTCTTCTCAGCGATGTTTCTTTTCGAAGGTGCCACTGTTGCAAATATTTTTTGGGAAAGATCTGAGATTGATGAAATTTAATTCTTGGGGCAATGGAATCGATATTTCCAAAATTCTTGTTGAAGAGTTGCCTAGATTAAATACTACGTCCTTGATTTTGGTGTGATCCTATTCATTCTCGAGGTGCCCTCCACTAATTTCATCCCTTTTCAAAACAAGTTAATTTTTGTTGGGTCTTCCTAGTAAAATAAAGTTTTAAGGCAAAGTTAAAATAGATATTTAATGCTTGAACTCTTGATTTTTGTGTAACATTATTGTGTTCCAATGCACCGACATCTGGTCATCCATTTTTGCTGATTTCCTAGGCGCACTCCATGAAAGAAGGATCATTGCTTCCTAAAGAATATTCTAATTTGAACATTGCTGCTACCGAGGAGAGAATTGCTCTTGCTGGTCTTTGACTAGCTGATATTTTGTTCTTATTTGAATTTAATTACAGAGGCAAAATTCTCTATAAATACTAAGAATTTTTATGTAAAACAGAGGATAGACATTATTCTAGAAAACACTTTGAGTTCTCTGCATCAATAGAAGTATTATTGGCTTCTGGTTCCTTGAGTAGTCTTGTGTTTGATCACTTTCTGCCTATCATTTATTATGTTCATGTTCATTATTAGCTAACTTTAAATTCTATATCTGAATTTAATTTTTAGTAAGGGAATGAATACTGAAATGCTTCTTGAAGGTTATCTCTGCAAACTATGAATGGTTTCTATGCTTTCCTTTATGTTACATGCTATTCAAAACTTGATTTAAATTTTAGCTGCTAGTTTATCCTCATAGTATCTGATCGGATCATAGCCATATTTCCCATTCCTTTTTGTCATTTCATATCTCTTTTATATTATCCTAAGCTTTAAAATAAATTATATTAGTAAGGGAACCACCCCTCTCTGGATATTGGCCCAAAGGACATCTCTTTTATTTGGTCTTTCAATATTGGTTGGGTCTAGGGTGCACAAATAATATTTTGTACTTAGGCAGATTCATGACCAATAATTTTTGGCATTTTCAATAGGACGAATAGTCTATGTATCAATGAGATGAATAGTCTCCATAGTTTAAGGGAGCCCAAGTTGGTGAATCTTTGGCTTGCTTTTATCTGGCAAAAATTACCACTTATGCCAGTAGTTTTGGTATACTTTGAGTAGTATTAAGATTTTATGTTCACCCTTTTACTATCTGATAAGAACATCTAGTGACTCAGCTCAACCCAGAAGCCTTTGAACGTGAAGTGAATGAATCTTTACTTCATGATCACAAGATAAAAGACCAATAATTTTGAATATCCCTTTGAGTTTTTTTAACTTGACACCCAAGTGTTAGGAGAACATCCTAGGTTAGTCACTCTGACTATTCCATCAATTGTAACATCTTCATAGGTAACTGGTGTGTTTTTTATTTCTTTGAGTCCCTCTAGTATAGCCACTAGATTTCATCCCAAAATAATTCCTCCAATATAAATGGCTTAGAATCCACCATCACATCCACCTCACTAGTTTACAGCATAGAACCATTATAGAGACTTGAATTTGCAAGCACACAACCTGATCCCACAAGTAACATTAAATATTTTTCCTACTTTTGATGGTACCAAGAAGACTACTTATGAGCATGTCCAAGATGTGGCTTCCTTGGCAAAAATCCATAGAATTACAAATGAGGATATCATGGTTATATTTCTCATGCTCTTTCTTAGAGGAAAATTATTGTACTGGTATCGGTCCTTACCACCCACCACTATTTCCACATGGGACCAATTGGAAGAGTTGTTGATAAAAGGTTTCAATGAAAAAGTTGATCCCTTTTCTCTGGTATATGAGTTGTAATGTCCACCCCTTGTATGTGTTTTGAAATGCAAAATATGTTTTTATGTAGGTCTGATATGAGTTGTTTTGGTTTGCTGATATGATGTGTTTTTTCAATGCCAAAATGAATGGTAACAAGCAATAATAATATCTATCTAATTTCCAAATGAAAGGAAAGACAATATGTTGCAATTTGAACACTTTATTGAACTCCAAATAAAAAATATAAAGTTATGATATATTTGTCTTAGACCTGATATATGGAGTTTCAGATTTGAATAAGATTACAAAACAGTGCCAAAGTTGCTCCAATACGATCTCCCAAGCTTGCTTGATGATTCCCTGATGCAAGTGATGATTATAAACCATAATGGATGCTATGAAATGATAGTAATAAGGTCTGAACTAGATTTATCTTTAGAATTTGGATGTCTCTCCAAAAAGCCACGGAGTGATCACCAAACAGTGTTAGGAAGTGAGGAAGCTCTCCATTAAGTTTGATGTATGAATCACCCTTGAATAGCAAATTATGGAGGTCTGATCAGTATTGACATAAGTTGTCTTCAGAATAAGCAACAACATCTCCAACACTCCACTAAAAAGTAGAAAAAAATTCCAACACATGCATCTCCAAAAATATGAAAGTGATATGTCAATTAGGCACTAATATGAGTGAATGAATGACTAATATTGAACTTATCTTCAGACATTAATGGTAGCTCTTTGATGCTTCAAACTCATGAATGATGGTATACAGAATTGCCCGAATTAATGCTAAATTAGTCTTTGATGTCACCCAATGAAATGCCATTGTAATAAGACCCAATGGATGATAAAAGGATCAACTTTTTAAAGTCTGATAAAAACTCTGTGTACTCAAAAAATGGTCTCATAACAGCTCCTTGAATTCCTCTAACAATCAACAAACTTGCCACAATATTCGTTTCTCAAGGAGGCGCTACCAAGGTATGATGTTTCCCTTATGTTATGACATAAAAATAACCCTTCAGCTGTCTAAAATGAGTCTGTTACAATGTTGTATTTAGACTGATTTTCTACCCATCACCCTCAAAATGTGACCAATACAATGCAATAGATCAAATCGCCCATACCATGAGATGCTCCAACTATTGAACACTGAACAATCCACATTAACACTACCCCAAAAAATCAAAATTATGACTTCAAGGAAGGGGCAGCTAGCTGGAAGTTTTGGCCCTCTTTAGAAAATTATTCCTTTCATCATAGATGGCAAATAAGCACTCAAAACAGTCGTTGTTCCAAAGTTAATGTAATGAATAAATACCCATAAAGAGATGAGCCTTAAATATGCAACTATGGAGGGAAGAAAGTAGAGAGGGGAGGGCTCTGGTCCCTCCCCTGCTCCCCCTCCCATGGCTTCTTGTTCCTGCCCAGTCCCTGGCTCAACCCAGGTCATCCCTCCCGAGGAGTGGTTGTTTGCAGATGATCTCCTGGGGGAGATCCTTCTCCACTATCTGCGCCCCTCCCGACCGGCTAGGGTTTCCTTGGTTGTTTTTTTGGATTGGTGCTTCCCAGGGATCCTTGTTTGGTCGGGGATCCCTTCCCTTTTTCCCTCGGGCTTCCCCCTGGGGTTTTTTGCAGGTTATTCACGTGGATCTGGTCCCCTGCGTTTCTCGGTGCGGTGGAGGTGACGGTTTAGGGTTTGGACAGCTTCCCCCTTTTTCTTGTGAATCCTCGGCAGGCTCTGTGCTTGGACATGATTCTTGGTCCCTGCTGTTGGGATCCTCTTCTGTTTTCCCGGGGCGGGTTCCTTATGGTGCAACTCTCTAGTCACTTCCTGATGGGCTGGATCCTCTCTGTGCTGGCTGTCGACTTCCTGCAGGATGGCTCTCGCTGAACGGAATGTTTTCCCGGTGGGTGGCTGGTTTCTCCACAGGGCGGGATCCGCCAAATCCGCCGATTTTCCCGCGAGGCGGGATCCTTTCTTTTCTGCTGGTTTCCCGGATGGCGGGATTTCCCTGTTGCTTCCCACTAGGCGGGACTGTTTGTGGTGGTTTTGATTGCTTCCCGTGAGGTGGGATTTTATTGTAACAGTTTTTCTTTGCTTCTTGTTGGGTGGGATCTTCTTGATGGTGGTTTTTGGCTACTCCCCGCTGGGCGGGATCTCCAAAACTACTTTCTTTCTTATTTGTTTGTTTCCCGCTGAGAGGGATTGTTTCATGCTTACTGTTACCGCTGGGCGAGATTTCTGTTTTGGTGTTCAGTTTCAAGGGATTGATGCCCTAGGCCCATTGCTTATGTAATCAGGTTTTGGGATCCTTGTTAAAACCCACTGTAAATACAAACACTACTTACCAAAAAAAAAATATGCAACTATGAACAAAAATATAGGTCTGAAGCAAAACAACCAGTCAACACTAATGCCTATAAAATTAAATAAATTCCTCTCCCAAGGGTACCAAATTTGTACTTGAAATGATCATTATGCTCCAAGGTTCAATATGCAACAATACCCATAACTATATATCCTTCCAATCTACCAATATGAATAAATATAGAGGCCTGAAGAAAAATTACAGTCATGAATAATCACATGCAAATACCTCTATTTGAGCTCCAATCCTCAATATGAATATGGATTCCTGAATGGTTGAAGAAGAGCAAAAAACCCATGTCTTATTTTTACCCAAAGCTGATCTTCACCAATCAACAAACCCTAAGTTTAAATTAAATCTGAAGCACAATGAGTTAATTGTTGTAGTAACTCCTCTAATTTTCTAGGTATAGTCTTGCACATACGAAACCAATGTTCTCATGGAGGTTGACTCCTCATAAGCTCCAACACTGCATAAATCTGCAATACCCTCAAAAATTTGATCACCAAAACAAGCAAATATCCAATATCCTAAAATGAGTTCAAAACTCCCTTATTTATCTTTGCATTGACTATCTTCTAGAAGCTTCAAGAAGGGGGGAGACGCCACCTTGACCCTTTTCCTAGTGAACTCAACGTTGTTTTAAAACACATGGCCCATTTATAATTTTTAATTATAATTTCCCTTTATAAAATTATTTTATATATATATATTATGCATTAAGGGAAATAAATCATCTAAGGCCAAAAATATCACCCATGACCCAAAAATTTCCAATCTACTGCAGAATTCCATGCTGAAGCTTGAACCAAGATATATTCTCCATGGCATTGAGTCTCTTAGCATAACTCTTCATGACCTATAAGGACTCTAAATAGGTCATCAGGATCATTACCACCAAGTCACTAAAAATGGGGTCATTACAATCTTCCCCCCTTAACATTGCTTGTCCTCAAGCAATGGTAAGGTATACCAGGATCGCAAAACATCCTCTGAAAAATCTCATTGTGCTGATGCTGATCCTCTATGAACTAAATAGCAAATCCATTATGCACTAACTATACATTCTGTTCCTGTATCCCATTCACAACCAATTGGACATGAAGCTCACTCATATTGACACTACACATGCCAAACAACTACATCCAGGGGAATGGTCTGGAAATGTGCCCAATAAGTCCCTCCATTCGATTGAAGGTGACTAAGCAAGGTCCTCCCAAAGTCATTCCTCTCAACACAACCTTCTGACCCTTCACCTTAAAATTTACCTCTAACTTCTAAAAATTGAAGGTGACATCTCCCAAGGTACGTAGCCACTAAATACCAAGGATTAGATCTAAATTCTTTGTGTTGACCACAAAGAAATCATCGCACAAGTCATGGTTTCCTAGCTTAAGCTTCAGCTATGGCACTTTCTTGGTGCATGATATAAAGAATCCATCTACAATTATAACCTTGATTTCATCCACATTCACCATTCCCAATCCTTTGCATACCACAAGCTCCTCGAAAATGAAATTATGTGTGGCCCCTGTGTCAATCAATGTAACCACATGATGCCCCTATAAAACACCTTGTATCCTGATGGATTGTGCTCCCTGTAAGCTACAAATATGTGCAATTGTATTACTTTCCTTGTCCTCATGGTTTGGATATTTTTTGGCTCATCTGTAGCCTCTTCTCCACTGCTCCAAAAATAGATAACTCTTTCTCCCAAGAGTATCATCATGATGGGATCGCACAATCCTTGATTCCATAGGAATTGAAAAGGGGAAACATGTTGAAAACCTACAAAGCAACACCCTCTCACTAGTAACTAAATCATCCTTAAGCTCCTCCTCATGTGGTGTGGGTAATGTATCATAATAAGCTGACCACACAATCTAATTGTGCCCCATCATGGCATATCCATGATGCCACCACTCATAAGCTATCCCATCCAAGTGTAGAGCTACAAACATGATGGCATCATCCTCCAACATTGGGCTCAACTAAAATTAAGTTTCCATCTTCTGGACCCAAGCTCTCGCTGAAGTCTTACCCGAACCATAAAAGTAAGGTACATGTAATTTTTTGATCCTTCTCTACAACTCCATGTTATCATGTGGTGCTCTACCTCTACCTTGAGTCCTTTGTTCATGTCTAACCCTCATCTCCACATACTCCCTAAATGGCATGAGTGCATGATACTCCTCATCCAAAGCTACATACTCACATCTAAACTGATTATGCAATTCAATCAAATCTAGTTCTGGTTCCTCTTCTACATGAGTGGTCTTGGGAAGGAATGTAGGCATCAAAGACCTAGAGGAAGTGGCTCTATCTCTAATAGGTGTGGCCCTATTAGCTAATGATTCTCCATTGTTTCCATTTCCACCGTGGTGATGGTTATTATTCTGATTGTTCATAGTCATCTGCTATGTCATTAGGCCTAAAATTTGTGCCATGGTCTATTGGATCTACTACTGGCCATGTAAAAACATCTGAAACATCTCTCTATCTATATCTCTCTCATTCTTGTTATCCCTTTGTTCAGCCATCCCAACTGACTCACCCAAAAATGAACTGGTAGGAATATCCAACATATGTGAGACTCATTGATCCTCCGATTCAGTATGATACCACTGTATTTTTTGGGTACCTCTCTAATAATTATGATATTCAGTCTTTCTTCTTTCCCTTTCCTGGTATCTCTATTCTCTATCACTCATGTGCTAAAACTCACAAGATGGCAGAGTTGAGCTTGTGCTTTGATACCATTGTAATGTCCACCCCTTGTATGTGTTTTGAAATGCAAAAGACGTTTTTATGTAGGTTTGATATGAGTTGTTTTGGTTTGTTGATATGATGTATTTTTTCAATGCCAAAATGAATGATAATAAGAAACAATAATATCTATCTAATTGCCAAATGAAAGGAAAGACAATATATTGCAATTTGAACACTTTATTGAACTCTAAATCAAAAATATAAAGTTTTGATATATTTGTCTCAAACATGATATATGGAGTTTTAGATTTGAATAAGATTACAAAAAAGTGCCAAAGTTGCTCCAATACGATCTCCCAAACTTGCTTGATGATTCCTCGATGCAAGTGATGATTATAAACCACAATGGATACTATGAAATGATAGTAATCAGGTCTGAACCAGATTTATCTTTAGAATTTGGATGGCTCTCCAAACACCCATGGAGTGATCACCAAACAAAGCATTAGGAAGTGAGGAAGATCTCCACTAAGTTTGATGTCTGAATCACCCTTGAATAGCAAATTATGGAGGTATGATCAATGCTAACATAATTTGTCTTCAGAATAAGCAACAACAGCTCCAACACTCCACTACAAGTAGAAGACAATTCCAACACATGCATCTCAAAAAATATGAAAGTGATATGTCAATTAGGCACTAATATGAGTGAATGAAGGACTGATATTGAATTTATCTTCAAATATTAATGGCAGCCCTTTGATGCTTCAGACTTATGAATAGCCCAAAAATGTTATACAAACTTGCCCGAATTAATGCTAAATTAGTCTTTGATGTCACCCAATGATATGCCATTGTAATAAGACCCAATGGATGATAAAATGATCAACTTTCTAAAGTCTGATCATAAATCTATGTACTCAGAAAATGGTCTCATAATAGCTCCTTGAAGTCCTCTAAAAATCAACAAACTTGCTATAATGTTGGTTTCCCAAGGATGCGCTACCAAGGTATGATGTTTCCCTTATGTTATGACATAAAAATAACCCTTCAGTTGACTGAAATGAGTCTGTTATAGCGTTGTCTTCAGACTGATTTTCTGCCCATCACCCTCAAAATGTGACCAATACAATGTAATAGATCAAATCACCCATACCATGATATGCTCCAGCTATTGAACAATGAACAATTCACATTAACACTACCCACAAACACCAAAATTATGACTTCAAGGAAGGGGCAGCTAGCTGGAAGTTTTGGCCCTCTTTAGAAAATGATTCCCTTCATCATAGATCGTAAATAAGTACTCAAAACGATCGTTGTTCCAAAGGCAATGTAATGAATCAATACCCATAAAGAGATGAGCCATAATCTGCAACTATGAACAAAATTATAGGTCTGAAGAAAAATAACAATCAACCCTAATGCCTACAAAATTAAATAAATTCCTCTCGCAAAGGGTACCAAATTTTTACTTGAAATGATTGTTATGCTTCAAGGTTCAATATGCAACAATACCCATAACTACATATCCTTCCAATATACCAATATGAATAAATATAGAGGTCTGAAGAAAAATTATAGTCATGAATAATCACATGCAAATACCTCTATTTGAGCTCCAATCCTCAATATGAACATGTATTCCTGAATGGCTGAAGAAGAGCAACAAAATCCATGTCTTCTTTTTACCCAAAGTTGATATTCACCAATCAACAAACCCTAAGCTGAAATAAAATCTGAATCACAATGAGTTACTTGTTGTAGTAACTCCTCTAATTGGCTAGGTATGGTCTTGTACATACGAAACCAATTTTCTCATGGAGGTTGACTCCCCACAAGCTCCAACACTACACAAATTTGCAATGCCCTCAGAAATTTGATCACCAAAACAAGAAAATATCCAATATCCTAAAATGAGTTCATAACTCCCTTATTTATCTTTGCATTGACTACCTTCTATAAGCTTCAAGAAGGGGGGACCCTGCCTTGACCCCTTTCCTAGTGAACTCAACATTGTTTTAAAACACATGGCCCCTTTATAATTTTTAATTATAATTTCCCTTTATAAAATTATTTTATAAATATATATATTATGCATAAAGGGAAATAAATCATCTAAGGCCAAAAATATCACCCATAAACCAAAAATGGCCAATCTACTACAGAAGTCCATGCTGGAGCTTGAACCAAGATATATTCTCCATGGAATTGAGTCCCTTAGCATCACTCTACATGACCTACAAGGACTCTAAATAGGTGAACAAGATAATTACCACCAAGTCACTAAAAATGGGGACATTACATGAGTTCATGAATATTCAAAGGCATCCATAAGAGAAAATGGTTGACTTCAATGTCAGGTTCACTCAAACTTGGCAAAGAGTTCTTTATGGTCTCTGATCGACTCCTGAACAAGCCACATTTTACTACCTTTAATCCTTCCACTCTGACATCAACATGTCCATATGGTACTCCAATGTCAACACATTTCCTAATTTGTACTCTTAAGCACAAAAGGTTGAGGTTAATTTTATTGCTATAGGTAAGCTCTCATTAAAAATGACAATACCTATTCTTCCTTATCTCCCATAATATTTGTATTCTAATGCATCTTCGCAGCCTTTTCCAATGTCACCCATGTATCCAGTCCCTTCATGGAATCCAAGTTCATCCTAAATACTGATAGGTTTTGTCCTACAATTGCTTACTCCCTTCATTCCATAGCTACCTTCTCCAGATCTAATCCTAGCATTGCCTCCTCTGCCAGTGTCTCTACGATTACCAACTTTGGTACCTTCAAACCTTGATCCTCGAGCAAAGTTACTACAGGAGATACAATGAATCAAATCTGCAGTAAGGGCAATATCAAATAAAATTGTAGCCATTAAGAAGCAAATTGAGAGAGATTTCAAACCTAGGAGATTTCAACATCCATAGATCACTAGAGAGAAAGAAGCTCCAATCAGCAAGGCACTTGAAATGAATACGGTCATGTTAGCAAATGAAGAAGTTGGCCCATAAAAAAATGTACTAGTGCTCTATCTGCAATGATCCGAATGATGAGAAAACTTGTATGGTTCATCTAAACTATGTGCAGACGTTGGAAGATAGCTCTACTGGTAGCTAAATCAACATGATCATAAAATTCAATCATAATTTTATGGTCCCTTTCGTTCAATAAGTTTTAGTAATTATGAGAGTTGGAAAGAAGTTGGTTATTGTGGACCCAAGTGAGATGGAGCTTTTGAAGCTACTCGCTGGGACAAAGTTGCAAATCAAAATAAAAAAAGTACAAGAAAAGGCACCTGGTGCACCAACCAAATCAAAAGAGTCTATCTAGTTGAAGGACCTCCTACCTACACAAGTAAAGTTATCAACTTCACAACCTTCAGTTGCACAAAAGTAAGATCAAATGAAATAAAAAGTAAAGGAATGACTCAAATACTCGTTCTTGACCAAGTGTCAGAGGGTGGAAGCTATGTAGCAATATCAGAACAAGTATGAAGTTGTTAATGAAGTAAAGGAATCCAGTGCACCCACATACAACATTGTTGAAGAACTAAAGAATATTCCTACCAAGGTTAGTCTTTATGACATGTTGCAATTACTAGGATAGGTTGATCTTTTACAAGAGTCATTGAAGTTTGTGAAAGATAAAAAGAAAAATCCCACCCAAATGATGTTAGCCCAAATATTGATAATTTTTTCCACGAAAAAGAATAGACCACCCCCTTTGTATTTATCTCGTAGGATGGAGGGTTGGATTGTGCATAACTATATGATCTATTATGGTGTTGCAAAAACTATCATGCCAAAGGTATTTTTCAAAGTCATGGGTATGGAATATGCAAGAATTAGCCCATGTGTCTTGTAGTTGGATGGTACCCCTATGAAAATAGTGGATGTCATCAAGGATATCCCCATTGTCCTACATAGTATACCTCAGATCATGATAATTCAAGAGGTAGTTGTAGTTGATTTGGAGCCATATTTTAGTATGTATCTATCAAGAGAATTCACTGCCAAGCTAGGAGGCTACTTTTCTCTGGATTACTCACATTTAGATATTCCTTTCAAAGGGAGAAGAATACAAATTATAATGAGAAGCCTTCTAATTTTCATATAGAGAGGATTGAAGAAGAAGAAAAGTTTGTGAACTCTGTCAACATGGTGACTAAGGAAGTGGAAGAACTTGATTTGATGGAGGAAGCTCTAAATGATCTTCATTTAGAAGATGAGTTTTCAATACTTGATTTTAATGCCATGATGGAAATCAAAATTGGCTGTTACACCATTACCAAGTCAGAAAAAGCTGAAGTGAAGGTGTCTCATGATCAAGATCCTATTTTTAATCAATTATGGAAGTTGTACTTTGACAGCATAAGGTGCAAGAATGGTGTGCGAGCTATAATTGTTCTTATCTCTCCTTCTAGCATGCAAAAGACTTATTCATACCGGTTGACCTAGATTTTTACCAACAACGCTACTGAGTACAAAGTACTTTGCATGGGCTTGAAGAAAGCGGAGAAACTTGGGATTAAATAGTTGCATATTTTTAGATATTTTGAGCTAATCGTCAACCAGGTAACCAATAAGTACATTTTTAAACAACACTACTTGAAGGTATACCACAACAAGGTATGGGAGCTATTTGAGTCTTTAATGGCCTTGAATGTTCAAGCGATCTCATAGGAGCTGAAAAACATGCAGATATTTTGGCATCCCTTGGTTCCAACTTCTCCCCAGTTGAGCACGTGGTGAGGAGATCAAATACTGTAAGGTTATTCTACAGGATTGTAGAACCTGACAAGAATATTTACTGGTAAGTATTTGACAATGATGAGTAGATTGTAAAATTTCTTATAAGATAAGCTAGTAGTGTGGAAGGGAGATTGCTCAACAAAGAAGAAATTTAAGGAATGATCCAGCTTAGGAATAATCATATCCTAAAAGGGTTGATTTTGCTCAAAAGTATTTTTTATCAAAATGACAAAGCCAAAAAATATAAGATCAAAGTCGACAAAAAAGAGTACATTGAGCTGCAACTAGATCCCGAAAAATCAATCAAGGTCGAAACAAATTGCACTCCTGAGGAGCTAGAGCAAATTAAGGACTTGTGTCATGAGTTCCTAGATATGTTTTCCTAGAGCTACCATGATTTTAAGGGATACAATAAATAGGTGATCCAACATACCATCAAGTTGCAAGAGGGAGTGAAACCCTTCAGGCAAAAATAGAGACCAATCAATCCTATGATTGAAGTGTTGATGAAGATGAAGTTGTTGAAAATGCTGGAAGCCAAGATCATTTACCTAATCAAGCACTCTACCTGGGTAGTGAATTTGGTCTCTGTACGAAATAAGAACAAAGATATTTTCCTATGCATGGACTTTCAAAATTGTATCAAGCATCACTGAAGGATCATGATCCGCTATCGCAGATTGATTAAATTATTCACGTAGTTACTGGTGCTCAGAGATATTCTCTACTAGATGGATTCTCTAGATATAATCAGATATGGGTCAAATATGAAGAACAATATAAAATGGCATTCACCATGAAATACAGTACATTTAATTATCAATAGATTTTGTTTGGTCTATCAAACGTTGGAGTGACATTTCAAAGAGAAATGGACATGGCTTTTGGTGAGTTGCTAAACTGGGTTATTATAATTTATTAGGATGACATGACTATTTTTTATCATAACAAGAAGGAGCACAACTCTCATTTGAGGCAAGTGTTCAAAAAATACTAAGAGTTCATAATATCTATCAACCCAAAGAAGACCATTTTTACAGTAAAGGAGGGAAAGCTCTTGGAACATGTCATTTCAAAAAAGGGTTTAGTTGTTGATCCAACTAGATATGAGGTTCTACTAAATATTCCATTGCCAAACAATAAGAAATATTTTCAATTGTTCTTTGGGCAGGTTAAATTTGTTTGAAAGTTTGTCATAGATTTTGCCCAAGTGGTAAAATTGATGACTACGCTCTTAAAGAAAAATAATGAGTTCAAATGGACAGAGCAGAGGAAGCAAGTATTCAAAGAAATCAAAGAAAGAATTGCTCAAGCCCCAGTCCTGGTAAACACTAATTATTCAAAGGATTTTATCCTGTATGCCTGGGGAACAATAAAGTTACGTAGTGGTGCTCACACATAAGGGACACGATGGGTATGAGTGGCCAATTGCTTTCTTAAGCCAAGTCATACAACAACATGAAGAGAAGTATAACTTCATTGAGAAGCAGGTGTATGCGGTGATGAAGTCCCTGAAGAATTTTTGGTATTTTATTTCATAGAGAAAACAATTGTTTATGTTATTCATCCAGACGTCCAAAGTTTCATCATCCAAGGAGAGCTTGGAGACAAGAGAGCCGATTGGGTTTCCAAAATCCAGGAGTATGATGTTGAAACCTGACCAACCAAGGTAGTTCAAGGCTAAGACTTATGCCAACAGATTTCTAAGAGTGTTGCGTCTGACTCATTGATTTTCCAGCATGAATATTTAGTAAGAAAAAATAATTTCTCTAATCATTCTACAACTGATCATGATTGGACAGAGGACCTTGTCAAATACTTCAATTCATGAAGGTGTCCTTCATAGCTCAATACTTTACAAAGAAGAAGTTTCCAACCGTAGGCTCTCAAGTATGTGTTGTTTCCAAGTGGGTTGTTCCACAAAAATATTTATAGAGTTCTCAAGTGCATCAGAGAATTAGAGGAGGAGAAAATCCTAGAGGAATTTTATTTTGGATTTTTAAGAGGCAATTATGCAAGGAGACCTATGGCATTGAATATCATAAAGGCATGTTATTTCTGGCCCACTCTTTTTGCATATGCTTTCAAATTTAGCAAAAGTTGCGATAAGTGCTAAATATATGTCGATAGAAGCAAGAATGCATCATTGCTCCTTTATATGATTCAAGTGAAAGCATCATTTCAACAATGGGACTTAGACTGTATTAGGGTTATTGATCCTAACTAATCCACTAGATATAAGTACATCCTAACTACGACTGACTATTTCATTTGATGGACTGAAATGATCCCACCCAAGAAGGCATTCTGGGCCATAGTCATCAAATTACTTGAAGGGTTGATTACCCACTTTGGTATCTCAAATGCAATCATAACAAATAATGAAATGTTGGAAATTTTGAGTTAGTTGTATTGTCATTGATGTCAAGAGTCAGTTTCATTGATCAGTGCAAGACAACAAAATAAGGGTTAAAATATTTATATTTTAAGCCTAAGAGATTTGGTTTAAGAGCTTCACATGATTGGTTAAAAGGATGGTTAAATACCCTAAAAGAAAGGCCTAAAGGAAATAATATTATAATATTAAAGGAGGTCATAAAAGGTCTAAGGGAAAAAGAGAAAAATACCTAGGCCCAATGGAAATAATATTATAATATTTTTATTATAATATTAAAGGTTAAAATTAAAGCCCAAGGTAATTTATAAATTATTTATAATATTTATATTATAAATAAATTTATAAAATAATATTATTTAAAACCTAAAGTTAGGGTGGACACAAATTTATTTTTAAATATTCTCCTCCCCGTCAATGTTTGATGAGATTGGCATATGGTATAAATACCATATGTTTTGCCAACCAAAAGACTAAGTCTCCGATTAATGCATATGTGAAAAAGTGCAAAAATCTAAGTGCAAATTTTGTGAGCATACAAAGGGATTTTAATTTTTAAAAGGTGCAGTAAAAAAATTTGATGAATAAAGTATTTGAGATGCAGAGGTTGATTACCAACCAATAGGTTGGTCTAGTGGCAAGTGGCCAGTGGTTAAGTCGCTGGGAGAGCGGAGGTTCCACATTTGAGTCTCAGTGAGGGAAGTTTGTTTTGTTTTTACTTTTGGGCACCAGATTGAAGGTACTAAGCGCATGAGGTGCTTTTCTCTCCCAAGTGAGTTCCTAGCTCACGCGGTAGTTGGGTCATGACTAGGGCGATAACAACAGTGTGACCTGGGATCGAATCCCATCAAGGAGTGCGCAATGTAATTTAATTTTTATTATTTTATTTTTAAAGTGCGTGGACTAAGGTTGCATTGTGAGTGCTATTTGAAGCGCATGGTCTAAGGTTGCATTGTGAGCGCTATTTGAGCGCGTGGTCTATTTTAGTGAGCGCCTAGGTAGTTAAAAGGAGGGTAACGTAAAATTAGTTTTTACCTTAGTTAAAAAGGTTATAATGTTATAATAATGATTTAAAACTAAATTGCATTATTTATGATTTGTAATGTCAATTATTTTTTGGAAATGCAATTTTTGAGTAGGGAGACATAAGTGAGAATTTTGGATTAATTTATGCATTAAATTTCTGAAAGAGGTTATAGTGAAACTGAGTGATTGGAATCTTTGTTTGAAAAGTTTGGAGACTATAAGGTGTTAGTAAAGGAACTTGATTTTTGTATTGAATATTATTTTAAGAATTTGGAGATTATAAGGTGTACTTGAGAGTTGATATTTTTGTATGATGAATTAATTATTTGGGAGAATAATTTATGGAGATTTTGAGATAGATTGCTGCTATCTAACATTAATATTGGAAAAGAGGATTTAGTTGTGATTGAGACAGGTTTTGAAGATATATCTCCATAAAAAAAAAGGTATGGGCACATCTTTCTTGTGAGTGAAATATTATTGGATTGAATGTTGTGAATTGCAAAGTTGGAGTGCAAAGGTTTATTTGATAAGCATTGTTGGAAATGTTTGAATGAGTTTTCATGTCCATGATTGGTGAATGTTTGTGAGAAAAATTGAGTATGAAATTGAAAATTATCTTGAACTAGGGTTTGTGAAAGAACATGAATATCATTATTATTTGAATTTGGAATCATCTTGAGTGAAGGTTTGAGTTCCAAAGTGTGAGTTGTTGAAAGTATAGTGAAACACTTGGTTAGGGTTTGTAAGCAAGTTGTGTTTCATTGAGTGAATGGTTGAATAAATTTGGATGAGATTTATTGATTGAAAGTGTTGGAGTGATAGTTCAAGTTCTATGAAACAAATTGTTCTTTATTCTAAATTGATTTGAAAGAGAGTTTGGAAGTGATTGAGTGTTTTTGTGAAGGTGAAACATATTGAGTCTCTAACCATTCTCTATATGTTTTTGTGGTTAAATAAGATTTTGTGTGAAACTTGTTTGTGTAATTGAAGATTAAGTTGAATTTTCTAAAATTGTAAATGAGCTTTTTATGAAAGTTCAAGGACAGACTAAAGGCAGGTCTTTGTGAAGACTTTAGAGCAGAGTTGATTCATTTTTTTAATTTCTTGTGTTAAGACTTGAGGGTAGTTTTGAGGATAGAATTAGGTACAAATTTATGAATAGTTTTGTGCCAGAGCAGAGATAGATTTATGAGTAGATTTTATAGAGAAGAGGATAGTGTTCAGTACATATCTGAGATAGAGATTGAAACAAAGTTTTGAGTAGGCTTTGAATACTGCTAGGCTTTGAGTAGCAATATTCAATGGATAGAGATACATTAGCTAGGGTAATGAGGACAAAGATATTTTGAGTGAGGACTGAGGTCTTCACTGGAGAGAGATCCACAAGCCAGTGCAGTGGAAGCAGTAGTATTATAGCAGATCACTAGATTAAGCAGAGGAGAATGAATTCTCCTATGGATAGAGGTCCACAAACTAAATTAAGGGATTGGTGTCTCCTTTGGACAGAGGTCCATAAAATTGTAATAGGGAAGGATTCCCAAGAAACTTGTTGAAATTTTTTTAGTGAAATATTTTCTCTATGGAGTAGCCCACATTGGGTGAACCACGTTAAATAATGTCTCTCATGTGTGTGATGATTTGTGTAATGTTTACTGATTTAATACTATTGATGTTATCATATGGTTTGAAAATCAAAAAGTTATATCTTATATTGTTCATCCCCTCTCTCAGTATAGGCACATGTTCTTCAATTGATATCAGAGCAAGTCTCTCCATGAAAGAACTAACAACTTGGAGGAAAATCCTTTAGGAACACACATGACTTCATAGAATGAAGAAGAGACCATGTTTGACATAAAAGAAGAATTATTTGCTACTCTTAGGAACTTGGAAAAGGTTAGAAAGAAGAACTCAAGTTTGAAGGATCAATTCAAGAGGATGAAAAAGCAAAAATGGAACTTCTATAGAGTCTCTCAGAATTCAAGATAAAGGTAGAAGAAGGAAATACAATTGAACAGGATATGATAAATCTATTAAGAGCAAGGGAAACATAGTGTGAAATACTGGAAGAAAAAATTATTTCACTAAGGCATGAAGTTGAAAATACCAAGTTACGACAAGTTATAAAGTTAGGGAAATAGGAGGAATCAGGCTTTCAAAAAATAGAGACATAAAACAAAGATAAGCTTGTGACTCATAATTTGGAAGGAAAATACATCAGGATAGAAGAAGGTAAAGAAGAACCATGGATGAGAGTTAATCACAAAAACAATAAAAGAAGAATCACTCAACCATATTTTACAAGGTACTCAAACAGGTTACATAATATCTTCCATGGCTATTGTTTTTCATGTAAAAAATATTGTCATAGAGATATACATTGCATTGGTTATGTGAAAAATGATGTTAGTAGAAATTATAATTCTTTTGCACCTCTTATGAATGGTGATGTCATATGTTATAAATGCAATAATTTTTGTTACAAGGCTAGATGGTGCAAAATGATATTTCTTTAGCCTAGTAACACGAATACAACTTCAAAAATTAGAAAAGAGAGAGAAGCGCATGAGAAAGTTAGATCAATATTGGTACAAGTAGCCCTTCATGTGCAAGATAAGGGAAAATAATGGTTTCTTGATAGTGGATGTTCTAGTCACATGACAGGAGATAGTTCTATTTTTTTTGCACCTCTTATGAATGGTGATGTCATATGTTATAAATGTAATAATTTTGGGGAACAAGGCTAGATGGTGCAAAATGATATTTTTTGAGCCTAGTAATAAGAATACAACTTCAACAATTAGGAAAGAGAGATAAGCGCATGAGAAAGTTAGATCAATGTTAGTACAAGCAGCCCTTCATGTGCAAGATAAGGGAAAACAATGGTTTCTTGATAGTGGATGTTCTAGTCACATGAAAGTAAATAAAAGTAAATTTCTTGTACTTAAAAAAACTAATGGAGGATTAGTAAAATTTGGTGATAATGGTTCAACAAAAAATTGTGGAAAAGGAACTCTGAGTTTAGATAATGGAAAAACAAAAATAGAGAATGTATTGTACATCAAGGGATTGAGGCATAATATACTAAGTGTAAGTCAACTTTGTGATCAAGATCACATGGTCACTTTTCATCTAAGTAGGTGTGATATTAAACAGTCTAAAATTGGAAAAATTATTGCAAATGCAAGTAGAACTAAAAATAACCTCTACATGCTAAGTGAGATTAAAGGAAAAATGTGTTTTCTATCACAAGAAGATGAAATTTGGTTGTGGCATATAAGAATGGGTTATTTGAACTTTTAAAACATAGTAAACATAAGCAACATGAAGAACACAAGCTTATACTGAGAGGGGGGGTGAACAGTATAAGACCTCTTTTTACTTTTTCCTTTATACTTCAAAACAGTAAAGCAATATACCCAAAGCAATATCAAAGCAATGCACAATATCATCCACAAAGTGACACCAATTTTAACGTGGTTCACCCAGAATGGCTGGGCTACGTCCACAAAACTTTTCTCTAAAAGTTATCTCAAAGTTCTTTGGGAATCCTTCCCAATTACAATGTTTATGAGCCTCGGCCCAAAGGAGATACCTTCCCCCAATCAGAATTTATGAGCCTCTCGCTCAAAGGAGATACCTTCCCCCAATCAAAATTTATGAGCCTCTGCTCAAAGGAGATACCTTCCCCTCTGCTCTGGAAATGATCCCTCAGAAGATCAACTACCTCTACCTCTTGCCGGACACGTGGAACTCCTTTCCACCGAAGACCTCCTGTCCTCAATGCTTAGCCTAAGAGACCTCTGCCTTCTATGATCACGTCCACAGCAGCTCGACAACCTGTACCAAACACAGTCGGTCGGTCTAGTACAAGTCTTCCTCTGTCTGTCAAGATCTGTCCAAAACTTGAACAAATCAATCCTTTGCACACAAGCCTTCTCAAGACTTGCCAAATCTGTCCTCAGGTTCTTCTCAAAGAACCAGTGCTCCTCTGTCCTCAAGTTCTCTGATAGAACTATCAAAACTCAGCTCACAAGTCCTCTGCTAGGACCTGTCCAAATCTGCTCACAAGTCCCCACCGAAACCTATCAAAAATGTTCACAAAACATACACAACTTCTGCGCTCTTACAGCCGCACTTCGTCTTCTCTCAGTCGTCTCTTTGCACACACTCTGCACTATCTTCGCACACTCTACGCATCATCTCACCACTTCTACGCTATCTACGCTCTTTCGGCTGCATCTCGCACACTTTGACGCACATTCAACGACGCATCCAACAACACATCAACTCTCCAAACAACCCTCCTTTTATAACAAAATTTTCATGATGAAAACTTTAATCTTAGTCGACTATTATAACAAATGCAAACCCTAAACTTAGTCGGCTGCAAACCCTAATTTTAGTCGATTGTCATCGATCTTCATCGGCTTCAACTCATGAAGATATTCGGTAACTCAACTGCTCGAAGACTTCATTCGATAACTGACCTTGTAGCCACTGCACTGTCATTTGTTCACTCTTCACATTTTAGCTGCAAGAATTCACCCTATATCTACCCCTATAAATGCCATGGAGATGTCGGTCCTCTATCATACTTCTCATTCCAGTCGGGTTCTTCTTCTTGTCTTGCGCTCTTACGGCCTGTCACGAAATCATGACATTTTTGTCTCTGTAGCTTCTTTTATTTCTGTTGCCATGACAATGCCACATGTCGCGATATCGCGACACTTTTGCCTCTTTGACTTTTTCTTGGCTGTTGACCATGAAAACATAACATGTCACGATATCGTGACACTTTCACCTCCAAACTGTTCCTTCTTTCTTTTGTCATGATATCGTGACACTTTCTCCTTCGTACTCTTCTTCTTTTCTTATGTCGTGATATCGTGACACTTCTAACTCCTTCGTCTTCTTTTTAGCTTTTGTCGTGATATCGTGACACTTCTACTTCCATACACTTCGTCTTAGCTTTTGTCATGATATCGTGACACTTTTGCTTCTTTAGACTTCCTTTTTGTTTTTGTCACGATATCGCGACATTTTTGACTCCGTACATTCTCTCTCCTCTTTGAGTCACGAAACTGTGACATGTCACGATATCGTGACACTTTTCTAACTTGCTTTCTCTCTCCTGCTTAAGTCGTGAAAATGCGACATGTCGCGATATCGTGACACTTTTCCTCCTTAGCTCTTTTCTGTTCTTCGGGTCGTGAAAACCCGACATGTCGCGATATCGTGACACTTTTTCTCCTTAGCGCTTTTCTTTTCTTCGGGTCGCGAAAACCCGACATGTCGCGATATCGTGACACTTTTTCTCCTTAGCGCTTTTCTTTTCTTCGGGTCGTGAAAACCCGACATGTCGCGATATCGCGACACTTTTTCTCTACGAGCTCTTTCTCTCGAACCTATCACGAAATCGTGACACTTTTTCGTCTGTACAATCCCTCTTGCAAATTGTCACGAAATCGTGACACTTTTCTTTGCGAGCTCTTTCTCTCGAACCTGTCAGCTTGGGGTTTGCAAAAGACCTTTGAAACTATCATGCCGTAACCTTCATCAAAACAAATTATTTGACATTAAATCAAATTCCTTCAAGAGCTTCTTGACATCAATGACAACTTATACATTTGAGCAAAGGCAATGTACCCAAAGTACCCAAAATTGCCAACAATCTCCCCCTTTGTCATTGATGGCAAACCTTTACTGAAAACACTTCTCAAGAGCCAAAACTGAAACCAACTGTGCTAACAAGTGAGAATCTTCCTTTGAAGTTTTGCTCCCCCAGACTTGAAGCTCTCCTCTTCACTTTGAAGCTCTCCCCCTTACTCATATCTCTCCCCCTTTGTCATCAATGGCAAAGGGTCACCTTTGGGGCTCGGGACTAAGAATGAGCCTCTTAGCTTAGTCCCTCCCCCACCTCCTGATGAGGTGATTAATTCTTGGGTGGGAGTAAAACTCCCATTAGGCACTGATCATCATCAGCATCTATAACTTCCTTGTCGGGCCTTCTCTTGAACTCTTTGTCCATATTCCTGTTCCTGTCACTGTTCTTGTTCTTGTTCTCATCCCTGTTCTTGTCCATGCCTTGATCCTTGGACTTGATCATGCCACTGTTCCTGTTCCTGTATTCTAGAATTTCAGCTCTACACTGTCTGATTGTGTGACCTTCATTGTTGCACTTGAAACACTTGACGATGTTGTTTCTCTGAGGTAAACCTGATCTTTGAATCCACCAGTTCTGACCAAACCTGTTCCTGTTATTTGCCTTGCAATAAACTGCCTTGTGCCCAAACTGTTGACAAGAGTAGCAATACCCTTGAAAGTAACTAGCACTTCTAAAACTATCATTTACCTCCTTCACTTGAGCCATGCAATGTGAAGCCATGTGACCAAACCTGTGACAAGCAAAACATCTGCCTTGAAACTTTCCTTTAATTGACCTCTTAGGTTCTGAAAACTTCTTCTTCTCATTCTGAATTTTGTTTTCTATTTCTGTGCATCTATCATTCAAGGACTCCTTTTCTGAAATACTTTCCTCATCAGAACTTTCTTCCTTTTGGAGTCTCTTACTAGACTCTCCAACTTGTTCCTTGTGTGGCTTAACAAAACCAAGGCCTGTTTTATCTGTTGTCTTTCTTTGACCTTTGATGAGTGACTTAACCTTTTTGGAGCTATCTTGAAACCTGTAAAGCTTATCCTTGTACTCTTTAGTTTCCTCTTTCAAAGAAGCCATTTTCTGTTCTAACTCACTATACTCAAGAACCTTAGACTCTAACTCATCCTTGAGTTCTTGTGTCTTAGCCATAGAGAAGTCAAGACTTTCTATAAGATCATCTCTCTCCATACAACATTCATCTAACTTATCCTTGAGTCTAGCATTCTTCTTTCTTTCCTTTTTCAAAGCACTAAGAGCACTAATAAGTTCACTTTCAAGATCCTTTATTTGATTGCTTTTTGAATCATCAAAGCCTTTTTCAGATTTCTTATCACTAGAGGTGCTACCCTTTTCAAAAACCATACATGCATCTTCCTTATAGTTTTCTGAAGCATCCTCATACATACTAGAAACCAAATCATTATTTGTGCAATCATCCTCAAGGTGACCAAAATTTCCACATCTAAGACATTTCATGATAATGAATCTATGTTTCGGTTCTTCCTCTTTTTTGATATGAACAACATCTCATTTTCATTATCACTTGAAGAACTTTCACTATCACTACTAGAACACTTACTTGCTTTGTCTAGGTAGAAACTCTTCTTGTGCTTGTGAGAATACCTCTTTCCTTGATTGTTGTGCTCATCTTTGTTTTTCCTGTGATGCTTGTGCTTTTCAGAATCCTTGCTCTTAGAATCCTGTTTATCTTCATCACTTTCATTCTTGGGAACAATACGATCGGTAGCATAATGACCAAACTTTCCACAATTGAAACATCTTATATTTTTCATACTTTTGTGCTTTCTAGAGAACTTGCCTTTCTTGCTTGTAATATGCCTCTTCATCACTAGAAGACTCATCACTATCTTGAAGTTGTTTACCCTTGGAATTCTTGGTAGCCTTGAAAGCTGCCTCTTTCTTGACATCAACCTTCACTTGAGTTCTCAACTCAAATGCTGCAAGTATACTATGGAGCTCATCCTTTTTCAACTTATCCAAATCTTTAGCTTCCTCAATAGCAGAAATATTTTCACTAAATCTATTAGGAAGAGATCTTAAAATCTTATCACAAACATCATTTTCAGCAAGCTCAAGACCTAAGTCTTTCATGGAGTTAACAACCTCATCCATACGAAGCATGTAGTCACTAATATTTTCATCATCATTCATCTTGAGTTGTTCAAACATACCTTTGAAGTGTCTCAACTTGGCCTTTCCGACATTTGTATCACCTGTATGAACCACCTTCAATCTGTTTCCACATTTCACTAGTTGTCTTGCAGTGAATCACTTTGGTGAGATCTGCTTTATGTAAGCCTTTCAGGATTGCATTCATTGCTTTTGAATTGTTGTGATGTAGGAGCCTTTCTTCTTTAGTATTAGGACCATGTTCAGGAATAGTGTACTCATCTTCAATCACTTCCCAAACCTCATTCCCAAGTGCCATTAGATGAACCTTCATCCTTGCACTCCAAAGACCAAAATCTGACCCATCAAGAATAGGTGTTGCATTGCCACTTGAATAATCCATTGTGTTCTTTACTAGCTTTTCCTTCAAGGTCGTTAAACTTTTTGAAGGCACCTGCTCTGATACCAATTGAAGAACACAAGCTTATATTGAGAGGGGGGGTGAACAGTATAAGACCTCTTTTTACTTTTTCCTTTATACTTCAAAATAGTAAAGCAATATACCCAAAGCAATATCAAAGCAATGCACAATATCATCCACAAAGTGACACCAATTTTAACGTGGTTCACCCGGAATGGCTGGGCTACGTCCACAAAACTTTTCTCTAAAAGTTATCTCAAAGTTCTTTGGGAATCCTTCCCAATTACAATGTTTATGAGCCTCGGCCCAAAGGAGATACCTTCCCCCAATCAGAATTTATGAGCCTCTGCTCAAAGGAGATACCTTCCCCCAATCAGAATTTATGAGCCTCTCGCTCAAAGGAGATACCTTCCCCTCTACTCTGGAAATGATCCCTCAGAAGATCAACTGCCTCTACCTCTTGCCAGACACGTGGAACTCCTTTCCACCGAAGACCTCCTGTCCTCAATGCTTAGCCTAAGAGACCTCTGCCTTCTATGATCATGTCCACAGCAGCTCAACAACCTGTACCAAACATAGTCAGTCGGTCTAGTACAAGTCTTCCTCTGTCTGTCAGATCTGTCCAACACTTGAACAAATCAATCCTCTGCACACAAGCCTTCTCAAAGACTTGCCAAATCTGTCCTCAGGTTCTTCTCAAAGAACCAGTGCTCCTCTATCCTCAAGTTCTCTGATAGAACTATCAAAACTCAGCTCACAAGTCCTCTGCTAGGACCTGTCCAAATCTGCTCACAAGTCCCCATCGAAACCTATCAAAAATGTTCACAAAACATACACAACTTCTACGCTCTTACAGCCGCACTTCGTCTTCTCTCAGTCGTCTCTTTGCACACACTCTGCACTGTCTTCGCACACTCTGTGCATCATCTCACCACTTCTATGCTATCTGCGCTCTTTTGGCTGCATCTCACACACTTTGACGCACATTCAACGATGCATCCAACAACACATCAACTCTCCAAATAGCCCTCCTTTTATAACAAAATTTTCATGATGAAAACTTTAATCTTAGTCGGCTGTTATAACAAATGCAAACCCTAAACTTAGTCGGCTGCAAACCCTAATTTTAGTCGGCTGTCATCGATCTTCGTCGGCTTCAACTCATGAAGATATTCGGTAACTCAACTGCTCGAAGACTTCATTCGGTAACTGACCCTGTAGCCGTTGCACTGTCATTTGTTCACTCTTCACATTTTAGCTGCAAGAATTCACCCTGTATCTGCCCCTGTAAATGCCGTGGAGATGTCGGTCCTCTGTCATACTTCTCATTCCAGTCGGGTTCTTCTTCTTGTCTTGCGCTCTTACGGCCTGTCACGAAATCGTGACATTTTTGTCTCTGTAGCTTCTTTTATTTTTGTTGCCACGACAATGCCACATGTCGCGATATCGTGACACTTTTGCCTCTTTGACTTTTTCTTGGCTGTTGACCACGAAAACATAACATGTCACGATATCATGACACTTTCACCTCCGAACTGTTCCTTCTTTCTTTTGTCGTGATATCGCGACACTTTTTGCTTTCGTACTCTTCTTCTTTTCTTATGTCGCGATATCGCGACACTTCTAACTCCTTCGTCTTCTTTTTAGCTTTTGTCGCGATATCGTGACACTTCTGCTTCCGTACACTTCGTCTTAGCTTTTGTCATGATATCGTGACACTTTTGCTTCTTTAGACTTCCTTTTTGTTTTTGTCGCGATATCGCGACATTTTTGACTCCGTACATTCTCTCTCCTCTTTGAGTCGCGAAACTGCGACATGTCGCGATATCGTGACACTTTTCTAACTTGCTTTCTCTCTCCTGCTTAAGTCGCGAAAATGCGACATGTCGCGATATCGCGACACTTTTCCTCCTTAGCTCTTTTCTGTTCTTCGGGTCACGAAAACCCGACATGTCGCGATATCGTGACACTTTTTCTCCTTAGCGCTTTTCTTTTCTTCGGGTCGTGAAAACCCGACATGTCGCGATATCGTGACACTTTTTCTCCTTAGCGCTTTTCTTTTCTTCGGGTCACGAAAACCCGACATGTCGCGATATCGTGACACTTTTTCTCTGTGAGCTCTTTCTCTCGAACCTGTCATGAAATCGTGACACTTTTTCATCCGTACAATCCCTCTTGCAAATTGTCACGAAATCGTGACACTTTTCTTTGCGAGCTCTTTCTCTCGAACCTGTCAGCTTGGGGTTTGCAAAAGACCTTTGAAACTGTCATGTCGTAACCTTCATCAAAACAAATTATTTGACATTAAATCAAATTCCTTCAAGAGCTTCTTGACATCAATGACAACTTATACATTTGAGCAAAGGCAATGTACCCAAAGTACCCAAAATTGCCAACACAACAAGCATACTGTCAAAAATTTACCAAAGCTAAAAATGCCACAAAACACAATTTGTTCATAATGTCAGCATGGGAAGCAAACCCGAACAAGTTTCAAGTCAAAAGGATTTATGTCATTTGAGCCATTGAAACTAGTGCACATTGACCTATGTGGTCCTACAAGGACAAAGATTTTACAAGGTGAAAGTTACTTTATATTATTTATAGATGATAATTCCAGAATAATTTGGGTAGCTTTCCTGAAAGAAAAGTTAGAAGCTCTTGAGAAGTTTAAAGTTTTTAAAGAGTTAGTGGAAAATGAAATAAGAAAAAGGATTAAGGGTTTAAGGGCAGACAGAGGAGGAGAATTTACCTCAAATGAATTCATAGACTTTTGTGAACATCGGATCAAAAGAGAATATTCAGTAGTAAGAACTCCTCAATAAAACGAGGTAGTTGAAAGGAAAAACATGACAGTTCAGAATATGTCCAGAGCCATGTTAAATGAGGCTAAAATTTTAGATGGTTTTTGAAAAGACGTAATACATACAATAATATATATCATCAATAGAGCTCAAGTAAGAGTAAACCATCACAAAACTCCATATGAGCTCTGGAAAGGAAGACCAGTCATTGTAAAGTATTTCAAATTTTTTGGAAGCAAATGTTACATAAGACGAGAAGAGAAAAAATTGGGTATGTTTGACTCAACATGTGATGAGGGTATTTTTCTTGGCTATTCCACTAAGATCAAGACCTATAGATGCTATAACAAAAGAATGTGTACTATTATAGAAAATATAAATGTAACAGTTGATGGGAATATAGGATCAAGAGAACCATTTCAAGAAATTGTATATTAGGAAGATGCAAATTTTCAAGAAGAGTTACGTGAGGAATAAGAATAATAATAAGAAGAAGAAACACAAAATATTTCCTAAAACTCCATCTAGGTATGTACAAAACAATCATCCAAAAGATCTAATTATTGAGAATCCAAATGAGAGAAAAACAAGGAGAAGGGTAATAGCATAAAATGAGAAAGTAAATTTCTCTTTGTTATCTAAGATTGAGCCAAAAGACTTCAATGAATCAAGTGAAGATGAATTTTGAATCAAGGCAATGAATGAGGAACTAGACTAGATAGAGAAAAGTAAGACTTGAGAACTTGTCCCATGACCAAAAGGTAAGAATGTGATTGGCACTAAATGGGTATTCAAAAACAAGTTAAATGAAGATGGCCAGGCAGTCAAAAACAAAGTAAGGTTAGTATGCAAAGGTTATGCACAAGTTGAAGGAATTTATTTTGATGAGACATTTGCTCTAGTTGCATGACTTGAATCTATAAGAATATTCTTAGATTTCTCAAGTTTCAAAAACTTCAAAGTCAGATGGATGCTAAATCAACCTTTCTAAATGGTGTTTTGGAAGAAAATATTTATATTGAGCAGCCAGAGGGATTCAAATTAACTGATAAACCAGACTATGTATGAATATTGAAGAAGGCACTTTATGGAATAAAACAAGCTCCTAGAGCTTGGTGCTCAAGATTGGATAAGTACCTTCAAGAATAGGGTTTTATAAAAGGAATAGTGGAGAGTAACTTATATATAAAAAATTAAGTGAATGAATTACTAATTGTGGTTGTTTATGTGGATGATATCATTTTTGGAGGTAACAATGATAAGATGTGTCAAAAATTTGCAAAGAGCATGCAAAATGAATTTGATATGTCAATGCTTGGTGATTTGTCCTTCTTTCTTGGACTTCAGATTTCACAATCAGAGAAAGGAGTATTTCTTTCATAGACCAAGAATATAGAAGATATGCCAAATAAATTCAATCTAGAATATTGCAAACCAGTAAGTACCCCCATGGTTACAGGATGCAATTAAGTAAATATGATGAATCTCCTGAGGCAAATTAGAAATTGTATAGATCTATGATTGGTAGCTTACTGTATGTCACAACTACAAGACCATATATCATGCAGGCAATGGGATTAGTGTTAAGGTTTCAAGCAACACCCAAGGAGAAACATGTAGTAGCAGTAAAGAGGATTATCAGGTATCTTAAAGGGACTATGGATTTTGGACTTTAGTATACCAAAGTGAGTTTCACTCTCACAACTTATACAGATGCAGATTGGGCTGGTAGCATTGATGAAAAAAAAAGTACAAGTGGAGGAGCATTCTTTCTTAGAGATTGTTTAGTCTCTTGGCTAAGTAAGAAACAAACATCAATATCCTTATCCACAACAGAAGTAGAGTATATTGCAATAGTTGCTTGTTGTACACGGGTATTATGGATAAAGTAAACTTTAGAGGACTTCAATATAAAGCATGATCACCCTATTCCCATATTATGTGATAATACAAGTGCTATAAATATCTCAAAAAATTCAGTGATGAACTCTAGGACAGAGCACATTTCGAGCAAATATAATTTTCTAAGAGAGTAGGTAATAGATAAGCAAGTCAGGTTGGAATATGTCACTACAAAGGAGCAAATTACAGATATTCTTACCAAGCCAATTTCAAAATATAATTTTGAGTATCTTCGAGAAAAGTTGGGAGTAGTTCTACTCCCATCCCAAAATTAACCACCTCAAAGAAAGGAGGTGGGGGAGGGGCTAAGCTAAGAGTCTTATATTTAGCCTCAAGCCCCAAAAGTGTCCCTTTGCCATTGATGTCAAAGGGGGAGAGATTTGAGTTAGGGGGAGAACATTCAGTTAGGGGGAGCAGTTTTGAAAAAAGGAAAAAGGAATGGTTATAGAAAAAAAGTTGCCCTAAATGACAAAGGGGGAGATTGTTGGAAAATTTGAGTTAGTTGTGTTGTCATTGATGTTAAGAGTCAGTGTCAGTGATCATTGCAGGACTTGGAAAAATAAGGGTTAAAATATTTATATTTTAAGCCCAAGAGATTTGGTTTAAGAGCTTCACATAATTGGTTAAAGGGATGGTTAAATACCCTGAAGGAAAGGCCTAAAGGAAATAATATTATAATATTTATTATTATAATATTAAAGGAGGTCATAAAAGGTCTAAGGGCGAAAGAGAAAAATAGCTAGGCCTAATGGAAATCATAGTATAATATTTTTATTATAATATTGAAGGTTAAAATTAAAGCCTAATATTATAAATAATTTATAAAATAATATTATTTAAACCCTAAATTTAGGGTGGACACAATTTTTTTAAATTATTCTCCTCCCCATCGACGTTCGATAAGATTGGCATATGGTATAAATACCATATTGTTTGCCAACCAAAATACTATGTCTCCATTAATGCATATGTGAAAAAGCATAAAAATCTAAGTGCGAATTTCGTGAGCATACGAAGGGATTTTAATTTTTAAAAGGTGCAACAAAAAACATGATGAATAAAGTGTTCAAGGTGCAAAGGTTGATTACCAACCGACTGGTTGGTCTAGTAGAAAGTGGTTGGTGGTTAAGTTACTGGGAGAGTGGAGGTTTTGCATTTGAGTCTTGGCGAGGGCAGTTTGTTTTATTTTTATTTTTGGGCACCAGATCAAAGGTACTAAGCACACGAGGCACTTTTCTCTCTCAAATAAGTGCCTAGCTCACACAAAAGTTGGGTCGCAGCTAGGGCATTGGTAGTAGTGTGACCTAGGATCAAATCCCACCAAGGAGCACGCAAGGTAATTTAAATTTTATTATTTTGTTTTTAAAGCATGTGGACTAAGGTTGCATTGTGAGCGCTATTTGAAGTGCATGGTCTAAGGTTGCATTGTGAGCACTATTTGAGCGTGTGGACTAATTTGTTAAGTGAGCACCTAGGGATTTAAAAGGAGGGTAAGGTAAAATTAATTTTTACCTTAGTTAAAAAGGTTGTAAATGTTATAATTGTGATTTAAAAGTAAATTGCATTATTTCTGATTTGTAATGTCAATTATTTTTTGGAAATGCAATTTTTGAGTAGGGAGACATAAGTGAGAATTTTGGATTAATTTATGCATTAAATTTCTGAAAGAGGTAGTGAAACTGAGTGATTGGAATATTTTTTTGAAAATTTTGGAGACTATAAGGTGTTAGTAAAGGAACTTGATTTTTGTATTGAATATTATTTTGAGAATTTGGAGATTATAAGGTGTACTTAAGAGTTATTATTTTTGTATGATGAATTAATTATTGGGGAGAATAATGTTGTGGAGATTTTCAGATAGATTGTTGCTATCTAACCTTGATATTGACAAAGAGGATTTGATTGTGATTGAGATAGATTTTGAAGACATATCTCCATAAAAAAAAAAGGTATGGGCACATATTTCTTGTGAGTGAAATATTTTTGGATTGAATGTTGTGAAATGCAAAGTTGGAGTGAAAAGTTTTGTTTGATAAGCATTGTTGGAAATGTTTGAATGAGTTTTCATGTGCATGATTGGTGAATGTTTGTGAGGACAATTGAGTATGAAATTGAAAATTATCTTGAACTAGGGTTTGTGAAAGAACATGAGTATCATTGTTATGTGAATTTGAAATAATATTGAGTGAAGGTTTGAGTTCCAAAGTGTGAGTTGTTGAAAGTATAGTGAAACACTTGGTTAGGATTTGTAAGCAAGTTGTGTTTCATTGAGTGAATGGTTGAATGAAGTTGGATGAGATTTATTGATTGAAAGTGTTGGAGTGATAGTTCAATTTCTATGAAACAAATTGTTATTTATTCTAAATTGATTTGAAAGAGAGTTTGGAAGTGATTGAGTGTTTTTGTGAAGGTGAAACATATTGATTCTCTAACCATTCTCTATATATTTATGTGGTTTAACAAGATTATGTGTGAAACTTATCTGTGTGATTGAAGAGGTTTTTGTGAAATATTAAGTTCATTTTTCTAAAATTGTTAATGAGTTTTTTGTCAAAGTTTAAGGATAGAGTAAAGGCATGTCTTTGTGAATACTTGAGAGCAGAGTTGATTCATTTGTTTAAACCTTGTGTTAAGTCTTGAGGGTAGTTTTGAGGATAGAGTTAGGTATGAATTTGTAAATAATTTTATGCCAGAGAAGAGACAGATTTGGGATCAAAGTTGGCAGATTAGAGGATAGTGTTTAGTACAGATCTAAGAAATAGATTGAAATAAAGTTTTGAGCATGCGTTGAAGGTGATAGAGCAGAGGGTAATAGTATCTAGTGGATAGATATCCATTAACCAGGGTAGTGAGGATAAAGATCTTCTGAGTGAGGATAGAGGTCTTCAGTGGAGAGAGATCCACAAGCCAGTGCAGTGGAGGTAGTAGTCTTCTAGCAGATCACCAACCTAAGCAGAGGAGAAGGAGTTCTCATGTGGATAGAGGTCCACAAACTTGATTAGGGGATTGGTATCTCCTTTGGACAAATGTTCATAAAATTGTAATAGGGAAGGATTCCCAAAAAACTTGTTGAGAAAATTTTAGTGAAATATTTTCTCCATGGAGTAGCCCAAATTGGGTGAACCACGTTAAATCATATCTCTCATATGTGTGATGCTTTGTGTAATGTTTACTACTTTAATACTGCTGATGTTATCATATGGTTTAAAAAGCAAAAATTTATATATTATACTCTATTCACCCCCCCTCTTAGTATAATGACATGTTATTCAATTAACTCCCTTCATCGATGCCAATATTAGTGAGTTTGCAAGTAAGTATAATATTTACTTAAAAAGTTCATCTAACTACTGTTTACAGAAAAACGGTCTCGCTGAATCCACAAATAGGAATTTACTGAGAATTATGAATAGGGCTCTTGGTGACAATAAGTGAAGTTGGATCTTGCTCTTGAACCAAACATTGTGGGTCGATCACATATCGATGAATCCATAAATATATCCCCTTATTCCTTGGTATATGATAAAGAGGCAGTCTTACCCATTCATATTGAATTTTTGGTCCTCCAAACCTGGAACTTGTTTGATGATGAAGATGATGAATCTGATCCCATGAGCACAAGGTTAGATCATCTTTTAAAGTTAGAGGAAGAAAGGGAGAAATCATACAATGCCTTCATGGAGCAAGCCCAAATGATAAAGAAGTGGTTCAACAAGAAAGCTTCTGATAAGGTGTTCAAGTTTGGTGATATTGTGCTGAAGTGGAATGAAAACAAGACAATCTAGGCAAGCATCATAAGTTCAAAGTGATATGGGAGGGTCCATTCCAGATCTCAGGGGTAAATAAAGTCAACTCATTTTATTTACAGGACATGGACAACCATGTGTTGTCGATTCTAGTAAATGGTCTTCATTTGAAGGCCTATCATCAGTGAAAATTTTTAGACCAAGTATGTATATATGTACATAATGTTTTATGTTATTTTATTTATAGTCAAGTATTGTAAAGGAGTTATAAAAAAAAGGAGAAATAAAAAAGAAGAAAAAAAGTATTTTTGTTGGGCAGATGTGATTTTACCCCCAAAAGGCTATTTTTTCCCCAAAAGTACTTCACCACCAGTAAAAAATTGTTTTCGTCCCAAAAATGTTTTAAAAGCCTTTTTTTCTTATTTTGGGACGAAAATATTAAAAGAAAGAAAGTTGTTTTCTTGAAGATATTATTAAAAAACATCATTCTAGACAACATGAACCCACTTGGATTTTAATGATTTGCTTTTTCATTTAAAAGCGCTTCTATTTTTAATTGCCAAAAAGATAAAGAAAGAAGAAAAAGGAAGAAAGCAAAAGGGGGGTTTACTTTTTTCCGAAAAGGATTTTCGCCATATTTTTAATTTTGTGGTGAAATTCTATTTAACTCCCTAAAAGGATATTTTTAGAGTGAAGTTCCAAGAAAAGGAGAGACCAATCACATGGTTTTTCAAGCGCTCCAGTTGGCAGCATTAATTGTCCTAATTTCATCCTCCTTCTAACAAAAAAAAAACAAAAAAGAGTCCATTTGTATTAAAAGAATGCTTTTGGCAATTAAGATTTTTTGGGGTGGAATGAAAATGATAAATTATTTTAAAAGGGGCTGCCAAACATGTAAATTCATCAAGCAAGCAGGGAAGAGCATTTTTGATGCGCCTATTGAATGAAGCTGCTAGTTCCATTAGTATTTTTACCCAAGGACATTTTCAGTAAAACAAACATGCCCAATTGACGTTTTTCGAGGTAAAATTCAATTAAAAGCAAGAAATTAAATTTATTTCGCTAGAAAAATTCCCGGTTGATGTTTTTAGCATTCGAATGCAATGAAATTAGTAGCTTTCACCCCTAAATAGTGCCCATAATTCACACATGGAATTTATCATTCCTAAAATTAGCTGTTAGATACTTGAATTGCACCCTTCAAGTTAAATAATGGCTAAGTACGAAGTTTGAGGAAGATTTGCAGCATAGGGGCATTATTGGTAGTTAAGGATATCATGGAAAATCATAACGAGTGAAATAACCAAGGAGCATGTTTACCCGAATTGCTCAAGTGCACCACCTACATTAAATTGGGTAGTTGGGGGTAAAAATTTTAAATACAGAAAATCAAAAGCTTGCAGATAAAGAAATATTGAGATTATTTTTATGGAGCATTTTCTGATTATCATTCATTTTTCCTAAATTGTTGCTTTGCTACAAATTTGTCAAATTTTTGTAGTAAATCTGTTGTACGAAGATGGAAAAGAAAGCTATTGAGCCAAAGAAAGTGTAAGGAGGCAAGAAAGCTAAAAAAATAAGGAAAAATGAAAATATAGAGCTTGACCCATATTGTGATGCACTGGCCCAGATTGGTGACTATGTTATTTCAAACAAGGGCATGGAAAAATTACACCAGGACATGGAAGTTACTGTCAGGTAAGGCTTGACATTGAAAAGCCCATTAACCATTACCTATCATGCACATATTTTTGGGTACCTGTGTACACCTGTTCACGCTTACCCCAAGCTGGTGATGGCTATTTTAAAGTTTTACAATCCTACCATGAGGGTTGTTTAGAATATGAAGGGAGACAAACTATTCACTATCTTGACTAACATAGTTAAAAACACATATTCATGTGGGGTGAAGCCTTCTACAGACATTATGTTTAAAAAATTAAATCTCAAAGAGCAAGAGGATAGGTACTAGTCAATTGTGACAATGCACCGGTTCATGGAGAATCAACTGATAAAGGTACCCCAGACTGGAGAGTTTCCAACTTTACCAAAGCCATAGATTTTAAATATCCAAACATGCTTTCCATGTTGTCTTGGGTGATTGGTCTTCCCACAAATTCTATAGTGTATAAATGGCAAGTGATGCTTGTACAACATATTTTGCAGGTGGAATTTTATGCCCTGATAGCAATGCAAGTGATCACAAACCCAATTTTATTTGAACGGGCATATTACGTTGCTTGAGAAATGCATATTCAGTTAGAGAAGATGCAGAGTGAAGGAGTAGTATCATTCATACACACTTCATTCTTGGATTGGTATTTCTTCTTCCACATGCACCAACATTTTTCTCTCATAGTTGTTAAGTCGGTTGATGAGGTAGAAAGGAAGCTGCTAGTTTATTTGTGGAATCCAAACTTGTCTAGGAAGAAGTCATCTTACAATTTCAATCACATGTTTTTGGGCCCCACCCTCGAACTTATTTTCAACACATGTGAGAGAGTTCCAAGGGCGATGAGGGAGGAGGTCATCACAAAGGAGAAAGGTGACATTTTCTTGTTGATGCAAGGCATCATGGTACAAATTTTTGGCTTCACTGGCAAGCCGTTTCTCCTTTCGTATTTTACTATAGAGCACCTTTTACGTTGGAATTTTTCCACCAGAATGAATTCATCAATGGTGTTTATGGGGATTGTTAGTCTTACAATGGCACTGAGAGGGGGGGTGAATCAGTGTAGCTATTTATAACTTAAATCTACAACTCTTAAAGCTTAAATAATGAAAGCTTAAAACCAGATACAGCAAGTATAACAAGAGAGCATCACACAACACAAGATTTAACGAGGTTCACTAGTTTTGGCTACTCCTCAAAAATAGACTGCTTGGACTCCCATCCAAATCTAGCCTTTGCAAAGCACCAACTTTACAAACAGTTTACCAGCACACACTGGAAGGAGCACCAACCCCTAATTTATCTGCACAAATAGAAAGGAGCACCAACCTGTGATTTACCAAACACCAACTGGAAGGAGCACCAACCCCCGATTCCAAGCACCAACTTGGATTTCTATTTTGAATCTTAGATTGACATAAATATGCCTTCACTTTTACAAGACCCTTACTGGTCTATTGCTCATCCAACCTCTCTTTCAATTCAAGAAACACATATTCCTTCTGTGCACTTGCTACCGCACTCTCTCAGTTGCGCTCTACCAGCTGCGCTCTTTCTTCATCGCTCTTCTCTTAGCAGTGCTCTATCTCCACTCAATTTTTCTCTTTGGCTACACACCTTTTTCTCTACCCACACAGAGCTCAACCTAACGGATCACTCTTACCACTCTGCTTACTACGCTCTGACAGCCTTCTCTGTGCTTTGACAACCTTCTCTATGCTCTGACAGCCTTCTCTGCTCGCTTACGGCTCTGACAGCCTTATCTGCTCATTTACGGCTCTCTGACAGCCTTCTCTGCTCATTTCGATGCTCTGACATCCTTATATGCTCTCTTACATAGTTCAGAGCTCAACCCTAATTCTTAACTTATATGAAATACACATTCTTATGGCTCTCTTCAACAACCTTTTCTCAACACATATATTATTTTATCAGTGACACCTTCCCTCTTTATGGCTGCACATTTTTCAATTCTGAGCGGCTCTTTTTTCTTCTACACGCAACTGCCATTTTAAAACAATATTTTTCATTTTGAAACCCTAAGTCTTCTATATCTTCCATTATCCCGCATGCAACCTATTCATAGCTACTCCTGTAAGTAACTCCTTTTTGACATAATATTCTTACATGCAACCTATTAATAGTTACGGCTCTTCGAAATGACTCTCTGTCTATCTCTTGGTCTTCGTCTGATGACTTTCAGTAACCATCGTTGCATGATATTTCTCTGTTACGGTTCCTATAACTACAGTAATGACTTATGTTCACTATTCTTATTTAACTGCATGATTTCTATCTGTAACTGCACCTATAACTATTGTACTAACTTCAGTTAACTCTTCTTATTTTGGCTACATGAATGTATTCTTTGTAACTGCCCCTTTTACTGTCATATTGTCTGCAGTTCACTGTTACATTTCTTTGTTTCGGCTGAGTTCTCTTCTTAGCTCGTGCCAAGGTGACCTGTCACGAAATCGTGACACTTCTACCCCTTTGAATTTTTCTTGCCGTTTGACCACGAAAACATGACATGTTACGATATCGTGACACTTTCCGCCTCCTTGTCCTCTTCTCGGCTTGCACCCGTGAAAACACAACATGTCATGATATCGCGACACTTTTTGCCTCCATACACTCTACTTGGCTTGCACCAGCGAAAACATGACATGTCGCAAAATCGTGACACTTTTCACTTCCTTGCACTCTTCTTAGCATGCACCGCGAAAACATGACATGTCACGAAATCGTGACACTTTTGCTTCCTTGCACTCTTCTCGGCATGCACCCGAAAACATGACATGTCATGAAATCGTGACACTTTTCACTTCCTTGCACTCTTCTCGGCATGCACCAGCGAAAACATGACATGTCGCGAAATCATGACACTTTTGCTGCCTTATGCCTTTCTCTGCCTTTCGCCCGTGAAAATGGAACATGTCATGAAATCGTGACACTTTTGCTGCCTTGTGCCTTTCTCTGCATTTCACCCGCGAAAATGAAACATGTCGTGAAATCGTGACACTTTCACTTCCTTACTCTCCTTCTTTCCTTTTGTCGCGATATCGTGACACTTTTTCTCCTTAGCGCTTTTCTTCTTATCGGGTCGCGAAAACCTGACATGTCGCGATATCGTGACACTTTTTCTCTATGAGCTCTTTCTCTCGAACATGTCACGAAATCGTGACACTTTTTCTTTCTCTACCTTCCTCTTCGAAACATGTCACGAAATCGCGACACCTTTTTCTCTCTCCTCATTTCTTCGCTTTTCCAAATAAACATGTCGTGAAATCGTGACACCTTTTTCTCTCTACCTCATTTCTTCGCTCGAAATTGAAACATGTCACGAAATCATGACACTTTTCTCTCTCCTCTTTCTCTTGAAACATGTCGTGAAATCGTGACATCTTTTTCTCTCTCCTCATTCTCTTCCAACATGTCACGAAATCATGATAGTTTTCCTTGCTTGCGCCTTCTCTCCGAACATGTCACGAAATCGTGACAATTTTCTTTGCTCTTTCTCTCTCTTCAAACATGTCATGAAATCATGACAGTTTTCCTTGCGCTTTCTCTCTCTTCAAACATGTCACGAAATCGTGATAGTTTTCCTTGTGCTTTCTCTCTCTTCCAACATGTCGCGAAATCGTGATAGTTTTCCTTCTCTTCAAACATGTCGCGATATCGCGACAGTTTTCCTTCTTTCCAAACATGTCGCGATATCGTGATAGTTTTTCTTTCTTCTCAACATGTCGCGATATCGTGACAGTTTCTCATGCTTACTCAACATGTCGTGATATCGCGACACTTTTCTTACTTGTCTTTTTCTTTGAGCTTTTGCATATGGGCCACTACTTTCTTCTTGGAAAATCATTGTACATGCTCTGTATGACCTCTGAACTCCTGTCCACTGCATCAACCGATCTCTCTAATGACCTCTGCACTCTTGTCCATTGCATCAACCGATCCTCTGTCTATGTTGACAACAATGACAATACTTTGGCTGCACCTTGCTCATCAATGAACTCCTGTCCATTATACTTTGGCTGCACCTTGCTCATCAATGAACTCCTATCCATTGCACTTTGGCTGCACCTTGCTCATCAATGAACTCCTATCCATTGCACTTTGGCTGCACCTTGCTCATCAATGAACTCCTGTCCATTGCATCAACTGATCAACCTGACTATGTTGACAACAATGACAATACTTTGGTTGCACCTTGCTCATCAATCTCCCCCTTTGGAATTGTTGGCAACACACGTAATTGTGTGCAATTACCTGTAATTCTTCTCCCCCTTTGACAATAATACCAAAGGGCGGCTGCAAAACTCCCCTGAGTCCATGCACAACATTCTCAGGCAAAAATTATTACGGTTAGCAAAAAGCATAAACATGAGCAATATGATAAACAGATGCATAAATGCTCCCCTGAGAATTTGATCCCGATGGCTAGTCAATTCTTAGTCTATTCTTGGGAATATGTGACCACTTCATTTCACTATTTGACAACATCATGATAAGCATAATAGGCATCAACAATATCAATAATGTGAGTAGCAGCAATAACCAGTGAATGACATCATCACTGTCAACTTCACCAATATAATATGTGTAAGAACATGGCTGGACTATTGTCTTCTGAGTACCAACCCTCTGTTGCTCTGCAATCTCAAACTTGTCCACTATTAGTGAAGGCATACACTGATTGTATATATCCAACTGTTTGTTCTGCAATGCTGGCAGCATCTGCAAATGCATCTTGGATATTCTCAACAAGCTTGAACCTAATGTCAGCTGTTTGTCTCTCTCTTCAGTGAGAATCCAACAGGCTACCTCAATCCACTTTCAACTCTGTGTAAGCATCAAATACTGTACTGCAACACAACCAAATTCCTTTTTATATTTACAACCTGATCTGAGTTTTCTACAGTTATTGCAGATCACACCTTACTTTCAACTGTGCAAATCAGGAGAAGACATTTTGTCAAACACTTTATGGCCAACCATAGTGCACCTTACTCAGCCTCATACTTCTTAACCTTGGATTGGCATTTTATCAATAGTTAAAATGAAACTATCTGTGAATTAACTATATTCACCAAGGCATCATGAAAGATCTAACAATCTTCACATCAAAGCGTAGAACAAATACATGCTGCTTTTATCGAAGCACAAGTACGCAGCTAGGGCACGCATGCATTCTTTCATTAAACCAAAAAATCTGAACTGTTATGATCCATAATTTTGAATAGTGGCAGAAGAATCATCAACAGTACAACAATGACAAATATCAAAACTACCAAGGGTGCCAGCTCTCAATTTAATCACAACCCTTCACGGTACTTCCATAGTCCACTACATAAACCAAAAAAAAACTTTGACAACTGTACAACAATTTCTCGACTGCTGGTCTTTCATCCTCAGATACCCAGACAAATACATAGGAGCATTAAAATAAAACTTTAATATTGCTCCCCCTGAGGATGTGCCACCTGGAGTTGCTTAGAGCAATGGCGGAGTAGCCTCCTTCAGTCCAAGGAGACACGATTTCCTTTCTTCTGCCTTTCTCCAGACTTTCCTGAACTTGGGCTTGAGTTTTTCAATTACTTCCCTATTTTGCCCCTGTTCGTGAACTTGAACATTTCTCTTGCGGGGTTGTCTCTTGTGCATTCTTGATGGATGATTATTTTCTTTTCTTTTATGCACATGATATGTTCCCTGTCTGTGTTGCCCTCTTTGTGTCTGATGAAATCTAGGGTTTTGCCTTAGATTAGATACAGAAGTGCTTGGACAGAACCTTGCTATGTGCCCTTGACCATTACATTTAAAACATTGCACATGTTTTATTCCTTGTCTCGCATTGCATTCTGTGTGTATGATGAAATCTATGGTCTTGCCTTAGATTGGATACAGAAGTGCTTGGACAAAACCTTGCTATGTGCCCATGGCCATTACATTTAAAACATTGCACAGGGTGTTCACTCAGGAAAGCGGATGTGTTTTTATCAGCATAACTTTTTGATCTATTGTTCAATCCACAATAAATTGCCTTGTGACCATAGTAGTTGCATTTAGAACAATAGCCATTAAAAGCATTATTATTAAAAGAGTGAGAGTGAGAGAACCTCTTTTGCTGTGGTTGCTTTGCTGTAGATCTTCTTTGATATTTTCTTCCTTTTGAAGATTCAGCTTCAGACTTTTCTTGCTTCGATCCTTCAGCAGTGGACTTCTTCTTTTTTGTACTTTTGGAAGATGACGGTTGTTCAGCTTCATATCCAAGACCAGACTTATCCGTGGAGCTTCTTTGTTGCTTTCTCATTTTATCTAGTAACTCAGTGCTCTTCTCATATTTGAGATTTATGTTGGCCTCTTCTAGTTGTTTCTTCAATGAAACAATCTCTTCTTCTTGTTGGCAGCAAACAGTCTCTTTCTCATTGATTTGAGACCTGAGAATATCTTCAATCCTTTTGTACTTTTCTACTTGCAGCTTTAGATCAACAATAACTTTGTTAGATTCCTCTTCACTTGTCTTGCATACATCATCCTCATCATCCAGGTGTATCTTCAAGGCTTCTTCTGATTTCTTGGCCTTTTGAACTTGTAGGAAGAGATCTTCAATCTCATCCCCATATTCTTCTAACTTCTTGGACATTCTTTTGTTCTTTTTCTTTTCTATACTCAACTCTTCAAGTGCAGAGATCAACTCACCTTCTAGATCTACTTCAGCCTCATAGATTTTCATCACATACTTCAGAGTTCACTCCTTCTACCTTTTCTGGTTCAATTTTCTCTTCCACAGGAACTGAAACTGACTGAGATGCCTTATTGGAGGAGGATCTATTCTTCTTACCCATTGTGTACTAATCCAAGATCAACCCTGACTGATTTAGCCTAAACTGGGAACTTGGCTCTGATACCAATTGTTAGTCTTACAATGGCACTGAGAGGGGGGGTGAATCAGTGTAGCTATTTATAACTTAAATCTGGAACTCTTAATGCTTAAATAATGAAAGCTTAAAACCAGATAAAGCAAGTATAACAAGAGAGCATCCCACAACACAAGATGTAACGAGGTTCACCAGTTTTGGCTACTCCTCAAAAATAGACTGCTTGGACTCCCATCCAAATCCAGCCTTTGCAAAGCACCAACTTTACAAACAATTTACCAACACCCACTGGAAGGAGCACCAACCCCTAATTTATCTGCACCAAACAAGAAAGGAGCACCAACCCCTGATTTACCAACACCAACTGGAAGGAGCACCAACCCCTGATTCCAAGCACCAACTTGGATTTCTATTTTGAATCTTAGATTGACATAAATATGCCTTCACTTTTACAAGACCCTCACTGGTCTATTGCTCATCCAACCTCTCTTTCAATTCAGGAAACACATATTCCTTCTGTGCACTTGCTGCCACACTCTCTCAGTTGCACTCTACCAGCTGCACTCTTTCTTCACCGCTCTTCTCTCAATAGTGCTCTATCTCCACACAATTTTTCTCTTTAGCTACACACCTTTTTCTCTACCTACATAGAGCTCAACCTAATAGATCACTCTTACCACTCTGCTTACTATGCTCTAACAGTCTTCTCTATGCTCTGACAACCTTCTCTATGCTCTGATAGCCTTCTCTTCTCGCTTACGGCTCTGACAGCCTTATCTGCTCATTTACGGCTCTCTAACAACCTTCTCTACTCATTTCGTGCACTTTGACATCCTTGTATGCTCTCTTACACAGTTCAAAGCTCAACCCTAATTCTTAACTTATATGAAACATACACATTCTTATAGCTCTCTTCAACAACCTTTTCTCAACACATATATTATTTTATCAATGACACCTTCCCTCTTTATGGCTGCACATTTTTCAATTCTGAGTGGCTCTTTTTCTTCTACATGCAACTGCCATTTTAAAATAATATTTTTCATTTTGAAACCCTAAGTCTTCTATATCTTCCATTATCCCGCATGCAACCTATTCATAGCTACTCCTATAAGTAACTCCTTTTTGACACAATATTCTTACACGCAACCTATTAATAGTTATGGCTCTTTGAAATGACTCTCTGTCTATCTCTTGGTTTTCGTCTGATGACTTTCAGTAACCACCGCTGCATGATATTTCTTTGTTACGATTCCTATAACTGTAGTAATGACTTTTGTTCACTATTCTTATTTAACTGCATGATTTCTATCTATAACTGCACCTGTAACTGTTGTACTAACTTTAGTTAACTCTTCTTATTTTGGCTACATGAATGTATTCTGTAACTGCCCCTTTTACTGTCGTACTGTCTGTAGTTCATTGTTACATTTCTTTGTTTCGATTGAGTTCTCTTCTTAGCTCGCACCAAGGCGACCTGTCGCAAAATCATGACACTTCTACCCCTTTGACTTTTTCTTACCATTTGACCATGAAAACATGACATGTCACGATATCACGACACTTTCTGCCTCCTTGTCCTCTTCTCGGCTTGCACCCACGAAGACACAACATGTCACGATATCATGACACTTTTCATCTTCATACACTCTACTTGGCTTGCACCATGAAAACATAACATGTCACGAAATCGTGACACTTTTTGCCTTTGTACACTCTTCTCGGCTTGCACCAGCGAAAACATGACATGTCATGAAATCGTGACACTTTTCGCTTCCTTGCACTCTTCTCGGCATGCACCAGTGAAAACATGACATGTCGCGAAATCGTGACACTTTTCGCTTCCTTGCACTCTTCTCGGCATGCATCCACAAAAACATGACATGTCACGAAATCGTGACACTTTTGCTACCTTATGCCTTTCTCTGCCTTTCACCCGTGAAAATGGAACATGTCACGAAATCGTGACACTTTCGTTGCCTTGTGCCTTTCTCTACCTTTCACCCGTGAAAACGGAACATGTCACGAAATCGTGACACTTTCGCTTCGTACTCTCCTTCTTTCCTTTTGTCATGATATAGCGACACTTTTTCTCCTTGGAGCTTTTCTTCTCATCGGGTCACAAACCCGACATGTCGTATATCATGGCACTTTTCTCTCACTTTTCTCACTCAAAATCACGACACTTTTCACCTCTGTACACTCTACTTGGCTTGCACCAGTGAAAACACAACATGTCGTGATATTGCGACACTTTTTGCCTTTGTACACTCTACTTGGCTTGCACCGCAAAAACATGACATGTCATGAAATTGTGACACTTTTGCTTCCTTGCACTCTTCTCGGCATGCACCAGTGAAAACATGGCATGTCGCAAAATCATGACACTTTTCGCTTCCTTGCACTCTTCTCGGCATGCATCCGCAAAAACATGATATGTCACGAAATCGTGATACTTTTGCTGCCTTATGCCTTTCTCTGCCTTTCGCTCGTGAAAATGGAACATGTCACAAAATCGTGAAACTTTCGCTGCCTTTCACCCGTGAAAACGAAACATGTCGTGAAATCTTGACACTTTCGCTTTCGTACTCTCCTTCTTTCCTTTTGTCATGATATCATGACACTTTTTCTCCTTGGAGCTTTTCTTCTCATCGGGTCATGAAAACCCGACATGTCGCGATATCATGGCACTTTTTCTCTGCGAGCTCTTTTTCTCGAACCTGTCACGAAATCACGAAACTTTTTCTTTCTCTGCCTTCCTCTTCGCTTTGGACCACGAAAATGAAACATGTCATGAAATCACGACACATTTTTCTCTCTCCTCATTTCTTCACTTTGGATCACGAAAATGAAACATGTCGTGAAATCACGACACCTTTTTCTCTCTCCTCATTTCTTTGCTTTGGATCGCAAAAATGAAACATGTCACGAAATCGTGACATCTTTTTCTCTCTCCTCTTTTCTTCACTTTGGATCGTGAAAATGAAACATGTCACGAAATCGTGACATCTTTTTCTCTCTCCTCGTTCTCTTCCAACATGTCGCGAAATCGTGACAGTTTTCCTTGCTTGCGCCTTCTCTCTGAACATGTCATGAAATCACGACATTTTTCTTTGCTCTTTCTCTCTCTTCCAACATGTCACGAAATCACAATAGTTTTCCTTGCTTGCGCCTTCTCTCCGAACATGTCACGAAATCGTGACAGTTTTCTTTGCTCTTTCTCTCTCTTCCAACATGTCACGAAATCGCGACGTTTTCCTTGTGCTTTCTCTCTCTTCCAACATGTCGTGAAATCATGACAGTTTTCCTTGCGCTTTCTCTCTCTTCCAAAATGTCGCAAAATCTCGACAGTGTTCCTTGTGCTGGCCAAACATGTCGCGATATCATGACAATTTTCCTTGTGCTGGCCAAACATGTCACGATATCATGACAGTTTTTCTTTCTGCCTTCTTTCTTCTCAACATGTCGCGATATCGCGACAGTTTCTCATGCTTACTCAACATGTCGCGATATCACGACACTTTTCTTACTTGTCTTTTTCTTTGAGCTTTTGCATATGGGCCACTACATTCTTCTTGGAAAATCATTGTACATGCTCTGTATGACCTCTGAACTCTTGTCCACTGCATCAACCGATCTCTCTAATGACCTCTACACTCCTGTCCATTGCATCAACCGATCCTTTGTCTGTGTTGACAACAATGACAATACTTTGGCTGCACCTTGCTCATCAATGAACTCCTATCCATTATACTTTGGCTGCACCTTGCTCATCAATGAAATCCTATCCATTGCACTTTGGCTACACCTTGCTCATCAATGAACTCCTGTCCATTATACTTTGGCTGCACCTTGCTCATCAATGAACTCCTGTCCATTGCATCAACTGATCAACCTGACTGTGTTGACAACAATGACAATACTTTGGTTGCACCTTGCTCATCATATGGGGCAAGACGAGGAAAGAAAACTACATGCACCATACCATTTCACTTCAAATATATTAAAGTATACCAGGTGGGTCAAAATAAGTTGATTAACAAAGCTCTCTACGACCTTAGTATGGTGGAGTTACCTCAACAGTGGAAGCATGATTCTTTGGGTCATTTTGTGACATTGATTAAAGCCAAAAAATTTCATTGCTGCCCCTAGGCAAATATTGAGTAGCACAAAAATAATCTAGAGGGGCATGATCTTGAATGGCACATTGAGCAAATGATGACATTCTTGCCATGACACAACTTCTATGAGATGGAGGTCGATTATAACCCTATAGTTCACAAGCACCAAATTCCTCCTCCGATCTTGTTTGGCAAAATGAAAAAGTAGTTGCCCGCTTGATTTGAGGAGAAAATCACCAACTGGTGGGTTATGAGGGCCCACCGAGGAAAAAATGAGTCAACCTATGGCTTGGCAATGAATGATGCAATTTTGAAGGTATATGATGAATAATACGATAGTTAGCAGCCAATATATTTTACCAAAATTATACCTCATAGCTTTCAAAAATCTAACAACAAAGAGACTATGGCTAGATAGGAGCAACGTGTGGTTGAGGAAGCACCCCTTATGGAAGAAGAGAAACAACCATTTCCAAAAGTACAACCTTAGTAGAAGAAGAGGAGTAAGTGTGAGACACTTCCTTTTTTGAAAATTTCCAAGAAGTCGAGGACAAGCGTAGTTTCTTCATCTAGTACGAACCCTCTTGCAGCTAAATCTGTATAGGCTAACATTTTAGAGAATCCTCCTTTAGTTTCAGAGAAACAACTTGGCCAGAAGATAGAGATCATAAATCTTGAGGACGAGTTTGAGGAGGAATTAAGGGGAGAACAAGTGAAGGAGCAATCAGTATTGCAGTCGCCCTCATCATCGGCTCAAATGGTGTCGAAGCTCAAAGGTACATTTTTTTTATCCTCTTCCCTTTCTCTTGAGTATTTGGTAATCGTTTCACCCCATTCTATAGTTGTCACTTCCATATCTCCCCCATTTGGTATGCATTCCACTTCTATTTTACCTCCTAGTTCCTAGTTTACTATCACCAGTGCTCCCTCTTCTTCTATTCCCTTTCTTTTGTTTCTATTTCTTTTAGTTCTTTTGCATTCGAACCCAATCCATTTTTGTTGTCGTTATCCTCTGCTCTAGTAATTTCTACCATGGCTATAAGTACACAAGATCCTCCTTGAGTGAGTATAATTGTAGCTGAACCCCTCACTTTTGTTCCCTCAGCTGTCTCTATTTCATCAACCGCTCCTATTTTTGCTTCCATCCTCGAACCAAATCCTCGGTAGGCTCGCTTTCCATTTTTTCCATTTATTGAAATGTAGGTGCTACTAGAATCAAATATGGAGGTTATGTTAGAGCATCTTATTGCATCAAAAATAAGTCGAGCCCACCAGAGTTCATCATAGTGGCTGAACAGTTGTAATTGCAAAGAGGCTCAAGATCCAAAAAGCCATTGAAAAAGGTCTTTTTTGACCCAAAAGCTATAGAGTCTCACACTGTTAATATGATTTCCTAGGTCCAGAATCCTCAAGGAGATATGGCTCCAAGTGATTACACTTATGAAGTCATTGCAAAGCACCTGATAAATATTGATATTATAGAGAAGATGGGGAATATTCAGGTGGATATGATCTCTCTTTACCTGTATGGCGAGCATTACAAGAAAAGTTTTTTGAGGCTGAGGCAAGGATTTTTGAGTTGGAAGAAGCTCTGGCTAAAAATAGAGCACAACTAGAGATAGAAAAATCAGAGGTAAAGCGTTGGTAGCAAAAAGTGGAAAAATTGGAGAAAGCAGCCAGGGGACATCAAACATCTCAAGAAGGTGTAGAGCAGCAGGCACAAACATTGACCATTGAGATTGAATCTTTGCATAATCAACTGGCTAAAAAATCCACGTAGTGAGTGGGTTTCTCCAAGGAGAAAATCAAAGAAGCTCATCACCATCTAACTGGAGACTATGTATCAATGGCAGCAAAAGAGCTCATGGTTTTACTGTATATTCATGAGGCTCGGATAGTAATTTTCCTTAGTGACCAAAATTTGGAGCGTGTTGAGGAGTAGGTAGATCCAAAATTAGAAATGACACTAAATATTCAAGTGCTAGCCCAGTCTGACTTCTGAGTTACACCAATGAGTATGATTGATCGAGCTTGGTCCAATGCCAGGATGATGTTGCACTGCTATTTTTCTATATTAGAGTTGGCTAGAGAGAGCCGAAAGTTGGTTACAATGTTTGAATAAGAGCATTGTATTTCAATCATTTATTTTGAGGCTATAGCTAATATCAGATTTCCAATATTCATCAATGATCAATGGGATATTTTACCAAAAAAAGAACTAGAAGCAACCTAACGAACTTTTGTAGATGATACTTTGAAGATCGATGGTTGGGTGGAGCTAATTACAAAGGAATAGTTACTACCATTCATGAAGAGGATCATCCGCATTGAGTCATCACTGATGGAGCTGAGTCAGAGGGCCGAACACATCAGTTTGGACCACGTTCAAATGTTGCACTTCATCATTGATTCACTCCAATATCCTTCAATGCTCAATGAAGATTCTTGGGATGAGATGGTTGCAGTATATGTGATTACCAGTGCGAGTCTCGCCAAGCAAGAAGCACAAGCATGGGTAGAAACATAGCAAAAATAGGTTGTGGAATCAAATGTACCATCTAATGTAGCTGGCCTCGGTGACAGCTGAGCCCAATGGATGAAGGCTTGGGATCAATTGCATATAGAAGAACTGAATACCTTGAGAGCCACCAAAAGTGTTGGTAGTTTTACCACACTAAATTTTGATTGTAAAAATTCCAAGTATGAAAGATAAATGATGCAGTTTTTGGGCTTGTCTTTTGTCTTTACTGTTTTATTGTTAACGTTTTTGCTTCTCTCCTTTTTTATTTCATTAACATAAATAAGAAGAATGATTTGGCTAGAAAAAGTAATTAAAATCAACATTAAGATGATTTCGGAGAGAGGAAAAAGAAAGAAAAAATGTTTTCACCTCAAAGGGCAAAAATCATTTTCGCCTCTCTATTGGGAAAATATAGCATTAAGATTTTTTCGCCCAAATGGGAGCAAAGGTAGTGAAAAGCGCTCAGTTCGAAGTCAAGGTAAGATTTTTACAAGAGAAGGAGAAGACAAGTTAAGCACTTTCGCTCAAAATTATGCATTCAAGGTGATTTCACCCTATTTTGGGGTGAATTCCTATTTTAATTAATGTATGGGCGAAAAAAATAAGTGGACATCAATCAAAGTGAATGTTGCCCCAGAAAGGGGGCGCAATTTATTTTTGCCCCTCCTTTGGGCGAAATTCCATTTTAAGGCAATTTCTGAGCGAACGTATCGAATAGGCGTCGATTGGAGCGAAGGCATGTGTCGATCAAAGTCAAATCCATTTGGAAAGAAGCAAGGAAGATGGTGAAGGTGTTTCCAAAGTGATTTTACCTTGTTTTTAGCAAGTTTAATGATTTCGCCCAAGTTGGGGTAAAGTAATAGAAGCGCCCAATTTCGGAGCTAAAGTAGCAAAGGGGCATCCTCATGTGTTGGTCAAAGTCAAAGTCACCCCAAATTGGGGAAAAACTTATTTTTGCCCTTCCTTGGGGGTGAAATTTTATTTTTTGCCCTCAATTCAAGCAAGACAACATTATGGGCTGAAATTCCAGAGAATATGGTTTCGGGGCAAAATTAATCAAATGAAGGGAAAAACTCAATTTTTGAGCAAATCGTCAAAAAAGTGAATCACTTTTGCCCTTGATTGCAATGAAAAATATTTTTGCCCCATTGCCTTGACAAAATCAAATTTTGACTCTTCTTCTCAATGAGGTTTCTTTTGGAAGGTGCCACTGTTGCAGATCTTTTTCGAGAAAGGTCAGAGATTGATGAAATTTAATTCTTGGGGCAATGAAATTGATATTTCCAAAATTTCTATTGAAGAGTTTCCCAGATTAAATTCTACGTCTTGATTTTGGTGCGATCCTGTTCATTCTTGAGGCACCCTCCACTGATTTCATCCCTTTTTAAAACAAGTTAATTTTTTATGGGTCTTCTTAGCAAAATAAAGTCTCAAGGCAAAGTGGCAACTGATATTTAATGCTTGAACTCTTGATTTTCATGTAACATTGTTGTGTTCCAATGCACCGATATTTGGAACAATTTTCCTATCATCCATTTTTGTTGATTTCCCAAGCGCACTCCATGAAAGAGGGATCACTGCTTCCTAAAGAATGTTTTGATTCGATCATTGTTGCTGCCAAGGAGATAATTGCTCTTGATGATCTTTGAATAGCCGATATTTTGTTCTTTATTTGCATTTAATTACAAAGGCGAAATCCTTTATAAATACTAAGCATTTTGATGTAAAACGGAGGATAGATATTCTGCCAGAAAACACTTTGAGTTTTCTGCATCAATAAAAGGATTATTGGCTTCTAGTTCCTTGCGTAGTCTTGTGTTTGATCACTTTCTGCCTATCATTTCTTATTATGTTCATGTTTATTATTAGCTATATTTAAATTCTGCATCTAAATTTAAATTTTGGTAAGGGAATGAATACTGGATTGCTTCTTGGAGGTTATCTCTGCAAACTATGAATGGTTCCTATGCTTTCCTTTCTGTTACATGCTATTCAAAACTTGATTTAAATTTTAGCTGCTAGTTTATCCCCACAGTATTTGATCGGCTCATAGCTATATTTCCCATTCCTTTATGTCATTTTTCATCTCTTTCTTCTTACCCTAAGATTTAAACCAAATTATATTAGTAAGGAAACCAACCCTCTTTGGAGATTGGCCCAAAGGACATCATTTTCCTTCGATCTTTCAATGTTGATCGGGTCTATGACGCACAAATAATATTTTATACTTAGGCAAATTCATGACCAACAAGAATACAATTATTTTCATGTTTATTATATTAGAATGTAATAAGTATTAAAAGGAGTTTGATTAAAGGAGTTTATCTTTAAAAAAAAAAATTATATATTAAAATAAATTTTAATTTAATTGACAATAAGTGAGCATATCATTACAATTTAAAAAATAAACAAATATAAAACCATATTTTTTATTTAATATTTTTAAATTTGATTTTATTTTTTGATTGGTTGGTGGAAGGGGTTTTGAAAGGCTCCAAACACCTTTTACAGTGAAAAAATCAAAAGAAATAAAATCTAAAAGAAATTCAAATGTGAAAATTCCCACCTAAACAAGGTTACCACTCAAATAAGAAACACAAAAATTCAAATATGAAGATCTACAAGAAATTCAAATGTGAAGATTCCTGCTAAAGATATTAACATTAATGTTGATGTGTGAAGCTAAAATCTTAGAATTGAAAATATTTCATAAAACAATGAAAAAAAAAATACATAATCCATTTTCTAAATTGCTTATGTTCAATATCAAATGACATTCAATTAATACTATATTTTGTTTGGTATACTTTTATTCATTTACTTTTCACATATTTAATGTGTCTTTGTAAAATGTAGTATTTTATAGAGTCATTTTTTAAGGAAATTATTTTTCTTTATTTTTCGTTGGTGAAATTAAACTAATAAAACATAAAAGTTATCACCAAACCTAGTATTTAATTTTATTATTTTTTATTATGTAATAGAGTGTTTGGTAACTCATAAAAATTTATAAAGAGATATAGCTTCATTTTATTTTCTATAAGATAATGATAAGAGTGGTTAATAAAAAATGAAATTTAGGGAGTTCTATGTTTGGTTTTCTTGTGAATTTCTGTAAGTTATTTTGGTAACTCTGCTAGCTGTTTAGCACACAATTAGTGTGTTTGTTGTGTGCTTTGGATGTGCTAATTCCACCACCCTTTTTGTATGATTAAACCATTTTAATATAATATTTTTTCATAAAAAAATAAAATTGCTGTATAACTTAAAGTTGAGAAAAGTAATAAATCAAATTCAATAACATATTATTCAAGTTGCAGCTTAAATTAATTAATCTTATTTAAAAATATAAATCAATTACAAACAAAAATTATATGAAATAAATATAGCAATAATTTTATACTGTTTAAGAATATAACAAGATAAATACAATAATACATTAAATACAAACCATTAAAATAAATTCTACTTTATGAAAATATATGGTCAAATATTCTACTTTAATCTGTTTGTGTAATGTAGTATAGAACCTGGGTGTTGATAGAGATCCACCCAGGTTCTATACTTCCTCTATTCACCATGCAGATACAAGGTATAGGTGAAAATGTTTTGTGTTGGTTGAAGTTGCCAAGGCTTCATTCTCCTTGTGTCTACCTTCTTCATACCCAAATGGTTGTGTATTATTCTCCTATTGACAAGTGTAGCTTTGGCCTTACAAGGGGTCATGGTTGAGAGGGGACTGCTCAACCCTATGCAACGTCTTAGGGGTGTTTATCACACTAACCATAAAATTTTTGTCTCAGCGGGATAGCACAATTTGGGCTTTGGATCTCTTTGACTCTTCTCCCAAAGATCCAAGGTTCAAACCATAGCATGGACGAGTGTGTAAGGGGGTGAGTGTGTGTATGGTTGTGTGTTTGACTTCTATTGATAAGTTCATTTCTTACCTATGATTGACATGAAAATGCTCAACCCAAAACATCAGTAAACATCATTCGTATAAGTTTCTCACACAAACATAATAATAAATAAATAAATAAATATATATAAATAAATAAATATATATATATATATATATATATATTCTACGATTTCTTATACTAACATAATTATATATATATATATATTCTCTACTCCAAACCTGAAATTTTGAATGTAACTTAAAATCTTTAATTGCATATTATACTATTGACCTGATCTCAAAACGGTGATTGCATGTTATGTGGATTGGTTCTTGAATGCTATGGAAAAACTATCACCCACATTTTTTCTATGATAAATGAGTATGACTTTAAAGAGTAATTGAACATTACAAAATAAGCCTCCATATTTGACCAGACTATGTGTTAAAAGATGAGTTTGGTACGAAATTGCAAATGACTTACCAGTAATCTCTAAACTCCTCAGTCAAATTTTATTGGAGAGTCTTTCTTCTCTCCATTTAGAATGAATGTACGAATAGAATTTTCCACACATAGAATTAGAAAAAAAAAATTATACCTTACCTTAAAAATCACTGAAAGATTAAATTAGTCTTTCATAGCTCACAAGTTATATGAATCTTTTTTTTTATTCTTCAAAACGAATGCAATTTTCTGTTGGCCCACCAAACCAATTCAATAAAAACTGCTTTTATCCCAAGTACAGCTTCAACCAATTAGCATTCCTTAATCTGCTTTCACAACAATTGGACTTCTCACAGAATAGTGATCATTTTTCCATGTGAGAGATCCATACACATATTCTTTCTCCTTAAAATTCTCCCCAGGTTTCATGACAACAGTGAATGATTTCTTCTCCCCAGTCGTTGCAAACTCAAGCCTATTGGGTTTCACTACCACCAAAACTCCAATGGGAGACACCACCTCTCCTTCAAAGACTGCCGGCCCCTCTGAAACATATGTCACAGTTCTGTTTACAATGACTTCTCCTCCTAGTTCTGAGAAAGTAATGGAAGGATAGTTGAGGTTATATGATGGCTCTTTTACAGCTGGACAAGAGAATGGCTTGCCTGCCATGACCTTCATCTGGCTTGAATTGTAGCCCAAATTGCATAAGAATCTATAGTAGTCTGTCACTGAGAGATCATAAACTAGTCCAGGATCTGAAGCTCCATTTGGGTTGATATGGCCTCCTCCATAGTTGAAAGGACCTGCTTCTTCCCCAGATGCCTGCTTGATTGGCTTCCCATTGTTGTCTATTGTTGTAGCTATGATTTTCAAAAAAGCAATGTAAACAACTCAGACTGACAAAACCATGATAAGACTTTTCATAAATACCTAATTTAAAAACCATGAGAGAATGGTTCAATAATATTGGGTGGATGCGCAATGTTGTTTTCTTATACCTGTAGTCATGATGGCTGACCTTATGGCTGCTGGGCTCCAATGAGGATTTGCTGCTTTTAGTAAGGCTGCAACACCAGAAACATGAGGGCATGACATGGATGTGCCAGACATTACATCGAAGGGCAAATTTTCTGATGCTTGTGAATAAGCTGCAAGTATGTTCAACCCTGGAGCTGTAATATCAGGCTGCATTGAAAAACACAATTCAAATCATGTAAACATCAACAAGATTCTGAAGAAAGAATCATAGGGAAGAGCATATCACACTATGACCTTGAGTATGTCAGAAGTAACATTATTTGGGCCTGTAGAGGAGAAGGATGCCATCAATGGAGCTGGCCTTGTACGAAGTTTAGTTTTTGGAGGAGAAATGTAAGCAACAGGAAACCTGCATTTATCAAGATGTCAAGGGCCTTCCAACCAAAAAAAAAAAGACCTAGTAATATCGAAGGAAAAAGGGGAAAAAAGAATAAGAAAAAGAATGAATATAACGGCCCTCATAAGCCATCACCTACCTTGTAGAGTTGATATACTTAAAAACTGCAGCCCCTTGGGCTGCAGTCAAATGTGTTGCTGGAAGAACATGAGAATCTGCTAGAATTTCATTGCCATCTTCGGGTGCATTGCAAAGGATCATGCCTGCTCCCCCTGCCATACGAACTACATTGCCCTTTTCAACTCTGCCATTGAGACCACGAAGGCAAGCAACTATCTTACCTTGAACTTTCTTGGGATCAAGAGCTCCCTGGAAGCATAGTTTTCTGCAACATCATTTGCATTACTGAGATTTTAAACTCATCATCAAGAGGAGGTGTACATTTTTATAGCTAGGATTAATGCAAATACTTTTGATGATAAAAAGACTCCCGGTTGGTAAAAATACAGCATACCCGGCAGTTTCATTTGCATCTGGTGCTCTGACATCCACTGATGATACGAGAGGATACATTTTATTTTGTAGGGTAAGCTCAGATAGGCTTTCTCCCTGTCTCCAACACATCATGAGTAGGCATAGAGTAAGTATTCTAGCATATTCCAGGGGATCAAAACTAGTGTACAATGCACATGATGGACCACTTCAATCGTTCTACAACGCTTACAAAGACATGGCCTTGACTTCAAATTTCAAAAACATGATAGATAATGGGCTTAACTATGTAAACCTCCAAGAATTTGAAAATAATAAATTCAATAAGAAACTGAGAACATGTACTGAAAAACAGGCTTCTAGTCCTCACCTTCAATGACTTATTGTTTCCAAGGGAAGCAATGGAAGCAAATTGTCTATCAATGCTACTTGCGCCTACAGTTATAATCCATGGAGCGACATTTGAGACTGTCCCTGGATCTGGACCATCATTTCCTGCAGAACAGACCACCACCTTTCCTCTTTGGACAGCATGCAATGCTCCAAGGGCAAGTCCATCTGTTATATAATCATAATCCGCAAGACTAGATCCAAGAGAGACAGAGAAGACATCCACTCCATCATTCACCCCTGCATCAAATGCTGCCAGAATATCTGCATCATAGCATCCGCCAGGCCAGCAAACTTTGTAGGCTGCAACTCTGGCACGAGGAGCCCCTCCCTTTGCAATCCCTTCTCCATAGCCATGAATACTTGCATTTTGTACAAAATTCCCTCCTGCTGTAGACAGAGTATGAGTCCCATGCCCAGCTGCGTCCCGTGGCGAACGAAAATCTCCTGTGGAGAGATTCAAAGGCCCATTTTCAGCCTCATATCCCTTGATAAAGTATCTCGCTCCAATCAGTTTTCTGGTGAACAACAGTAGTTCGAGGGTCAGACCTTGAATTTATTGATCAATGTAATGAAGCCCTGCTTGTTCTAATAGGTCCACCCTTCAATGCACATGAGACTGGAAGAGACTTTGGTAGCACCCAACAGCAACAACAAACAAAATGCTAAGGACATGTGCAAGAAGCAAGTTGATAGTGTTTTCGTTTGGTCAATAGACAGGCAGCAGAATAAATTTCCAATAAGTGAAAAATTAAAGAATGAAACTTTGTACTAATTACAACAAAAGCAACAATTAACACACATGACATATTGGGAGATGAAACATAATAACACATATGAGATATTGGGAGATGAAACATAATACTCCAACACTGACACCCTTGTAAAAGAAACTGCTAGAAGTGTTTTTTTGACCTTGAGTCTACCCTGGGCTAATGCCTTTTGCTACAAACTGTAGCCAACTCATATGGTTCACCACGTGACAATAAGGGCCTTATTAAGATACAGTCTTCTCCAACTGACAAACATGAAGCTAATCTAAAAATTCAGAGCAGCTTTAAGCAGTCGCCTAGATACCATTTACCGTATTCCTTCCTGTCCTCCTTTTCTATCCTTTGACCCCTTTTTAGTGCCCAAAGAAAAAATAAAAAAAATAAAAATAAAATAAATAAATAAAAACTTAAGAGATATCTTCCACGAGCTTTCTTGGATTCTTCTTAAGCTTGAGAAACCCAGACAATGCATATCCGGGAAAGCTGGCATACATACAAGACAAATTGGCATAAAATTCAAACCAGTCATCTTCAATGCAGTTGAAATATAGATGTAAGATTTTTATAATGAGTCTTAATCAACCTACCTATTGCAATTAACTGTACTGAATTTGGTGCCATTTTGGCAGATTCCCCTCCATCTGGAAGGTACAGGGCCAAAACCTGTGTCATCAAAGCTTGCAGCCTCGGGCCACACACCTAAACAGAGATCAAATCAGTATTATAATCTTATAAATAGGAAATGGGTTTGCTTAATTCTAGGTCTACTGATGAGAAGAAAGAAAAGAACATCCCCATCATTCTACCTGTATCCAAGTTAGCAACAATAACATCTTTTCCAAATTCTGCTTTTCTCCAGAGAGATTGTGGAGGGATTGCTTCAGTCTCGCTTCCTGGAATTCCATCTTCTAGGCCAAGGAAACTCCATGAACGAGTTGTATGCAACCTTCTTTCGTTGTTAGGGAAAACAGACAGTACTTCTGGGAGACCTGGATGAGAACCACCGCTACATTCTGTTAGAAAACTAAAACCACAGAATATGAATTCTCTCAAAGATAGATCAACTCAACAGATTCTGTCTGCGAGATCAATTGGTCTAAGGGGAAGTCATTCATTCAATATTCAATTAAAAAGGTAACGAAGTCTTGATGGTGACTGTAATTTACTTGAAAGAGAAAGAACATGCTCTTCTTCTAGACGGGCAGCAAAGCCATTCACACTTCTACTATATGTGTAAAATATTGAATCCTTTGCCGCTTCCTTACTGTGAAAGGTTCCATAACAGTACCAGATCAGAAAAATAGACTAACAACAAAGATATTTAGAATTCCACATTGCATGTGGTTCAAGTCCGAAAACAATAAATTCAAGGGAAGGATCACTGAGTTTGTTATATAAATTACATCCGACGCCATTGATCTTTGCCTGTGATAAAAATAATCAGGATATAACTGAACGTTCCATCCATTACCTTCCCAACACTGATCCCAGAAGGTTATAATGATCATCTGCAACCTCTTCATGATTCAAGTTCTCACTTTGGTGCCCTCCCAAGTACACTATATAAGACTGCCACCACCCAAATAAAAAAATATAACCAATGCTTCAAGCACCAAATTCAAGTAGATTCAGATTTCTTTCATCCCAATCTATACCAATCCAAAGAGAACTTAAGCATTCAATATCAGCAACAGAAACCATATCTACATCACAGACATGCAATCCACCAAAAATATATTTTACATTGCAGACTATGTAGTCATATTGATGCTGTCCTATTTAAAGCGATGAATTTTTGCCATTCATGGCTTCCAACGTGAAACACAACCAAAAACACACCACCCATATCATAAAATTCATATGTCTTGACTTGGGTGACCTCAAAACCAATTAGAAAAAAAAAAAATGTATTATCCATTCATACAGGATACCCAGAATAGTGGCATTCCTATTATATATCTTCACACTTGGGTATGCTCCGAACCAATTGAAATCAAGACAAAACAAATCCCTTGGCCCAATAATGTATGAGATTGATGGCACTGCATCTCCAAGCACCATTATTGTTTTTTTTATAACTAATCCAATAGCTTCCTACTTACCTTCTTGACACCCAATGCTCCTCCCAATGATAAAAGCAGTACAACAATTGAAATAAGGCCCACAACTGTTTCCTTGGCCATGGCCGCTACCAATCCTTCGGCCTAAGGTTTGAATAGAACTTCGAGTGATTTAACGTCTATATATAGCTGGACATAAAAAAACCAAAGAGTTATATGCGGATTTATGTTCTACAGATGGATAGCTAAATAGGAATTAATGTGTAACGAAATTCCCACCAAAATTAATGTTTAACGAAATTCCCACCAAAAATAGGAACAGTTGCATGTGGATTGGATTTCATACAATCTTTCTGGAAATTCTTTAGAGATTTAAAAATTCCATATCAATGTTAGAATAGGGAAGCTTTTCACCCAGATTAGTCACCAATCTAGAATGTTTGAGAATAAAATATATAATGATAAGGTCAACATATAGTTTGAAATATATATCAATTAACATGGGTTGCGGCATATGTGAAGGTAGTTGGTTTTCTTAAGGTAGTTGGTCTAGTACAAACTATTGAAACTGTTTATTTTCAACGACAAATTTTTTAGTTGAAATTTCATTCCAAGTTGAAGGCCAGGGTGGCTTAATTCTTCTACTTGGGACTGGGAAGCTGCATTTCATAGACCAGGCTTTTTCTTACACTTGATATGGAACTGGGAAGCTGTATTTCATAGACCAAGCTTTTTCTTGGAAGCTGTATTTCTTAGGCCAGGCTGTTATCTTCTTGGCAAAGAGAGATTTGCTGACATCACATTGTCTAGAAGCATATTTGGATGATGCCATTACCTGGAGAGCAGCAGTGGATCTTGGTAGGAGGCCGCCATGCATGGGAATTCATGAATTCAAAGCAACCATACTAGAATTTTTGTGTGCATGTGGGGGCAATTAAGAAAGTCAAATACGAAAGGGATTAGAATCCGTAAACGGTTGGTTTTCTATAAAGTGAAAAAGTTTCCAGAAGACGAGAATTAAGAAAGTCAAATACGAAAGGGATTACAATCCGTAAACGATTGGTTTTCTATAAAGTGAAAAAAGTTCCAGAAGCTCGTCTTCTTATATTGATATGGATGTATAGAAGGAAAAATATATGAGAGTTATTTTTTTTTAAAATAAAAAGAAAAACGTCGATTTTGAATATTATTAAATGTATTTTTTTATTTTTATTTTTAGTAAATATTAGTTTAGTGGTTGTATAAGATTGAAAATGATTTAGTTTGTATTATATTATATTTATATGTAATATCATAATAATATTATGATAGTTATGTATATATAGTTTGGTATTACCATGTGTATATGTATATATGGCTTGATAAGATTAGAGTTGGGTTTTTTAAGTCCAGAAATATAATTGATAGAGTTAATATTATTTGATAATAAAATAAATATTATTAATATGGAGGGGAGGAGGTAAAGGATGTAGGAGAGTTGGAAGGGAGTTAGGGTTTGGGGTAGAATTTCTTTGTGGTTGAAGAGAGGTGTTTACCTATGCATGAAGAAATTAGGTTTAATGGGAGTTGGAAGGGAGCTACCATTTAGGGTAGTATGTTTTTGTTATTGAAGGTGGACATTACCGTTGTATGAAGAAATTTCGCTTTGGTTGAAGATAGCTTTGGTTGAAGATAATTGATTACATGAAAATTTATTGGGTTGTGTTGTGGTTTCATGACCAGAAAATTTATTAAAAATAATTTTTGTTCGAGAGAGTTCGAGAGAGAGAGTTCGAGAGAGAGAGAGAGTTTTTAATTTTAAAGTAGTGAGTGTGATAGAGAGAGAGAGAGAGAGAGAGAGAGAGAGAGAGAGAGAGAGAGAGGTTCTATAAGGGAGTGATGGGCAAACTAGAGGTAAAGAATGTTTCAGAAGTGAACAACAATTGAGAGACTAAATGAATAAGGGAGTCAGGGGATAGAATGATAGTTAGGAAGAAAACATAGAGCAATGACTAAAGGTTAACGATACAACTAAAAATAGTTGCAAGGAACTATAAAATGAAGAAAGGGCAAAATAAAAAACTTACAGAGCACTCAGATTTTAAATAAAATATCTAGATTAGAACACCTAATCAAGGGTAGAGTAGATAAAATATTCGATCAAAGCATGTTGTATGGAATAATATAGAATGAAGAAGTAGAAGTGGTGGATTGTATAGAGGGAGTGGATGAACATTAAGAGAAATCGATCTTTTGTTTTCAAGAGGAGTTGATTGAATTTTGGAATAAAAGGATTAAGGATTCTGCAAACTAGACCCTCAAAGTAGTGGAGGGAAGTAGAATAGAAGCATAGATCAAAGTAAATATCCCAAACTTAGAACTTACACAAGGCTAGGAGTTTTTAAATTGAAACCCTCCTCATCTAAATAAAGGAAGATATAATAGAAAACACTACATAAAAAAACAAAAGCAAATAGTTAAAATGATGGTCATGGAAGATCTAATGCTTATTTTACCATTAAGAGATAAAACTTTGATGGGAAGGTTCATGGGATGCTTGATGAAAACAAAAACTCTTTGTGATTGGATAAATTCAACATGGTTGGAATTGTTGGGATATCTCCCAACATACCATGTAATAGGAAAAGGTTGGATAGTTTTTGTATTGCAAAAAGCAAAATATGCAAAAACTATAAAAATGGGAAGGTGGATCTGGGGTCACAATATCCTTGCTCTAAAAAAATGACTCTTGGATTTGATCCTCGCTCTAAGAGGATAACGACCTAGCCTATTTGGATCATGTTACTTGTACTACTATTGAAATATTAGAATGAGAGGATGCTAAGGGAGATAGGAAAATATTTGGGAATTTTTCTCGAAGTGGACTTGAAATTTTTTATGAAATTTAGAACGTCGTAGCTCAAATATTAATGGAGATGGATCTATGTCTAGGATTACTTGAGAACATGGAATTTGTAATAGGAAGTTGGTGTCAAACAAAAGCAAGACTATATTAGAGTCCATTTAGATGCAATTTGTACCACCAATATGGTCATCTCAAAGTAGACTGTAGAGCAGGAAGAAGCAATAGATATAGAAAGAAGCAAATAGAAGCTAAAATTTCAAATAGAATTTCAAGAAGATAAAGGGAAACCATCAACCTTAGGTACTCAAGATGAAAAAACATAGGAATCACTAAATAAATAAAAGAAAAATCACCAGACAACTAGACAAATATTCATGGGATCACTAGAAGATAAGAGGGAGGCTTTGTAGATTTTTTATGAAGAGCCTAGATGACTAGATTCAGGTAATCCAATAATATATTTGCATGAGAATATGAATGATACAATAATAAATTAGTTTTCCTATACAAATATGACTTGAGATTGGTAATGGAGGACCATATTAAGAATAGTCTTGAGAGAATAAGGATAGAAAAGAGTATTTCTCCATCAACAGAGGAAAGTAGGAAGATAATGGAGGACAAAAAAGTAGAGGGATCAAGTAAGGATTTAGTTTGGGATGGAAGAGGGAAAACTCTATCTGAGATCAATTTAGAAAATAAAAAAGGAAGAAGGAATAAACCTCATGGAGAACTTTCCCCTCTCAAAGAGAGGAAAAAAAATTAAATTTACGAAATCCTCTATCAATAGGATTTCCTCTCCTTTTAGTCCCTCGTATGAATGTAATTTTTTACCTCCTATGAGAATATGTGCTTTAAGATCTAAAAAAAAAGGTAAAGTAGATAAGAGATTTGGAAAAATTAAAAGGGGGTTTATCTTTGAAAGTCCAACTAAAGGTTCCTTAGTAAGTAGGATTTCCTATCTCAAAGTAACTTAAAAAAGGTGTGAGAAAGATATTATATCTAGTAAACAAAGATCTATTTTTGGGGTACTTAGATCAAGATAGTTCCTTGAGTTAGATAATCTATGATTATGATCTATCTAAATATTAAAGGTTTGGGGGCTCCTACAAAACAAAATATATCCGTAAAAATATATTAAAATTTGGAAGCCTAATATTATATTTATTTATAAAACCTTGTTAGAGGTAGGAAAGGCAAAAATAATACTTAATTCATTCCTACTAAACTAGAATTGTTTTTGGGATAGATTCAAATGAAAAATTAGAGGGGATTATCTTGGGATGTAAAGATTCTTGTCAATTGATTGAAAACACCTTCATAGAAATAGAAGTAGTATCAAAATTCCACTCTAAGGAGTTAAAAAAATATAACTATAGTAAATTTATGTGGCCCATATGTAGATAGAAATATTTTCTGGGAGGATATTTTTTACCAAGATCTTCTAAAAAACAAGAATTAAGTGGTGGGAGAAGATTTAAAATTTATTACAAGAAGAAGTGAAATATAGGAAGAAGAGGTCAAAATGGATCCACTAGCTATTTTTTCTTTACAAGAATCAAAGTGTTAGACTATGTATAGAACCAACAAATCTTGCTCCTACATAGAGGAACAATTGAACATGAAAACATGAGATATCCAAAATATTAGATAGAGTTTTAGTTTTAGATAAGCTCATAGATTTTTGTGATAAGATGAGAATATTAATAGATAAATGATTTTTTTTTTCAGCTGGAGGAGGAGCAAAAATGGTAGGCAGGAATTTTGAACCAACGAAAGGAGAAGATCCAGAGGTAGGGCAGAATGCTGTAGCTGGAAAGGAAAAGGATTCCTTGTCAGCTCAGTTTGAAAAGGCTAAAGGTACAGATCCTCCAAATAAACCCTCAAACAAAGGGTCCCACTGGGGTTCGGGAGCTGGCAACAAGGGCCCAACCTTTTTGGAAATGCTAAAAGGGAAAAATAAGGAGCCAGTCAGTGAACTACCACCCCTAATACCAAACAATAATAGGTTAACTGCACTAGTGGAGATTATGGAAATATTATTGGATATGGAGGCATCATCCTTAGTTGGCAAGTTTTTGGGAGGAAGGTCGGACATTGAGACTATTCGCTCATGGGCCGCGACAAAGTGGAAAACTTTAGGAAGCTTAGAAATCGTAGCCATGTCAAGAGGTTTTTTTATGATAAGACTCAACAACAAAGATGATGCAGAGCGCATATTGATAGGAGGACCCTAGTTTCTAGGAAGGCATAGCCTCTTTTTGAGGAAGTGGGGGGAGAATTTCAACCTTGAGAAGCAGAAAATTAATATAGCACCCATTTAGGTCCGCTTACAAAACCTCCCAACCCATTTTGTTAATGAGTATTAGCTTAGTGGCATAGCAAAGGCGATAGGAGAGCTTGTGGCAATAGACCATTCAACCCGGGCAAGGACTAGACTGACGCATGCCAAGATCTATGTAAATGCAAACTTGGATTTTGATCTACCTTCTTAGGTGGAACTAGCATATGGAGAGTTTCTAAGGATTTAGCCTATGGAGTATGAGAACAAGCCGGTATTTTGTAGCGTGTGCAAAACCTAGGGCCACCTTCAAGCCCAATGTTTGACAATAACTGCAAAAAAGGAAGCCACGAGCGAAGGTTTTCTAGGGAAAGCTAATGGGAGAGGGATACCAAAGTTTGAAGGACCGTGTCTTAACTTGGAAGGATACAGACAAGTTAAGAATAACCAGGCTGACCAAGCCAACATAGAACTGGCAAAAATCTAGGAGAAAGGAAAGCAACATAATGAGGGAGGCAAAAATCATAAGGTATGTAATAAAGATCCCAACTTGAACATGTTTGATATCCTAGCAAATCTAGAAGTTGAAAAAGAAAATAGTAAGGACGATACCATCAGTGTCAAGTTTCCTAAAACTCTAGAATCCCCATCCAAATCGGGACCATCCATAGCTATGACAAAAATCCCCAAAAGCTATGCTCAAAATGAAGAAAAATGGCCAGGTCATTTTAGTTTAAACATGGAAAAAATAGAGTCAAGAGTTGAAGTTGTGGAAACAAGAGCTAGAAATGTAGCTCCTAATCCGGTAGTGGAGCAAATTATCCTTTATCAGATGAGCCCAATGGTAAAAGGTTCCTTGAAGGAAAACCCCCTATTTAGGAACCAGATAGGAGAGGTGAACCAAAACAAGGCTAAGGATGAAGAGGGAATTGAAAACCCCCAAAATGAGGAAGAAGGTTCAAGCCCTAGACTATCACAGTATATGCCCCCTCATTTCAGTCCAAAACAGACTAGAAGCACTACCAAGCTTCCGATAGATTATGGAAGTGAAATAAATAAAGGGAGAATATCTACATCAGAGCACCATAGAATGAGAATCAATGAAGAAATTGCAAACGAAAAGCAAAGAACATTGTTACAACAAGCTATTCCTGGCCAGGATAATAGAAAAATTGATAAACCCCCTTTGGATCAGGGAAGGGGGTGGGGAAAAAATATCAAACAGTCTAAATGAAGGTTCTCTCATGGAATGTGAGAGGCCTAAACGACCCACCAAAACAAAGGATGGTGAAGTCTATAAGGAAGGATTGGAATCCTACTATCATTTTTCTTCAAGAAACCAAAACATATGCGGCACAATCAACACTTATAGCTAGAAGGATTTGGAAGCAAGGGGAAGTGGCCTTTCAACAAAGCGAGAGGAGCATCTGGGAGCCTCATGATTTTATGGGATCCTATTAAAATAGAAGGAAGTATTATTCAGGAAAATGAAAGAGTCTTAAGTGTATTATTTCACGATTTTGATACTAATAAGAATTGGATTATGTCAAATGTTTATGCCCCCACCTCTGTCCAAGGGTGGTCTAAACTATGGGAGTTTTTGGGGCATTTGAGCCAAGATTTTGAAGACATTCGTTGGGTGATTGGGGGAGATTTCAATACCCCCATTTACCCATTTGAAAAGAAGGGAGGATCTGGGTTACCCTCAAGGAGCATGGAGGACTTCAATGAATTTATTAACACAAATGAATTGATGGATGTAAGACTAAAAGGAGCCAAATTTACATGGAGTAACAAGAGGATAGGAAGTCAACTGATTCAAGAAAGGTTGGATAGGTTTTTTTTATCCAAGGAAGCTACAACAATGTTTGGTGATTCAATGTTACAAGCCCTTCCTAAATGCGCTTCAGACCATAATATTATTCTATGGGAGGCATTTCAGGCTAACTCCTTTAAAAAGCCATTCAGATTTTTGTCAATCTAGGTTAAACATCTGAAATTCAAGAAATGAATAGAGGAATGGTGGCAGTAGCCTATCCTGGGAAGTGCTTCCTTCAAACTATCTCAAAACTTAAGATGGTGAAAAACAACCTTAGAATATGGAATAAAGAAGTCTTTGGAAATATTTTTAAGAATAAGAGAGCAGTGGGGGAAAAACTGAGAATAATAGAAAGAAAAATCCAAAATGGAACCTATGATGAGGTGACAAGGATTGAAGAGAAGGAAACCCTTTGTGAGTTTTATAATATTTTAGCTTGTGAAGAGATGTATTGGAGGCAGAAATCAAGGGCATTATGGCTAAATGAAGGGGACTCTAATTCAAAATTTTTCCATGTTACCACATTGAGCAATAGAAGCAACAATAATATTAGAAATTTAACTAAGGTGGATGTATCCTCAACTCAAAACATTCAGGAGATTAGAGACGAGGCTGTTAATTTTTTTAGTTCATTATTGGGTGAAGAACGGGCCTATAATGCCCAAGCAAAGGACTCTATCCTTCAATTCGTTCCACAACTCATTTATGAAACGATTAACAAGTATATTATAGTAGTTTTTTTAGACGAAGAGATCAAGGAGGCTTTGTTTAACATGGATCCTGACAAAGCTCCTGGGCCGGATGGGTTTTCATTGTGGTTTTTCCAAGTTTGTTGGGATATTGTTGGAGCAGAAGTTATTGCTGCAATCAAGGAGTTCCAATGTTCAAATCATATTCCAAGGGGTTTCAATTCAACTTTCATTGCTTTGATCCCTAAAGGCACCAACCCCAAGACTATGGCTGACTTTAGGCCGGTTAGCTTGTGTAATATATCCTATAAAATTCTGTCCAAAGTTTTAGCCAACCGTTTGAAGAAAGTTCTACCGGTTATCATTGATCCAAGTCAAGGAAGTTTTTTACAAGGAAGATCAATCTTAGATGGAGTTATTACTGTTCATGAGGCTCTTCATACAAGTCACTCAGACCAAAAAAGTAGTCATGGCTTTAAATTTAGACATGAACAAAGCTTATGATAGGATAAATTAGGAATTCCTAGAGGCAGTTTTATTAAAATTTGGCTTCAACATGAAATGGGTCAAGTTAATAAGAGAGTGTATTTCTAAGCCTTGTTTTTCAGTTTTGGTTAATGGGTCTACTACAGGTTTTTTTCAAAGAAAATGTGGTCTAAGACAAGGAGATCCCATAAGTCCTATGTTGTTCATCATTGTAGCTGAGGCCTTGGGAAGAACCATTAAGGCAACAACGGTTGCTGGAATCATATCAGTTATCAATGCCACATCGCTAACTACCCGGTGACACATCAAAAATTTGTTGATGATACATTGCTACTGACTTTGGATTTTGTGGTTGAGGCAAGAAGGATTAAAAATATTCTCATAATGTATGAATAAGTAGTTGGATAGAAAGTGAATTTTTATAAGAGCAAACTTTATTTCATCAATACCCCCATTCCTAGGCAAAACAGCATAGCAAGGATCATGGAATGTCAGATTGCATCCCTTCCCACCTCCTATTTAGGTCTTCCCCTATTTATGGGGAAACCTGAAGGATCAATGTGGAACATAGTTCTGGAGAGGATCCAAAGAAAGCTAGTAGGTTGGAAAGGACATCTGTTATCTCAAGCAGACAAAGCAGTTTTAACTATGGCTTCACTTCAAAGTATACCCGTTTACTTCCTATCAGTCTTCAGAGCTCCCAACAAGGAGTTGGTAATATGAAAGCTCCAGATATTTTAGGTAAGATGAATGGGTGTTTTTTTCCCATGGAGCTGGTAATAACTATGGGGTTTCCCTCTAAATCATACCAAATTGGAAATGAAGGTAATAGGGTGTAAGCCTTGGAAAATTCTGACAGAGAATAGGAAATGGGCAAGCAACAGGTTTCACAAGTGCAAAGTTCCAAACTTCAATTCCTGTCAATGTAAGTATTGTTTACAGTTATGTTTAGGCATGGGTGTGCTTTGTTAGTAAGGTGTTGTAGGGGATTCAACACAATTTTTGGTAAGAAAGTTTCAAGGATGACTAGGATCTACAATCTCAGCAGAAGGCTGGACATTGTAATAGGTTTTGGGTTAACCTGCAAACCCGGTAATTAATGAAGACTTTTATTTACCAAAAAAAAAATATCATTATCAAATCCTTTTACACCTAGAAAAAATGAGGATAAACCATTAAGTCCTTTAAAAATTCCTTTTTCTTGAGGGATGAAGAATTTCAAAAACTTAGTAAGAACAAAATGGATGCATTATGACCCAACCTCAAAAGAGACAACCATATTTTAGTTCACTAGTAATCTTAGGAGAATAAAATTTGTCACATTAGGTTGGGCCAAAGTAAAATATTTTGAAGTAGAGGTAAGACTTACTAAAATTAAATCTTATCTAAATCTAATTTATTGTGCCAAAGGTAATAAAGTTTTTCCAGAAAATAAAATCATAGATGTAATAATTGAAAAAGAAGAAGAAAGAGTTGTTAGAATGGGAGGAGGCAAAATAGAGAATGAAAAATAAGGATTATGGCTAGAATAGGGGAATGATTTTTTTTTTTTTCAAAATCAAGCAAAAAAAGGAAATATACAAACAAAATTTAGGAAATAAAAGGGGAGAATGGAAACACTTTGAGAATATTCTAAGAGTTGGCACCATTAGCAGTAAGCTACTTCAAAGACTTTAATAAAGTTTTGAGATGATAATCCAAGTAATTTTATTCAACATTTACATATTTAATACATACTAGATCATTATGAGCGAGGATTGTTACAATCAATGACTAGTACATATGAGGATATCGTTATAAATAATGATACTTCTAGATTTTCAAACAAACATAATAATAATCCTAAAATCCCCCTTATTTAATTCATTAGGAATATCGAATATCACCCTTTATGAAATAATTTATTTTTAGAGGCTTGGACTTAGACTTAGGTTCAAACTCAAACTATTGAAATTGGCTCTTGGTTCCTAGCTCTAGCTCTTGGATCTTGAAACTTATTTTCCCTTTATATCATCCAAATTACTTGGCCTTGATTTGTTAGGTGTTTGGATCTAGATCTAGATCTAGATCTGGTCATTTGGATCTAGACTTGGATTTGAATCTAGATCTAAATCTAGATCTAGCTTGGGATTTAGATCTAGATTTATCTTTGGATTTGGCTTTGTATTTAGCTCTAGTTTTAGCTCTAGATCTAGATTTGGCTCTAGATCTAGATCTAGCTTTGAATCTATCACTAAATATGATGCTATATTTGGCATACAATCTATATTTAGATCTAGATTTGACATAGAATCTAGATCTAGACTAGGATCTATATCTTTAAATATGATTGGATCTAGACCTAGATCTAGATCTCTTGATGTGCTTGGATCTAGTTGTGGCTTTAGATGTTTACCTCTAGGTCATTTCCTCTAGTCTTACCTCTAGGTCTGCCTCTAGGTTTTTATCTATAGGTCCATCTCTAGATTTACCTCTAGATATACCTATGAGTCTTCTTGGGATTTCATAGCGTTAAATCTCATTTATGATACACAAAAATCTTGCATTTCTTTATGCCTCAGATATACTCTAGGATACAATCAATGACATTCTTCTCAGATGAAGAAAACAAATAGATCATCTTAAGTTATACCAAAACCAACTCGAGTTAATCATCCATAAGCAAGGAATAATTTTTGATAAACTAAATAATATTAATTTCATAGGTGTAGAGCATACTCATATTACCTTTTCTATGAATCTAGAATGGCTTTGATACCAATGTTGGGATAATAATCTAAGTACTTTTATTCAAAATTTGTATAATTAATAAATACTAGGTTGTTACGATCAATGATCATTATAATCAATGGCCATTACATATGAGGAGATCATTATAAATGACACTTTTATATTATCAAACTAATGTAATAATTTATCCTAACATGGTATTTATAAAAAAAGGAAAAAATTGGCTTCAAATCCAAGCCACCATGAGGAGTGTGTGTGAGGTCTATGAGAAGGGACAATCATCACCATTTGAAAACATTCCTTCACTTGTTCGATACATGTAGGTTTTGATAGGTAGCCTTCATAGATCTGATCATCAACAAGAGTAAGAAGACAATGATAGATAGGAGGATTGATGGTTGGATAGAATGATTATTTTGTGATCAATTGGTAACAACCCAAGTCTACTCACCTAGTTGCACCAGTTTAAAATGATAAAAAAAAACCACTTCATGATTCAAGTTCTCCCCTTGGTGCCCTCCCATGTATACTACATAAGACTGCCACCACCCAAATAAAAAAATATCACCAATGCTTCAAGAACCAAATTAAAGTATATTGAGATTTCTTTCATCCCAATTTGTACCAATCCAAAGAGAACTTAAGCATTCAATATCAACAACAAAAATCATATCTTCATCACAAACATGCAATCCACCAAGAATAAAATTCTCATTGTAGACTATATATCACAATCATATTGATGCCATCCTATTTAAAGCGATGAAATTTTGTAATTCATAGCCTCAACGAGAAAAAAACCAAAAACACACCACCCATATCATAAATTCAAATGGATTGACTTGGATGACCTCAAAACCAATGAGAAAAAAAGAAAAAATCTATTATTCAATCATACATGATACCCATAATAGTGATATTCCTATCATATATCTTCACACTCGGGTATCCTACGAACCAACTAAAATCAAGACAAAACAAATCCCTTGGTACAATAATGTATGAGATTGATGGAACTACAATCATATAGCTTCTTACTTACCTTCTTGACACCCAATGCTCCTCCCAATGATAAAAGCAGTAAAACAATTGAAATAAAGCCCACAATTGTTTCCTTGTCCATGGTCGCTACCAATCCTTTGGCTTAAGGTTTGAATAGAATTTTGAGTGATTTATTGTATATATAGTTGGACTTAAAAAAACAAATAGAGTTACACTTGGATTTATGTTTTATATAGTTAAATTTAAACAAGAACGATTGCATGCGGATTGGCTTTCATACAATCTTTCTGGAATTTCTTGAGAGATTTAAAAATTCTATTTCATTGATACAATAGGATACAATATTCAAGTCAAAAACTTTATAATTTAATCCATAAATATAGTCATGCCAAGGAGGGGTGGAAGCTTTCTTCACACTTCAGGATGGATATTCACCAATAAATGTGTGGTGCTAGGGAGTAAATATTTAAGCATGAATTCGGTGTGTCCAACCTCCTACACATAAATAATGACAAGGTCAAGATATAGTTTGAGATATATATCATTAAATATTAAGTTGTGAAATATATGGGATATAGTTGGCTTTCTTTCTTTGTAACAGGTAATATATTTCATACAAGTGACATATTTCTATTTTGACGGCTGAGGGTCGCTTAATTATTCAACTTCATATGGAACTTGGAAGCTGTATTTCTTAGACCAGACTATTTTCTTGTTTGTAAAGTGATATTTTTTGACATCACATTGGCTAAAAGTATGTTTGGATTATGCCATTACCTGGAGAGAAGTAGTGAATCTTGGTAGGATGTCACCATGCATGGAAATTATGAATTCAAAGCAACCAAACTAGAACTTGTGTGTGCATGAGAGGGCAATTAAAAAAGTTAAATATGAAAGGGAAGCGAAAGAAGTTCTAGAAGATCTTGTCTTCTTATATTGATGTATGGAAGGAAAAATATACGAGAGTTACCACGTAATTTAAAATAAAAAATAAAAAGAAAAAGGTTGATTTTGAATATTATTAAATGTATTTTTTTAATAACTTTTTAATAAAATGAATATTAATTTAAGTTGGACATTTTGAGGAGTGTTTGTTGTCATTGATGTCAAAAGAATTGTTGTGCTATGTTCGTCATCCTTGAGGACATTAAATGTCTCCTCCAAAAGCAAGCAGGTCTTGAAAAGCAATAGATTGTAATATTTATTTTTAAATATTATATACCCAGGAGGGATCAAAGAATAAAGATCTAAGGAAGGAGAAGCAAGTTTAAATTATAATAATATTTTATTATTATTGTTTCAGATCAAAAATCGAGTTTAAGAAGATCAAGGATCAAAGGGAAAAGACCCACAAGCTGATTAAATTTAAATTAAAATATTTTAATCTTTGATTAAAATTTTAGTTTAAATAATGATGGGTGCTAAGGTTTAAATTAAAAAAATTATTAAATATTTTAATATTTGAATTCAAGTTAAAATTCGAATACTCAACAACGTTGGAGTATGATATAGTTTACATATAAATAATACCAAAGTTTGGCATTCGAAATTATCCATGCGATTGTGCTTTGGCTTGTGCAAAATAAAAACAAAAGTTTTGCATGTGTTTGTGAGCAAAGAAAATGACAAAAGGGTGTGGCCTAAAAAACCTATTCAAAGCACCTCATAGATGATTTGGTAGCCAAGAACTACGTAAGATGTCATCGAGACGCCTGGTGTACGTTCGAATCTTGCACATGCCGTTTTATTGAAGGAAGGGTCATTTTTGAGTTTGTGTCGTTCAAGGGAAAAGGAAGTCAAAGGCACGTTTGTACCTTTTGGCTCTTGTGGAGCCATGCAGCCCAGTTGGTGGGCACGAGCATTGTGTAAACGCTTGGAGGAGAACCATCTACAGTTAGAATCTTTCCAAGGCATTTTGGGCAGCATAATAAAGGTATGCACATTGTGTGGGTTGACTTGGCTTGCAAAAAATAAAAAGGGAAAAGTATTTTTTGTTTCAAAGGTTTATGTTAATTAAAGTTTTTGCATAATTTGGATTATAAGTTGTTTAGGGGAGTTAAAAGGGAATGCAAAACTTTGATTTCTTAAATGATTTTTTAAAAGTGTATAAGGAGTTATAAGGTAGTAAGGAAGTTTATTTTTGAGGTTGAAGGTTTTTGAAAATTATTTTAAAGTTGGAGATTATAAGGTGTATTTGAGTATTATTTTTGTATTGAAGAAATATTTTGAAGAAGTTTTAGAGTGATAATTCTTGTCATCTAACCTTTATGCTTGGCAAGGAAAGCGGTTATAAGTTAGACAGGTTTTGAAATCTATTCTTCATCAAGTAAAAGGTATGGGTATATTCTTCTTTGGTTGAAATAATTGATTGGTTAAGATTTTATGAAAACAAGATTAGAGTGAAAATGATTTGGTTAAGTTTTCCTTTGTGAGTTTGTTCAGTTGATAAGTTTTCTGAAATGGAAGTAAATGCTATAAACCTTGTTTGATATGCATTTTGAGAGATTTTGAGTGAGTGAATGCATACTTCGTTGTTATGTGATTGATATCCATTGTTGTTGAGTTTTAAGATTGGATTAGGATTTGAAAGAACATGAGTATCATTGTTGTTGAAGTGATTAGTTGAAGTGAAGAACTTGAACTAGAGTTTGTATAGATAATGAGTATAATTGTTATGTGAGGATTACTTGATAAGAATTGTTGTTGAAGTGATTGATGAAGTGGATGTGATTGAGCTTAGTTGAGTGGATGTGTTTAAGTGATAGTTCAAACTCTATGAAACAAATTGTTCCATATTCTAATTTGATTTTATTAGTGTTTGTAAGTGTGAAACATATTGAGTCTCTAACAATTCTCTATATGTTTTTGTGATAAAAAGAAAGATTGAAAGTGATTGAGCATTATAGTGAATGTGAAGCATATTGAGTCTCTAAAAATTATCTATATGTTTCTATGAGATTGAACACATTCTAGTGAGGACTTGTTGAACATATTTGAGGTAAGTCTTAGAGAAGAATTGTGGACAAGATTGGTATGAGATTTTGTGGAAGCTTACAATATAGAATTGAGGACAAAGATTATTGAGTAGATTGGAAATTTTATAAAGAGGACTTGTGGATATATTTGTGTGAGCTTTTGTGGAAGCTTACATGGTAGATTTCAGGTAAGTTTTTGAGAAGAATTTGGGATAAGTTGCAAAGCATATATGAAGGAGATAAAAGTTTTAAAAAGTAAAATATACAAAATCTCAAAGGAAAATTTGAATAATTAAGAATGAAGGATGAGGAAAACATTAGTACTTATCTACTTCATGTAGACGAGGTTGTTAATGCCATGCAAGGACTTGGACTTGATATTGAAGAATCTGATGTTTGTGATAAGATCTTAAGGTCTCTCCCAAAAATATTTAGTGAAAATATATCTGTCATAGAGGAATCAAAATATGGTGATATTTTGACAATAGATGTATCACTTGGTATTCTTATAGCTTTTGATATGAAAACAAAAGAGGAACCTAATATACGAAAGGAAGTAGCCTTCAAAGCTACTAAGAAGACAAAGGGTAAGAAGTTAGATTCAAGCAATGATTCATCCAACGATGAAGAAGCAAATTATGGTAGAAGAAATAAGAATCCAAGAATATTTAAAGATGCAAAATCTGTTAGATGTTTCAATTGTAGAAAGTATGGTCACTATGCAACTGATTTTCAAAAAGCTATAAATAACAATGATGAAGAAAAAAGGGATCATAAGAATAAGGAATAAAAAAATACAGGTACCAAAATAAAGGTAAGGATGGACAAAGCAAACAAGGAAAGAAGTTATTTCAAAGACAAAAGAGTATTTACTATGCAGACAAGGCAAGTAAGTACTCAAGTGATAGTGATAATAGTTTCTCAAATAATGATAAAGATGAAGTTCTATTTCTAACAGAAGAAAAAGAAGTTAATAAAAGGTCACCAGAAATTCTCAAGTGTTTTAGATATGGTAACTTTGGACATCTTGAATATAGTTGTACAAAGAGTGGTTTCAATTTCAGTGATGATGAATATGAGGATACACTTGAAGAACCCGAAGAGAATATTCTAATGAAACTAGAAGAAGGAGGTGATCCTATAGAAGACAAGACAGAAAATAATGAAGATGTTTTCAAAAGTAAAAAAATAGAGGAAGAATCAGAAAAATGAGAAGTTGATCTTGAGGGAGAGCTTATTTATGCCCTTAACACATTAAAGAAGGTAAGAAATAAAAACTCCCAACTTAAGCTTCAGTTTCAAGAGTGTGATGAAGAGAAAGGAAAGTTTATATAGGATCTAAACAAGTCAATGGCTAAGACAAAGAAGTTCAAGGATAAGTTAGAATCAAAGGTATTAGAATGTGAAAAATTAGAAAAAGAAGTAGCTCTACTAAGAGAAGAAGTAGAAAAGTATAAGGATAATCTACACAAGTTTAGAAGAAGCTCAAAGAATTTGGATAAGATTATCAAGATACAAAAGCCTACATAAAGCAAGACTGGTCTTGGTTTTGAACAGGTACAAAAGAAATAGAAAGATGAGTCAACCTCAAGTTCTGAACAAGAAGAAACTTCAGAAGAAGATAGTGTAAGAGAAAGTGAGACTTCTTAGGATGAGTTGGACAACCGAAAGTTCAACAAGGAAATAAACGATGCACAAAGGAGAAACATATGGAATAGGAACCAACACAGAGTAAAAGAGACTAAGGGATCAATGAGGTCAAGGAAAGGAAATTTCAATGGACGATGTTTCTCATGTCACATATTTGGGCACAAGGCTTCACAGTGTAGGACACATGAAAGACATGAATATGGGAACTTCAAAAATAGGTAACTTTTTCATGGGTATTGCTACTCACATAATTAGTTTGGTCATAAGACAATGAATTGTAGGGTCCATGATAGGAATAGATATGGTTTCATCAAAAGAAATCCTAAGATATTTACACCTTCAGGGAATAACAATATTAAATGTTACAAGCACAATAATGATGGACATACAAAAAGTGGTGTAGAACAGAAATTCCAGAGACAAGCAAGAACAGGAACAATCAGAAGAATCAGAAGGATCAAATGAGAAGAAAAGAGGACAAAGGAAAAGAGTAGTGCATGCTAGGAGTAGAAATAATCCTACCCCAGAATTAACCACCTCAAGAGGAGGTGGGGGAGGGGATACGCTAAGAGTTTCATTCTTAGCCCCGAGCCCCAAAGGTGACCCTTTTCCATTTATGTCAAAGGGGAGAGATTTGAGTAAGGGGGAGAGATTTGAGTTAGAAGGAAAGCATTCAGTTAGGAGGACCAGTTTCCTAGGGGCAGCATAAAAGAAAAAGGTCAAGGAAATGGTAAAAGTAATTAGATTGCCATCAAAGACAAAGGGGGAGATTGCTGGACATTTTGAGAGTGTTTGTTATCATTGATGTCAAAAGCATTATTGTGCTATTTTCCTCATCCTTGAGGACATTAAATATCTCCTCCAAAAGCAAGCAGGTCTTGAAAAGCAATAGGTTGTAATATTTATTTTAAATATTATATACCCAGGAGAGCTCAAAGAATAAATATCCAAAGAAAGAGAAGCAAGTTTAAATTAAATAATAATATTTTATTATTACTATTTCATATTAAAAATTGAGTTTAATAAGATCAAGGATCAAAGGGAAAAGACCCACAAGTATATTTAATTTAAATTAAAATATTTTAATCTTTGATTAAAATTTTAATTTAAATAATTATGGGTTCTAAGATTTAAATAAAAATATTTATTAAATATTTTAATACTCGAATTCAAGTTAAAATTTGAATACTTGTTGATGTTGGAGTATGATATAGTTTGCATATAAATAATGCCAAAGTTTGGCATTCGAAATTATCCATGCGATTGTGCTTTGGCTCGTGCAAAAGAAAAACAAAATTTTCACGTGTTTGTGAGCAAAGGAAAGGACAAAAGGGTATGGCCTCCGAAACCTATTCGAAGCCCCTCATAGATGAGTTAGTAGCCTAGATTGCATAATATGCCATCGAGATGCCTCGTGCAGGTTCAAATATTGCACATGTCATTTTATTGAAGGAAGGATTGTTTTTGAGTTTGCATCATTCGAGGGAGAAGGAAATCAAAGGCATGTTTGTTTCTTTTGGTTCTTGTGGAGCCATGCAGCCCAGTTGGTGGGCGTGAGCACTACAGACGCACTTGGGGGAGAACCATCGATGGTTTGAATCCAGCCAAGGCCTTTTGGGCAGCATAATAAAGGTATGCGCATTGTGTGGGTTGACTTAGTTTACGAAAAATAAAAAGGGAAAAATATTTTTGTTTCAAAGGTTTATGTTAAAGTTTTTTCATAATTTGGATTATAAGTTGTTTAGGGGAGTTAAAAGAGAATGCAAAACTTTGATTTCTGAATCGAATTTATAAAAGTATTTAAGAAGTTATAAGGTAGTAAGGAAGTTTATTTTTGAGGTTGAAGGTTGTTGAAAATTATTTTAAAGTTGGAGATTATAAGGTGTATTTTAGTATTATTTGTGTATTGAAGAAATATTTTGAAGAAGTGTTGGAGTGATAATTCTTGTCATCTAACCTTTGTGCTTGGAAAGAAAAGTGGTTATAATTGAGACAGGTTTTGAAGTCTATTCTTCATCAAGTAAAAGGTATGGGCATATTCTTCTTTGGTTGAAATAATTGATTGGTTGAGATTTTTTGAAAACAAGGTTGGAGTGAAAAGGATTTGGTTATGTTTTACTTTGTGAGTTTGTTGAGTTGATGAGTTTTATGAAATGGAAGTGAATTCTATAAACCTTGTTTGATAAGCATTGTTGGATATTTTGAGTGAGTGAATGCATACTTCATTTTTGTCTGATTGAGATACCTTGTTGTTGAGTTTGAATATTGGATTAGGGTTTGAAAGAACATGAGTATCATTGTTGTTGAAGTGCTTGGTTGAGTGAAGAAATTGAACTAGGATTTGCATAGATCATGAGTATAATTTTTATGTGAGGATTACATGATAAGCATTGTTGTTGAAGTGATTTATTGAGTGGAGGTGATTGAGCTTAGTTGAATGGTTGTGTTTAAGTGATACTTCAAGTTCTATGAAAGAAATTGTTCCATATTATAATTTGATTTGAGAAAGATATTGAGTGTTTTTAAGTGTGAAACATATTGAGTCTCTAAAAATTCTCTATATGTTTCTGTGATAAAAAGAAAGATTGAAAGTGATTGAGCATTGTAGTGAATGTGAAGCATACTGAGTCTCTAACAATTCTCTATATATTTCTATGAGATTGAACAAGTTATAGTGAGGACTTTTTGAGCAAATTATGTTGAAAATTTTGAGTAGATAAGTTTTCATTTATGTCAAGAGTGAGTGGTCATTGATGTCAAGCTTTCAGCACCAGTTAGTGGCAGTTTCATAAGCAAGCATCGGCTTTAGGTTCTCCAATTTCGATTGATCAAGACCCGGTTCCAGGAGGTCAAAGATAAGGTCCAAGGTGAAAAGAAGAAGCCCAAGGGAATAATATTATAATAATTCTTTATAATATTATACAAGGAAGATTAAATTAATTATAAATTAATTAATATAATTTTATTAAATTAATTAATATAATTTTATTAAATTTATTAATTAATTTACTTAACTTTCTATTATTTAAATTAATTATTAATTAATTTTAATATTAATTATATATTAATTTATGTTAATTTCAAATAATTCTAAGGTGGTTTATTAATTATAATTTCAAATTCAAATTTCTAGTGCTAACGTGGGAAGTGAATTTACCATGTGTGTATAAAAGGGAGATTACCCCACCTTAGCCAAACCCCCAATGCTTTTGAATTAAAATCCTATGCTATGCGAGTGTATGTGAATCGTGGTGTGAAATGAAGAGTTTTAAATTTTTTAAAAGTTCTTAGAGGGGGTAAACATGTTTTACCCACCAAGGAGGGAGCCTTGGTCACCAACCACTTGTAGCGCAGTTGGCAACCGTGATGAAAGTAACATGTGAGGGCAGCAATTGACGTAGGTTCAAAACCGTAGGAGGATAGTTTTTGTTTTACACTAAAATCATGGCAGATGAAGGAATATTAGGAAGGAAGTCTTCCTTCTTTCACATGGGTGCCTCTAGCCCACGCGGTGGGCTCCAAAGCGCTAAGGTGCTTGGCGCTTTGGGAGACAACAGTTCGAATCACGTCAAAAACCTTTTTGGGAGATAACAAAGTTATGCATTAAAATTTGAGCATTGAAATTTTTGGAGGATCTAGTTGAGGTATTAAAAATTAATTTTTGCATATTTTATTTGGTTTATAAGGTTTTTGAGGAGTTATAAGGTTGATGCAAAATAAATTTTTGATGTTATTTGCTTTAGTGGTTGAAAAGGAAATAAAGGTATTTTAGGAAGATTGCTTGAGGTTTTGTGGTGTTGGATATTATTTTAAGTTGGATATTATAAGGTGTATTCAAATAATTATTTTCATTTAATGATTTGCTGAATGTTAATTCCAAGAAAGAGCAATAACATGTATTTGAGCTTTGATTAATTTTGTGTCTAAGGAATATTTGAGAAAGTGTTAAGAGTGAGATTTTGTCAACTAACCATTGAAATTGGAAAGAAGGAAATTATGATCGAGACAAATTTTCTAAGGGCACTTCTACATCAAACAAAAGGTATGGGCACATATTCCTAGTGAGTGATTATTGAATATTGTGAATGCAAAGTTAGAATGAAAAGGATTGTTTGGTAAGCATTGTTGAGTGTGTTTTGAATTAATGCTTCAAGGTTTTTTGGAATAAAGAGTTGTTGATAAAACCTTGTTTTATAAGCATTGTTGTTGAAGTGAGTAATTGAGTGAAGAATTTGAACTAGGGTTTGCAAATATCATGAGTATCATTGTTATGTGAAATTAGCATTGTTGTTGAAGCAATTGGTTAAGTGAGGAACTTGAACTAGGGTTTGCAAACATCATGAGTATCATTGTTATGTGAGATTTATTGATAAGCATTGTCAAAAATATTTGAGTGAGTGTTCATATTATTGGAATAGGGTTTGTGAGCAAGGATTATTTCATTGAGTGATTTTTTGAGTAGAGTTGGTTGAGCCTAGTGAAGTGGATGTGTTAAAGTGATAGTTCAAGTTATATGAAACAAAATGTTCTATATCCTGAATTGATTTGAGATAGAGGTTGAGTGTTGATGAATGTGAATCATATTGAGTCTCTAAAAATTCTCTTTGTGATTCTATGATATTGGACAAGTTTTAGTGAGGACTTGTTGAGCAAATTTGAGGTAAGTCTTAGAGAAGACTTAGTGCTAGATCAAAGGACTATGCTTAGTGCAGATTTGAAATAGAGCTTTGGAGGTGGTAGAGTATAGAGGATGATAGTCTCTAGTGGATAGATATCCATTATCTAGGGTAGTGAGGATATGTGTCTTCAGTGGATAGAGATCCATTAGCCAGAGTAGTGGGAGCAACAGTTATTCTAGAAGATCACCAACCAAAGCAAGAGGAAAAAAGAGTTCTTCTATGGATAGAGATCCACAAACTTGATTAGAGGATTAGCATATCCTTTAGACAAAGGTCCATAAACATTTTAGGGAAAGGGTTCCCAAGAGAATATATTTGAAAAAACATTTATAAGAAATATTTTCTCTGTGGAGTAGCCCACATTGGATGAACCATGATAAATCATGTCTCTCATGTGTGTGATGATTTGTGTAATGTTTATTGCTTTAATATTGTTGATGTTATCATTTGGATTAAAAAGTAAAAAGTTTTATCTTATATTGTTTACCCCCATATTAGTATAAGCACATGTTCTTCAATTGGTATCAAAGCGGGTCTCTCCATGAAAAACTAACATCTTGGAGGAGGATCCATCAGAAACACACATGATTTAAAAAAATAAAGAAGAGACCATGTTTGATATAAAAGAGGAATTCTTTGCTACTCTCATAAATTTGGAAATAATTAGAGAGAACAACTCAAGATTGAAGGAACAAATTCAAGAGGATGAAGAAGCAAGGATGGAACTTCTACAAAATCTCATAGAACTCAAGATAAAGGTATAAGAAGAAAAGAAAATTGAGCAGGATATAACAGATCTGTTAAGAGCAAGAGAAACAGAATGTGAAATATTGGAAGCATAAATTTTTTATCTAAGGAATGAAGTTGAAAAAACCAAGGTACTACAAGATGTAGAGTATGAGAAACATAAAGAGGAGTCAAGTCTTCAAGAAGCAGAAACTTCAAACAAAGATAGGCAAACAAAGAATATCAAAAAGGAAGAAAGAAAAGAAGAACCTTGGATGAAAGTTAATCACAAGTGGATAAGCACTCCACCACAATCTCAAAGGCATCCAAATAGGTTACATCATTTATTCCATGGTCATTGATTTTCTTGTAATAAATATGGTCATATAGCTATACACTATGTTGGTCATGCAAGAAACTATGTCAATAGAAATTCCAATTCTTTTGCACCTCTTATGTATAATGATATTATATGTTACAAATACAATAATTTTGGGCACAAGGCTAGATGGTGTAAAATGATACTTCCCGAGTATAGTAAAAGAAAAACTATTTTAACAACTAGGAAATATGAAAGGGGAAATGTAAAGGCTAGATCAATGTTAGTTCAAACAACCCTTCATGCTCAAGATAAAGAAAAATAGTATCTTTATAGTGGTTGCTCTATTAACATGACAAGAGACAAAGACAAATTCATTTTACTAAAAGAAACCAATAGAATATTAGTAAGTTTTGGTGATAATGGATCATTAAGGCTTGCTGGAAGAGGAACTCTAAGTTTAGATAATGAGAAAACAAGAACAAAAAATGTGTTGTATGTTAAGGGGTTAAAACATAATCTGTTAAGTATAATTCAACTGTGTGATCAAAGGCATATGGTTACATTACATCCAGATATATGTGAGATAATAAAATAAGAATCTAGAAAATTCATTGCCAATGCAAGAAGAACTCCAAATATTCTATACATGCTTAGTGATATCAAAGGGAAAAGTGCTTTCTATCACAAGAATATGAGAGTTTGTTGTGGCATAGAATATTGGGTCACTTAAATTTTGACAACATAGTCAAAATAAGCAATAATCATGCTATCAAATATTTACCCAAAATAAAAAGGCCACAAAACATAATTTTTGCACCTTGTCAACATGGAAAACAAACTAGAACAAGCTTTAAGCGAAAAGAATATATGTCATATGAGCCATTAATTCTAATACATAATGATCTATGTGGTCCTACTAGAATGCAAAGTATTTAGGGAGAGAGTTACTTTATATTGTTTATAGATGATTACTCCAAAATGGTTTGGGTAGCTTTCCTGAAAGAGAAGTCAGATGCTTTTGAAAAATTCAAAGCATTTAAGGAACTGGTTGAAAATAAAACCAGTAAGAGGATTAAGTGTTTGAGATATGACAGAGGAGAATTTACCTCAAATTAATTTATATAGTTTTGTGAACAACACAGGATCAACATAGAATACTCATTAGCAAGAAATCCTCAACAACTGGAGTAGTTGAAATGAAAAATAGGACTGTTGAGAATATGGCTAAAGCTATGTTAAATGAGTCTAAAATCTCAGATGGATTTTGGAGAGAAGAAATCAACATAGTAGTATACATAATCACTAAGGCTTAAATGAGGGTAAACCATCACAAGACTCCATATGAGCTTTGGAAAGGAAGACCGGCCACTGTAAAACACTTCAATATTTTTGGAAGCAAGTGCTACATAAGATGAGAAGATCAAAACTTAGGCAAGTTAGACCCAAGATGTGATGAGGGAATTTTTCTTGGTTATTCTTATAAGAGTAACGCCTATAGATGCTTCAACAAGAGAACACACACTATTGTAGAAAGTATAAATGTAACAATTGAGGAGAAGATAGATTTAAGAGAACCAGTTCAACAAACTGTGTATCAAGAATATGGAAGTTGTCAAGAAGAGTTTCATGAGGAATCGAATGAATAAGAAGAAGAAACACCAAATATTCTTCCTAAAAATCTATTCATATATGTACAAAAGCATCATCCAAAAGATCTAATCATTGGAAATCCAGATGAAATGCGGACAAGGAGAAGGATAATAACATCATATCAACAAGCAAATTTTTCTTTGCTATATAAGATTGAGCCAAAGGAATTCAATCAAGAAAGTGGATATGAGTTATAGAATAAGGCAATGGATGAGGAATTAGATCATATAGAGAAAAGCGAGACTTGGAAACATATTCTATGACCAAAGGACAAAAAAATGATCAACATAAAATGGGTATTTAAAAACAAGCTAAACGAATATGAATAGGTAGTAAGGAATAAAGCAAAGTTAGTGTGCAAAGGTTATGCATAGGTAGAGGGAATTAAATTTGATGAGACATTTTCTCCAGTTGCATGAATTGAAGCCATAAGAATATTTTTAGCCTTCTCAAGTTTTTAAAACTTCAAGGTATATCAGATGGATGTTAAGTCAGCATTTATAAATGGTGTTCTAGAAGTCTACATTGAATAGCCAGAGGGATTCATATTAAAAGATAAACCAGATCATTTATGCAAATTAAAAAAGGCACTGTATGGTATAAAGTAGGCTCCTAGATCATGGTACTCAAGATTGGATAAGGATCTTCAAGAACAGGGATTTAGAAAAGGAATAGTAGACAACAACTTATACATAAAAAATGAATGGAATGATCTACTAATTGTGTTTGTCTATGTTGATGACATCATTTTTGAGGGAAACCATGATAAGATGTGTAAATAATTTGCTAAGAACATGCAAAATAAATTTGAGATGTCTATTATTGGTGAGTTGTCCTTCTTTCTTGGACTTTAGATTTCATAATCAAAGAAAGGAGTATTTCTCTCACAAACCAAGTATATAAAAGATATGCTAAAGAAATTCATGTTAGAGGATTGCAAACCGATAAGTATCCCCATGGTCACGGGATGTGAGTTAAGTAAGGATGATGAATCTCTAGAGGTAGATCAAAGATTATACAGATCAATGATTGGCAGGTTGTTGTATGTTATAGTTACAATACTAGACATACTACAGTCAGTGGGATTAGTGGCAAGGTTTCAGACAGTACATAAGGAAACACATGTGGCAGTAGTAAAGAGAATTCTCATGTATCTAAAAGGGACTATGGATTTTGGGCTTTGGTATCCCAAAAGTGATAGTTTCACACTTACAACATATACATATGCAGATTGGGCTGACAACATTGATGACAAAAAAGTACAAGTGGAGGAGCATTCCTTCTTGGAGACTGTTTAGTCTCTTGGCTAAGTAAGAAGCAGGTTTCAGTATCCTTATCTACAAAAGAAGCTGAATATATTGTAGCAGTAGCCAGTTGTACATAGGTATTATGGATGAAGCAAACTCTAGAAGACTTCAAGATAAAATATGATCATCCTATTTTCATATTATGTGATAATACAAGTGCTATAAGTATCTCAAAGAATCCAGTGATGCACTCCAAGACAAAGCATATTTCGATCAAGTATCATTTTCTAAGATAATAGGTGACAGATAAATAGGTCATATTGGAATATGTTACTACAAAGGAGCAAATAGCATATATTTTCACTAAGCCACTTTCGCAAGAAACCTTTGAGTATATTCGAGAAAAACTGGGAGTAATACTCCCACCCTAGAATTAACCACCTCAAGAGGAGGTGGGGGAAGGGGCTAAGCTAAGAGACTCATTCTCAGCCTCGAGCCCCAAAGGTGATCCTTTTCCATTGATGTCAAAGGGGGAGAGATTTGGTTTAAGGAGAGAGCATTGAGCCAGGGGGAGAAATGTTTGAGGGGAAGCAAAACAAGAAAAAGGTTAAGTTTTTGGTAAAAGTAATTTGGGTTGTCATCAATGACAACAAGGGAGATTATTGGAAATTTTGAGTAGATAAGTTGTCATTAATTTCAAGAGTGAGTGGTCATTGATATCAATATTTTAGCACCAATCAGTGGCAGTTTTAGTGGACAACATTAGTTTCAGGTTCACTAGTTTCAATTGATCAAGACCCGGTTACAGGAGGTCAAAGGTAAGGTCCAAGGTGAAAATAAGAAGCCCAAGGAAATAATATTATAATAATTATTTATAATATTATACAAGGAATATTAAATTAATTATAAATTAATTAATATAATTTTATTAAATTAATTTACTTTACTTTATGTTATTTAAATTAATTATTAATTAATTTTAACATTAATTATATTTTAAGAATGGGGTCCAAAAATAAAATGCTTATAGAGCTCTTAGATTTAAAAACATTTCTAGAGTAGAACACCTAAACAAAGGTATATTAGAAGAAATATTGGATCAGGCAATGTTGTATGGAACAATATAGAATGAATAAGTACAAGTGGTAGATTATATAGAGGGAGTGCGTGAACACTCAAAGAAATCAATCTTTTTTTTTCAAGAGGAGTTGATGGAACTTTGGAATAAAAGGATTAACGATTCTACAAACTTGATTCTCAAAGAAGTGGAGGAAAGCAGAATAGAAGTAGATATTTAAGTAAATATCCCAAACTCAACACTAACCCAAGGCTAGGAGTTATTAAATTGAAATTCCCCTTAGCTAAATGAAGGAAGAGGTAAGAGAAATAATACATATAAAATAAAAGAAGTTAATTAAAATGATGATGGTGGAAGATCTAATGCTTATTTTACCATGGAGAGATAAAGCTTTGATGGAAATGTTCATGGGATGCTTGATGAAAACAAAACCCTTTGTGATTGAATAAAGTCAACATGGTTGAATTTGTTAGTATATATCCCAACATACCATGTAATAACAAAAGGTTGGATAGTTTTTTATTGTAAAAAGTAAAATATGCCAAAACTATAAAAAAGGAAGGTGGATATGGGGTCACATTATCCTTGCTTTAAAACAATGATACTTGGGTTTGATCCTTGCTCCGAGAGGATAACCACATAGCCCATTTGGATCATGTTACTTGTACTACTAAAATATTGGAATGATAGGAAGCTAAGGGAGATATAAAAATATTTGGGAATTTTTCTCAAAGTGGACTTCAAATTTTTTTAACATTTAGAAATTCCTAGCTCAAATCTTAATGGAGATGGATCCATATCTAGGATTACCCGAGAACATTGAATTTGTGATAGGAAGTTGATCTCAAACAAAAGAAATACTATTTTAGAGTCCTTTTATATGTAGTTTGTACCATCATATAACACCCCAAATTTGCCCACTTGGTTGTCCAACATCAAAGGTTTCAATTTTGATAAAAAATATCTACCTTTTTTTTTAAATATTGAAATATTATATCATTTTCTAGTATGAGCATGTTATTTCATCTTCATGAGTGTCATTCTACTGCAATTTAAATACTCATGAGATTGATATTGGCCAAATATCATTGAGTTGTTTCTTTTGAACTTCACTCTCTTATCTAGATTCCAAGTTCAGATAGTGGGTTTCTTTTTCTCTAGGACCCATAACACCTAGAGGTGTGACACATAACTTTATTGTGTCTTAACATGAATTTATGAACTTATATTTTTATGTCATGTAAGACTTAGCACATACATGCTCGAGCTAGACGATCATCCATTCCTTTTGGAGCATCGACTAAGGTCTTACCAATAACCTGATAAGCACCCGACGTCTTGTGTAGATTAACCAACACGATGTTCCATACCATTGTGTTGTCGGATTCCCCTAGTCTAACACAATTTACAATTCATCACTAATAGGAATAACCTAGAAGAGATACCCATATAACCCTTCGTTACCTCTCGTTCTAACCTTTTTCTATCAAAAGTACGGTTAGTGCCCCGATCCATGATGAATGCCTACCCACTTCATCATTAAAAATTATTTTCCCTGGTGATTGCCTACCTATAACACCATTTAAAACTTGTTTTCCATGGTGATTGCCTACCCGCAACACCATTTAATTTATATTCACAAGATTGTCCTCCCTGCAATGTTGATTCTTATCAACGTTATCTTACCCACAACCTTATGTTGCATTTAAAGTTTATTTAATCCACCATTCTGAAATTCACTTTTCATAAATTTAGCTATAGTTGGAATTTTCTATAAAGGTTTGACTATTTAGAGGTTTAATAATCACCACTACCTATTGGCTTTAAACTCAATAAGCAGTAATACATTTCTAGTTTCCAACTTTCTCTAATGCAGTTAAGGCTGATCATAAATTAAAATACCATGAATGTATAGTAAATAAATTAAGAAATCCCAAATCCACATTACTATTTTATTTTAATATTACAATTTAATTATTATTTTTAATTCATATAAACTACCTCTAAAATTAATAAAAAGAAAGACATATTCTCTTCAATTATGGTTCTATAACACTTGCACTATACAAATAAGTGATTAAGTGGTTTGCTCTCAACGGACTAAGTATTGGATAAAATATCCATAATGAATGATCTGTAAGAGCATTTTTAAGGAAACCTCATTTTTATTGTTTAAATTAAGAAAACTAACACCATACATGAATCTTGCTAGACTCCATTCACTATCCTTACCATCTTGACCAAAATATCAAAGATCAACAATTTTCACACTAAGGTATTCGTCTATTGTCTCTATTTAGCTTATGCTTAGTTTCAATATGAAAAGCTTTTCCTATAAACTATTTTACTTGACCTTTGTTTGAATTGAATATCCTTCTACAAGGAATGAAGATTTCATGATTTACTCTGTTGAAGCTTCCCTACTAATTATTTCAGCAATTCCTATGCTTCAATCCATACTTTAATCTTGTTATAAGGCTTTAAAAAAAACGGAGCAAAACTATCAAATGTCAAAATTAAACTTGTTCTGCATACCTAGATTTTTACTTGTTTTCTCAATCCATCTTAGAATATTAAGGACTATTTAGTGTGCTTTAAAAACTAGATCAATTCATTTTCAATTTGAACTAGTGTAAGCTAGAACCAAGTATACTATCGTGGATTCTAGACATATTACATCTCAGATGAGAAAAGTGAAATAGACATCATTCACTGTGTGCTAAATTAAGTTTCCAAGACTATATTAAGCATCAAATCTAAAAAAAAAGAGGTTTTTCCCATTGATAGAGACTTTTACCTCTAAACTATAAATTGTGTTTTTAGGAATCACATCCTTGCATCAAATCTTCATAACAATTTACCATATTATAATTAAAAATAATACAAATCTAAACCATTACACACAACACTAATGTATACAACTTAACATGACAAGTAAAGAATGATAACACTGCACTTTATCTTATAAAAACACAAATTGCTCTTCTCTTCAATAATGTTTATGATTAAAAATAAAACAATATAAACATTTGAGAGTATAATATTTTTACATCATGTTTCTGAGTCCAACCATACTCTTATTTCTATACTCAATGTTCAATATCAAAACATAATATACAACCTTTGCTCTGTTTTTCACCCAAGAGCCACATTTTCCAATACTAATGCATGAAACGGGTTAGCTACAACCCTATATGACTCAGGCGTCAATATTTCCCTAAGTGGAATTTCTAGATACCCAAAAGGAATAACACAACATTACTCTCGCCTCTTTATACACGAATCTTGACACCCGAATGCTGAAGAAGTATTAAAAGAAACAACATGCATAATGTTTTGCAATGTTCCACATAAATATTTCTTCTCTCCCTATTACCCGATGGATTCAAGGGTCAGAACGATCGTTCTACCATGCAATGCATATAATTCTACATGCATCCATTGTTTTAAGAACACATATCAACATAAAATATTTTTAATATTCATTCAATGCTATATACACTTTACGACAACATTTACATGGTATGCAGCCTCAATATTTATTTAAAAAACAAAAAACATTCTTGATTCCCATTCAATCATTCACACAACATCTTACTATTGCTTAAAATCATCACAACATGTAGCAATAATGATTCAAGAAGAGTTATTTTGGGTTTAGTTCTCAACCAACCTGACTTAAAGCCACCGACCAACACATAAAAAAAATAATGCAGTAAATCTTCAAGAGCACATGCATTACATACATCATGCAGATTGATCGATTTTTCCTTATTGCATATCCTAAATCCTTAATTCAAACATAGCTAAATTTTTCTGTTAAATTTTCTTTTAAAATTTTACTATCAAAGAGCATTTATTGTTTTCTCCTCACCTTGCACTCTTTTTCGTCTTTTCTTGTACTCTATTCCCTTCTCCTTTCTTCCACGCTTCACTTTGACCTTTTCTGAAAAAACATCCAGCACCACTACTCTTTTTCCTCTTCAATACACCATCTACATGATGGTTTTTCCCCACCATACTTTGTACGTAAAAACTGATGGTAGTTTATAGCTTGTCTAATCTAAAAAATTGTCAGGTGGTCTCCACTACTTCATTTTTTTAACAACCATCTTAACCTTCATAGATATACTGACAAGTCCCTAATTGTATTTTGCAAAGAATGTCCAAGCATTACTATTTGATATTTGAATTATTATTATATTCATTTCATTTTTTTTTTTTTTTTTAATATAATATTTTCTTAAAGTCTTATATTACCTTACCTCCAGAGCATCCATAGAACAAATATTATTAGTTATTTTTATTATACTTATATATTTTGGTAATTTTAGTTGTATTTTAATATATATATATATATATATATATATATATATATATATATATATATATAAAATAAATCCATTCCTTAAAATAACACATATATTTTTCCTTTAAACCTCAAAATACTGTTAATCCTATTCCATTTATTTCATAAATTTTTAACTATGACTCCCATGCATTAAGAATTTTCATTGTCGTTCGTCATCACAATTTCACAAAATATCAAACATCAAACACTCCTATAAATGCAACTACATGATATGCATACTACATGGACCACTGGTGAATGCATTACCCATAGGGTTCCTTGGCCCTATCAACTAGAAAATACACCACCTTCATCATCTCCCTTGACTTACCTTACATCGGAATAATCTTTTGCCTGTTGAGGAGACCTCTTTTCTTTGCATTGCCTTGCCGGTAACGAAACCTGTCTCCTGCAACCATAGATACATTAGTAGTATCTCATCCTTGCACACAAATTAGATGTATAAGAGAATAGATTTTTGGAGGGTTGTTACAAACCAATATGGTCATCTCAAAGAAGAATGTAGAGCAAGAAGAAGCAATATATACAGAAAGAAACAAATAGGTTTCAACTAAATAAGCCTCACTATGTAAAGAGTACTACATCAACTTTTATTTATAAGAAGACAAAATAAATAGCTGAGCTAATAAACTAGATAATAATGCTTATGATAGAAATGAAAAGAATGCAGTTATTCATGACACTAAGTGAACATCTTAATCATGGTTTGTACTTTACAGGAGATTTTTGCTTCTCTTTAGGTAGGAAGATTTAACAAGCAATTTACTTGCTAGGGAAGTGATAGCATTCCTTGCAATTTACTTGCTAGGGAAGTGATAGCATTCCTTGCAATTTACTTGCTAGGGAAGTGATAGCATTCCTTGTAGAGTGCTTATAAATAGAGATTCAGATACGATAATATAATTCTAAAATAAGAATGGTGCAACTCTTTACCCAGCATGTCCTTTGATCAAGGGAAGCCATTTATTCAAAATTGATAGTAGTCACTGGTCAATCAAATTCAAAGGTTTTTTGTAGTTACAATGATCACATGGACTCAATGGGGTATGATACCTTGAATATTAGTTTTTGCACAAAAAATATACTTTGGATGTCATCCCTAACATGTCTTATTCACTGTTAGAAATCAACACTCCTAGATCACCTAGGCATTGCATCTAGTGAAACTTTGGTGTTGTGACTTTTTTCGATAAACTTTTGTTGGACACAATCTTGCAAAAGTGATTGGGATTCACCTGGATTACATGGTATTACTCCCATTTGGATACTGGTACATGTGTTTATTGGTTCTACTCCTCCAAGGGATATAGTTTTAATAGACTTGATATTTCATCTTTTGTTACATGTGGGATGACAGATTTCATCAACTTTCTCATATGGTTCAATATATTCATAAGGTCCAACAAAAATCTAAAAATAATGTAGTTAACAATTAAGAGCAAGTTCAGGGTTTGATTACTTCTATTTCCTTTTTGAAGACTTTAGAAAATATCACATATCATAGAAGACATGTCAGATTTTCCCCATGTAACAAGCTCTCCCATAGATGAGTGTTGATATATATAGTTATAGTCTTTTTGTTCCTATTAGCTTTTATTCTTATGTATATTAGTTATGGATGCTTTACTCCTTATCCACTTTATTTTATTTTTTAGCTGGTGGACAATGTTAACACCATAATATTGTAATGTTCTAGTTAATGAATTAATATAATGTAACTTTTTCTTTAAAAACATTCACCATTGTTAATGAATTCTCTTTTGGAACTCTTCTACAACCTTCCCATTTAATTCAAATCACAACTTTCATTCTTTCCTTCCCATATTTTACAATAAACATTCATGTGTGAATTGGCTTCTTTGAAAAATTATTTCTAAAAGAAAAATGAATAAATTAAATAAAATTTAACAATTAATATATGATGATAAATATTTTTATTAAAATATTTTAATGGTATATTTTAAAATTATTATCTAGAGATTTGTTTTACAAAAAGAAAAATCCCTATTATACCATAAAAGTAACCTCAATTATATTACCCATATACTACCTATTACACTTTATTTATTTACTTTACAAAATATCATGAAAATTGTCTCTGTCACCTTCCAATTATTAGATTCATGTTGTTTATTATAAAATATAAAATCCCTTCCTATATAATTTTCAAGCCAAACGTGCTATAAAAAAATTGGCAGTGGATATGGAAACTTGAATAAAATATGCTTCCTCTTACTAAATAAACTCCAAAGAAATGATAATTTGTAGGGTCCAAAGCATGCAAACAAGATAAAAACATCTAAGCAATTAGGTTGGTATTGAAAAAGAATGATTTGTTATGTAGTTGTGAAAATATTATAAAGCAAATATTTTGATACTAAAAAATAAATGATAAATCTATTACAATTGTGGTAGTATTCTACCCATTTGATTGAATATCAATGTCTAACTCGTAAAAGCATAACTTATCCTTAGAAAGGTGTTGATCAAGCACTTGTTGCATCTATATCTGAAGAGAATCATCATAAATAGTATGATTAAGTATCAAAATGTGTTAAGAATTTAAGACAAGGCTTAGTTATGGTTTCACCATGTGTATATAGTAGAAAGTGATGAGGTTATAGAGGAAAGTAATAAAACATAATGTTAATGTATGATTGAATCCATTATATTTATTTAGAAAATAAATTGATAATTATGTTATTACTTACCATGAGATGTCCTATATTGCTTATTTTAGTTTGCTTAGCCTATTCATTCATACCCTTTAGAAGAATCCAGTAGAGTGCATCCAATTCTTCCTTCCCAATGAACATCTAAACTCATTATGAATTTGTTTTTACTAAAGTTTATTTCTTTGAGCATAAGCTAATTAAGCTATTAATTTCCCAGATTTTGAGCCTTGCTTGATAAAGGTGTAAGTATTAAATAAGCTCTACATTTTTTAATTGGAGTTTAGTTAAGTAATTTTTCCTACTGGCTTGCCTTACAAAAAGTGCATCTAAAGCAAATGCAACTTAATTTTGATGAAGCAATAAAATTAAACTCTAGAAGAAAACATAAAGTAATTTTTTTCCTTGGGATGTTATTTCTACTACCAACAATGCAACAAGAGTAAAGAGCCTTACATAAAGTGAGGCCAAGTCAGCTACCTATTAGGGAGCATATTTTAGAGACAAACTGAGGTATAATTGGGTGAAGAGAAGCTGATTGCTTCGTTGAAGGAGAAGCAAAATTTGAACAAAGTGATAAAAATTTGAACAAGACTGCAATAAAGAGACCAATATATATATAATCCCATTGACTTGGAGAAAGCAACCAAGGACACAATCTACTAGGTCAAGGCTCAACTTGACAAGATGGCCTCCTAGTTTGTTTTGGATTTTTCAACATATACTGTTGGAAAGTATTTCTCTCTCCAATGACAGGCCCAAGTTCTCTATGAATAAATTATGGATATCATATTGGTATTAATAAAACTAATATTTGAAGGAAGACAAAATGAAGCTCTAAAATAAAAACATAAGGAAGCTCAATTATTATATTAAGTTTAAATTTTTTCTACCAAAATATACAAGTTTATATTCAAATCTCAAAGCCCTAGCTTTACCTCCTTTGCACACTATACAAATGCTCAAAGCCCTAGCTCTACCTCTATCATGCACTACTGAAATGCTCAAAGCCCTATCTCTACCTTCGTCGCGCACTGCAAAAATGCTCAAGGCCCTATCTTTGCTATTTTAAAAATGGAGAGGTGGACCAATCTCGGATTTGGTAAATTCTTTATCTCAAGCCCTTAATAGAGAAAAGAGGCTTTAAATCTTGAGAAAGTATTGAAGATGAACATTTGTATCCTTATTTAAGCCCTAGAGCAACTATTCACTTCTTTGGGCAAATATAGGGTTTGGGAGACGAAGCCCTTAAAATAGAGAGGGTGTTCAACTGGAATGATGAAGAGATGATAAAGTGGTTGAATGAGTAGGGGAGTTGGAGAGTTGATCGAAGGAACCAAACAAACTAGTAGTCTTCTCTGGTATCGTGGTCCCCCCTCCGTCACGCACTATAAAATGCTCAAACTGCTCAAACTACCTAAGTCACCCTCTTAGGTCACCCTAACCAAACTTGAGAGAAAAGGAGACAAAAGAAATATGAAAAAAACCCTTTAAATTGAATCAAACATGAAGTAGAAGGCTGAAGAAGGGGCAAAGAGGAAGATATTAATATTTTTTAGCTAAGAAAAAGCCAAGAAAAAAATCCAAAATGCAAATAGAAGAAACCCAAATTTTGGTAGGCTCTAGACCAACTGGATCTAAGAAAAAAAAAACAACAGAAAATAACCATAGCCAAGGAAAACTCTTCCAAAAAAAGTCGGCCCTGAAACTCATCCACCTCGTCACACACCAACTCCTCCAGCTCCTCCCATCTCTACAAAATATATAAAAGTTATTAGAAGCAACATTCCTAAGTTAAAATGAATCTCATCATTAGCAAATTATATTATAGTTTTATACTAAATTATCATAAATATTGAAAGAAAATACATTTTCAAATTCAAATTTCAAAAAATTTGCTTTTGAAAACCTAAATATTAAAATAACTATTATTTTAATTATTATTATGTAATTAGTTTTATAGTATAATTTTTTTTTTTTAAATATCAGTTTAAGATGAATATATACATAGGGATTAAAATTCCATTCAAATAATATTATCATCACAAAGTAATATTCTCCAAAATGTTAGCTATTTAAACATGTATCTTGTTGGTAAATCTCCCTTTCCTCTTCAAGGTCAAGGAGAATGTCAATAAATCTATTGGTTGAGCATTGAAGATGTTAACATTGATGTTGATGTCTGAAGCTAAAACAAATCATAAAAGCAGCCAAAAAGAAAATACATAATCCATTTTCTAAATTGTTTGTGTTCAATATTAAATGACATTCAATTAATACTGAATTTAGTTTGTATAATTTTATTCATTTACTTTTCACATATTTAATGTCTTAAAGTCATATTTTTGAAAGGAAGTTGTTTGTCTTCACTTTTCATTTTTTCATTGGTTGTTGGGTTTTCTTCTCTTTTGGTTTTGTCAAAGACAAAAATCTGAGTTTAAGTTCAAAATCTCAGATTTTGGGATTGTTCCATCAAGACCTTTTCTGGGTTGTTTAGTTTTTGCTTGTTCAATTCCAAACCACTTTTATGACCTACATTGACCTTTCCTTTTGGTCTATAAACTTGATGGTTTTTCTATTCCTTTGTAATAAGGTTTTGAAAACCTGTTTTTAAATCCATCCATCTATTTAAAAAGACAAATAAAACATAAAAGCTATCACCAATCCTAGTTTTTAATTTTATGATTTATATCGTGTAATAGAATGTTTGGTAACTCATAAGTTTTGAATGTAACTTAAAATCTTTACTTGCATATTATACTATTGACGTGATCTCAAAATATTGATTGCATGTTATGTGCATTGGTGAGTCTTTCTTGCAAATGACTTACGAGTAATCTCTAAACTCAGTCAAATTTTATAGGTGAGTCTTTCTTCTCTCCATTTAGAATGAATGTACGAATTTTTTTGGTGAGTCTTTCTTCTCTCCATTTAGAAAGAATGTACGAATAGAATTTTCCACCCATAATATTGGGAAATTGTATAGCCACAGTCTTCACAACTCACAAGGTATATGAATCTCTTTTCTTATACATCAAAACGAATAGAATTTTCCACCCATAAAATTAGGAAATTGTATAGCCACAGTCTTCACAACTCACAAGGTATATGAATCTCTTTTCTTATACATCAAAACGAATACAATTTCCTGTTGACCCACCAAAACAATTTAATCAAAGCTGCTTTTATCCCAAGTACAGCTTCAGTATTCCTTAATCTGAATGATTTGCAGCAGTTGTTAGCCTCACAACAATTGGACTTCTCACAGAATAGTGAGCATTTTTCCATGTGATAGTTCCATACACATATTCTTTCTCCTTAAAATTCTCCCTAGGTTTCATGACCACCGTGAATGATTTCTTCTCCCCAGTCTCCACAAACTCAAGCCTATTGGGTTTTACTGCCACCAAAACTCCATGAGGAGACACCACCTCTGCTTCAAAGACTGCTGGCCCCTCTGAAACATATGTCACAGTTCTGTTTACAAAGACTTTTCCTCCTAGTTGTGAGACAGTAATGGAAGGATAGTTGAGGTTGTATGATGGCTCTTTTACCCGTGGACAAGAGAATGGCCTGCCTGCCATGACCTTCATCTGGCTTGAATTGTAGCCCAAATTGCATAAGAACCTATAGTAGTCTGTCACTGATAGATCATAAACTAGCCCAGGATCTGACGCACCATTTGGGTTGATATGACCTCCTCCATAGTTGAAAGGACCTGCTTTTTCCCCAGATGCCTGCATGATTGGCTCCTCATTGTTGTCTATTCTTGTAGCTATGATTTTCAAAAAAGCAATGTAAACAACTCAGACTGACAAAACAATGATGAGACTTTTCATAAATACCTAATTTAAAAACCTTGCGAGAATGATTCAATAACATTGGTGGATGCGCAATGTTGTTTCCTTATACCTGTAGTCATGATGGCTGACCTTATGGCTGCTGGGCTCCAATGAGGATTTGCTGCTTTTAGTAAGGCTGCAACACCAGAGACATGAGGGCATGACATGGATGTGCCAGACATTACATTGAAGGGCACATGTCTGTGATCAGAAGCAATGTCAGTTGCAGTTGCTGCTTGTGAATACGCTGCAAGTATGCTCGACCCTGGAGCTGTAATATCAGGCTGCATTGAAAAACACAATTCAAATCCTGTAAACATCAACAAGATTCCGAAGAAAGAATTGTAGGGAAGTGCATATCACAGTATGACCTTGAGTATGTCAGAAGTAAGAGTATTTGGGCCTGTAGAGGAGAAGGCTGTCATGAATGGAGCTGGCCTTGTATGAAATTTAGTTTTTGGAGGAGAAATGTAAGCAACAGGAAACCTGCATTTATCAAGATGTCAAGGGCCTTCCAATAAAAAGACTTGGTAATATCGAAGGAAAAAGAGGGAAAAAAGAAAGAAAGAAAATTAATATAACGGCCCTCATAAGCCATCACCTACCTTGTAGAGTTGATATACTTAAAAACTGCGGCCCCTTGAGCTGCAGTCAAATGTGTTACTGGAAGAACATGAGCATCTGCTATAACTTCATTGCCATCTTCGGCTGCATTGCAAAGGATCATGCCTGCTCCCCCTGCCATACGAACTGCATCGCCTTTTTCAACTCTGCCATTGAGACCACGAAGGCAAGCAACTATCTTACCTTGAACTTTCTTGGGATCAAGAGCTCCTCGTAGCATAGTTTTCTGCAACATCATTTGCATTATTGAGATTTTAAACTCACCATCAAGAGGAGGTGTACAATTTTATAGATAGGATGAACGCAAATACTTCCGATGATAAAAAGAGTCCCGGTTGTCACGAATCACAATAAAATTTAGTAAAAATACAGCATACCCGACACTTTCACTTGCATTTGGTGCTCTGACATCCACTGATGATACGAGAGGATACATCTTTTTTTTTAGGGTAAACTCGGATAGGCTTTGTCCCTGGCTCCAACACATCATAAGTAGGCATGGAGTAAGTATATTCAATAATTGACTTAACTATGTAAACCTCCAATGGGCTTAACTACCTCCAAGAATTTGAAAATAATATATTCAATAAGCATGTGCCCTCGAGAAACTGAGAACATGTACTGAAAAACAGGCTTCTAGTCCTCACCTCGAATGACTTGTTGTTTCCAAGGAAAGCAACGGAAGGAAATCGTCTATCAATGGTACTTGCCCCTACAGTTATAAGCCATGGAGCGACATTTGCGACTGTCCCTGGGTTTGGACCATCATTTCCGGCAGAACAGACCACCACCTTTCCTCTTTGGACAGCATGCAATGCTCCAACGGCAATTACATCTTCAATATAATCCGCAGGCATATCTCCAAGTGAGGCAGAGAAGACATCCACTCCATCATACACCCCTGCATCAAATGCTGCCAGAATATCTGCGTCATAGCATCCGTTATCCCAGCAAACTTTGTAGGCTGCAACTCTGGCACGAGGAGCCCCTCCCTTTGCAATCCCTTCTGCATAGCCATAAATACTTGCATTTTGGACAAAACTCCCTCCTGCTGTGGACAGAGTATTAGTCCCATGCCCTTCTTTGTCCCGTGGCGAAAGAAAATTGTCTGTCGTGGAGAGATGCAAAGGACCATTTTCAGCCTCATATCCCTTGACGAAGTATCTCGCTCCAATCAGTTTTCTGATGAACAACAGTAGTTCGAGAGTTAGACCTAGAATTTGAATTTGTAATGAAACCCTGCTTGTTCTAACAGGTCCACCCTCCAATGCACATGGCACTGGAAGAGAGTTTGGTAGCACCAACGAACAAAACGCATAATGTCATGTGCAACAAGCAAGTTGGTAGAATGAATAAAAAATTACAGGATGAAACTTTGTACTAATTAAAACAAAAGCAACAATTAACACACATGACATATTGGGAGATGAAATATATACACCAACACTGACACCCTGGTAAAAAAACTGCTAAAAGTGTTTTGTGACCTTGAGTTTACACGGCTAAAACTCTATCAATACATTCAGTGCAATGCCTTTTTATACAAAATTTAGCAGGTAGCCAACTCATATGGTTCTCCCACGGTTGACAATAAGGGCTTTATTAAGATACAGTCTTCTCCGACTGCATCTTCTCCAACTGACAAACATGAAGCTAATCTAAAAATTTAGAGCAGCTTTATGCAGTCGCCTAGATACCATTTACCCTATTCCTCCCTGTCCTCCTTTTCTATCCTTTGACCCCTTTTTAGTGTCCAAGGCAAAATAAAATAAAAAATAAAAACTTAAAAGCACAAATATCTTCCACTGGCTTTCTTGGATTCTTGAGAAACCCAGACAATGCATATAGGGGAAAGCATCTTGGCATAAAATTCAAATCAGCCATCTTCAATGCAGTTGAAATATACATTTAGATTTTTATGATGAGTCTTAATCAAGCTACCTATTGCAATTAGCTGTACTGAAGTTGGCGCCAGTTTGGCAGCTTCCCCTCCATCTGGAAGGTACAGGGCCAAAACCTGTGTCATCAAAGCTTGCAGACTCGGGCCACACACCTAAACAGAAATCAAATGAGTATTGTTATCTTATAATTAGGAAATGGGTTTGCTTAATTCGATGAGAAGAAAGAAAAGAGCATCCCCATCATTCTACCTGTATCCAAGTTAGCGACAATAACATCTTCTCCAAATCTTGCTTTTTTCCAGAGAGATTGTAGAGGGATTACTTCAGTCTGGCTTCCTGGAATTCCATCTTCTAGGCCAAGAAATGTCCATGAACGAGTTGTATGCAACCTTCTTTTTTTATTAGGGAAAACAGACAGTACTTCTGGGAGCCCTGGATGAGAACCACCACTACATTCTGTTAGAATATTAATATCATAGAATATGAATTCTTTCAAAGATAGATCAACCCAATAGATTCTGTCTGCGAGAGCAATAGGTCCAAGGGGAAGTCATTAATTCAATATTCAATTAAAAATGTAACGATGTCTTGATGGTGACTGTAATTTACTTGAAAGAGAAACAACATGCTCTTCTTCTAGACGGGCAGCAAAGCCATTCACATTTCTACTAAATGAGTAAAATATTGAATCCTTAGCCGCTTCCTCACTGTGAAAGGTTACATAACAGTACCAGATCAGCTAAATAGACTACCAACAAAGAGATTTAGAATTCCACAGTGCATGTAGTCTGAACAAGTTCTGGTGAAAAAAACAATGCAAAATTCAAGGAAAGGATCACTGAGTTTGATCCGAGGCCAATGCGGTCTTTGACTCTGATAAAAATAATCAGGATACATTAATCACCTTCAACTGAACTTTCCATCCATTACCTTCCCAACACTGATCCCAGAAGCTTATAATGATCAGCGGCAACCACTTCATGATTCAAGTTCTCCCCTTGGTGCCCTCCCAAGTACACTACATAAGACTGCCACCACCCAAATAAAAAAATATCGCCAATGCTTCAAGCACCAAATTCAAGTAGATTGAGATTTCTTTTATCCCAATCTGTACCAATCCAAAGAGAACTTAAGCATTCTATATAACAAAAATCATATCTTCATCATGCAATTCAACAAGAATAAAGTTCTCACTGTAGACTATATATCACGGTCATATTGATGCTATTCTATTTAAAGCAATGAACTTTTGCAATTCATGGATTCGACCAGAAAAAAAACCAAAAAAAAAAAAACATACCACCCATATCATAATATTTATGTCTTGACTTGGGTGACCTCAAAACCAATGACAAAAAAAAGAAAAAATCTATTATCCAATCATACAGGATACCCAGAATAGTGACATTCCTATCATATATCTTCACACTTGGGTATCCTACGAACCAGTTGAAATCAAAACAAAACAAATCCCTTGGTCCAATCCAATAATGTATGAGATTGTTGGCACTGCATCTCCAAGCACCATTATTGTTTTTTTTTTAAAGCAATCCAATAGCTTTCTACTTACCTTCTTGACACCTAATGCTCCTCCCAATGATAAAAACAGTAAAACAATTGAAATAAAGCCCACAGCTGTTTCCTTGTCCATGGCCGCTACCAATCCTTCCGCTTAAGGTTTGAATAGAATTTCGAGTGATTTATCGTATATATATAGTTGGACATTAAAAAACATACATGTGGATTTATGTTCTATAGATGGATAGATAAATAGGAATTAATGTCTAACGAAATTCCCACAAAAAAGAGGAACGGTTGCATGTGGATTGGCTTTCGTACAATCTTTCTGGTATTTCTTGAGAGATTTAAAAATTCCATTTCATTGATAGAATATGATACAATCTTCAAGCCAAATGTTAGATAATTTATTCAAATCCATAAATATAGTCATTACCAAGGAGGGGCGAAGCTTCCTTTCCAACTCAAAAATTGAGATTCACAGGATTGAGATTCACTAATAGATTGCGAGGGAGTGAATGTTTGAGCATAAAATATATAATGATAAGGTTAAGATATTGTTTGAGATATATATATAATTTAACATGAGTTGCGGCATATGTCGCGCGTAGTTGGTCTTCGGATGATACTATTCAATCAAGCTATTTATTTTCAATAACATGAAATTTCATTCCACGTTGACGGTGAGGGTGGCTTAATTCTTCTACTTGATATGAAACTGGGAAGCTGTCTTTCTTAGACCAGGCATTTTCTTGGAACCTGTATTTCTTAGACCATGCTGTTTTCTTGTTAGCAAAGTGATATTTGTTGACATCACATTGGCTAGAACCATGTTTGGATTATGCCATTACCTGGAGAGACGCAGTGAATCTTGGTAGGAGGCCGCCGGCCCGCCATGCATGGGAACTTGTGTGTGCACAATGGGGCAATTAAGAAAGTCAGATACGAAAGGGACTACAATCCGTTAACGAGTGGTTTACTATAAAGTGAAAAAAAGTTCCAAAGCTCATCTTCCTCAAATTTAAAAAAAAATAAAAAAATTAGGGTTAATTTTTTTATTGTCTTTCATTTTTTTTTTTAATGATGATAAAGATCTTTATATTTTTTTGATTAAATTTATTTTAAAAAGTTTATCTTATAAAATTAGGAGTCATATTAATAATTATGCAATAACAATTTAACTGTATAGAAGGAGGTTAAATTAAAGTAGTTGTGTCAACAAATATCTACTCCTTTTAATTCCATATAACCAATTAACAAATACTGTTTAAGTAGAAATACATTGAAATAAAACAAACTAATGCGGAAAAACACAACATGCATTTTACCAAACATTAACACCAACCAATTCAATTTGTTTTTACGCCCAAAGTTAAAAGTTTGAGCTATAACAATTATGGTAACAAATGATTGAAAAAGAACTAAGGCTTCCTAATTAATATTGAAGAGCACAATATATTTATATAAAATAATTTTAAGCTTTGTCTTGATAGGTTTATAATGATTCTATGAGTCCCCAAAAACTCTCCAAAAACTCTAAATTCCACAGCTGCTTTGCAAACCAATGCATGGTTTAATACTTTAATACCCACTTCTCCACCGCTCTTTTATTTGAGGAACATATTGCCAAATTTTAGTACCTCCTTTAAATCTAGAAAAAACACAACTAAACCGCCACTAAAATTCTTCATTCACACACATGCCACCAGCCTGATATCAATTACAAGTTTCTTGGTGTAGAAGTTTGTTGCTAATATCAATTAACTGTAGATTTACCACCACCTCTATGACTGACGCACAGGGCTGAGCACGAAGGTGATATCAATTACAAGTTTCTTGGTGTAGAAGTTTGTTGCTAATATCAATTAGTTGTAGATTTGCCACCATCTATGACTGACGCACAGGGCTAAGCAGTCTCCTCCCAACCATGACCTCTGGTAAAGCCGAGAGCTATACTTATCAATAGAGAATTTAACACAAAGCCACCACACACCCACCTCCTCACACACTCGCCCACACCACAGTTTGAACCTTGGACTTCCCAAAAAAAAGCCAAAGTCCGAAAAGGTTGTCTGCACCCAAGTGCTTGCGTGTTAAATTTATGATTATAAAAATAACAAGTAAAAATCTTGTTGATTAAATTGAATATGAACATGCAATTCCAGTGCCTTCTTGCATATCTATTCTTCCACACGTCCTTTGGATAGCGTTGGCATCGATTTAGAGTACCCTATATAATTGAAATTAAGTGCGGTGATAACTTTTCCTAGTCAAGGGTAGATTCCACATTTGTTCAAAATGTGAGAAATATGCTTCTGACATTAACATTGATAAATTCCTCTCTAATATTTTCCATGAATATGTTCTCTATGTCTGCTCCTGCTACATTCTAAGCATCTAATTTTACAGTATTTGCCTTCCTGCAGGATTTCATAGCTAGCCCCGTGGTAAAATGTTCTGGATTTGAAGGTAAAGCTTTATAGAAAGCCAATAATAATATATCCGAATAATTGATAGCTTTAGAAGTCAACCGTTCGTGAGGTTAGTGGGGGAATCACCTGGAGAATATTTAAGTTCTTCTTGACTTGACTTGTATGGCGCGTGTTTTTGTGTCCATCTTGTTCGAGAATTGTTTTTTTCTTTTTTTCTTTTCTAAATAGTAAAGAGTGAAATGCTTTGAATTATTAGCACAAGACGATAAGACGACTTCCAGTCATTTCAAGGTTATGTGTCCAAGTTGAACATTAAAAGCAACCAGCTAATGGATATAATATCTATAAAACTTTTATTTGAGGAACATATTGCAAAATTTTATTACCTCCTCTAAATCTAGAAAAAACAGAACTAAACCGCCACTAAAATTCTTTCATTCACACACATGCCACCAACGTGATATCAATTACAAGTTTCTTGGTATAGAAGTTTGTTGCTAATATCAATTAATTGTAGATTTACCACCACCTCTATGACTGATACACGGGGCTGAGCACGAGCGTGATATCAATTACAAGTTTCTTGGTGTAGAAGTTTGTTGCTAATATCAATTAGATGTAGATTTGCAACCACCTCTGTGACTGATGCACAGGACTGAGCAGTCTCCTCCTCGTAAAGCCGAGAACTATACATATCAATAGAGAATTTAACACAAAGCCACCACACACCCACCCCCTCACACACTCGCCCACACCACAGTTTGAACCTTGGACCTCCCGAAGAAGAGCCAAAGCCCCACCTCCTCACACACTCGCCCACACCACAGTTTAAACCTTGGACCTCCCGAAAAAGAGCCAAAAACCGGAACTTTGTTCTGCACCCTAGATGCTTGTGTTAAATTTATGATTATAAAAATATGATATAAAATTAAAACCATAATTTGCGATTTTAAATGTAAAATATGGTTATATACCTATTTGGGATTTTAAATGTAAAATATGGTGATATACCTATAGATTCGAGACGTCGATGTATGGAAGGAAAATATATAAATAAAAAGAAAAAGGCATTAAATGTATTTTTTTAGTAATCTTTTATTAAAATGAATATTAGTTTAATGGTTGTATAAGATTGAAAATTATTTAGTTGGTATTATATTATATTATATTTATATTTATTAGTATAATTAGGTAATTTGTATAAATGGCTTGATAATATTAGAGTTGAGATTTTTAAATGAGGAATATAATTGCTAGAGTTAATATTATTTGATAATAAAATAAATATTATTAATATGGAAGAGAGTAGGAGAGTTGGAAGGGAGTTAGGATTTGGGGTAGAATTTTTTTTGTGGTTGTAGATAGGCATTACCTATGCATGAAGAAATTAAGTGTAATGACAGTTGGAAGGAAGCTACTATTTCGGGTAGTATTTTTTTGTTATTAAAGGTGGATATTATCTTTGTTGAAGAATTTTCTCTTTGGTTGAAGGTAAAAATTTCCATTAAGGAAAATTTGGGATGGCATACTTGTACATAAAAAATTATTGGGTTTTGTTGTGGTTACATGATTAGAATAATTCATTGGTAATTAAAAACAATTCTTGTTTTCCATGTTTTTATTTTTAAAGTAGTTATATCTAAGGAGTGAAACTATATGGTACACTCGTTGCCTTATGTGTGTGTAAGAGAGAGAGAGAGAGAGGAGGGGGGAGGTAATGGTGAGGGAAAATCATAAGGGAGCGACAAGCATAATAGAGATGGAAAAACTAGAGGTAAAGAATATTTTTGAAGTGAACAACAATTGAGAGACTAAATGAATAAGGGACTCAGGGAATAGAATGATAGTTAGGAAGAAAAAATAGAGCAATGACTAAAAGTTAACAATACAATTAAAAATAGTTGCAAGGAACCATAAGATGAAGAAAGGGCATGTAGTGAAGATGGCAACTAGAATAAAAATGAAGGAGAAAGGATGGGGACCAACAATAAAAAAACTTACAAAGCACTCAAATTGTAATAAAATTTCTAGAGTAGAACACCTAAACAAGGATAGAGTAGAGAAAATATTGGATCAAAGCATGTTGTATGGAACAGTATAGAATGAAAAAGTAGAAGTGGTGAATTGTATAAAGGGAGTGGGTGAACATTCAAAGAAATCAATATTTTGTTTTCAAGAGGATTTGATGGAATTTTGGAATAAGAGGATTAAGAAATCTACAAACTAGACCCACAAAGAAGTGGAGGGAAGTAGAATAGAAGAAGATATCAAAGTAAATATCCCAAACTTAGCACTTACCCAAGGCTAGGAGTTTTTAAATTTAAACCCCCCTCATATAAATAAAGGAAGCGGTAAGAGAAAACACTACATAAAAAAACAAAAGCAGATAGTTAAAATGATGGTGGATCTCTAAGAAATTGACTCTTGGATTTGATCCTTGCTCCAAGAGGATAGCCACCTATCCTATTTGGCTCATGTTACTTGTAATACTACTGAAATATTGGAATGAGAGGATGCTAAGGGAGAAAGGTAAATATTTGAGAATTTTTCTTGAAGTGGACTTGAATTTTTTTATGATATTTAGAAATTCGTAGCTCAAATATTAATGGAGATGGATCTATGTCTAGGATTACCTAAGAACATGGAATTTGTAATAGGAAGTTGGTCTCAAACAAAAGAAAGACTATATTAGATTCCCTTTAGATGTAGTTTGTACCACCAATAAGGTCATATCAAAGCAGAATGTAGAGCAGGAAGAAGCAATAGATATAGAAAGAAGTAAATAGAAGCTAGAATTTCAATTAGAATTTCAAGTAGATAAAGGACAAGTATCAATATTAGGCGCTCGAGATGAAAAACATAGGCATCACTAAATCAATGAAAGAAAAATAAATAGACAACTAAAAAAATATTCATGGGATCGCTAGAAGAGAAGAGGGAGGCTTTGTAGATTTTTGGTAAAGAGCCTAGAGGACTAGATTCGGGTAATCCAATAATATCTCTGCATGAGAATATGAATGATACAATAATAAATTTGTTTTCCTATACAGATATGACTTGACATTGGTCATGGAGGATCATATTAAGAATAGTATTGAGAGAATAAGGATAGAAAAGAGTATTTGTTCATCAGTAGAGAAAATTAGGAAGATAATGGAGGACAAAAAAGTAGAATGATCAAGTAAGGATTTAGTTTGGGATGGAAGATGGAAAAATCTATCTGAGATCAATTTAAGAAATAAAAAGGAAGAAGAAATAAACCTCATAGAGAACCTTCCTCCATTAAAGAGAGGAAAATAAAGTAAAGTTACAAAATACTCTATCAATAGGATTTCCTCTCCCTACAGTCCTTCATCTCAATATAATGTTTTAGTTCCTATGAGAAGATATGCTTTAAGATCTAAAAAAAAGGTAAAACATATAAGAAAGTCCAACTAAAGGTTCCTTAGTAGGTAGGATTTCCTATCTCAAAGTAACTCAAAAAATACATGAGAAACATATTATATCTAGTTAATAAAGATCTATTTTTGGGTACTTAGATCAAGATAGTTCCTTGAGTTAGGTAATCCATGATTATGATCTATCTAAATATTAGAGGATTGGGTGTTTCTACAAAACAAAATATAGCCCTAAAAATATATTAAACTTTGGAAGCCTAATATTTTATGTATTTATAAAACCTTGTTAGAGTTATGAAAGGCAACAATGCTACTTAATTGATTCCTACTAAGCTAGAATGTTATTGGAATAGACTCAAATGAAAAATTAGAGGGAATTGTCTTCGGATGGAAATATTCTTGGCAATTGATTGAAAACACCTTCATAGAAATAGGAGTAGTATCAAAATTCCACTCTAAGGAGTTAAGAAAAATATAACTATAGTAAATTTGTGCAGACCATATGTAGATAGAAATATTCTCTAGGAGGATATTTTTGGCCAATATCTTCTAAAAAATAAGAATTAAGTGGTGGGAGGGGATTTAAACTTTATTACAAAAATAAGTGAAATATAGGGAGACGGTGTCAAAATGGATCCACTAGCTATTTTTCTTTACAAAATTCAAAGTGTTAGACTATGTGATATAGAACCATCTAATTGCTCCTACATAGAAGAGCAATTGAACATGAAGACATTGGATATCCAAAATATTAGATAGATTTCTAGTTTTAGAGAAGCTCATAACTTTTTTGATAAGATGAAAATATTGATAGATAAAGGGTAGGGTCATATCATTCTCAAATCCTTTTACACGTAGAAGAATGAGGATAAACAGTTAGGTCCTTTAAAATTCAATTCCATTTGCTTGAGGGATGAAGAATTTCAAAAACTTAGTAAGAAAAAAATGGATGCATTATGACCCAACCTCAAATGAGACAACCATGTTTTAGTTAACTAGAATCTTAGGAGAATAATATTTTTCACATTAGGTTGGGCCAAAGTAAAATATTGGGAAGTTGAGGCAAGACTTACTATAATTAAAACTTCTATAAATCCAATTTACAGTGCAAAAGGTAATAAAATTTTTCTTAAAAAATTAAATCATAGAGGTAATAATTGAAAAAAGAAGAAGATAGAGTTGTTAGAATGGGAATAGACAAAATAGAGAATGAAAAACAAGGATTTATGTCTAGAATAGGGGGATGAAAATATTTTTTTTCAAAATAAGGCAAAACAAAGGAAATATACAAATACAATTAAGGAAATGAAAGGGGAGAATGTAAACACTTTGATAATATTCAAGTTGACACCATTAGTAGTAAGATACTTCAAAGACTTCTATAAAATTTTGAGATAATAATCTAAGTAATTTTATTCAAAATTTACATATTTAATGCATTATAGATCATTATGATCTAGGATTTTTGCAATCAATGACTAGTACATATGAGGAGATCATTATAAATAATGATCCTCCTTTATTTTCAAACAAATGTAATAATTATCCTAAAATCCCCCCTTATTAAATTAATTGGGAATATCAAATATTACCCTTTATGAAATAATTTATTTTTAGAGGCTTGGACTTGGACTTAGGTTCAAACTCCAACCCTTGGAACTGGCTCTTGGTTCCTAGCTCTAGCTCTTGGATCTTAGAATTTCCTTTACCTTTATCTCATCCAACTTACTTGGCCTTGATTTGTTAGGTTTTTGGATCTATATCTAGATCTAGATATGATCATTTGGATCTAGACTTGGATTTGAATCTAGATCTAGCTGCAAATCTAGATTTGGATCTAGCTCTAGAGTTGGCTCTAGATCTAGATTTAGATATAGCTTGGGAATAATATCTAGATTTAGCTTTGGATCTAGCTTTGAATTTAGATCTAGTTTTAGATCTAGATCTAGATTTAGCTCTAGATATAGATCTAGATTTGAATCTATCACTAAATATTATGCTATATTTGGCATAAAATCTAGCTCTAATTTTGGTTCTAGATTTATATCTAGATTTGACATAGAATCTATATTTAGACTTGGATATATATCTTTTTATGTGCTTAGATATAGATCTATATCTAGATCTTTTGATGTCCTTGGATCTAGTTGTGACTTTAGATCTTTATCTCTAGTTCATTACCTCTAGTCTTACCTCTAGGTCTACCTCTAAGTTTTTACCTTTAGGTCTATATCTAGATTTACATTTAGATCTACCTATAATTCTTTTGGGAATTTCATAGCGTTAAATCTCATTCATGATACAAAAAACTCTTGTATTTATTTATGCCTCAGATATCCTCTAGGTTACACTCAATGACCTTCTTAGATGGAGCAAACATGTAGATCATCTTAGGTTATACCAAAATCAACTTGAGTTAATCATACCTAAGAAAGGAATCCTTTTTAATAAACCAAATAATTTTAATGTCACAAGTTTAGAGCATATTCATACTACCTTTGCTTTGACTCTAACATAGCTTTGATACTAATAATGGGATAATAATCCAAGTACTTTTATTCAAATTTTTAGAATTAATACATACTAGGTTGTTACGATCAATGAACATTATAATAAATGGATATTACATATGAGGAGATCATTATAAATTATGCTCTTAGATTATCAAACTAATGTAATAATTTATCCTAACATGGTATTTACAAAAAAATAAATGTTTGGCTTCAAATCCAAGCCACCATTGAGAGTGTGTGTGAGGTCTATGAGAAGGGACAATCATCACCATTTGACAACATGCCCTTACTTTTTTTATACATATAGGTATTGATAGGTAGCCTTCATGGATCTAATCATCAACAAGAGTAAGAAGATAATATTAGGAGGATTGATGGTTGGATAGGATGATTATATTATGAACAATTTGTAACAACCCAAGTCTACTCATCTGGTTGCACCATATAAATAAATCAAACAATTTTCAAGGTAATTTTTTCTCCTTTAAGTTTATCGTTTATCCTAAAAATAGGTTTCATGATCATATCAATTATGATTTCACCCAATGGTTCATTAACAAAAATATCAATAATAAAAGGTATATCATACCACTTTTGGGTTCAAGACTACTGTAGATAGTCATCCAAGTGGACAATATTGGCCAAATCTCATAAGTTGTGCTATTTTGTGAAACCATATTATCTTATTTGATGTCCTCTTTTTTGGAATGAGGGTCGATCCACCAATGGGGTTATTTTTTAGGGTCCATAACACCTAGAGGGTGAACACATACTTTCCCCATTCCTTATCATGTTGAACTTCGACATAACCAGTTGACTTATCCATGAATCATCTAGAGCCATTTTAATACCTTGACCTTGGTCTTGACCTCCTTTTTCCATTATGAATCATGATAGTTTGTCCCATATTGAACATTGTGGTGGAATTAGTTTATTTTTCATACTAACTCCCTTCTATCCAAATGGTACAAGGACTTATCACTTGTACTTCCTAGACAAAAACTTAGAGGTGGCATCCCATACCGTCCCTCATTACTAATTTTAACAATCCGACCCTTTCTGTCAAACCACGATTGTTCTCGAGTCATGGGGTTAGCATCTCGTAACCACCAATTTTGGGTGTTTTAATTTATCTTTCTTATTTTGCATAAAAGTGTTATTCATCCTCCTCGTTGAATAGGATTTAAGGTTTTTAGAACTTCCTATGGAATACAAATTATTCCTAAGGTAATATTAGTTTAGAGCTTAGTCTCTCTAATGGTTTCTCAATAGTGTCTTAACCATATGAGAAAATATTAACTTCTATAAAAACAATGCAAGATACCTTTAGGCAAAAAGAACCCAATTTGATTAATTTAAATAGATTCTCATTTCATCTATACATGTTTTAACTGTAGATAACAGTTCTAAGCAAGACAAATCATAAGAACCGACTAATGATAAAGTCCTACGATTTTGATTGTAGATAACAAATTTGGAATATTATTTTGCTATGGTGATGTTGTAAAATTAGCCAATCAATGAAAATATCTTTATTACGTAGAAAATGAACTAGAAGATAAAAAAACCATAATTTTGTTAAGATGTTGATTAGTAAGACATCTGGGTAAGAAATATGGTTAAGTTAGACATCTAATAGGTTGTAATTAGGCATCTAAAGCAAGTAGTTAAGGGGAAACAGTTGGACGATTGGAGCAAGTAGTTGCAATAACTAATTTTCCCTCTTATATACCCCTCATTCATTTTGTATACTATCACTATCTACTTGTTCATAATTCTCAAGTTGTACAAATTACTTGTTATGTGTGTGATTTTTTAAAGTTTTCAGATGTGTTGCAGGTTGTGTTGCAGGATTGCATTGATTGGTTGTGTTGTAGTTTGCATTCATCGTAGAAGATGAGATCAACTTTCCTTGTGATTGTAGGTGCAGAAGACTACAGAAGAAAACCCTTATATGTCTATCCTTTCCATCTGAGATATTCTTTAGATGACTAATCTATCCATCTAACAAATAAATCAAACTTCCCAGATGTCTAGATCCTAAAACTAGACATATGACCCCTAAGCCATCTAGTCTTGCATCTCAAAAGCTTGATGTCTAGCCTGAAATCTACCCTAGTTGACTGATGTGTGGATGAAGTTGACCTTAGACGTCTACCTTGAACGACCTTGATGTCTAATTCCTAGATGTGTAAACTAGACATTTATCCCTTGATGTCTAATTGTGCACTCAAACGTATGATCCTTTTGACGTCTAAAACTAGTACATTGTAGAATGAATTGCATATGATCAACTGTTAGTCTATCCTAATCATCATAATTTTTTAGCCTTGGTAATGTACTCACCCTTGTCTACATTAACTTCTCAATATATTTTTTTAAGTGTTATGTATCGAATGGGCAAAAGATTTTAAATTTAGATAAAACATTAGACTTTAAAAAAATCATTATATAAATATCCTTTAACCCCTGGTTTATTTACTTTAACAAATTTTGTTGAATTTTATCATGAAGGATAGTGCTTCATCTCACTTTCCACTTTTTTTTTTAAATGGGTGTATTTCACAATTCAGCTGTCCAACTAAATTGTCCTATTAATATCCAAAAAAACACATTTCCTAGCACAGGGTCCCATGAAACTTTGGAAAACTTGTATAACGGTTTCACTCCCACTTGCATTTAAATAATACTTACTCATTTGATATGGTAATATTTGGTTCTAGTTTCCACTTTATGAAACAAAGACTCTACATGGAAAAGTTATTTCAACTGTGCAATCTACTGGTGAAGGGCTCACCCCCCAATCACCCTATTGGAACTTTTAAGGTATTTAGCCCATTATGCACATATTTGGTTATTATTATTTAGCATTTCACTTACTATCAATAGATTATCACCCACGATATTCAAGGAAATTTCAATTACTTTCCAGGTAATAAGAAGTTAATTCAAGGAGCTTAGTTTCTTTATCTAATTAAAGCTTTCATCGGCTAGGTGGCATTTAAAAAAAACAAATGCTTTATCTAGTTATATAATTCAACACAAACGAATCCCTCATACATTCTACAAAATATTTTAAATGTCAAAACCATATGATGTTACTTTCCTTCCATATAGCTAAATTTTTCTTATATTAATTATACTAAAAACAAGTTTTCCATTTACATTTTACTAAAAGTTTCTTCCCAACTTCACACGATAATAGAATAACAATTAATAATGATAGGTATAATATTTCATTAATCAAAATCAATTTACTATTACTAAGGGGTTTTATGAAGACAATACATTAGCATCCACTATATTAATCAATTAACCACTTCAAACAATCCATAGGATTCACAAAAATGGATATTAAATAAAATTATTGTATCATATTTTGTTTTCACCCAGCAACACATGCTTAAATTCATTTTGCAATTTTTTTCAACAAGATTTCAAATCATGCAAGTAGGATATCTTAACCAAACATCTCTTCCTAAAAATCTAGAAGATATTGATTGCCGTTACCGGGTCTTTTTTTTGTGACAGTCATAACAATATATATTTTAAAAATGTTATAGTCATTCCATTCCATAATGGAAGGTTGTTTTGACCAAATATCCATTAGCATTTTTTCCATGCACGACCGTCAATATGGTGGTCCACATGGTGGTCCACGACACTTTCTTTTTACAGTTACTGCATCAACATCCAAAAATTGAAATATTTTATGGATAGAGGAACATATACAAATCCTATAGTCATTATAATACCTGCGTATAAATGCATATTTATCATGCATAACTATGCAATCCACAAAATAATTTAGATATTGTAAAACCCACACACAGTTTTAGACTACAAATCAACTCTAGATTTCCAATTAACTAAAAGTCATTAAGAAAATGTATTTCTTTCCTATTTCTTCTTTGAAACAAAAATATAATATTTTTTTAGACATGCAAGCAAATTGATGCCTTTTAATAGCAACTCAGAAAAAATAACTCATTCCCTCTTAAGAACATAGAATTGAAAAAATTTCAAGTCAACTAGGTTCTTTTCCATTAGCACAAAAATAGACATTTCTACTTTTTTATATACACAATGGTAAGCATTTCCCATTTACCAAGGATAAAGATTATTTTCCAAACAATAAAAACATCATCGTATAGAAGAAGACAATAACAACTCTTCAACCATACCATGCAGAAAAATTGAACTCAAAAAGTAGTTTTGAAATAAACCATTCAACACAGTATTAAGCAACAACATCGTATTTGCAATCACAGTTACAAAAACACCAGTGAACACAACTGGAAACATCGTTGGACATAGTGATTCCCTATCCAATCTTCTTCCAAAATGGAAGCAAAATCTAGATGTGAAACTCCCAAAAAAACACACCACTCTTCTCATGCAAATTTTTTTTCTTCCTCTTCCCAAATACCCATGAATAAAAATAACACACATCCCCATTAATTGATCCTTTTTATTTTGTGAAAGAGTATAGAAAAGAGGATAAGTTTAATTATAACAATTAAGTGTCGTTACACTACCCTCCATATGCAAAATAGCCACTAAGCCCCACTTGCAAACCCTTGGTGTTATATATACATTTTAACATTTATATTATTATTTATCATTTAATTTTATCGATTCTAATTTTATTTCAAATTCTAAACAAGAAAATTTCAAATACTACTTTATAAAAGTGGCTTACATGTATAATAACATTTTATTACCATCCATTGCTCAAAATTTCAACTATTCAAAAGTAGGAAACATGCAGAACACAAAACAATCATTCAAATGCTATTTATGGATGCAAATGTGAGCTTAAATGTGCTCACCAACCGAATCATCACTTCCCCACTTACCTTATTCCCTTGACCTCACTTCCCCACTTACCTTATTCCCTTGACCTTCTTCCATTCATCGAAGGTATATACCTGATCCTGCATAGACAATAGTCATCAACAATACCACATTATAGGAATAATAGGTAAGTATTAAACCATTGGTGGTTAGAATTATATTTTAAAAATAGCCATTTCCTATCCATTATTATCAATCTGGTAGTTTATAGACTTGTGAGTACTAGTTCAAATTATATTCTTGCAGTAGACTAGAGATGAGTCCTATTTGTCACTTTGGTTTGGGGGGGTGGTTGTTGATGTAGTTGGAGTTCAGCCAAACTGGTAGAATCAAATTGCAGGAATGTAAATTCTATAAGAAATTGTAGAAAAACTAAATAAAACTATCAAACACATGGCTGAAAGGAAATGTGCAAAAAATTAAAGTGTAGGAAAATAAAACACACTTGCATAGTTTAAATAAAGTAGGGAAAACGCAAAATTAAAACACACTTGCAAGAAATAAATAACATAAATTAATTAATGAAAATAGAAGGAAACAGGGGAGGAATACTGCCTAGAGTGGGCCCAGGCTCCTGTAGACATCCACTCAGTTAATTTATGCAATCACTCTTCGAACACAATGAAATATTCAAACACTCAAGATTTTATTATGCGGTAATAATTTTTACAAAGAAATTTTGGATCCTTTCTTAAGGGGTTGCCTACATTTTTATACAGAATGCAACCATCCCCTATTTCCAATTTTAGACATTGCAGATTTTATCCTTCTAATACAATTTTCTACGATGAGAACACATAAATTTATTAGACATCTAATAACAGAGAAATCATGCTAAAATTAACCCTCATAGGATAATTATAGTGTTTCCTATGTTTACAAAATACGTCTAATTTTATACATGGTCTTTATTTTTTACAATCAATGTACATGTTTTTATTCTATTTTTTGCATTCATTGTTTGGGACATTTCTAGAAAATAGGTGCCTTTTCGACTTGTCATTGGGATACAGGTGTCATTTTTAGTCATTTCTTGTTCGTTGAAGATCATCGCTATCTTTTGAGAATCGAATAGTGAGCACTCTATTCTATCATCGGGAGACAAGCATTGTCCTGTGTACTAGTAGAAAGGTGTCGTCCAACCTATTATTGGGAGACAGACGTTGTCTCATGTACTAGGAGATAGGTGCTTCCTCTTTACTAGGAGATAAGCACCTTCTATTCTATGGCTAAGAGATAGGCACTGTACCTTAGCGTGTTTCAAAACACCTTACTCCTTTGTCACTATCACCATTTTATCATCAAATCTTCCTTAATCGCATCATGAAAGTATCAAACATTAGGTTTGCATGGGACCTTGACTAAAAGGTGCAAAAAAAGACATAAGGTACTGCATTTGCACACAAATTTGACTCAAAACACACATTAGGCATAATACATCATTTTCCTTTAAATATATACAAAAATATCATAAAATATGCATTTTAATATAATATATCACAGATTTATGTTATTAAAGTATACAAAAAAATGAGCATTTTTGGTATTCATCAACCCCCCATGCTCACCTATTGTTGATAATCCCATGTTTTATAAATTACCTATAGTATTCCTTATTCCAATGCTTTCTCTCCCTAGTTGTGGCTCTATCTCACTCCTTGTTGCATTTCCATTTACCGATTCATTTCAGTTGAGTGGGACCTACTTCTATCTCAAGTGCTTTCTAGCGTTTACTATGTCGTAAGGGCTGGTTGGGCCCTACCCCTGTATTCTATTTTATTTTACTCCACCCCTTCTTGCATGTAAATTCCTCCATGTAGAATCCTATGAATGTAGTGGTATCCTTATGGAATGCAGCCTCAGCTTGCTTCCAATATTCATGGTTTGAGGGAATTTTATCTACAAATAGAAATTTAGGTTTTTTCCACTATGGATAATGGGATGTATCATGTACCTGGGCCTATGGTAATTTTACTACCTTTGGATTGAGTGTTGTGTCCTCTGTGTCATTATCCTATGCATCTTCAGGTGGTAGAGACTCAGGTGCTCGAATTGGTGATGGCACCATTGGTTCTTTGCTACATATGGCCATATCCTCCAGATATTTCCCTACCCTTGAGGAATTGCCATTAGTTGAACCATATAGGTTTCAGAATTTTTATGGTTGGGCAATATTAACAAAAATACTTTGCTCTCTAGTAATCCGTTTGTGAGTCTTTCACTCTTTAATAGCCCCCTTATGGTTCTTATTGAGCTCCCAAAATTGATATTTATGGTTGGTGAAGGATTTCATGGATGCTACTATAATACTACATCCAGCCTATAGCCTCAAAATAGTTTTTGGCATCTCCAGTTTTACCCAAAATATCAGGGGGCTTATTTTTCTTCAATGCATGATTAGTAGATTTTTCCATGGTGATCTTGGCTCTATTATCTAGAATTCATTGTGTTTACAAAAATAGATACTATTTCTGATTTATAACATGCCGAAGTGTGCAACTATATCCATGCATATAGGGAACCTATCTCCTCGTAATCAAATAGTAATTATGGGTAATCTGCATAATTAAATCTAAAATTGTGTGCCAAATTTTAGATAGGTTTTGTTACAACCACTTCTTCCATATAATTGGTACCACGTGGCTTAGTACAAATTTAGGGCTTGTATGACTGGATATGAGTTTTCGTGGGACATGTACTGACACATTATACAAAAAAAATTCTTTATGAAAATTGTTGGCAATTTTGGGTACATTGGGTACATTGCCTTTGCTCAAGTGTTGATGTTGTCATTGATGTCAAGAAGCGGAAGGGTTTTTGTGAAAACCAAGGCAGACAAAATAAAAGGTTTTATTTAAAACCATGGACAACAGATTTGAAATGGGTTTTTCTTAAAACCCAAGTTGGCTCTTCGTTTCGTCGAAAAAGGTGCCCCGATGATGAAGATATTTAATTTTAAATATTTAGTTTAAATTTTATTTTTAAAATTTAAATTAATATTTTAAAATTAAATTAAAGCATTTTTCGACGTGTTTGGAAATGCCGACGTGTTTGGTAATGCATCGAAGTACATATAAAAGGTGGCAATGAAATTCATTAATGTGTGTTGGATAGAATTGATATAAATCGGAGTGCATTTCATTTTCGTCTTCGTCTGCGCCAGCGAAGGAGGCGCACGTAATGGACAAGTCTTTGCTGTGACGAATGGTCGCGGTGCCGAGGAGGAAGGCAGACGATTGGTTGGTGTGAAGCTTAAGAATGATGTGAAGACGCCACAATTCGAGCGTTGTACACTTGTCCATAATCAAAGAGGAGCTAAACATTTAGAATGTTAATTTATCACTACGTTATCTCATAACCAGAAGCATTCGATATAAGAGATAAAACAACGCTGAAATCAAGAAAACGGGTAGCAAGGTATGCACGATTGATTAATGTGTTGAAAAACCATAGTGCACGATCGAAAAGTGATCCAATAGAAAATGATGTCTAATACGCACCAAAACCAAAGGTTTGTGCTCGACGTGGCAGCGTGATAGACTGTTTCATTTTTAGATGTTCGTGGCAGTAATTCATTCGAAGTTCGTGTTTCGTGCGACACGCGGATGTCAAGGTCTTGACGTCGGTTGGAGAGTGAAATCGGAGTACGTGCTCCCTTAGAGTCAAGTGGGGTACTAGCCCACGTGGTTGACCCTCTCAAGATAGGGTGCAGGCTAGCATAAGATGCAGGTTCAATTCCCTGCGGTGACGGCAACGAACTTAGGTAAGTCATTTTGTTGAAGTTTAAATTAAAAACACTTTGGTATAAGTTTTTGAGGAGTTATAAGGTTATGTAATATTGTGATTTATTTTATTTTATGGTACAAGTGGTTTTAGGAGAGATAAGGAAGTTGTGCAATTAAAGGCTTTGGTGATGATGATTGAAAAGTGGAGTAATGTTGATTATTTTGTGATCTACTAACCTTTGTGAAGATTGGCAAAAGAACTTTGTGATTGTGGCAGATTTCCAAAGGGGTTCCTTCACTTCAATAAGGTATGGGCACATTCTTCTTATGAGTATGATTGGTGTATGTTTTCCTGAAATAAGATTGGAGTGAAAAGGTATTCAACTAGGTTTCCTTTGGTTGGGTGTAAGTCCTAGTTTCTGGTTTGTTGAAGACTACTTATGCATTGTTATCCTTGATGAGAATTTTGGTGAATGCATAATTCTGGTTTGGAGTAGTGGAAGCATTGTGCACTAGGGTTTATGGTTGTGAGTCTTGATACTTGCTTTGAGTTGGTGAAACCCTTGGATGGCTGTGTTGAGGTTGATGGTTGAGTTGCTTCCATAGAGGTTGGTTGATCAAGTTATTGCTTTTACTTGAGTCATGATATTGGGCTTACTCCATTGAGGTGATTTGAACAAGTTATTCTTTGCATTTGGTGATATTGTGTGGGTGGTTGTTTTGTTCAAATATCTTTGGAGGGAAAAGGATTTCTACTTGTTTCCTTTTCTTGTGATGATTGGTTGAATGCTTCAAGGTTAATGTTGAGTTGAATGTTGTTGGTTAAACCTTGTCTATGAGCATTGTTGTTGAAGCCCAATTGGTTGAGAAAAGATATTGGTTGTTGGTAAGAACATGAGTATCATTGTTATATGAGATATTGCATGGTTGGCAATTGTTGGGTTGTGTTTCATGTTCTTGAGAAAAGCATACTACATCTATCTTATTCTTTTGAGATTTGAGATTGAGTTGAGATTGAGATTGGGAGTTAAGTATAGAACATATTGAGTCTCTAACAATTCTCTTTATGCTTCTATGAGGTGGATGAATCACATTGGGTCTCTAACCATTCTCTTTGTGGGTTCATGCCAAGCAAGTGTTCTTGATGAACTTGTGAGCAGGTTTTGGACAGGTTCCATTGGGGACTTGTGAGCAGGTTTTGGACAGGTTCCTGTGGGGACTTGTGAGCAGATTTGGACAGGTCTTAGCAGAGGACTTGTGAAGCTGAGGTTGATAGTTCTATCAGAGAACTTGAGGACAGAGGTGCATTGGTTCTATGAGAAGAACCTGAGGACAGATTTGTGCCAGACCAAAGGACTGTGTTTGGTGTAGATCAAAGACAGAGGACGAGGACATTTGTGCTAGACCGAAGGACTGTGTTTAGTGCAAATTCGAGGACCAGCTTTGAGGTGATAGAGTTGAGGACAGAGGTCTCCAGCCAGAGCAAGGAAGACAGGTGTCTTCTATGGATAGAGTTCCATTTGCTAAGGGCAGCGGAGGCAGAGGTCTTCTAGAGGATCACCAGCCAGAGCAGAGGTAGGGGAAGGTATCTCCTTTGAGCAGAGGCTCATAAATTCAGATTGGGGGAAGGTTTCTCCTTTGAGCCAAGGCTCATAAACATTGTAATTGGGAAGGTTTCCCAAAGAACTTTGAGATAACTTTTAGAGAAAAGTTTTGTGGATGAACCATGTAAATTGTTGTGTCACTTTGTGGATGGTTTTGTGCATTGCTTTGATATTGCTTTGGATATATTGCTTTACTATTTTGAAGTATAAAGGAAAAAGTAAAAAGAGGTCTTATACTGTTCACCCCCCTCTCAATATAAGCTTGTGTTCTTCAATTGGTATCAGAGCGGGTTCCTTCGAAAAGTTTAACAGCTTGAAGGAAAAGCTAGTAAAGAACACAATGGATCATTCAAGTGGCAATGCAGCACCTATTCTTGATGGGTCAGATTTTGGTCTTTGGAGTGCAAGGATGAAGGTTCATCTAATGGCACTTGGGAATGAGGTTTGGGAAGTGATTGAAGATGAGTACACTATTCCTGAACATGGTCCTAATACTAAAGAAGAAAGGCTCCTACATCACAACAATTCAAAAGCAATGAATGCAATCCTGAAAGGCTTACAAAAAGCAGATCTCACCAAAGTGATTCACCTCAAGACAACTAGTGAAATGTGGAAACGATTGAAGGTGGTTCATACAGGTGATACAAATGTCAGAAAGGCCAAGTTGAGACACTTCAAAGGTATGTTTGAACAACTCAAGATGAATGATGATGAAAATATTAGTGACTACATGCTTCGTATGGATGAGGTTGTTAACTCCATGAAAGACTTAGGTCTTGAGCTTGCTGAAAATGATGTTTGTGATAAGATTTTAAGATCTCTTCCTAATAGATTTAGTGAAAATATTTCTGCTATTGAGGAAGCTAAAGATTTGGATAAGTTGAAAAAGGATGAGCTCCATAGTATACTTGCAGCATTTGAGTTGAGAACTCAAGTGAAGGTTGATGTCAAGAAAGAGGCAGCTTTCAAGGCTACTAAGAATTCCAAGGGTAAACAACTTCAAGATAGTGATGAGTCATCTAGTGATGAAGAGGTATATTACAGCAAGAAAGGCAAGTTCTCTAGAAAGCACAAAAGTATGAAGAATGTAAGATGTTTCAATTGTGGAAAGTTTGGTCATTATGCTACTAACTATACTGTTGCCAAGGATGAAAGTGATGAAGATAAACAGGATTGTAAGAGCAAGGATTCTGAAAGGCATAGGCATCAAAGGAAGAACAAAGATGATCACAACAATAAAGGAAAGAGGTATTCTCACAAACACAAGAAGAGCTTCTACCTAGACAAAGCAAGTAAGTGTTCTAGTAGTGATAGTGAAAGTTCTTCAAGTGATAATGAAAATGAGATGTTGTTCATATCAGAAAAGGAGGAAGAACCAAAACATAGATTCATTATCATGAAATGTCTTAGATGTGGAAATTTTGGTCACCTTGAGGATGATTGCACAAATAATGAATTGGTTGTTAGTATGTATGAGGATGCTTCAGAAAATGATAAGGAAGATGCATGTATGGTTTTTGAAAAGGGTAGCACCTCTAGTGATAAGAAATCTGAAAAAGGCTTTGATGATTCTAAAAGCAAACATATAGAGGAAAGTGAAGTAGATCTTAAAGGTGAACTTATTAGTGCTCTTAGTGCTTTGAAAAAGGAAAGAAAGAAGAATGCTAGACTCAAGGATAAGTTAGATGAATGTTGTATGGAGAGAGATGAACTTATAGAAAGTCTTGATGTCTCTATGGCTAATGCACAAGAACTCAAGAATGAGTTAGAATCTAAGGCGCTTGAGTATAGTGAATTAGAACAGAAAATGGCTTCGTTGAAAGAGGAAAATAAAGAGTACAAGGATAAGCTGTACAGGTTTCAAGAAAGCTCCAAAAAGGTTAAGTCTCTCATCCAAAGTCAAAGAAATCCAACAGATAAAACAGGTCTTGGTTTTGTTAAGCCTCACAAGAAACAAGTTGGAGAGTCTAGTAAGAGATTTCAAAAGGAAGAGAGTTCTAATGAGGAAAGTATTTCAGATCATGAGTCCTTGAATGATAGATGCATAGAAATAGAAAACAGATTTCGAAATGAGAAGAAGGAGAAGTTTTCAGGACCTAAGAAGTCAAATAAAGGAAAGTTTCAAGGCAGATGTTTTGCTTGTCACAGGTTTGGTCACATGGCTGTACATTGCATGGCTCAGATAAAAAAGGTAAATAACAGTTTCAGAAGTGGTGATTTCTTTTATGGGTATTGCTACTCTTGCAATCAGTTTGGGCACAAGGCAGTTCATTGCAAGGCAAACAACAGGAACAAGTTTAGTCAGAACAGGTGGATTCAAAGAACAGGTATACCTCAAAGAAATAACATTGTTACTTGTTACAAGTGCAACAATGAAGGTCACATAGCTAGACAGTGTAGAGCTGAAATTCTAGAATACAAGAACAGGAACAGTGGCATGATCAGGTCCAAGGATTAGAACAATGACAGGAACAGGAATATGGACAAAGAGTTCAAGAGAAGGCCCGACAAGGAAGTTATAGACGCTGATGATGATCAGTGCCTAATGGGAGTTTTACTCTCATCCCAGAATTAATCACCTCATCAGGAGGTGGGGGAGGGACTAAGCTAAGAGGCTCATTCTTAGTTTCGAGCCCCAAAGGTGGCCCTTTGCCATTGATGACAAAGGGGGAGAGATATGAGTAAGGGGGAGAGCTTCAAGTGAAGAGGAAAGCTTCAAGTCAGGGGAGCAAAACTTCAAAGAGAGTGATTTCAGTTTTGGCTCTTGAAGATGTGTTTTTAGTAAAGTTTTGCCATCAATGACAAAGGGGGAGATTGTTGGCAATTTTGGGTACATTGGGTACATTGCCTTTGCTCAAGTGTTGATGTTGTCATTGATGTCAAGAAGCGGAAGGGTTTTTGTGAAAACCAAGGCAGACAAAATAAAAGGTTTTATTTAAAACCATGGACAACAGATTTGAAATGGGTTTTTCTTAAAACCCAAGTTGGCTCTTCGTTTCATCGAAAAAGGTGCCCCGGTGATGAAGATATTTAATTTTAAATATTTAGTTTAAATTTTATTTTTAAAATTTAAATTAATATTTTAAAATTAAATTAAAGCATTTTCCGACGTGTTTGGAAATGCCGACGTGTTTGGTAATGCATCGAAGTACATATAAAAGGTGGCAATGAAATTCATTAATGTGTGTTGGATAGAATTGATATAAATCGGAGTGCATTTCATTTTCGTCTTCGTCTGCGCCAGCGAAGGAGGCGCACGTAATGGACAAGTCTTTGCTGTGACGAATGGTCGCGGTGCCGAGGAGGAAGGCAGGCGATTGGTTGGTGTGAAGCTTAAGAATGATGTGAAGATGCCGCAATTCGAGCGTTGTACACTTGTCCATAATCAAAGAGGAGCTAAACATTTAGAATGTTAATTTATCACTGCGTTATCTCATAACCAGAAGCATTCGATATAAGAGATAAAACAACGCTGAAATCAAGAAAACGGGTAGCAAGGTATGCACGATTGATTAATGTGTTGAAAAACCATAGTGCACGATCAAAAAGTGATCCAATAGAAAATGATGTCTAATACGCACCAAAACCAAAGGTTTGTGCTCGGCGTGGCAGCGTGATAGACTGTTTCATTTTTAGATGTTCGTGGCAGTAATTCATTCGAAGTTCGTGTTTCGTGCGACACGTGGATGTCAAGGTCTTGACGTTGGTTGGAGAGTGAAATCGGAGTACGTGCTCCCTTAGAGTCAAGTGGGGTACTAGCCCACGTGGTTGACCCTCTCAAGATAGGGTGCAGGCTAGCATAAGATGCAGGTTCAATTCCCTGCGGTGACGGCAGCGAACTTAGGTAAGTCATTTTGTTGAAGTTTAAATTAAAAACACTTTGGTATAAGTTTTTGAGGAGTTATAAGGTTATGTAATATTGTGATTTATTTTATTTTATGGTACAAGTGGTTTTAGGAGAGATAAGGAAGTTGTGCAATTAAAGGCTTTGGTGATGATGATTGAAAAGTGGAGTAATGTTGATTATTTTGTGATCTACTAACCTTTGTGAAGATTGGCAAAAGAACTTTGTGATTGTGGCAGATTTCCAAAGGGGTTCCTTCACTTCAATAAGGTATGGGCACATTCTTCTTATGAGTATGATTGGTGTATGTTTTCCTGAAATAAGATTGGAGTGAAAAGGTATTCAACTAGGTTTCCTTTGGTTGGGTATAAGTCCTAGTTTTTGGTTTGTTAAAGACTACTTATGCATTGTTATCCTTGATGAGAATTTTGGTGAATGCATAATTCTGGTTTGGAGTAGTGGAAGCATTGTGCACTAGGGTTTATGGTTGTGAGTCTTGATACTTGCTTTGAGTTGGTGAAACCCTTGGATGGCTGTGTTGAGGTTGATGGTTGAGTTGCTTCCATAGAGGTTGGTTGATCAAGTTATTGCTTTTACTTGAGTCATGATATTGGGCTTACTCCATTGAGGTGATTTGAACAAGTTATTCTTTGCATTTGGTGATATTGTGTGGGTGGCTATTTTGTTCAAATATCTTTGGAGGGAAAAGGATTTCTACTTGTTTCCTTTTCTTGTGATGATTGGTTGAATGCTTCAAGGTTAATGTTGAGTTGAATGTTGTTGGTTAAACCTTGTCTATGAGCATTGTTGTTGAAGCCCAATTGGTTGAGAAAAGATATTGGTTTTGGAAAGAACATGAGTATCATTGTTATATGAGATATTGCATGGTTGGCAATTGTTGGGTTGTGTTTCATGTTCTTGAGAAAAGCATACTACATCTATCTTATTCTTTTGAGATTTGAGATTGAGTTGAGATTGAGATTGGGAGTTAAGTATAGAACATATTGAGTCTCTAACAATTCTCTTTATGCTTCTATGAGGTGGATGAATCACATTGGGTCTCTAACCATTCTCTTTGTGGGTTCATGCCAAGCAAGTGTTCTTGATGAACTTGTGAGCAGGTTTTGGACAGGTTCCATTGGGGACTTGTGAGCGAGGTTTTGGACAGGTTCCTGTGGGGACTTGTGAGCAGATTTGGACAGGTCTTAGCAGAGGACTTGTGAAGCCGAGGTTGATAGTTCTATCAGAGAACTTGAGGACAGAGGTGCATTGGTTCTATGAGAAGAACCTGAGGACAGATTTGTGCCAGACCGAAGGACTGTGTTTGGTGTAGATCAAAGACAGAGGATGAGGACATTTGTGCTAGACCGAAGGACTGTGTTTAGTGCAAATTCGAGGACCAGCTTTGAGGTGATAGAGTTGAGGACAGAGGTCTCCAGCCAGAGCAAGGAAGACAGGTGTCTTCTGTGGATAGAGTTCCATTTGCTAAGGGCAGCGGAGGCAGAGGTCTTCTAGAGGATCACCAACCAGAGCAGAGGTAGGGGAAGGTATCTCCTTTGAGCAGAGGCTCATAAATTCAGATTGGGGGAAGGTTTCTCCTTTGAGCCGAGGCTCATAAACATTGTAATTGGGAAGGTTTCCCAAAGAACTTTGAGATAACTTTTAGAGAAAAGTTTTGTGGATGAACCATGTAAATTGTTGTGTCACTTTGTGGATGGTTTTGTGCATTGCTTTGATATTGCTTTGGATATATTGCTTTACTATTTTGAAGTATAAAGGAAAAAGTAAAAAGAGGTCTTATACTGTTCACCCCCCCTCTCAGTATAAGCTTGTGTTCTTCAAAAATCATGCATATACATAATAGAAAGTTTGACACGTACCTAGATGGTATTTTGTGATTTATCAAATGCAAATGTTGGTGATGCAATTTTATTGGCTGATATGTGATAACAATGTCTTCAAGATAAATTAACGATGTGCATTTTTTCATACAAAAATTACATCAAATTGAATCATCATTGGGTACTACAAATTTATTAATCTTGAGACCTTGTGCCAAAAAAATTGAATAAACATAGAATTTTTAGTTTACCATGGGACGACACACATCCCCTCCCTGGAATTTGTTTGATTTCCCTTGGGAGTATGCATTGATCACTGATGAAAAATCACAAACTCCTTTGATCAACAACCGAGAAGTAAACAAATTTTGTCGATAAAAAGATAAACGAACATACTTTTATCCATAAAAAGTTTGACTTGGACTTTCATGGATTTTGATGCCAACATGGCTCTGGTCGCTTCTCTGATGCCGAAGATAGGATTTGTTGCTATGTTGGAATACAAGCACCTTTATTTGTATGGGAGATAGGTGTCCTTCACTGAAGTGCGGAGACAGATGCCCGTTTGTTGGGAGAAAGGCACCCATTACTGAAGTGCGGAGATAGGTGCCCATTTACTAGGAGATAAATTCTCTTATTCATATTACTAAAGATAAATGTCATCTATTATTGTGAATACAAAAACCTATTATTCAAAATATTGGTACCTACAAAACATATGTAGTTTTTTTAATCACAAAAGTGTTTTTTTTCATTTGATTGATGTATATGGAAGATAGACACCTTTGTGAATATAGGTGCCTTCAAAATATTGTGGATATAGGAACCTTTTACTATACGTGGGAGATAGGCACCGTATCTTGGCTAGACAGTCAATGTCCACTGAGTTGACCTGCAATCAAGCGCATTTTATCAATTGAATTTAAGCTCTTTTCCTTGGTGATAAAATTAGCATCCATCGCCTTGACCCATATATAGGTATTTTATTTCCTAAGAAATTAGACACCTGTATATATGTCCAACTGTAAGTACCCCTTTATTGGAAGGTATTAGCACTTTTTTTATTCAGTTATTCTTCTAGAAAGCTAAAAATACGTAGGGCACCATGGATCATGTGTTTGTTAGGTGTAGGCATTCCAGGATGCCTACAAATTTTATTCAAGGTATGGTTTCCTACAAAACAATAAATTCACATGTAAAACATAAAATAGGAATCATGGATCCTATACCTGATAGGCCTAGGTTTTCCAAGATACCTAAAGGTTGCATTCAAGGCAATATTTTCTACAAAGCAGTAAATAAAACAAAACTGAAAAATCTAAATTTAAAAATATTTGATGCTTTTTTCTATAGATGCACACGCATATTTTAACTTCTAGAGATGAATTTTTATTACGATGGGGTTGTTGTTATGTCCTTCACAATGACCCCAAAATTGGGGACCCACCTTAAATTTTGTGATTTCGAGGAATTTTTGTTTATCCAATTTTGCTCGCATCAAGGTCTTGGAAAATTTGCTTTCACTTTGGAATTGCTGACATATTTGCATTTTGAAGGTTTGAATGTAGTTGCAATGCTTCAAACTGAATATTTTGATTATTTGCATATTAATTGCATTATTTCAAATCAAATAATTTGATTAAAATCATTTTCAAAGGTTTAAATGATTAATTTTCATTTAAATAATTAAATTTTTTTTAGGGTTAACCCTAAAATTAATGCAAAATTGAAATGGACATATCTTGAGCTAGACAACTCCGTTTGATCTCATTCAAAACTTGGTAAAAATATTTGCAGATTTCAATTTCACCAAAAAATAGCAGTTTAATTTAGCAATTTGGGAACTTTAAAATATCATATCTCATAAACCATGATAAATATTTGGATGATCTCAATAATTTTGAGCACCCTTTTGGCATATTTAGATGAATGGAAATGTTCATTAAAATATGAGAACTTTGAAATAATTTTGGAAAAAAGGAAAGTTACTGAAGAATGAATAATAAATAAAGTAAAGTTTGGTTTTGTTTTAATATTATGATTATTATTTCATTATGCAGGTAATACAAGGGCAAGGGTTGAAGAAGATAGTTATAAAATCCGTTCCCAAAACTGTGATGAAATAAAATAACTAAACTTTTCAAATTATAAATAATTCATTGAGATTCATGGAAGGGGTCGGACATTTTTGTAGAGGAGGAAGAAGAATTTGAAGGAGCAAAGGAGGAGAACCGAGTAAATGCTACAGAGGATTTGAGATATACAGAGATATCAAGAGCTTTTTATTGTAAGATCAATTGATTATATTAAATTATTTTGGTTCAAATATGTGTAATTATGTATTTGAATTTTGAATAAATTATTTAATATAGTTTCTTTAAAATTAAACTCCATCGAAGATTGCACCGATTTATTGTTTTACTGTGTAAATTCTGGTAGACAATGAATCTGGTTTTAGGTCTCTGTGTTTTTCATACTGTAGTGATTGTCCGAGATATAGATTTAATTTATTTACTCTAGAACCTTTATAATTTATTTTATATTGAAAATCATTGCATAAATTGGACTTAGTTCATTTATTATAAAGTATAACTTTATAACTAAGTCATGAATAAATTTATTATTCAAATATTAAATTAATTAATATTTGAATAGATAAATTTAATAAAGATAAATGACTATTTCGATTTCCAACTTTAATTTCATAAAGTTGAGAAATTAGAATTGATATCTTTTCATTAATCAGTTTGGATTTATTATAATATGATTTTGATTTATTCAAATATTCAAACTGCATATTTGAGATATTTATTTATTCTTCAATATTCAATGCAATAAATGTTGGAGGAATAAATATTACAAGAGGGAAAAAAAAATAATATAAAGATCCAAACTTTACATTTGAGGCTTATATTTATTCTTAAATATTTAATTTAATAAATATTTAAGAAATAAATATTATGGGAAGGACATGTTTATGAACTTTATTTTCAAAGCATAAAATTCAAATTTCATAGATCAATGTTATATTAAACCCTATGTTTCATAATTACTAAGGTTTCAAAACCTTACAATTTGGGTTAAATATTATTACATTTGTTCATTTTCCAAATATTTCAATTTCAATTTCATATTTGGGATGAACAAATATTTTCATTAAATAAACCTTAGATTTTGAATATTATAAAGTTCTAAACTTTATAATTAAGGTTTATATTTCATTAAAATTTCATAAACTTTGATTTTATTAAAGTTAATTGAAATTTGATTAAGATGCTAGATTAAACATTTTATTTCAAATTCATTGGAAGCATTTTAATTAAGATATTATGTTGAGATTATAGAATGAATTTGCACAAGTAGATCAAAATCATAAGGTAAATTTATCTATTATTGTTTGGAGAAAGAATTTGTGTAAAAGGCACTTAATACATGATGAATTCAAAATTAATTACCTAATTTCCAGGCCCCTTGTTAACAATACTTGCAAACTATAGAGATTATTCAAGCACTTATTTACGCACATATGCATGACACATAAAAACATTAAGTGAGAACCTTGGAGAAGTTTACTTTCTTTGCAAGAGAGGATTTTGAATCCTAGTTGTCGAGTGGTTTTTGTAACTGGACAAAATCACACCTCAACAAATTGGCGCTAGAAGGAGGGCATGAAAGGTAATATTTTAATTTTCAGCATGTGCAATTTGTTTTTTTTTATTAAATTGAAATTTTTCTATTTATGTTGCATTAATGTTAATCTGTCATAAATTCGAAAATTAGGTTATAATTCAATTTTTGTGAATTTTCATACATAGCCTTGCATATCAAAATTGGTTCAATGGTAGAAAATGATTTACCCTATTTTAAGCATGATGGGATGATTACAGCTGAAGAACATATTCATGCATACAAAAACATTATGTTTCAATTTCAAATTATGTAGGAAGATGTTCTTTGTAGAATGTTTTCATACACATTGGATGAAGTTGCTAAAGATTGGTTTATCAATTTACCTACAGGTTCTATCACTTCTTGGAACCAACTAGAAACAATATTTCTCAAAAATTTTGGAACATTGGTTGACACAGATTTGTTATCAAATCAATTTGCCTCTATATGTAAAGAATCTAATGAATCTATGAGCCAATTTAATGATAGATTCCATAGGTTATATACTGAAATAGAGACATATTTCATCATTTCAAAAAAATAAGTCCTTCAAATATACTTGGAAGCCTTAGATGTCTTTACTTCTACGTGCATAAGGATAAGTCTTAAAAAACCATCCTTGTCTAGAGCTTACAAGAAGGCAATATTCATAGAACAAAAGTGTATTTTGGAAGGAATTGATGTGGATCAACAACGGTGTATTTTGAAAGATATTGAGTTAGGTCAAGTATCATTACTTAATCCTAAGGCTCAAAATCAAATGTCACCCATGAGTCAGATAGAAACACAACCTTCTCCCATGATGAATTATTCCTCAGAAGATATGGTTTTAAATCAATGCCAACCTTCTAATATGGTACCTATGAATCTAATGATGTCTAATATCTGCAATCAATGTGATGAAATTGAATGTCCCAATTTTACAACCATATTTGTTAATGATGAGGAAGAGCAAGTTTCAAAACCAACATTCACCAATGAGGTTTGTGATAAACAAGCTCATCAAGATGTAGAAACTAACTCAGTTTTAGAAATATGTGAGCCTTTAGGAAAAAAGGAGTTAGAGCCATTATTCACAAAGGAAGAGTGGGATAAATTTATGAAGCAAAATATAAAATCTGATCCCACTAAAGGAGGTCTTGACTCACCAAAAGTGGTTGAAAGTAAATTTGAGGGGAAATCAATAGATGAATCTAAAGAGTGGCTAGAAGATATGATAGAAGTTCATCACTTGTTCTCAGAAGATAATTCACAAAGGTTGGTTACAAATAAATATTGCGATGTTCACACAAATTTGAACATAAGCATGGATTTCAGCATAGAAACCTTTGAGCCACTAAAAATGGTTGAAGGTGAATTTGAAGAAGAGTTTCTTGAAGAGCTTGGAAATTATGAGGAAGATGCAATAGAGTTTCATCCCATGGATCTAGATGACCATTATTATAATTTTTTAAAAATACATGAGGAATCATTATTTGCTCATAATTCTACTGATGAAATTTCTATTTCACTTGATATACAGGATGTTGAAAATTCTACCTCAAATGAAGATTTTGAAATTTCCATGCAATCAGAAAATGATGTGCCAATTGCAGAAATTGAGAAGGTTCCAAAATTGAATCATTTTGAAGATGAATTTATTGAACACCTCATTGAAATTGAAAATAAAAACATGGTAAATATTTCTTATGACTCATTTGTTATTGAGGGGGAGAGGGAAATCCCCTCCTTTTTCCTTTGACCTATGAAAATTTGGGTTTAATTTCCTGGGGGGGGGGTGTGTTTTTGGTGTTGGTGGGGCAAAAAGATAGTTTTTTTTTTTTTGTTTGGCGGGGGGGGGGTGATTAGTTTTTTTTTTTTTTTTTCCTCTCTGTTCGGTCGTTTGGTTGGGGGGGGGGGGGGGGGGGGGGGGGGTGGGTTTTTGTTTTTTTGGTGTTACATGAAGATAAAGAGCTACAAGATGACAATGATGGAACTCATGAAAAAATTGCAATGGCTCACCAAATTGTGGTAAATGCTACTCATGATGTGTTGATTATGGATGACAAGGTAGAATCTTCACCTTTGTTATTGATGGAAATTCCAAGTAACAAGTTGTATGATGTTCCTTTAGATGTTCATGATTTTGATAATAAAATATCAAGTGTTGTTAATAAGGAATTGGAAACAACTTCTAAATCTATTGCCATAAACAAAATAAAAGAAGACATGCTTGAATAATTGAACCAAGTTCATCAACATCTAACAATTCAATCTAGGATACAAAACTATAATGATTCTTATTTTGTAAATATCCTAGATTCTTGTAAATTTTTACATGAATATGATTGGCTTAAAAACATAGGTGATGATTTTGCTTTAAAATTTTCAAAAGTTGCATCTTATTTGAAAGAAGTCCTATATGCTTGCAAAAATGAGAAGTTAATTCAAAGTGATGAATCAAGGTTTGGAATTCCCATCTTTTTGAATAAGCATAAGATCATGGATGAATCAAATCTTAAACATGGAATTGTTTATAAGTTTGAATCAAATCAATGGGGTGTGAAAGGTAAAATGAAATTTGTTATATGGTTTGGCCTAATCCTCTTTTGGTTAGAATTATGTAAAGCTTGGCATGCATATAATCATATATGTCTTTTACAGTGTGCCAATCGTATTTGGGATCCAGGGAAGTGATAGCATAAATTTGGCATCATTTTGTACATAGTGTAAATTTTGTAAATAGCATTTTGGGTTTTGTGTTTTCATTTTATTTTGTACGTAATTTGTTGTTTCATGTATATTTTGTTATTTTTCATTCATTTTGGTTGTTTTGTGCATGTTTGTCTACATGTTACTCAACTTTGTGAAAAGTTTTGGATGTGTTGTTTGTTATGTAGCAATAAATTGGCTTTGCCAGATTTTGGGAGTTTCATTATTTTAATGTGTGAAGTTTCAAGGGGGTTTTCATGGATTAAGGTAGTTGTTACTGAGACACTAGTCATTTGATGGTTTTGTTTGGTATTCGGTCTTGGGCCATATAGGATGAAATTACCTATTTTGAAAACCTGTAAAACCTAGAGAAAAGGAAAAGTGAGATGTTAGTCTATATCTTCATGAATGTGAACTAAGATAAGGAAATTTGAAATATTAGAATCATATTGCAAAAGCTTCACGAGTACCACAAACACATTAAGGAATATCTTTTGAAATTCTGGAAGTATGAAGTTGTCAGTTTTGCAAATTAAGGTGAAAAATTTTATATACTCTTTTAGCCTTACCTGATCTCTAACCCAAGTGGCAGGTGGATTTGTTGCAAAGTACCATATTACCGAATAAAAGAGAGGAAAAAGAGAGAAAAAGAGAGAAAAAATGAAAAAGAAAAAATGATGAAAAAAAATGAGAGAAAAAAAAGAAGAAAGAAAAAAATGAAATGATGAATACAACGGAAAATAAAGTCAAATCTATCACCATGAACTAGATAATCTTCACCGGAGCTATAGACGCTCGGTTGGCAGTGAAGCTATGTCTAGAATAAAGGAAATGCAACATCCAAAATTCACCTAATATTTGGGAGTTTCAGATAATCTCTATCGGAGCTATAGACGCTCGGTAGGTAGTAGAGCAATGTCTGAAGAGAACCAGGTGGAGGTATTTCTTCAAGGAGAAAATGTTCATAGCCTGAAATGCAAAATTGACAATGGAAAGCTGAATGGTTTCAAAAGGTATAGAATGAATCACTTTACACACACCGAGATGATGCTAATGATTTTGATGGTTCATGTCGAATTGGTCTATTCACATTCTCTAGGTATTATTGACGCTTATGATTCTAATATTTGGGTTTTGGTTGTTTTCAGAGTTTGGTTTTTAAGTCCGAAATGTCCAGGGACATTTACCAGCAGAGTCACCATTTGTTGTGACGTCCTTCACAATGACCCCAAAATTGGGGACCCACCTTAAATTTTGTGATTTCGAGGGATTTTTGTTTATCCAATTTTGCTCGCATCAAGGTCTTGGAAAATTTGCTTTCACTTTGGAATTGTTGACATATTTGCATTTTGAAGGTTTGAATGTAGTTGCAATGCTTCAAACTGAATATTTTGATTATTTGCATATTAATTGCATTATTTCAAATCAAATAATTTGATTAAAATCATTTTCAAAGGTTTAAATGATTAATTTTCATTTAAATAATTAAATTTTATTTTAGGGTTAACCCTAAAATTAATGCAAAATTGAAATGGACATATCTTGAGCTAGACAACTCCGTTTGATCTCATTCAAAACTTGGTAAAAATATATGGATTTTCTCTTTCTAATGGTACCAAACTTGCAGGATTTCAGATGTCAATTTCACCAAAAAATAGTAGTTTAATTTAGCAATTTGGGAACTTTAAAATATCATATCTCATAAACCATGATAAATATTTGGATGATCTCAATAATTTTGAGCACCCTTTTGGCATATTTAGATGAATGGAAATGTTCATTAAAATATGAGAACTTTGAAATAATTTTGGAAAAAAGGAAAGTTACGGGAGAATGAATAATAAATAAAGTAAAGTTTGGTTTTGTTTTAATATTATGATTATTATTTCATTATGCAGGTAATACAAGGGCAAGGGTTGAAGAAGATAGTTATAAAATCCATTCCCAAAACTGTGATGAAACGGAATAACTAAACTTTTCAAATTATAAATAATTCATTGAGATTCATGGAAGGGGTCGAACATTTTTGCAGAGAAGGAGGAAGAAGAATCTGAAGGAGCAAAGGAGGAGAACAATGTGAATGCTACAGAGGATTTGAGATATACAGAGATATCAAGAGCTTTTATTGTAAGATCATTTGATTATATTAAATTATTTTGGTTCAAATATGTGTAATTCTGTATTTGAATTTTGAATAAATGATTTAATATAGTTTCTTTAAAATTAAATTCCATCGAAGATTGCACCGATTTATTGTTTTATTGTGTAAATTCTGGTAGACAATGAATCTGGTTTTAGGTCTCTGTGTTTTTCATGCTGTAGTGATTGTCCGAGATATAGATTTAATTTCTTTACTCTAGAACCTTTATAATTTATTTTATATTGAAAATCATTGCATAAATTGGACTTAGTTCATTTATTATAAAGTATAACTTTATAACTAAGTCATGAATAAATTTATTATTCAAATATTAAATTAATTAATATTTGAATAAATAAATTTAATAAATATAAATGAGTATTTCGATTTCCAACTTTAATATCATAAAGTTGAGAAATTAGGATTGATATCTTTTCATTAATTAGTTTGGATTTATTATAATCTGTTTGATTTATTCAAATATCCACTTTTAGATTATTTATCTTAATATTAATCATAAATAAAATAAATCAAATATAAAGATAAAATAAACTAACTAAAAATTAAAATTGATATCTTTTCATTAATAGTTTGGATTTATTATAATTTGATTAGATTTATCCAAAGATCCAAATTTTACATTGGAGGATCATATTTATTTTTAAATATTTCATTCAATAAATATTTAAGAAACAAATATTATGGGAAAGACATGTTTATGAACTTTATTTTCAAATCATAAAATTCAAAGTTCATAGATTAATTTATATTAAACCCTATGTTTCATAATTATTAAGGTTTCAAAACCTTATAATTTGGGTTAAATATTATTACATTTGTTCATTTTCTAAATATTTCAATTTCAATTTCATATTTGGGATGAATAAAATATTTTCATTAATTAAACCTTAAATTTTGAATATTATAAGGTTGAATCTCTATAATTAAGGTTTACATTTAATAGATTTATTAAATTTCATAAACTTTGATTTTGTTAAATTTAATTGAAATTTGATTAAAATGCTAGATTTTATTTCAAATTCATTGGAAGCATTTTAATTAAGATATTATGTTGAGATTATAGAATGAATTTGCACAAGTAGATCAAAATCATAAGGTAAATTTATTTATTATTGTTTGGAGAATAGAATTTGTATAAAAGGCACGTAATACATGATGAATTCAAAATCAATTACCTGATTCCCAGGCCCCTTGTTAACAGTAGCTTGCAAACTATAGAGATTATTCAAGCACTTATTTATGCACATATGCATGACACATAAAACATTAAGTGAGAACCTTGGAGAAGTTTACTTTCTTTGCAAGAGAGGATTTTGAATCCTAGTTGTCGAGTGGTTTTTGTAACCTGAAAAAATCACACCTCAACAAGGGTCTCCCCATGAATGCTTTAGATTCAACTGTATGGTTTGGTGGTGTATGATACGGTCACAACCAATGGCCATTGATTATCAACACAATGCCACTTCCATCTATGGTTTGGATGCGCACAACACCATTTTTTATAATCTTCAATCACTTCGTATGGTTCCTACCAACACTGCATAAGCTTTCCATTTCACTCCTAGAACTAGAGAGTCATACAACAATGCCCAATCTCCCACTTTGAACTATTTTTATCGTATGTGGTGGTCATGCCATCGGGCCCTTTGCTTCTGCATGATTTTCATTCGCTGTAAAGCATCCTGTCGGTATTCATCCAACTGGTTGAGTTGTTGAATTTGGTATTTCTATGCAACATCCAAATTTAAATTTAATGCTATAGCAGTCCATAGGGTTTTGATTTCAAATTCAATGGGCATCATGGCATTTTTCTTGTACACCAATTGGAATGGTGTGAATCCAGTGGTAGTTTTCCAAGTGGTGTGATATACCCAAACTGCCTCTGGTAAACGAATTACCCAATATTTTTGGTGTTGTTGTACCATATTAGTAAGAATGTTTTCTAGCTCCCAATTTGTGACTTCCACTTACTCGTTTTCTTGCAGATGATAGGGGTAGTTTTGTTGTGCCAAATTTGATACTATTGCATCAACTCTTGAATCACTTTCGAGGTGAATTGAGGTCCCTGATTAGTGGTAATTTCTTTAGGAACCCCAAATCGGGTGAAAATGGATTCATACAAGAAATCGACTACAATATTTTCCTTTGAATCTCGTAGTGCTTGCACTTCAACCCATTTAGTCACATAGTACAAACAAGAATATACCTTTTTTACCTGATTGTGGATTGATGGGACCCACAAAGTCCATCCTCCATTTATTAAAAGGTTCAATGTGCACATGGGGCTGAAGTGGCATCTCATCTTGGAGATTTGGTCTGCCCATTCATTGGCATTGATCGCATTGGTTAACATGTTTGACTGCATCTTTAAATAAAGAAGGCTAGAAATATCCAACCTGCAAAACTTTAAATGTAGTCATTTTTCTTGCAAAATTACCACCACATGGTTCATCATGGCAAGCCTTGAGGATTTCTATGGTTTCATTTTCTGCAACACACCTTCGCATGATTTGATCAGGCCCAATTTTAAACAAACATCCATCAATCCATGAAAAGGTTGCACTCTTTTCTATTAAATTTTGAGCTTCTCGGGGTGAGAGTGCAGGAGATACTTTATCGATGGCTAAGTAATTAGCCATATCCACATACCATGGAATTTGTTCATCTAGAGCAAAAATATGCTCATCTAGAAATTGATCCTCAGTGGTTGTATGGTCCTAAGATATCAACCTGGAGAGAAAATCTGCAACAACATTATCCTTTCCGGGTTTGTCAACAATGGTTACATCAAATTCCTGCAATAGTAAAAGCCACCTAATAATTCTACCACTCACTATAGGTTTATTCATTAGGTACCTGATGGTTGCATGATCTGTATGCACAAAAATATTATAACCTATAATGTAATGGTAGAATTTATTAATAGCGTGCACTACTACAAGGAATTCTTTCTCCGTGATAGTATAGTTGAACTCAACACCTGTAAGATGTTTACTAACATAGTAGATGGCATAAAAATCATCTCCATATTTTTTCCTAATGCAACCCCTATCGCATTGTTAGATGCATCAACGTAAATGTGAAATGGGAGGGTCCAATTTGGACCTCTCAACACAAGAGTTGTGGTCAATATTTCTTTTAAAATCTGAAATGCTTGTTCACACTCACTGGTCCAGATAAACTCAATATTTTTAGACAACAATGTATGTAGAGGTTTGGCAGTCTTGCTAAAGTCTTGGATAAACCACCTGTAGTATCCAATAGAACCTAGAAAACTATGAACATCTCTCTATGTTTGGGGAGTAGGTAGATTTTTAATTACTTCAATTTTTTGTTTATCTACTTTAATCCCCTCCATAGATATATGATGTCCTAACACTATCCCTTATTGCATTAGCATAAAATACTTTTCATTACTAAGGGACATGTTTATTTCTTGACACCGTTGGAGTACTTTCTCTAGATTGGTTGTAGCTTCATCAAAAGTTTCATCGTAAATGGTGAAATCATCCATGTACACTTCTATAGTTTCTCCAACCATGTCTAAAAATATACTAAGCACCACCCTTTGAAAGGTGGCAGGTGTGTTACACAACCCAAATAGTAAGACTCGATAAGCAAAAGTCCCCCATGGATAAGTAAACGTGGTTTTATCCTAGTCTTCTTCCCCTATTTGAATTTGATTGTATCCACTAAACCCATCTAGGAACAAAAAATATTTTTGTCCTACCAAGGTGTCGAGGACTTGGTCAATAAAGGGTAAGGGAAAATGGTCTTTCCTAGTGGCTTTATTGAGCATCTTGTAATCAACACAAATGCGCCACTTGCCATTTTTCTTAGGCACCACCACTAAAGGTGATACCCATTGACTATTCAATATTGGATAAATAAACCTAGATGACAAAAGTTTTTGTAGTTTAGATTTGACAATTTCTTTCATGGCTAGATTCATTCTCCTCTAGGGTTGTCTTACCGGTCTCACATCATCTTTCAAATATATCCTATGAGTGTGGAATTTGGGTGTAATCTCCCTCATGTCTGTGTAATCCCACACAAAAGTAGTTTGATGTTTGACTAGTATTTCCTTTCATTTATCCTCTTGAATAATTAACAACTCATTATTAATATTCAATACTCTGTTAGGTACTACCTCTATTTGTTTGACATGGTTATCTTTGCTACCTACAAGTGGGGATTCTAGAGGAGGATGAGAAGATTCCCCTTGTAAAAAGTGTGTTATGACTTGTTCTTCATCAATGTCATCCTCAATATCATCTAGAGCCATTATAGGTTGAAGCATCGACAATGCATCATCATTTAAGACTTCATAATTTGGTTCTCCCAACAAATCAATGGATTGTGCAGGTGGATAAATGATCAATTTTTTGATATTTTATCTGTCTAAGATCATCATCTGTCCTATCCTACAACTTATATAAGCATCAACTGTGGCCAGCCAAGGTCTGCCTAATATAAGTGGATAACCACCCAATCCAGATCTAGATTGCAACACTAGAAAATATTCTGGATACTCCCATGCATCTACTGTGATAACAACATCTTCCAATATTCCCTTCGAGAGTACTATGGATCGGTCAACTAATTGAAGGATAATTTTAGTTGGCCTCATATCCGTGAGTTGTAGTTTCTACATGGTTTCTTGGGGCATGACATTTATGGAAGCCCCTAGATCTACTAATGTGTTGGGTAATTGGAAGCCTACAATTTTAACTGTTAGCACTAGGCTTCCTAGATCAGAGTACTTAGGATGGTAGGTATTGCCTAACATGAGATCAACCAATTGTCCTACCACACTTACTACTTTTGATGATTTTATTCCTATTTTTTTCAAACATAATTCTCTTATGGCCTTCATATAAATGGGAACATCTCTAATGGCCTAAAATAGGGGAATTATGACTATCAAGTTTTTTAAGCCTTCCATAATGTCAAATTTTGGTTGTATTGGCTTCTTGGGTTCCTGTAATATTTTTGAAAAAGGTGGAACCCCTTCATTTCTATTTTTCTCAATAGTTTATTTTTCTTCCACCTCTTCTACCAAAGGTGGTTCTTCTACTTCTAACTCTACATCCTCTTCCTCCACTATAGGAGGAGTTGGTTCTACTCCTAATTATCTACCTGACCTAAGTTGTACATGGCTACAATATACTCTAATATGATACATTGGAAACATCTTTGTATCTACCTGATAGGTGGGATGATTTGACCTATTATTTAGATTTGGAGTTGGTTGTGTAGGTAGTTGAATTGGTCTTGAAGTAGGAGGTGTAGGCAAGCTGGGCTGCGGTGGGGTTTGAGTTGTATTTTATGGAGGTGAAGTCCACACATTGTAATTCCTCCACTACAATCTAGTTTATTGATAAGGCATCCATGGATATGGGTTGTAAGGAGTAGACCCTTGGGTGGCATTCATCCAAGGAGGCTGACCCCACCATCCCATATTGGGTGGTTGAGTCTGACCTTGGTTCATATAGTTATTTCCCCCATAAGGTGGCACTCCTCTTGGCATACTATTTTTCATAGGAAATTATTGCTAGTTTCTCCTATTACCCATGAAATAGGTTTTTGCTACTTCAGGTTCCTCTTTGACATTCTCTATTCATGGACACAACCTAGTTTTATGATCCCTTTGATAGATCGCACACACTCTAACTTTATTTTTTGGACACTCATTTTTTGGATATTTTCTCCTACATTTTGGGCAAAAGTAGGCTAATGCTGCTTCAATTTCCTACTTATTTTTTGAAGCAAGAGTGTATCCAGTTGAAGTGTAAGATATGAGAGCATATCACTCTTCATATCATCCAACATGTTGCCTATTTCAACCTTAGTTACTAAGGTTGTAGTTTTTGTGATTCAGGTGGTTGGTTTACCTTTTATACGAGAATAATTTTGACATAATTATTGGATGTATGTCATATTATGTTGGTAAATATCCCCTCCTAATATCATATTCAAAGATTATAGATACTCATTTGTGAGATCCCTCAAGAAAATGCTTATTAAGGACTTCTCACCCAACTTTGCATGGGGTGATATTTGCAAATTAAAGCTAAATCTATCCCAATAGTCTTCCAATGATTCTTCCTCTTTTTGAGTCATATCCAAGACTTCTTCCCTGACATCTCGTGCCCTCCCAAAGTTTTGGTATTGTTATAGGAATATCCTTTTCATATCTTCCTAGGTTGCAATGTGTTTTTTTCCCAAACTGATGAACCAATGTAGCTCTGAATCATCTAAAGTGGAGGGAAATAATTTTAGCTTTTGGGCATCTGATTTGTAATCCACTGACATTGCATAATACATCAAAATTAAAAAGGAAAGGGTCAAGATCTTCAGTTGGAAGTCCCCTAAAGGTAGGAATATGAGTGGGAGATATGTGTTTCATCTTAGTTTCTCCCCTTGCTTCCTCAATTGGGAAGTCAAATTTGGTTGAAGCTTCTTCAATTTCAGCCATATTTTCAGGTAATGTAGGTTCTACACCTGCTGCTTCTAAGGCAGCTTTCAAGGCTTCACACTCATTTTATTTATCCTCAAAAAGTATTCCTAAGTCAACATTTGAAATGGTTCCTTCTTCAAATTCTTTCCACCATTGAATATTCAATAAATCTTCCTCAGATTGGGTTCTCTCAAATAGATGTCCTAAACCAAAGTTTGAAACTAGTCCTTCCTCAAAATATGTTTGTCTTAATTATTGAGAAGAGCTTTGTTCAAATATTGGGTGACTACGCTAATGTACTACTGGAGGAGATGGTAATTCAGTTTTAGTATTTGTTTTAGATGTTTTAGAAGGAATTTCAGAAGGTTTTTCAGGTACTTGTGAAGTAATATCTTTGCTTTTCAAAAAATGGCCATCTGGTCCTCTTAATCTCGATGGACTCATACAATATTAGGTAGAAAATCTATGGGTAAGCTAATCTAAACTATAATTTTTAGGTTTAACTGACCTATAGATTTGAATACTATAGTTGGCACTCCTTAGCAATGATACCAAAATGGTGAGCAAAAATTATATTATGAAAATAGTCATTTCCTATCCATTAATTATCAATCTGGTAGTTCATAGACTTGTGAGTACCAGTGCAAAGTATATGCCTGCAATAGACTAGAGATGAGTCCTATGTGTCACTTTGGTTTAGGGGGTGGTTGTTGGTGTAGTTGAAGTTCATCCAAACCTGGAAGAATTAAATTGCAAGAAAGTAAATTCTATAGGAAATTGCAGGAAAACTAAATTAAACTATCAAACACATGACTGAAAGGAAATGTGCAAAAAATTAAAGTGTAGGAAAGTAAAACACACTTGCAGAATTTAAATAAAGTAGGGAAAATGCAAAATTAAAACACACTTGTAGGAAATAAATAACAAAAATTAATTAATGAAAGCATAAGGAAATAGGGGAGGAATACTTCCTGGAGTGGGCCTAGGCTCCTACAAACATCCACCTAGTTAATTTATGCAATCACTCTTCGAACTCAAGAAATTGATCAAAACACTTGAGATTTTATTATGCAGTACTAATTTTTACAAAGCAAGTTCGGATCCTTTCTTTAAGGGTGGCCTACATTTTTATATAGAACATGATCATCCCCTATTTACAATTTTAGACACTGTAAATTTTATCCTTCTAACGTGATTTGCTACGACGGGCGCGCATAAATTTATTAGATATCTAAAAACAGAGAAATCACACTAAAATTAACCCTCACGGGATAATCATAGTATTTCCTATGTTTACTTAACAAAATGTATCTAATTTTATACATGGTCTTCAATTTTTATGATCAATGCACATGTTTTTATTTTATCTAGTGCATGCGCTATTCGGTCCGTTGCTATAAAATAGGAGCATTTTTTGCCTATCATCGGGATACAAGCACCATTTTTAGCCTTCTCTTGTTCTTTGAAGATCATCACTAGTTTTTGGGCATCAAACAGTGTGCACTTTTATTCTATCATCGAGAGACAGGCACCATCCAACCTATGGTCGGGAGATAGGTGCCATCCTGTGTATTGGGAGACATGCATTGTCCAACTTATTATCGGGAGATAAGCACCATCCTATGTACTGGGAGATAGGTGCTTCCTTTTCGCTAGGATATAGGCACCTTCTAGCCTATGGTTAGGAGATAGATACCGTATCTTAGCATGTTTTAGAATGTCTTACTCCTTTTCTACTATCATTGTTTAATCACCAACCCTTCCTTAATCGCATCATGAAAGTATCAAATGCCAGGTCTACATGGGACCTTGACTAAAAAGGTGCGAAAAAAGACATAAGGTACTGCATCTACACACAATTTTCACTCAAAAAACACATTAGGCATAATACATCATTTTTCATTAAATATATACAAAAATCTCATAAAATATGTATTTCTACTATAATATGTCACACATTTATGTTATTAAAGTATACAAAAAATGAGCATTTTTTTTTTCTCATCAACCATAAATCCATCTACTAATTATGATCATGTGATAAGGGTCGTTACATCCTCCCCCATTAGAAACAAACACAATCTCTATATTTCATGCATGGCTAAAAATAATAAGTTAAAACATATACATTTATATATCCTTTCATATAACCATCAATATGAGTTGAATCACAAATCATACATCATGTTATCATATTCATTCATAATTCATTCTATAACTCAAACTTGTTTGCATAATCCATTCACATGATGTTTCATTTTGCATTTAACCATATATCCATACATAAACTAAAACATACACAAAATAACTCTACTTAGTAGTTCAAACATACATCCACACGTATATATAAATATACATCATCAATCCGAATAGAAAATTTAGATTATTCATGTCTAATCAAATAGATAAGAAAACTGATTCTGCATATTAGCCACATTCTCTCATGTAACATTCCTATATGAGTAGTGGTCACATTGGACCCGAAATTTCTCAATGCTCTTTTTTCTCAAAATCTTGGTCCTAAAACCAACTATTCTGATAGCGTGAACTTCAATTCTCATTGGGTTTGACATTTTCAAACTAGAAATGTCTCAAATGTGAGTGGGATCAACAATGTACTTCCTAAGGAGGAACACATGAAAGACTATGGATTTTGGACGTGCTTGGTGTTATAGCAATTTTACATGCAACAAGGCTTATTTTACCTATAATTTCAAATTGACCCACATATATAGGGTCAAGTTTGGAATATTTTATAGAAATTTTAGTAGGTTTCACTCTTAAGAACACTCTTTCACCTACAAAGTATTCTCTTAGTGTTATTTTGAGTTTTGCATAGCTCTTTTAGTGATTTGTTACCTCTTTCAACTTTTGTTAAATTCTTTCAATTGATCTTCCATTTCTTTTATAGTTTTTGATCCAATCACTACATGATCTTCCAAACTATCCCATGACAAGGGAGTCCTACATCTTCTTCCATACAGGGCTTCAAATGATACCATACCTAGTGATGCATGATAAGTATTATTGTATGCAAATTCAATTAGGTACAAATAATATTTTCATTTAGTATGTTGATCCATGCACTACATTCTCAGCATATCCTCCAAGACTTGATTCACCCTCTTAGCCTATCCATTTATCTCAAGGTGATAGGTTGAACTTATATTAATTTTGATACCCAATACTTCATGTAAAGTCTATCAAAACTTTTAAGTAAAACATGAATCTCTATAAAGAATTATAACCTTAGAAAATCCATGTAATCGTACTATCTCTCTAAATAAATTACTCACTATAGCAGGTGCATCATCTTGTATATTTTCTAAATTTAAAATGTGCAACCTTGGTTAACTTATCCACAACCACCAGGATAACATCATGCCTAAACCGTTTTTTAGGTAAACCAACTAATAAAATCCATTGAGACCACCTACCGTTTATGTGTATGAATGTCATGTGGGTAAAAATGACTTGCTAGGTGTAAATATTCTGCTTTAAATTTTTGACATTCCAAGCACCTAGCCATATAATTATTGATGTATTTTCATACCTAGCCAATAGTAAGACTTTCTTAATATTTTGTGCATCTTCAACCCTCCAGGATGTGCAGAATAAGGAGTATTATGTGCCTCATTAAGGATTATTTTTCTCAATATACCCCAATTTGGAACAACCAATCTATTCTTATAATACAACAAATCATCCCTATGTACAAAACTAGTATATTTTTAGGTTCATGTTTAGTTTGAGTTTTACAATTTTTATAGAACTCATCTTTGTATTGCATTCCCTTAATCTGATCTATCAAATCTTAATAAAATTTTGTTATTACAACCATGCAAACTCTCCTACTTAGAGGATCAAAAATCTTATTTTCCTTACCCTTGATGTACTCAATGCCAAAATCATACTCAACTAGAAACTTCATCTAGCATCATTATCTATAATTCAGTAAGGGTTGAGTAACAATGTACCTTAAATTTTTGTGATATGTCTTAATTTAAAACGGTTTTACGAGCAAGTCGTGCCTTTAAATCTTAAGATCATGCACAAAAGCTACTAACTCCAAGTAATGAGTGGCATAGTTCATTTTATATCTCTTATATTTTTGTGATTCAAAGGCAATAAATATGTATCCTTGGGTGAGAACCCCTCCTTATCCTTCAATAGAAGCATGTTCATACCATAAAATTCTTGGTAGGATCTAATAACATGAGAATTGGTATGGTTGTTGATTTCTCTTTTAGAGTTCAGTAGGTTTCTTCACACTATTCTGTCCACTTAAAAGTGTTACCCTTATTTTGAATATTAGTAATAGGTTGAGAAATTCTTGAGAAACCTTTGACAAATTTAAACAACCCTTAATGAAGTAAATTCCCATACCCTTAATCATCAAATAACTAGGTTCTTTTATTCCCATAAAAATAATCCCTTTCTTTATTTATCAAATTAAAGTCCTAATGCTTTAATTTATAAACAAATCAATATTTCCATTATCTCATAAATCAAATTCCCATACCTTTAATCAATAAAATGATCATTTTATTTTATCATTAAATTGAATTTTAAGTTCAAAATTTAATTAAACAATCATTTCCATTTACCTTATATAAACAACATTTATCTAGCTTTAAATGAATCCATATTTAATTAACTTTTAAACAATAAAAATATAAGTTCAAAATTTAATTAAAAAACCATATCCATTTACCTTAGATAAACAACCTTTATCTAAATTTAAATTAATCCATATTTAATTAATTTTAAATAACCAAAACCTAAGTTCAAACTTTACTTAAACAACCATATCCATTTACCTTAGATAAACAACCTTTATTTAACTTTAAATGAATATATGTTTAATTAACTTTAAATAATCAACACCTAAGTTCAAACTTTAATTAAACAACCATATCCATTTACCTTAGATAAACAACCTTTATCTAATTTTAAATGAATCCATATTTAATCAACTTTTAATAATCAAAACCTAAGTTCTAACTTTAATTAAATTTCTTTCTATGAACAAATAAAGGTTCTACCTTTCACACACAACAAGACCAACACCCCACTAACCCAAACCAGGATTTTACACGATGCCAGCTATGAGATCATCTTGGATTAAATGGGAAATATGACTTGATGATAGGCCTAAAGGGTATGACTAAACTAGCATTATTGCCAAAGTGATGCCTGCAATATGACAACACACTACTACCATCATGACACTTGCAACATAGAAAAATGTCAATGGTAGTGTGGCATTCATCAAACTACATACGACAAACCTAACGGTGACCAGACCGACCTTGGTAATGCTAGAGAGGGACTTTCAGCTCAATCTACACCAGGGTAGATGAATACCATCGACAAGTAAATTCTATACGACACTAGGATGGAGGTCTGTTGATGATTGACCGACGAAGGTGCTCAAGAAATAAGGTGAAAAATATATATTAAAAAAATATTACCACGAAAACAATGTGCGATGAACTTACTTATGGTAGACATAAATGGTTCATCAACCCTGTCATAACATAACTCAATGCAAGTATTCTTACCAATACAAAGTGAACTACAACACTACACCCATCTAGTATCTAGGTGACATACTAGAGGAAAGAAACCAACAATGCTCAAATGCCAAGGTGACACTTCCCAACAAGAAACCAAACAACTTGACATTGCAACAAAAGCAATAAAACCAAACACATAACAATCACTCATATTTACAAATCTTTTCTACCAACCTTTTAGCTTCCAAATTGATATGGGGGTGTGCTTCTTCATCGTCATTTTGTTTTCAAAATTATTGGTTTTTTCCAGTTGCTCTTCTCATTCTTACATGTTGAGAGTCCTCTTCTTCTCTTTCATATATTTCCCAAGGTGTGATATGATCCTTTTTTATTGTACTTAAGGCATTGAGGCTTTCCTCCTCTAACTATCATTGCATATGCCTTTAATTTCCCTACCACCCGCCATTACTTCCATCTTATTGCCATGGTGGTGGAGAGGATATTTAAGTTTTTAAATATTAAAAGAAGTCTCGTGTCGGCTACGCAAATTTCATCTCCTATTAATAAGGAAATAAATAAATATATTTGTGAAAATAAAACAATAGGAGCTTCTCACACTACATATTTTAGAACAAGATTTCATTTAATAAAGTAAGGAACATCCTTTATTAAATTGCTTGAGGTTCTGCCTCATTTTTAATAATACTCATTATTATTTTAAATAATTACATTATATATATATATATATATTTCTTTTTATTTCTTGTTAAAATAATAAAATTATGTCATTATTTAAAATAACTTATTTATCTTTCAAAATAAATTATCTATTATTTTGAAATGAAATTTCTTTAATCATTCAAAATAAAACAAGTATTATTTACAAATGAAATTCCTTTGTCATTTAGAAATAATAACCCACTATACAAATAATAATATAGCTATTAGGCACATAATATAGGGTTGCCTTTCCTTTTTCTCTAATATCATTTTATTCTTTAAAAGGGTTCAAGCAAAACAAGAAGATTTTTCATAAAAATAAATAGGCTATGCATTTTTTTGCAACCCATCGATGCAAAATAGTGATGAAGTAAAATACAATAAAACATATGCAATAGACAAAGAGGGAATATTTCCATAAACCTAGTCAAACGTCTTAGCCCAAGAGTTTATGATAGTTAGTAGGCTATAAACTAAGGCTCAAGGTGGCCAGATTTTGATGATTATTCCTAATCGAATGCATGCCCATATGAAAGTATACATCAATGTTATCATCGAGTTTCCTTAATCATCACTTCCACAACCTAAAGTACCCCTATTTTTGGTGGATTATTATACTTTCTCCACCTATGAGTGTACCTGATCCTATACGCTGGGTAATATTTTAGCAGTACCATGCTCTTCCAAATCAATAAATATCACATATTTGGTTCAATTTCTAAAACTAGGTATTAAATCATGATAGGTTAATGCATTATTTATTAGTGCTAAAAATTATGCCAGGGAGGGTTATGACATCCTACCCTCCTAGGACTAAACACCATCCCAAGTTTTTCTAGTTTTCACATAAATTAAAATAAAATTATTACATTATATATTTTCAAACAAGAAGGGAAAATATTTTTGCATATCATCCACTTTCTCCCAAGTGGTATTTCTTTCAAAAAACCGGTCCCACTAGACCTTACATTGCTCAAGAGTTTGATTCCACATAGATTTAGAATGAAACTCAAGGATATTTATCAACATCACTTCAATGGCCTCTAGATTTTCCATTTACAAATTAGAAACATCCCACACATTCTCAGGGTCAACAACATATTTTCTAAGCAAGGATATATGGAAAGTTTCATTGATCTTGGATATGTTAGGTAATAGAGCAAGTCAGTATGCAACAAAATTAATATTTTAGTGATTTCAGAGGGTCCCAAAAACTATGGATCCAACTTCATGGATTTGATAGAACTCTTCATTGGTTTAACCCTTAAAAAAACTTTGTCTCCTACTGAGTCCTCTCTAGGAGTCATCTTTAGGTTAGCATAACTTTTCCACCTATCGATAGCATATTTAAGTATTTGTCTAATTACCTTCAAATGATATTCCATCTCTTTGACTATATTTGGCCCAATCAAAACTTTATACTCTAGGTTATACCTGAAGAACACAAGCTTATACTGAGAGGGGGGGTGAACAGTATAAGACCACTTTTTAAATTTTTCCTTTTACTTCAGAAATCCATGCAATGAACCAATAATAAAATCAAAGAAGTAATTAAACTAGTGTACAAGTCATCACACAATTGAGACACCAATATAACATGGTTCACCCAAGATGGGCTACTTCACAGAGAAAATATTTCACTAAATTTTCTCAATCAAATCCTTTGGGAATCCTTCCCAATTACAATGTTTATGGACTTCTTGTCCAAAGGATAATACTTCCCCTAATCAAATATTTATGAGACTCCTACCCAAAGGAGATTTCCTATCCCCCAAAGAAGTATTTATGAGCCTCCTGCCCAAAGGAGATGTCTTATCCCCAAAAGCTTTGGAAATAATACTTTAGAAGATAACTACCTCTTTTGTCGCTAGCAGGTGGAACTCCTTTCCACAAAAGACGTCCTATCCTCCTTGCTATATCTCTAGAGACTTTTGTCCTCACTGATCACCTCCACAACTACTCATAAACACATGTACTAAATATAGTCAGTCAGTCCAACACAATTCCTCTCAAGCTCTGTCACAAATCTGCACCAAAATTAGTCCTCTGGTCCATCACAAATTTGCTCTCAAATCTCTATCAGATCTGTCCTAAGCTTAATCCAAAAGCTTGAAAAAATCAATCACAACTTCTCACAAGTCTTCACCAAGACTTCATCAAATCTATCCACAAGTTCTTCAACAAAAACCTATCCAAATAAGTCCACAAGTTCTCCACAAGAACCTATCCAAATCAGTCCACAAGTTCTCCATAAGAACCTGTACAAATCAATCCTAGCAAGCGCACCAAGAACTTGCCCAAATCAGCTCAAGTAAGTTTACCAAGAAACTTGACCAATGTGAACACACAAAGAGAATTTTTAGAGACCCAATGTGTTTCATCTAATCATATCAGATCAATCTCATAGAAGCATAAAGAGAATTTTTAGAGACTCAATATGTTATATCCTTCAACTTTCAATCTCAACTCAAATCAATCTCATAGAAGCATAAAGAGAATTGTTAGATACTCAATATGTTCTATCCTTCAACTCTCAATCTCAACTCAAATCAATCTCATAGAAGCATAAATATAATTGTTAGAGACTCAATATGTTCTATTCTTCAACTTTAAATCTCAACTCAAATCAATCTCATAGGAGAATAAAGAGAATTGTTAGAGACTCAATATTTTCTATCCTTCAACTCAAAAATAAACTCTTTCTCAAATCAGAATAAAGATAGAATTAGTATACTTTCACAAGATATTTAACCACAACCCAACAATTGCCAATAATGCAATATCAAGGAATCAACTCCTCCAACATAGAACCATAACTTACTATCAAACCCTAGCCAATTTAGTTTTCAAGAACTCAAAGCAATCTCTCTCTAAGCATCAAAAAGGGGTTCAAGATATTTCCAACTTCTCTCAAATGGGAATGCTCAACTTAACCACAAAACCAAGTTTATAAAGCAAAGTACAACTTAATAAAATCAAATCTCAAAGGAGAAATCCCAACTCATGTATCAAGTAAATCATAACTTGATCAACTCATTATCAATGGAAGCAATCTCAAAATAAAACTCTCAACAACCAAACAACTCAATTAGGGTTTCAACAACTTATAGCAATGAAATACGCTTCTCACTCAAAAACCCTAAAGTAAACGTCAAATGCTTCCACTCTCGTAAACCATAATTATGCAATAACTCATAAACTCATTATGATCTCATAATGCATAATCAATAATTTCCCTTTCAGAAAATAAGATCCACTCCAAATAAGGAAACTTAATTTAATCCTTTTCACTCCAAACTTATTTTTAGAAAACCACCAATCATTAATAACCATGGAAGAATGTGCCCATACCTTTACTTTGATGAAGAAGGAGAAATCAAAATCTGTCACAACACTAACTCTCAATTTGCCACAAATTAGAGTTAGCAACAATGAAATAATGCACAATGATAAGAGTCATAATAACACCTTATCACTCTAACTCATCAATAATCAAAACTCACAAATATACATATCAACAATATTCCTTTACACCTTATAACTTCTACTTAATATATCACAAAATAACTTCAACCTCAAAAAATAATTACAAGAGAATATCCACTCAATAACTCCAAAGGCTCTCTGACCCCAATATGACATTAAGCACAATTATTCCTTAAACCCTTATAACTCCTAAAATACATTTAATTCTAAATGCATTTACCACATAAACATTAAGCATCAATAATAACAATGTCAAAGCAATATTTCTATTTAACCTTATACCTCCATCCAATTACCAACAATAATTGCCAAGTCAAATCAAATATTCCACATTATCAACAAAAGATCTACCTTGGCCAAAAATCAATTCTCCAACCTTAGGAGAAGTGTGGAGACACCAACATAAGCGCCAAAGTGCTTCTTCTTCCAAACTTGTGGCCCAAAGCAACTTATTACCACGTGCACAATAATTCGTGACCAAAAATGAAAATGCCTGACATAAATCGATCTTGACACCTCTGCCTAGCGAGCGCCTTTGCTCCACTGCCTCCGCCGTTGGAGCTCAAGTGCCCAACAAAACTCTCAAGTGCCACTCGTCATTTTACCTTCCCTTTGCTCGCAAAAATTAAATACAAACAGATTTGTCTTCCTTACATGTGTACAAAATCATAACTTAAACACAGAGCAATATGAAACTTGAAAATAGCATAGCAATCTAAAATTGAAGGTCATAGAGCAATATGAATTCAAAGGTAATTGCGCAAATTGAAGGTGTTTAAAACCTTAGGAAATAATACCCTTTAATATTATTTTTCATCTCATGCAAGTTGACGTCGATGTTGTAAGTCTTCCACATGAGCGCCGCTAAGGGTTTAGAAACCCTTTCAATAATAATTATTAAATTAATAATTATTATTTTATTAATAATAAACTTAACTTAAAACCTTTTCAAAGGTTTGAGTTAATTTATTTATTAATAATCAAAATGGACTTTTAAGGTTTTTTCAAGGAGCAAAAACCTTTTCATTAAGCCAAGATGGTTTTAATAAAAACCCTTAATGAGTCCATATGGTTTTAAGAAAAACATTTAACCTTGTCACCATGGTTTTAATTAAAAACCATAAATAAACATTATGGAACTTTCAAGATCTTATTGTCACCAAACTCTTTTTGAAATCAACACAAATTCCTTTTGACATCAATGACAACTCACAAACATGAAGCTAGGAAACATACCCAAAATTACCAACAATCTCCTCCTTTGTCATTGATGGCAAACCACTAATGAAATCACTGCTGAAAAAAACTTTCAAGCAACTGCTAACTATCAAAACTAAAACCAACTGAAAACCATCCTCTGAAGCTTTGCTCCCCCTGACTCAAGTCTCTTCCCCTTACTCAAATATCTCCCCATTTGTCATCAATCCCCTTACTCAAATATCTCCCCATTTATCATCAATGGCAAAGGGTCACATTTGGGGATCAGGGCTAAGAATGAGCCTCTTAGCTTAGCCCCTCCCCCACCTCCTGTTGAGGTGACTACTTCTAGGGTGGGAGTAAAACTCCCATTAGGAATTGATCATCATCAGTGTCCATAGTTTCCTGTCCATAATTTTTCTTGATATCCTTGTCCATGTTCCTGTTCCTGTTCTTGTTCATATTCTCTCCCATGTTTCTGTCCAAGCCATTATTCCTATTCCTGTCATTATTCCTATTCCTACCGTTATTCTTGTTCTTGTTCATAGACCTGAACCTATACCTTAGAACTTATGCTCTACACCATCTGGCTGTATGTACTTCATTATTGCACTTATAACATTTGACAATGTTATTCCTTTGATATGTACCTATTTTTTGAATCCTCTCTATTGGACCAAATCTGTTCCTGTTGTTAACCCTGCAATTAACTACCTTGTGCCCAAAATGATTACAAGAGTAGCAATACACTTGAAAGAAATTACCATTTATAAAATTTCCTTAACCTGTCTTGCTTGAGCCCTGCACTATGAAGTCATGTGTCCAAACCTGTGATATGAAAAACATCTTCCATTGAACTTTCCTTACCTTGACCTCATAGGTCCTTTAGTATTTCTCCCCTTATGCTGATTCCTATTTTCTAATTCTATGCTATCTGAACCACCATATTAAAACTTACTCTTTGAAGTACTCTCTTCATCTGAACCATCTTCTTCTTGGGAGCTCATACTAGATTCCTCAATCGGTTCCTTTTGTTTCTTTCCAAAACCAAGACATGTTTTATTTGTTGTCCTTCTTTGATCCTTGATGATTGATTTTACCTTATTGGAACTTTTTTCAAACTTGTAAAGCTTCTCCTTGTACTCTTTAGTTTTCTTTTTCAAGGAAGCTACTTCATGTTTTAACTCTTTACACTCAAGAGACCTAGTTGCCAACTTTCTTTGAGTTCCTGTGTCTTTGCTATAGAGATATCAATATTCCCTATAAGCTCATCTCTTTCATAATGACATTCATCAAACCTATAAATGAGTCTAGCATATTTCTTTCTTTATTTCTTTAACACATCAATAACATTAACACGTTCAGCCTCAAGATCTACTTCTCCCTTTTCTCAAACATCCTCTATTTGTTTACCTTTTGAAACCTCAATATCCTTTTCTGATTTCTTACCACTAGAGGTGCTACCTTCATCTAAAGCCATAAGAATATCTTCCTCATAATTTTATGAAGCATCCTCATACATAGTATTACCAGAATTTAAACCATCATTTGTACAATCATCCTCAAGGTGACCAAAATTTCCACATCTAAAGCACTTAAGCACAACAAATCTATTCCTCTTTTCTTATCCTTCCCTTTTTGTTAGAAACAACATCTCATTTCTATCATCACTTGAAGAACTTCCATCATCACTACTAGAACACTTACTTGCTTTGTCTGTATAGAAATTTTTCTTGTGTTTTTGGAAGTACCTCTTCCCTTGACTATTTTTCTCATTTCTGTTCTTCCTTTGATACCTGTGCTTATAATCTCATTTTTCTTCATCACAATCATCCTTGGGTTTCAGAAAGTTAGTATCATAGTGACCAAACTTTCCACAATTGAAATATTTAACAGATTTCATACCTTTGTGCTTTCTTGAGAACTTGTCTTTCCTGTTGTAGTTTGCTTCTTCATCACTAGAAGACTCATCACTGTCTTCTTGTTGTTTACCCTTGGACTTCTTGGTAGATTTGAAATTTGCCTCCTTCTTAGGATCAGGTACCACTTTAGTTCTTAACTCAAAAGTTGTAAGTATACTATGAAGCTCATCCTTTTGAAATTTATCCAAATCCTTGGCTTCCTCAATAGCTGAAATATTTTCACTAAATATATTTGGAAGAGACCTCAAAATTTTATCACAAACATCATTTTTAGCAAGCTCAAGACCTAGTTCCTTCATGGAATTAAAAATTTCATCCATACGAATAATATAGTCACTAATATTTTCTTCATCATTCATCTTGAGTTGTTCAAACATACCTTTGTAATATATCAATTTTGCTTTTCTGACATTTGCATCACATGTATGAACCACTTGCAATTGATCCCACATTTTTTTTTTTGTATTACAATGAATCACCTTTGTAAGATCTGCCTTTTGTAGACCTTTCAGAATTGCATTCATTGCCCTTGAATTATTGTGATGTAGAAGTTTCTCATCTACTGTAGTAGGAGGAATATTTGGAATAGTGTACCCAAACTCAACTGCTTACCAAAATTCATTTCCAAGAGCCATTAGATGAACCTTCATCTTTATGCTCCATAGACCAAAATCTATCCCATCAAGAATAGGTGTTGAATTACCACTTGTAAAATCCATTGTGTTCTTTTCAAGATTTTTCTTCAAGATATGAAACTCTTCCGAAGGAACCTACTCTGATACCAATTGAATAACACAATCTTATACTAAGAGGGGGGTGAATAATATAAGACCACTTTTAACTTTTTCCTTTTACTTCAGAAAGCAATGCAATGAACCAATAGCAAAATAAAAGTAGTGATAAAACCAGTATAAAAGTCATCACACAATTGAGACACCAATATAACATGGTTCACCCAAGGTGGGCTAATCCATAGAGAAAATATGTACCTAAATTTTCACAATCAAATCCTTTGGGAATCCTTCCCAATTACAATGTTTGTGGACTTCTTGTCCAAAGGAGAATTCTTCCCCTAATCAAATATTTATGAGACTCTTGCCCAAATGATATGTCCTATCCCCCAAAGAAGTATTTATGAGTCTCCTTACCAAAGGAGATGTCCTATCCCCCAAATCTCTGGAAATGATACTTTAGAAGATCACTATCTCTTCTGCCACTAGCAGGTGGAACTCATTTCCATAGAAGACGTCATGTCCTCCTTACTATGGCTCTAGAGACTTATGTCCTCATAGATCACCTCCATAACTACTCATCAAAACTTGTACTAAACATAGTCAGTCAGTCCAACACAAGTCCTCTCAAACTCTATCACAAATTTATACCAAAATTAATCCTCTGGTCCAGCACAAATCTGCTCTCAAATCTCTGTTAGATCTATCTCAAGCTTAATCCAAAAGCTTGAAAAAATCAATCACAACTGCTCACAAGTCTTCACCAAGACTTCATAAAATCTATACACAATTTCTTCAACAAAAACCTGTCCAAATCAGTCCACAAGTTCTCCACAAGAACCTATCCAAATAAGTCCACAAGTTCTCCACAAGAACCTGTCCAAATCAGTCCTAGCAAGCTCACCAAGAACTTGCCCAAATCAGCTCAAGCAAGTTTACCAAGAAACTTGCCCAATGTGAACACACAGAGAATTGCTAGAGACCCAATGTGTTTCATCCAATCATATCAAATCAATCTCATAGAAGAATAAAGAGAAATTTTAGAGACTCAATATGTTTTATCCTTCAACTTTCAATCTCAACTCAAATCAATCTCATAGAAGAATAAAGAGAATTTTTGGAGACTCAATATGTTCTATCGTTCAACTCTCAATATCAACTCAAATCAATCTCATAGAAGCATAAAGAGAATTTTTAGAGACTCAATATGTTCTATCCTTCAACTTTCAATCTCAACTCAAATAAATCTCATAGAAGCATAAAGAGAATTGTTAGAGACTCAATATGTTCTATCCTTCAACTCTAAATCTCAACTCAAATCAATCTCATAGAAGCATAAAGAGAATTGTTAGAGACTCAATATGTTCTATCCTTCAACTTTCAATCTCACCACAAATCAATCTCATAGGAGAATAAAGATAATTGTTAGAGACTCAATATGTTATATCTTTCAACTAAAAAATAAACTCTTTCTCAAATCAGAATAAAGATAGTAGTATACTTTCACAAGATCTTGAACCACAACCCAACAATTGCCAATAATGCAATATCAAGGAATCAAATCCTCCAACATAGAACCATAACTTGCTATCAAACCCTAGCCAAGTTAGTTTTCAAGAACTCAAAGCAATCTCTCTCTAAGCATCAAAAATGGGTTCAAGATATTTCCAACTTCTCTCAAATGGGAATGCTCAACTTAACCACACAACCAAGTTTATCAAGCAAATTACAACTTGATAAAATCAAATCTCAAAGGAGCAAGCCCAACTCATGTATCAAGTAAAGCATAACTTGATCAACTCAATCTCAATGGAAGCAATCTCAAAACCAAACTCTCAACAACCAAACAACTCAATTAGGGTTTCAACAACTTATAGCAATGGCATACGCTTCTCACTCAAAAATCCTAAATCAAACTTCAAATGCTTCCACTCTCATAAATCAGAATTATGTAATAACTCATAAACTCATCATGATCTCATAATGCATAATCAATACTTCCACTTTTAGAAAATAAGATCCACTCCAAATAAGGAAACTTAATTTAATCCTTTTCACTCCAAAATTATTTTTAGAAAACCATCAATCAATAATAACCATGGAATAATGTGCCCATACCTTTACTTTTATGAAGAAGGAGAACTCAAAATCTGTCACAAAACTAACTCTCAATTTGCCACAAATTAGAGTTAGCAACAATGGAATAATGCACAATGATAAGAGTCCTAATAACACCTTATCACTTCAACTCATCAATAATAAAAACTCACAAATATACATATCAACAATATTCCTTTACACCTTATAAATCTTACTTAATATATCATAAAATAACTTCAACCTCAAAAAATAATTACAAGAGAATATCCACTCAATAACTCCAAAGGCTCTCTAAACCCAATATGACATTAAGCACAATTATTCCTTAAACCCTTATAACTCCTAAAATACATTTACTTCTAAATGCATTTACCACATAAATTAAGCATCAATAATAACAATGTCAAAACAATATTTCTATTTAACCTTATACCTCCATCCAATTACCAAAAATAATTGCCAAGTCAAATCAAATATTCCACATTATCAACAAAAAATCTACCCTGACCAAAATTCAATTCTCCAACCTTAGGAGAAGCGTGGAGACACCAACATAAGCACCAAAGCACTTCCTCCTCCAAACTCATGGCCCAAAGCAACTGTTGTACCACATGCACAATAATCCATGACCAAAAACAAAACATACCCAACGCGAATCGATCTTGACACCTCTGCCTAACGAGCGCCTTCGCTCCACTGCCTCCATAGTTGGAGCACAAGTACCCAACAAAACTCTCAATCACCACTCATCGTTTTACCTTCCCTTTGCTCACAAAAACTAAAGACAAACAAATTTATCTTCCCCACAGGCATACAAAATCGAAACTTAAACACAGAGAAATACGAAACTCAAAAATCACAAAGCAATCCAAAATCGAAGGTCACAGAGCAATACAAATTTGAAGGTAATCGCACAAATCAGAGGTGCTTAAAACCTTAGGAAATAATGCCCTTTAATAGTCTTTTGCATCCCATGCAAGTTGACGTCGGTGCTGTAAGTCTTCCACATGAGCGCCGCTAAGGGTTTAGAAACCCTTTCAATAATAATTATTAAATTAATAATTATTATTTTATTAATAATAAACTTAACTTAAAAACCTTTTCAAAGGTTTGATTTAATTTATTTATTAATAATAAAACTGGAATTTTAAGGTTTTTTCAAGAAGCAAAAACCTTTTCATTAAGCCAAGATGTTTTTAATAAAAATCCTTAATGAGTACAGATGGTTTTAAGAAAAACCTTTAACCTTGTCACCATGGTTTTAATTAAAAATCCATAAACAAACATCATGGAACTTTCGATATCTCTTTGTCACCAAATTTTTTTTGACATCAACACATATTCCTTTTGACATCAATGACAACTCACAAACATGAAGTTAGGCAACATACCCAAAATTGCCAACAATCCCAAGACAATGGCATCCTACACTTTTGTCCATACAAGGAATTGAAAGGAGCCATTCCTAGAGAGTAGTGATTCCCATTATTGTAGGTGAACTCTACAATATGTAGGTACTCTTCCCAATAATACTTGTGATCCATGTAGTACATGCAAAGCATATCTTCTAGTACTTGGTTTACCCATTCTGTTTGACCATTTGTATCAGGGTGGTATACTAAACTCATGTTTATTTTTATGCCAGTTGCACTAGGAAGGGCTTTCCAAAACTCAAAAGTGAATTTGGTATCCTTATCTAAAATTATTACCTTAGGAAATCCATGTAATAGGAATATATCTTTGGTAAACATGTCAGCCACCACCTGAGCATCATCCTTCATGTTTTTTTGTATAAAATGTGTAGCCTTAGTCAATCTGTCGACTATCACAAGGATTGCATCATGTTGATACTTGGTCTTGGGTAATCCTACTATAAAATCCATAGACCTACCATTTCTGTGTAGGTACATTATGTGGATATAATTCTTACAGTTTGCCTTAAATTTTTTATATTTGAGGCTTCAAGCAACAAAATCGATAATATTCTTCTTCATTCCCATCAAGAAAAATGTTATTTTCATTTTTTCATGCATTTTGGTCCCTCCAAGATGAGTAGAATATGGATATCTATGGGCTTCTTGCATTATCAATTTCCTTAAATTCCTATTTTTGGCATTATTACTCTACCTTTGTAGCACAAAATATCATCTTTCATGCCAAATTCTTTAGAATGCTCAGGGTCTCTATTCATCCTAATTAGAATTCGTTGGAAATACTCATCCTTATATTGCCCTTGTCTTACTTGATCTATCATATCCATGTGATTTCTAGTTATAGCTGCTATGTGCTTCCTTCTACTCAAGGCATCAACCACTTTATTCTATTTCCCTTTTATGTACTCAATTTCAAAGTCATACTCAGTAAAAAACTCAACTCATATTCTCTATATCACATTGAGTATAATTTGGGTAAATATATACCTCAAAATTTTATGGTTAGTCTTTAATTCAAAGGGTCTTCCCACCAAGTAGTGGAACTAGGTATTTACATAATGCACCACTGTAGCTAGCTCTAAATCATGTGTATCATAAATAACTTCATGCTTCTTGAGCTTTCTTGAAGCATATACCACTATTGACTCTTCTTGAGAGAGTACTCCTCCTAACCCTTCCAACTATGCATTCATGCATACTAAAAAGTTTTCTTGAGTGTTAGGAATCTTTAGTATTGGTGTAGTAGTGAGATTATGTTTTAGTGTAGACACCAGAACAGCACCAATACGATTATGTGATTGCAAAACACTGATCGCTTTAACACACATAGCCCCCAGGGCAGCCCTCAGAGGTTAAACAGTGGTCCTAACCACTTTCATAGCAATTTTGTAAGGTCAAGAAGCAATTTGGCACATTCAGGCACTTTGCCCAGTATTCGTCTCACCCAGGGACGAATACTAACTGGGATTCGTCTCACCCAGGGACGAATTCTAAATTCATCTTTGGTCAGGACGAATTCCAGGTTTAACGGGCAAAAAGAAGAATGCCGCCAAGTGGCAGCCAAGGACAGTCAATTATTGCCTCCTGCCGTGCATGCGCGTGTAGGTGGGTAGGTTGGCAGTTAGAGGACTGTCACAAAGGCAGTCATGGAAGCCCAAGTCAGGGAGGAGTCTCCTCCCTCTTGGGAAGGCATGGCCGCCACATGGCATCCCTACATGCCCCTCCAAAGAGACCCCATGGGTCTATAAAATGGTGGACTTTCCCACCCAAAAGAGGACAAGTTGGAGGCATTTTCAAGCAACGAAGTGCTGCCAAATCGAACACCCTATTGCACCCTTTTTCGATTCACCTTTTCACATCCATTAATCTCTTTCACAAGAGAGGTTATTGGGTGGCTTTTGGAAGCGTGGATCCGAACCCAAACCCAACATTTGACCACCTTAATCCACCAATTTGTCGACAACACAATCCTAAGAGATTTTGGGCCCATCCCTAGTGGATTGGCACCGAAATCAAGTGCCAACGGTGGGAGGCCCACTCGGGCACCCCGCATTTTCTAAGTTTCATTCTAAAGTATTCTAGATCATTTGTTCATCTTGCATTTCATGTTATGCTGTCTAGATAATTCATAGCTTCAATTCCATAATGTTTTGATCAGATTTCATCATGCTTTTTGTCGCTTTGTTGTCCCACTAACTTGCAGGTAACAACATCAAATTCTCAGTGATGGAGGTCAAATTGGGAGAATCCGACCATCTGGGTCATCCCAAAATGGCCCCAATTACTTAACCCCTTTGTCTACAGGTGTTTTGGAGATCCCGAGGTGTGACATTGGAGCGGCATCAACTCGGCATTCTAACACAGTCGAATTCGTCCCACCCGGGGACGAATAACAGTCAAAATTCATCCTGCCCAGGGATGAATTCTAGTTGAAAGCAGATTGGCCGACTGTTTCAATGGTAGTGGCCCTCTGGGGAGGAGTAGCAAGAACCAAGGACTCATCAACATCAGCGGCGGCAACACTTTGGCCTGCCCATTTTGCATGTGGGCATGCGGAAGGAGGAAGACTAAGTCACAATTGTAACCAAGATCTATTTAACGCTCCTAGCCCCTAAAAAGGGAGGAGACGTCTTTGTAACCGAGGATAAGAAAATTGAATAAAAAGGGCTGTGCTTTCCATACATCTTTCTTTCATTTTTGATTTATCTCCTTTCTTTGTTTCGTGCATTTCAAAGGCATAGGATTAAAGCGTTATATTTTGTCTTACATTGCATAGCTATAGTTTTCCTTTTATTTCCGGAATCTCATGCTTTCAGTGGCGATCACGGTGGGACTCTGTCCCCTATTTTTTTAAGATCAAGTAACTGATCCATTTTTGTGTTTTGTGCTTGACAGGTACCTTTTTCAATTTTTGACTGTTATTCGTCTTTGACTGCGATGAATACTTTACTGTAATTCGTCTGACCCTGGGACGAATTCAAATTCATCTCAGACCAGGACGAATTCTGTTCTGTAATTCGTCTCTGACAGGGACGAATTTTTGTCTATAAATTTTTAGAGCCGAGGATCAAAAATAGCAAGTCTGGGTAGAAAAGAGGTAAGGGTTCCAAAACTGTCTTTGTCATTTTTTGATTTTTTGCTTTCAATTTTTGTCAATTCTTGCATGCTTAAGGAAAGTAGTGGTTGCTTGCATGTTTCAATTTTAAGTAAAATAAACCACACACACATCACGTGGCACATTTTTAACCAAGGAGCTGGTCGTAAGACCCCAGCCCTTGAGCAAGACCAACGGTGGGTTCATCACCACCTTGGCTTGACTTTGCATCCATTTCCCTTGATTGTCACTATTGTTAGGCATAAATCCTGACGAAAGCTGATCGAGTGTCACTGGGGTGATTCCCATGCACGCGAGGATAAGTCTTCTATGGTAGGTGTCATTAACAGGACAATCCCCCTTTCGTACCGCCTATGTTCCACGTACCATCTGCTCTCACGTACCTATAGTTTCCCTCTCGTAAGGGCGGGTATATAGAGAGGTTGGTATATCGGTCCGGCAATGGTATATTGAAGGGGTGACCATTTATGGGAGTCATATGAGCCAACATTCTGCATTTAAACGTTCTTCAAAACTTTCAAAAACAAAACAAAAACATCAAAATGCACTAAACCAGTCTAGGACACACCATTAATCTTTAAAAGAGATAATCACCGTTTGTGTATGTGTGTGTTCATTTCTGCTTAGTGTAACAAAAAAAAAATCAAAAAAATCATAAACAAAAGATAAAAATCTATGCATTTTGTCACTCGCTCCAAAAGCTCCAAGGATTCCCGCAATCGCTTGGTCATCCCCAAAATGCCCCAAAGGTGTCCATGAACCCTTTGGTCAACCCAAGAGCACCCCAAAGGTGCCCATAAGTGATGCAGGAGCATCCAACAAAATATGGGAAATCTTATATTTTTCCCTAAATTTTAGTGCATCTTGTCGGGGCCATAACTTCTCAACCGTAGCTCCGATTGACGTGAAATTTTACAGGGAGTTAGTTGGGATAATTTTAAACAAATATAACTCCTTAGAGTTGTATTTCCCAAAAAACTAGTTTTTGGGGCCAAATTCCATCATCTAGTGCCCCAAAATTAGGTTTTAAAATTGCTCACCTAATTTTTTACGCTTTTTGAGCTGTTCGGAGGTCAATATCTCCTAATGTATTTAGAGTTAGGACTTGAAACTTCATTTTTGTCTTATCTATTGTAAGAGGGATGCACACCCCAATTTTGGGCCCCATATGACTCATTTCAATTTTTAGGGTTTTTTAGAGAGACATCGTCATGGTGCTCACCCGTAGCCAAGCCCAATCATGGGCGGATGCTATGGGGAATATCCAAGGAGGCACAAGTCACCTCCGGTATAGCCCCAAGGATTTGGTCATACCACCTTGGTGACCTGACACACAAGGCAGACCCCTCCACACCTTAACGAAAAGGGACTATAGGGGCACCCCTTCTAGGGGCACTCCTGTTCAACATAGCACCCAACACACACCCTTCCATGAGGGGTACATCCATAGGAGAGCTCCCTTAGATGCTCGCTATGAGTGGTCACCGCACGATGAAGCGCTAGGTCAACATAGGGTTCGACGGGAGGAACCACATGATTACACTATCCCTCCTTCACCCCCTCTAGTTGTCAGGACTACAAGGACAAATCCAGAGCACAAGGCTCCTCAGGTAGGGTGAGCCAACTCCATCCGTCCCTTTTTCACTTATGAAAGAGAGCATGAGGAAGACCCCTACCTTCCTCAAGAGCAATATACATGCGGGAGCAATATGCCTCCGCAAATGCTAGCTATCAGGATCACCTACTGAGGCCAAAGCCTCGAGGGAATGCCACTACCCCCAATAGAGGGAGGTGGCCTATAGAGATCTTGGATCACTATGACCGAGATAGATATCTAGGAGAGGCATCTAGGCCTTCTAGACATGAGGCGGCAGGACCAACTATCTTAGAATCTGTCAAGCACATCGCACGCCGGATGCAACTCATGCAACTTGAGCTAGAACGACAACAGTTAGAGCAATGGTATCTTCTAAATAAAGAGCACCTTCAACGCCAAAAGGATGAGTTGTTCCAACACACTATGCAGGAGAGGACTCCAACCCCTCACACGCATAAGACAAAACATTATGAGAGGCACAACCCCTGGGTGCGAGACAAGTCTCCGTGACCTTATCGAGCACCACCCCCGATGCCTCCTAGACATGAGCGGGAGGCCACTCCTATAACCAATGACGGGTGCCTTCCTCAGGAACCCACTCAGGTTTATGGGCCACCCTTAGAAATGCATCAAGAAGCCTCTAAGGAATCAGAGCGAGAAGAAGAGCGGGATGAAATGCCCTACCAAGGCATGGGGGGTGCTATCTGGCCACCCCTCCATAGGCCCCAAGTTCCTCAACAAGAACCAACCAAAGAGGAGGAGCTCAAATCCCCTGATACATGCAAAGCGCTAGAGCACTTAGAGTCGGTAGAGACCAAGATTTTGGAGCTCCCAAGGCCCAACTTACATGAGGCTCCTTTCGAAGAGGATCAACCTCTAACCGTAGGGCTACCTGATGATGCAGTCCTCCATGTCTCAGAATCTCTAGATTCTGATGAGCTGTACTCACTGGCCGAAGGTGAGGATAAAATAGAGATAGCCCACAACAATCACATGCGACAGCATCGACATCCCATAAATATCGAGGAAGCAATTCAATAGATAAACATAATACTAGGGCATGAGTGGCACGTTAACCCACCACAGTGGGACCAAGCGTTACATCCGCCACTTTGGGCACACAAAGATCAACTTTCGCCCAGAGATCCCATAGCAACATCAGTGCCGAGGGCAGACCCTGCCCTCATCTCCACACATAGGGCCGATCCATTCATGCCAATACCTCTAGAGCCAGATCCGAAGCACAAAGACCATCAAGTTGGGGGTACCTCTATCCCCTGAAGAGCCATAGTCCAAACCAAAAGCTCCAAGGATTATCACAATCACTTGGTCAAACCCAAAAGCTCCAAGGATTATCGCAATCGCTTGGTCAAACCCAAAAGCTCCAAGGATTATCGCAATCGCTTGGTCACCCCAAAAGCTCCAAGGATTATCGCAATCGCTTGGTCACCCCAAAAGCTCCAAGGATTATCGCAATCACTTGGTCACCCCAAAAGCTCCAAGGATTATCGCAATCACTTGGTCACCCCAAAAGCTCCAAGGATTATCGCAATCACTTGGTCACCCAAAAAGCTCCAAGGATTATCACAATCACTTGGTCACCCCAAAAGCTCCAAGGATTATCGCAATCACTTGGTCACCCAAAAGCTCCAAGGATTATCGCAATCACTTGGTCAACCCCAAAAGCTCCAAGGATTATCGCAACCTGGTCACCCCAAAACTCCAAGGATCTAGAATCGCTTGGTCACCCCAAAACCAAGGAAGCCCCAAAACCAAGACAAACCCAAAACTCCAAGGATCCCTAAAATCGCTTGGTCAATCCCAAAATGCTCCAAGGATTCCTAAAATCGCTTGGTCAATCCCAAAATGCTCCAAGGATTCCTACAATCGCTTGGTCAACCCCAAAATGCTCCAAGGATTCTCACAATCGCTTGGTCAAAAATAAGAAAATTCAAAATTCAAAAATCATCAAAAATAACAAAAATTTGCATCTCATTTCTAGGCATGCTCAAATTCATCAATAGAGAGCTCTTCTCGCATCTCATCTTCATATTCACAAAAATCAATCCATCAAAAATACAAAAATACATAGCTGCATTAAGCATTGCATCCATACATTGCATATTTGTGGTCATACAGGTCAAAGGCACCATAGGCTGTAATTGCTCTGCTAGTCCATCTTGTTCCACATTTTTCCATTTTACAAAACAAACAAATGCCATTTACTATTTTTTACCACACTAAGAGTCAGTGGTCTTATAATGTATCAAGAGTTTTCGTAATTCAGTCATCATTTTGCTCTCTAGCCACGTAATGTACCAAGTCAGATAGATTTTACGAAGGTAGAGTTCTACTTGAAATACGCCTTGTTACGTAGCATCCCAACACAAATTAAAACACATAAAACAATTCCCAAGTTGTGTGAACGAAAGATGAAACCTGCAAAGCAATCCAGGTCACCATAAGCGAAACGGTTATCTTGCTCATCCCCCTGTGCGAATGACCCAAAGAATGCTGAGAGTTGGCAAAAGGACAAGCATCCTCCCTACCCAATTCCCTAAGAATCCCAAGTTCTCAATAGTTGCAAAACATCAAAAATTTGCAAAAAGTCAAAACACCAAAATTTGACATCCCACAGTGCACACATCAAAAGGCACAAACAATAGTGATTCTCGTCACTCCATATCCAAATCCCTTGCTCAAAAAGAAAAACAAATAAAACAAAAATAAACAGTGATTTTATCACTACAAAGGAGCAAGTATCCCAATACAATTGAAGAAAAGAAGGGAGTCGAACTTGAATCCTTGGAACTCTCAGCATTTCGACAGGTCATGAGGCAAGCCTCAGTACCGGTTTGGTTGATAGCCTATCGGTCACTGGCAGTAAACCTCTCGCTTGACGATATATCCGTCACATTAACTTGTGTACAGATCAATGTTTGCATGTGGATGAGCTAGCTTATGGTATCCTAGATAGCACCGTAGATTAATCCTGACTAAATACAATAAAGGAGTTAGTGGAGCTAATTAGGTGATCCTCAGCATACGAGTTCGGTTGAAAGCCCATCCGGCACTGGCGGTATCCTGACAAATACCACATAAATGAACTCAATTGCACACACAAGGATGTGAAATAACTTGGTCAAAAACAAGTCCGATTCATACCTTGTTCAAAAGTCTTGTAAGATAAAGTACAATCATGGCTAGTGAGTTAAAACCGTCAGAGTCTCAGAAAACCTTAGCTACATTTCTAAACCAACTGCGCTACTTTTCATCCTTGCAATACCATCAAAAAATACAAAAAAAGAAAAACCACATGTATACATACAAAGTCATTCATCACAGCAATCGCCTAAAAACAAATAACAGAGTCCTAAACAGTCTATGGTGCCATAGCCAAACATCACAAATTCCATTCATCCATTTCATTTTTGCATATCACATATAAATCAAAAACATTTGCATTCATCATAACATATGCATCCATCAAAATAAATCAACATACAACAATCACATTTATCATACCATATGCATACATCAATATAAAGTAGCATGCATCCATCAACATCAATCATTGTGCATAACATGAAATTATGACATATACACAAAGCAAGAAAATCAAAACAACAAAAACAACAAATATCCACAAACAATAGCAATAAAAGTGCCGAACAAAGGCACCTTTGCACCTGACATTCAATGGCATAGAAAAATTGATGTCGGGGTGCAAATTGTCACTATCCTACTCCCTAAGAAGGCTACCATAGCCGGACCGCTCCACGGGAAGACGGATTTTTGACAATTTCACCCCCAAACGACGTCACAAAAGGGTCAAAACCCACTCAAAAACAATAAAAACAACAAAATAAATGCAACACAAAAACAAAGCAATAAGCATTGTCGGACACAAGTGCTCTTGCACTTAACCTCTTGGCATAGAAAATCGATGTCGGGGCTCAAATTGTCACTCTCCTACTTCCCCAAGAAGGCTACCATAGCCGGACCGCTCCACGGGAAGACGGGTTTTCGATGATTTCACCCCATTATGGCATCACCAAAAGGGTTAACACCCACCAAAAATAGGTCTAAATGTTGGAAAAATTGCACATGCTTAACGATAAACCATCTAAAGGCACCCTTGCACAAGTCATCTTGGGTCAAGCGACTCGTCGCTTTTCTCATGAAGGTCATTCCCTCATCGATTCGTCGCTTGAGGGGGTAGTCACACTTAGTCACCAATCAACAAGCACACACCCAATTAAAGGAAATGACATGCATTCAAAGAATCATTGACAAAGACAATTACGCTCCTGCTTGGGGCAGTAAACAAGCAATAATCACAAATTGATCAAACACTTGGCATTCCCGAAGCATGAACACAAGGTTCCCCTGTGGACAAAAGGTTGCGCCCTTTGCCTAATCATGACTGATCAATGTCCAAGCTCAAGTCACACCTCACCAAAATAGGTTAATACTTGAAATAAAATTCCTTAGCTCGTCAGAAGCAAGGATTCAAGAATGCATGCCCTTTCCATGCTTGGGGCATCAAAAGTTGGTTAGGTTACCAAGAAACCCTAATCATTAGTGCTTTGGTTATCTATTTTTGCTCGACGCTGCGCCATGCACAGCGCATCCCAAAAAGGGGCATCTGTAGACACCAAAACAGCACCAATCCGATTATGTGACTGCAAACACTGATCGCTTTGACACACACAGCCCCCAGGGCAGCCCTCAGAGGTTAAACAGTGGTCCTAACCACTTTCATAGCAATTTTGTAAGGTCAAGAGGCAATTTGGCACATTCAGGCACTTTGCTCAGTATTCGTCTCACCCAAGGACGAATACTAACTGGGATTCGTCTCACCTAGGGACGAATTCTAAATTCGTCTTTGGTCAGGACGAATTCCAGGTTTAACGGGCAAAAAGAAGAATGCCGCCAAGTGGCAGCCGAGGACAGTCAATTATTGCCTCCTGCCGTGCATGCGCGTGTAGGTGGGTAGGTTGGCAGTTAGAGGACTGTCACAAGGGCAGTCATGGAAGCCCAAGTCAGGGAGGAGTCTCCTCCCTCTTGGGAAGGCATGGCCGCCACATGGCATCCCTGCATGCCCCTCCAAAGAGACCCCCTGGGTCTATAAAATGGTGGACTTTCCCACCCAAAAAGGACAAGTTGGAGGCATTTTCAAGCAACGAAGTGCTGCCAAATTGAACACCCTATTGCACCCTTTTTCGATTCACCTTTTCACATCCATTAATCTCTTTCGCAAGAGAGGTTATTGGGTGGCTTTTGGAAGCGTGGATCCGAACCCAAACCCAACATTTGACCACCTTAATCCACCAATTTGCCGACAACACAATCCTAAGAGATTTTGGGCCCATCCCTAGTGGATTGGCGCCGAAATCAAGTGCCAATGGTGGGAGGCCCACTCGGGCACCCCGCATTTTCTAAGTTTCATTCTAAAGTATTCTAGATCATTTGTTCATCTTGCATTTCATGTTATGTTGTCTAGATAATTCATAGCTTCAATTCCATAACGTTTTGATCAGATTTCATCATGCTTTTTGTCGCTTTGTTGTCCCACTAACTTGCAGGTAACAACATCAAATTCTCGATGATGGAGGTCAAATTGGGAGAATCCGACCATCTGGGTCGTCCCAAAATGGCCCCAATTACTTAACCCCTTTGTCTGCAGGTGTTTTGGAGATCCCGAGGTGTGACATTGGAGCGGCATCAACTCGGCATTCTAACACAGTCGAATTCGTCCCACCCGGGGATGAATAACAGTCGAAATTCATCCTGCCCAGGGACGAATTCCAGTTGAAAGCAGATTGGCCAACTGTTTCAATGGCAGTGGCCCTCTGGAGAAGTAGCAAGAACCAAGGACTCATCAACATCAACGGCGGAAACACTTTGGCCCGCCCATTTTGCATGTGGGCATGCGGAAGGAGGAAGACTAAGTCACAATTGTAACCAAGATCTATTTAACGCTCCTAGCCCCTAAAAAGGGAGGAGACGTCTTTGTAACCGAGGATAAGAAAATTGAATAAAAAGGGTTGTGCTTTCCATACATCTTTCTTTCATTTTTGATTTATCTCCTTTCTTTGTTTCGTGCATTTCAAAGGCATAGGATTAAAGCGTTATATTTTGTCTTACATTGCATAGCTATAGTTTTCCTTTTATTTCCGGAATCTCATGCTTTCATTTAGTAATGCAAAAGCAGCTTCTCACTTCTCCGACCACTTGAATTCCTTTCCCTTCTTCTAAAGGTTAGTTATTATTGCATAAATCATGGAGTAATCCTTTATGTAATGTCTATAGTAGCCCATTAAACCCATGAAACTCCTTAATTAAGTCACATTAGTAGGGGGTGGCCAATTTAGGATGGCCCCAATTTTCTCTAGATCCAAAAAAAATCCTTCTACTAATATGATATGTACAAGATATCATACCTTTGAAACATAGAAATCACTCTTGGCTAGATTTCCATAGATTTTATTTTCCCATAGCAACTCTAATATGATATTAATATGTTTGTCATACTCTTATTTTTTCAATAGTATATTAAGATATCATCAATAAATACAAAGACAAACTGATCCAAGTACCTTATGAACACACTGTGCATTAGATTCATGAATGCAGTTGGGGTGTTGATTAGTTCAAAGAGTAGAATTATAAACTCATAATGCTCGTACCTAGTCTTAAATGTCATTTTTTGAGTATCCTCCTCACATATTCTTAAATGGTGATACCCTAATATAGGTCAATTTTGATGAACACTATGGCATATCTCAGTTGATCAAATAAGTCTTTGATTCTAGGTATTAGATATTCGTTCTTGATTGTAGCCTTATTTAGAATCCTATAATCAATACAAAATCTTAGTGAATCATATTTATTTTTCATAAATAAAAATGACACATCTTAAGGTGACACACTTGGTTTCATCAAACCCTTTTCTAACAGCCCTTGCAATTGAACCTTTAGTTATTGCATCTCTATAGGATTCATCCTATATGTATATCTTTGAATAGGTTCTTCTTCTGGTATAAGATCCATTGTGAAACCAAATTCCCATACAAGAGGGAGTCCAAGCAAGTCCTTTGGAAGTACATTCTTAAAATCCTATAAAATTGGGTTCTTCCCTAGAACCTCTCTCTTTTGATCATCTCCTACCTCATTAAGTTTTATAACATAAACTATTCCTCCTTTCTTGAGGGATTTCTTCAATTTCATAGTCGTCAATATCTAGGGTTTGAATTTCCCTTGCTCACTATGAATTCTTAGTCTTCCTTTGTCTCTCTAAATACTTGATCCATATATCTTGGAAATTGATCAAGGCTTTATGGGCCTGCAACCAATCCATCCTTATTATTATGTCAAAGGCATGAAGTGGAGTTACATACAAGCAAAGTTCAATGGTACCACTAACTAAAGTAATTTTTTCCATTGGATAACACTAGTTTAGTAAGTAGGTTTACCCAAAACCATACTCTACCTTCCAACCATGGGCTAAATATCATAGTCTTTTTAGCATATCCCTCGCTAAACTAGAAGAAATGAAGTTATTTGTGGCTCCACTATCAATTAAAATTTTTATTTTCTTATAAAAAAGCTTACCTTTCACAAGCAATGGGGTGACTTGCCCCTCTAGTTTTTATTTCTCGGTTGCAGCATAGATGCAATGCTCAGGTTCCTTTCCTTTTGTATTGGATGAAATTGACCATAGTTGTGTGGACACTGATTAGCATAATGTGGACCTCTATAATGGTAACACCCATCCTTGTGTCCTTGATTCTTTTTTGATTTTTTTTCCCCTATATTACTTGCTAGGGTTGAATTTTGCATCTTTTGAGGGTGAGGTTTTATGTTGTTGGGATTATTGTTGGTTTTATTTTGGAATTTTTTCTTGAACCTTCCCTATTTCCTATTATTTCTCCTCTTAGGATATTGAGGTTTCTTAATATTTTGATCCTCTTCGTCTTCCTTTTTCATTATTAATTTACTATTCCTCTTTCTTAATGCTTGTTGATCTTTCACGGATAGGGCAACATAGTTAAATTGGAAATGCAACTCCACTTTCTTGGCCATGTCATATGTCTTTTACATTGATTTAGCATCGTGTATGTTTACATCATGCCTCACTCTAGATTCCAATCCATGAATAAACTTGTGAACCCTTATATTCTCATGATAGGTAGGTACATACTTCAATAACGAAACTAACTTTTTAAAGTATACCTCCACTACTTTGGTCCCTTGCCGAAGATTGGAAACTTATTCAAACTTTAAGGCATAGAAGTGTTCTGTGAGAAACCTATTTTGAATATTTCCACAACATTTTAATTTAATATGCATAGGTTCAACCTTATTTTTCTCATCGTAGGTTCCCCACCAGTCTTAAGTAGCCCCTTCTAGGTTGATCATGGCCCAAACCATTTAGGTTCCTAGGAAAATTTCTTTTACCGTAAAGTAAATCTTTAATTATCTCAACCATGCTTCAGCTACATCCTCTTCACCTTCCCCATCAAACTTGGAGATATAAATATTTTTTATATTCCTAGTCATTTCCTTTTCTAAAAGGAATCTAGCTTGCAACTACTTTGAAGTTATCCCATCACCATGGCCAACCTTTGAGCCTCTAGCTTACAAGTTCTAATTTGTAATTGTCTCAAACACTTGCCTCATATGATCCTACATTGAAAAAACTATATTAGTTAAGTCTTCTATCTTTCTATTGGGTTTTGTTGGATCCTCCCCTCGGATATCTTCTTCAATATTAAATTATCAATTTTACGTAAGTTTAGGCCTCTCTCTTCTGGCCTATATGGTATTTTATCCTGGTTGCAACCAAGAAAAAACTAGGTTACAGCTTCACCTCAAACTCCATCTCTAATTCAAGACATAATATAGAGTTCTCTTGCTAAAAGCAACAAAAATCTAACTAGGGTAGTATTCCAAATTTATGATGTATCATTAATACAAAAGCCCATACTAAGGTATCATACCATTCACTCATCCTTGGAATTAGTTCCTATTAGATTCTAGCAAATAGGGCATTTTAGATCATCCTAGCCATAGCTTATACTTTAACCAAGCCTTTATTGGATACATCCAAATCCCTTTAGCATACAAGAAGCTCTAAAACCTTGTACCTAGAGCTTTGATACCAAATGTAATGACTAAAATTTAATTACAAAAAAAACACACAGAAATTAAATATTTTTTTATTTTTTACTAAGTGGAATTCAGAAACCCCAATCCTATTTCTATATATCTATTGCTTAAATATCCTAATTTTCCTGAAGATCTATATCTCAAAAAATACCCTAATCTAAATCCATCTATGTAGGCATATAATGTTTTGCCACAAATAATTTTATCCTTCTCATAATTATTGATGAGCTAAATTTTTCACCTTCAGTAAATCGAAGGTATACGCCCATCACCATACCATACATAAGTTAATATGTGTAGGTATACTATGCGTATTATGAGTTAAGCTATCCATATCATATTCATGATGAGCTATCTTAACTCAAGTGTAGTATTTACCTAAACTTAGTTATCAATCTTCCTAAGGATCTTAATCTCTTAGGTCTACTATATTCACCCTAATGGGTCTCAATCCCTTAGGTTACCCTCTAAGTTCAACCTAGAACCCATTACTTAATTTTGTGTTTATTAGTAAGGAAAACAAGTATAGATTAGATACTAAATCCAACAAAAGTATAAGTCATAAATCATGCAAGAGAAAATAGAAGAATGCAATGCTTTAAATATAATAAATATTAATTATGAGGAAATTAAATACAACATTCATAATACAAGCATTAATTCAAAGGTACATCTTCCAATAATTAACAATTATTACAAATTAAGTATGATAAATCCTCCATAATGTTAAATAATAATATATTACATCTATTTCATTAGGAAAATATCCCCATATAGTTAATTTGTTGAGCATAAGTAAAATCAATAAGTAGATTCATCTGCTACGTAGGTTCCAACTACCTTCTTTGTCCTCCTCAGCTTCCATCGATCAATTGAGGATAGTAGGGGATTAGGAAACACATGGTTCCATGATAGACATATTTCTAAATGTATTTACTTATTTCATTGCCAAATTGCAACTATACAAATTTAATTAAAGCATCTAACCATCTATTGCATAGTTGATATCAATAAATCGTCTATTTTATTTTTCTACTCTCATCACCTAATGAGAGTCTTCAACTAAGGCAACTAGATCATATATTTTTTTGTAATCAATATTTCCAACCTTTATTCAATGAATTAAAGTCCCATACCCTTAATCATAAAATAACTAGGTTCTTTTATTCACATAGAAATAATCCATTTATTTATTTATCAAATTAAAGTCCTAATGCTTTAATTCATAAATAGATAAATATTTCCATTATTCCATAAACCAAAGTCCCATACCAATAATCTATAAAATAATCCCTTTCTTTTACCAATAAATTGAAGTTCTAAGTTCAAACATTAATTAAACAACCATATCCATTTACCTTAGATAAACAACCTTTATCTAACTTTAAATGAATCAACATTTAATAAACTTTCAAAAAATCAAAACCTAAGTTCAAACTTTAATTAAACAACCATATCTATTTACCTTAGATAAAAAACCTTTATATAACTTTAAATGAATCCATATTTAATCAAATTTAAATAATCAAAACATAATTTCAAACTTTAATTGAACAGCCATTTCCATTTACCTTAGATAAACAACATTTATCTAACTTTAAATGAATCCCTATTTCATTAACTTTAAATAATCAAAACTTAAGTTCAAACTTTAATTAAACAACCATATCCACTTACCTTAGATAAACAACCTTTATCTAATTTTAAATGAATCCAATTTTTAATTAATTTTGAATAATCAAAACCTAAGTTCTAAATTTAATTAAATTCCTTTCTATGAAAAATCAAGCATCTGCCTTTTACGTATAGTAAGACTAGCACCCCATGAACCCAAACTAGGATTTTTACAATATGCTAGCCACGATATCCCCTTGGATCGAATGGGAAAGAGGATTGGTCAAAAGGGTATGACTTAATTGATGTTGCTGCCAAAGTGGTGCCTACAAGACAACAACACGTTACTACCATCATGACACTCACAACATAGGAAAATACCATTGCCAGCTTGGTGTTCATGAAACTACAGGTAAAAAAACCTAACAATGATAAAACCGACATTGATGATGTTAGAGAGGGATTTTAATATCAAACTATATCAGGATAGATGAATCCCACTGATAAGCAAATCCTATACAACACTAGGGTGGAGGTCTATCAACGGTTGATCAACGAAGGTGCTCAAGATATGAGGTGATAACCATATGTTTTTTTTAAACCTACCACAACAACAATGCATGGTGAACATACTTACGGTATACACAAATGGCTCACCAACGTGCTCATATTGGAACTCAATTCAAGGGTTCTTACCAATACAAAGCAAACTACGATACTACATCCACCTAGTAGATAGATGATATTCTAGAGGAAAGAAACCAACAATGCTCAACTACCTAGGTGACATTTTACAACAAGGAACCAAACAATCTAGTGTTGTAGTAAAAGTAATAAAACCAAATACATAGCAATCACTCAGATGTGTGAATCTTTGCTATCAACCTTTTAGCTTCTAAACTGCTATGGGAGTGTGCTTTTGTGTCATCATTTTGTTTTTGAAATTGTTGATTATTTCCAGTTGCTCTCCTCTTCCTTGCACATCAAGAGTTCCTTTATTATCCTTCCTAAATTTTCCAAGGTGTGAGATGATCCCTTTTACCATCCTTAAGGCATGAAGTCTTTACTCCTTTTATTGATATTGCATCCACCTTTAATTTCCCTACCACCCAGCATTACTTTCATATTATCACCATGGCGGTGGACACATTATTTAAGTTTTTAAATATTAAAGGAAGTCTCCAGTCGGCTATGCAAATATCATCTCCTATTAATAAGGAGATAAATAAATCTATTTGTTAAAATAAAAGATTAGTATCTTTTCATGCTCACTACAACTTTTAGAACAAGATTTCATTTAATAAAATAAGGAACGCCCTTTATTAAATTTTTTGAGGTTCTACATCATTTTTAATAATACTCATTATTATTTTAAATAATTACATTCTATATATATATATATATATTTCTTGTTAAATGAATAGAATTATTTCATCATTTTTTTTAAGCAAAAAACCCCTTGCGGGGCCGCCTTGGTCTGAGAGACCACGAACAGGGGGTTCTACACCATCAAAGTCACCCGAGAGTCACACCCGACCCTTCCCGCACCAACATTATCAATTGGATTTTGGGTACCCAATTCAACTTTTTGGTAGGGTGGAGATTCCAACCTGGGACCTCCCTTGGAGGATTGGCCTCTCCCCTCCAACTCACCTACAACACCTAGGTAATTATTTCATCCTTTAAAATAACTTATTTATCTTTCATAATAAATTATCTATTTTTTTAGATGAAATTTCTTTAATCATTCAAAATAAAACAAGTATTGTTTACAAATGATATTCCTTTATTTCTTAGAAATAATAACCTACTATACAAATACTAATATAGCTATTAGACACATAACAGAGGGTTTATAATAGAGGGTTTACTTTTCTTTTTATCTAACATCATTTTATTCTTTCAAAGGGTTCAAACACGCTATGCATTTTTTTTAACACATCAATACAAAATAGTGATGAAGTAAAAGAAAATCAAACATATGCAACAGATAAAGAGGGAATATTTCCATCAACCTAGTTACCTTTCTCAACTCGAGAGTTTATGATAGCTACCAAGAAATCAATTGAGGCTCAAGGTAGCTAGCTTTTGATGAATATCCCTAACCAAATGCATACCTATATGAAGATATTCATCATTGTTATCCTCGAGTTTCCTTAATCATCACTTACCCAACCTCAAGTACCCCCATTTCTAGTGGATGATTCTACTTCCTCCACCTACGAGTGTACTTGATCTTGCACACTTGAAAATATGTTAGTAGTACCATGCTCTTCCAAATCAATTAAACATCGTATATTTGGTTCAATTACTCAAACTAGATACTAAAACATCATAGATTAATATATTGTTTCTTAGTATCAAAATATCTGCTAGGGAGGGTCATGACATTTCTTATCATTCCTTCTAGGATATCCTTTGCCATCTTTCATAGACTTATTCCCCTAGAAGTTATTTATGATTTTACTTCCCTTCTTATTTTGATCTCCTCCCTTGGGTTTCTTGTTCTAATCCTTATCCCACTTCATAAATCTAGTTCTCTTTCACTTTCAAAGTTCATATTTTTCTTTTTAAGATAGCTTTTGATAATTAAAGTATGTCTTTCTGACCTCTTGGTTTGCTTCCTCTTAACGAGCTAAATCAAAAGTGTTAGGGATATCTACAAGGTTATGCATATTCACCATAGTTCTAATCTTGGGATGCAATCTTAGTATAAATTTATGTACCTTCATGTCCTCTTTGCTCTCATAATTAGGTATGTATTTTAATAATTGAATATACTTTTGATGATACTCTTGGAATATCATTGATTCTTAATTCAAGTTAGTAACTTCCCCAAATTTTTCCATATAATACTGCTTAGTTAGGAATATGTTTCTAAATTCTTTAACAAAGTCTTTGTTAGCATATCATATAGCATAGTGCATATAGCTCATAGTTTATTTCATTTATTGGCAAAGTAAAATAAGTGCTTTAGTGCTCTCCAATTAATGAGTTGGTTTGCCAACCAAATCAGGTGGTTCAACCAACCGAACCACCCAATGATATGTATATAACCTTCATCTTTATCAATGATCAAATTTCTTCGTAGAATTCAATATGGCATCAGATCCAAGTTCGGTATGATCGAGGAAGCGGGTAAGGCGATGAATAACTACTCCAAGTTCTTGATACATGGTGAGGGCAAGACACTAACCAAGACATAGTTACAGATAGCATACAAGCAGGGCATGAGGTCAAGATAGCATGCAGGGTAGGAGGCCAAGACATCATGCACAACAAGAACAACATAGCACACATAGTAAGGCATCGAAGAATGTGGGAGAAAAAGGAAGCTAAAATAGGGAGCAGTCGCCCGAAGGCAACTGAAAGGAGAAGTGGCTTTCGTGTCACTTAAAACCTCCCTGCTATATGATATGCTAACAAAGTCTTTGTTAGCATATCATATAGCATAGTGCATATAGCGCATAGTTTATTTCATTTATTGGTAGATTAAAATAAGTGCTTTAGTTCTCTCCAATTAATGAGTTGGTTTACCAACCAAATCATGTGGTTCAACCAACCGAACCACCCAATGAGATGTATATAACCTTCATATTTATTAATGATCAAATTGCTTTGTAGAATTCAATATGGCATCAGATCCAATTTCAGTATGATCTAGGAAGTGGGTAAGGTGGTTAATAACTACTCCAAGTTCTTGATACACAGTGAGGGCAAGACACTAACCAAGACATAGTTACAGACAGCATGCAAGCAGGACATGAGGTCAAGATAGCATTCAGGACAGGAGGCCAAGACATCACATACAACAAGAACAACACAGCATGCATAGTAAGGCAGTTTGAAGAAGGTGGGAGAAAAAGGAAGCTAAAACAAGGAGCGGTCGCTCGAAGGTAATCGAAAGGAGAAGTGGCTTTCGTGCCACTTAAAACCTCCCTGCATTCCCATAGGCTGAATGTGGGATTTATATTTTTTTTGTTGCTCGACCTCAACGCCAACTACAAATAGTTGGCAGTCTCTTCTGAGTCTCGTTGAGTGTTGTGGCTCACATGGTCTACGTTGTGTTTTGTGAGACAGAGGTCACGATTTTGATCCTCCTCGATGTTGTTTTTTGATGCCTGATGCATGCTTTGATGCTCACTCAATGCAGTGACAACATTTTTTGTGCAGTGATGCCTTGATCGACGCGATGATACCTTGATCAATGCAGTGACACCCTGGTTTGTGCAATGATGCCATAATCTGCACAGTGACACCCTACTCTGTGCAGTTATACCCTGCTTTGCACAGTGACACCCTAGTCTGTGCAATGATGCCCTGAATGACACCCAACAAGAAATGATGCCTAGAACAAATTTTATTATCAATTTTTTCTATCATTTTAACACATTTTTGACCTCAGAGAGTGGTTTTTTTACCTCGAAAGGACACTAGAGAAATTTTCTTCTCTCAAGGTTTGCAGCAAAGACTTTTTTTTTAGGTATTCTTCCATATATACCTACTCTATTTTCAAGGTTTTTGTGGAGAGATAAGTAACTAGTTATTGTATTTGGCATTTTTTTGTTCCACTTTGTTCATTTTGCAACAACAAGGGGGGATTTCTATATGCACTTCTTTCTTGCAAAATTATAAGACAAAGGGGGGAATACAAAACATGGAAAGTGAATATATGCTACTCATTTCATAAACTGGTATTGTAAGAGGTGTATTTTCGATGTAAACCGACACCTCAGGTAGGAAAATTTGTGGGCATGTGTGAATATTGTTTTTTCAGCATTTAAATTTCTTGTTTTCATGCATTAAAACAATCACAAAAGCAAAGAAAATACCCCAAATTTTTTACACCTACTTGTGCAATTTATTGCACAACAATGTTCGGTATATACGATACCTCTGGTCCACACTTATAGGTGATGTTGTCGTGCTTGGAATACTGTATCTAATGCCTAATATAACTGCAACAACGATGTTTGATATTGTTCTCTATCAATCGTCAGGGAGAAATAAGGTAAACCAATTCTATGATTCATTCCATTTCATACCCACATCATGATTGTTGTTAGATGTAAATCCTGACGAAGGCCTTTCCATAGTGTTTAGGGGAAGTTACACCCATGCATGAGGAATAGACTTTCTATGGTAGGTGTCATTAACAACATGATGCCCTTTCAATACCACCTAAGTTCAATATATCATGCTACTCATATGTACTTATAGTTTCCCTCATGTAAGGGCGAGTACATATTGAGTAGTGTGATGTTCATATATGCCTACAGTCTCCCTCACGTAAGGGCGGGTATATATTGAGTGGTTACAATAAATAGATCTGGTAGGTATAAAGAAAGGGAGACCAATTGGTGATATAAGGAACCTTCACAATGGCCACTGTTCACAAATATCTCTCAAATTCATAGTTGCTGAAAGGTTCTAACTTCGTTCCATGGAAGACAAATATGAGAGTCATTCTTCAAGTGGAATATTTATGGGATGTAGTGACTGGCACTACAAAATTTCCTCAAACAACAGGAGCAAATAAAGAAGCATTTGATAAGAAGGACAAAAGATATCTCATGTTTATCCTGCTTGCTACTACAAATGAGGTCCAGACTCATATCTGTGATACCAAAACCAGTAAGGAATCTTGGGATTCTAAAACCAAGACTAGGTGGCAATAAGAGAAATTAACAGAATAAATAATTCTTTATTTAAGATCTCGCAGAGCTATTACAGTCATTAGAAAACCATAGGTTATAATCACTAATTTATATGAAGAGGGAAGGGAGGAAGTCAGAGAAGAAGAGGGAAGGGAGGTTGGAGGAAAAGAGGGAATATAGGAGAGAATGGAGGGATAAGGAGAATGGAGAGATATTTGAAAAATATCATACCGACTAATGAAATAATAATTTGGCCGACATCTAACTAAATAAACTTAGCCGACAACTAACTTAAGAGTTCACACTTGCTACATTCTCCCCCTTAAAGTTGAGAGAACTGACGAGACAGTCTCTCAGCTTTACAAATTGAGCTTTAGCCAGTGCCTTGGTGAAGATGTCTGCAACATTCTCCAAAGTGTGGCAATAGTGAAGCTCAACAGTATCAGTTTCCACCATATCTTGGATGAAGTGGTACTTCATATCAAAATGCTTGGATCTACTATGGTGGACAGGATTGTATGCCAATTGAATGGCATTGATGTTGTCACAGAATATTTGAGTCGGACCACTTTGATGCTCTCCAATCTCTTCTAATACCTTTCGAAGCCATAGAGCTTGAGTACTAGCATGAGTCACCGCTATATACTTAGCTTCTATTGAAGATAGTGCTACTACTATCTGCTTCTTGGAACTCCAAGTTATTAGGCCTGAACAAAGACTAAAACAGTTACCCGATGTGGATTTTCTATCATCAATATTGCTGCCCCAATCACTATCACTAAAGCCTTCAAGCTTGATAGTATCACATTTGTAGTATTGGATTCCAAAATCCAATGTACCCTTCACATATCTCAAAATACTTTTAGCTGTCTGCAAATGTAGCTCATATGGATTAGACATAAATCTAGAAACAAGAGATACAGCATACTGAATGTCTGGTCTGGTGTTGGCGAGAAACATCAAAATCCCAACAATGCTTTTGAAAGTGGTCACATCAACTTTCGGTGATCCATCATCCTTGTTTAATTGGATCCCATGTCCAATTGGAGTTGCAACTGATTTGCATTGCTCCATAGTAAACTTGTGAATCATATCTTGAGCATACTTGAGTTGACAGATGAAGATCCCTGAATCTATTTGATGTACTTCCATTCCAAGAAAGCATTTCATCAAGCAAAGATCCTTCATCTCAAATTCTTGCATCATGGAGTGCTTGAACTCCATGTTAACTTTTTCATTACTACCCATAAAAATGAGATCATCCACATACAAACAAACTATGAGGATGTCATTTCCTTGATTCAGGTAGTAGAGCATGGGTTCATTTTTGCTTCTAAGGAACCCATAATCTTTAAAGTACTCATCAATGTGTGAGTACCAAGCTCTTGGTGCTTGCTTGAGGCCATAAAGAGCCTTCTTCAGTTTGTAAACAAGATGTTCCTTGTCTTTATCTTAAAATCCCTGTGGTTGCTGAACATACACTTCTTCTATCAAGTAACCATTTAGAAATGCACTCTTTACATCCATGTGTTGGACTGTCCATCCCTTGTGTACAGCTAAGGCAAGAACTATTATGATAGTCTCCTGTCTGGCTACAGGAGCAAAAGTCTCTTCATAATCAATTCCATACTTCGAGTAAATCCCTTTGCAACTAATCTCGCCTTGTGCCTCTCAATGCTACCATCAGCATTAAACTTGGTCTTGTAGACCCACTTACATCCAACATGTTTCTTTCCTTTAGGAAGCTTCACCAGCTCCCAAGTGTCGTTGTTTTTTATAGAGGTGATCTCCTCTTTCATGGCATCTTGCCAAATATTTTGAGTACAAGCCTTCTCATAACTAGAAGGTTCAAGTTGTGCATTAGTTAACAAAGCATAGTTAACTAAATCTCCCCTAGGTTCCTACTGGGAAACATCATCACCATACAAGTGCATATTTTCTAATCTTTGTAGAACATAATTCATTTCACTAGCTTGACTCCTAGTGTATCTTTTTGAAAAATTCTTATCCAACATCTGATATGATGGATTATTTTATAGAGTTCTCTTACCTCTGGATGGAGAATCGATGTCCATGGGTGAGGAACTCACTGATCTCGACGGAGAAGGACTTGGTGAAGAAGTTGAATCAGAAGATGAACCTAGATCTCTGGGAGGAGACTGCTTACTTTTTTGTGGTGTCTACTGTTGCACCTATTGAGAACCTACATCACTAGATTCATCATCACTAAAAATCTGAGGCCTACCCCATTCTCCCCCTTCATCAAAAATCACATCCCTAGAAAGCACAAACTTTCTTGTCCTGGGATTGTAGAGTTTGTAAGCTTTTGTATTCTCATAATATCCTACAAATATGCATGCCTGAATCTTTGGATCGAGCTTCTTTCTAAGCTCATCAAGAATGTGAGAATATGCCAGCGAGCCAAACACTCTAAAATACTTAACATTTGGATTTTTACCATACCAAGCTTGGTAAGGTGTCTGTCCTTCCAAACTTGAAGTAGGACTTCTGTTCAAGATATGTATGTTGGTCCTGGCTGCATTTGCCCAATATGAATTAGTCAAATGCTTCATCTAAAGCATAGACCTTGCCATCTCCACAATGGTGTGATTCTTCCTCTCTGCGACACCATTCTGTTGTGGAGTGTAGGCAGCTATGAACTGCCTCTTAATGCCATGTTGCTTACAAAAATTCAAGAACTCATTAGAGGAGTATTCTCCTCCTCTATCTGATCTAAGAAATTTTGCAAAATATCTACTCTCACTTTCAACTCTTGTTTTGAAATCGACAAAGCATTTAAATGCTTCATCCTTATATTTCAAAAAATATATCCAGCACATTCTAGTAAAATCATCAATGAATAGTAGGAAGTAAGAGTTGTTACCAAGACTCTTGGTCTGCATCAAACCACAGATGTCTGTATGCACTAGCTAGAGTGGATAGCTGGCCCTCCATGCTTTTCCATGAGGAAATTTTGATCGGGCATGCTTTCCAAGAGCACACCCTTCATAGACTTCCTTACTATCCTAAAATTTAGGAAGTCCGGTTACCATCGCTTGGGAAGTTAGCATTTTCAAACTAGCTGAATTCAAATGACCATATCTCAAGTGCCATAGGACACTTGGATTGGAAATAGCAACATTTGCTAACTTATCTCCCCTTGGCTGGCCAAAATTTAAAGGAAACAATTTATTCTTTGACATTGGCACTTGTGTAATGATTCTATTACTATTATTTTTATCAAAAATAGTGCATTTAACCTCATCAAAAAGCAACTTGTAGTTCTTTTCTAACATTTGACCAACACTTAAAAGATTGTGTTGAATATGGGGTGTGTAATAGATATCACTTACATGTTTGATGTCTTCTTTAGTTGGAACTGCCATTGTTCCAATGCCTTCAACTGCCAATGATTTATCATCTCCCAATTTGATGTTGGATTTGTATGAGGATTTTAGAGTAGCAAAGAGACCCTCTTTGCCACTGATATGGTTTGAACACCCAGTATCCAAGATCCATGTATCATTCATGTTCTGATCTGCCTGACCATAAGAGAGAGATATTTGTGGCCTCTTCCTCTTCTCCAAAATTTCCAAACTGAATGCTCTGGCTGCTACTAGTTCCTTGTGAAATCTTTGTCCAATAGTCATGAGCATAATGGCCAAGTTTGCCACAGTTGTAGCAAGATTGTTTTGACTTATCTCCTCCTTTTCCTCTACCTGATTGTTTTCCTCTATTTTGTTGTCCTCCTCTATTTTGTTGTTCACCTCTGTTTGAGAATCCTCCTCTATTCTAATTTCCTCATTTGTTAGGAGTTCCACCTCTCTGATTATTTCTGCCTCTACCTCAATTTTGTCCTCTACCACGGCCTCTACCTCTACCTTCTTGTGAAGCAAAGGCTTTATCATCTCCTCCGTAACTTGTGGAAGGAGTATGTTGTAACCTCTCTTCATGTGAGAGAAGTGAGCCAATTAGGGATTCAAAAGATAGAGAAGTTAGGTCTTTGGATTCTTCTATAATGATGGCTACTGAATTCCACTTAGGAAGAAGTGTCCTCAACACTTTCTTCACTATAAATTTAGGCTTTACATCTTCTCCTAAAGTGACCATCTTATCTACTACGAATTTCACACGCATGCAGTAATCACCAACCTTTTCACTCTCTTGCATTTTAAGAGTCTCAAAATCTCGTTTCAAGGTTTGTAGTTTAACTTGTTTGACTTGGTCACTACCCCTATAATTTTCTTTTAAAGCATTCCAAGCAGATTCAGTAGTTATAAAAGAAGCTATTCTAGGGAAAATACTTCTATCAAGGGCAGCTTGGATATGATAAAGGGCGAAAGAATTATTCTTTTGTGCTTCCTTTCTAGCCCTTTTATCAGCAACACTCATAGCGGCCCATTCAGCAGTAGTAGGTTCAGTATATCCCTCTTCAATCACATCCCAAAGACCTTTGCCTATCAAAAGAGTTTTCATTTTAATTGACCAATACTTGTAATCACCACCATTGAACTCAGGGATTGGTAGACTAGTATTGGAAACCATATTAGAAAGCAAACTTTTATTGCAACTTCAAACAAGTAGTACAAAGAAGTACAAAATAGATCTCTGATTTACTGATTTAAATCAAATCTAGCTTTCTTAATATGCTCACTAATTTGGCGGTCTTCTTCTCGAGGATCACCCAAAATTGGAAAGGTGAAGTTGTCTGCTTCGTCGTCACTAATTATAATGACTTCAGGTGCTGCTGCTAGTTCATAACTTCTTTTAAGAACATTTCATTTTTCAGTTGCAGGTTTCACCTCCATTGGTTCTGCTTCTTCTTATTCTTCTTCTTCTTCTTCTTCTTAATCAAGAGAGCAAGGTATATAGCTCTCACTTGTTTCGAATTTAGGCACTTCAGGAGTATAACTATCACTTGATTGTCCTTCAAGTATTGTTTCAACTGTCTCGGATTCAACTATCCTTTGCCCGAAGATATTATCTTTAGAATCTGCCTTGTATCCAAAATCTGGTTTTCTCTGATGTGCAATCACTTGGTTTTCTAATTGGCAAAACACTGTATGAAGTCCACACTACTGGACTTTCCTGTCAAAGGAATCAGGAGTCTCTCTTCTCAACAGAGAGAGCAATGCATTATAGCATCCAGATGACCGAATCATCTACCTAGAATTACACCGCATGAACTGGGTTACAATTATGATGCCAAAAAAAACTTCTACCTCAAAAAAACTTTTCACCCTTTTAATTTTTTTTTTTTAATTCCAAAATTTGTTTTAATAAAGCCCTTAAATTTTTTTTTAACAATTTCCTATATATATTTTAATTATCCTTTTTTTTAAATAAAATTTTATTTAAAAAACATAATAATAAAAATATATGGAAATTATTAAATAATTTTTAAAAACTTTAATTAAAACTAAATAATAATAAAAAATTAAATAAAAAACCTTTTTTTTTTTTTTGAAATCCCCAACGGGATTCGACCTGCTGACCTCTGCTTTCTCCTCGGAAGGTCTAGCCGCTGCACCACGCAGTTGCTATGGTAAAATTGCTGACCTCCGCCTTCTTAAACCCTTCTTCTTCCGATAATTAAAAAAAACTTTGTATTTTTTTTACCCCAACGGGATTCGACCCCGGGACCTCTCTTTCGTAAGCAAAGGACTCACCCAACTGCGTTATGTGGTTCGGCGGGTAGAAGAAGGAACCACCTGTTCCTTATGCCATCTACGGGCGACAAGTTTAAAAAAAAAAAACTTGGATTTTATCCCACATTCAATGGGAAGAAGGCAAAATGCCCTTCTAATATACGCGCGAGCGCAAAGAATTTTGATTGCCTTCAGGAAATCAAACCCTTAACCGTGTCCTTGCCCGATGAATCCGCTTCCACCACGTGTGTTTGCTCTGACGAATATGCTTTTGCAACATGTACAAACCAAATTTTTCCACATCACCACACGCTCTATCTGCCACATCAGCGTCCACCTCAGCTCCTCGAGCTGCGTGTCCACGTCAGCTATCCACTCTGCCATGTCAGTTACTGCTCTACCACCTCGATATGCTCACCCAGATCGATCATCGTGCACCCTCAAGATTCATGCCCAGCACACTTGATCACCGTGCACCCTCGAGATTCATGCCTAGCATGCTCAATCACCATGCATCCTCGGGATTCGTGCCCAGCTTGCTCTGATACCAAATATAAAACCAAGACCAGGTGGTAATAAGAGAAATTATTATAATAAATAATTCTTCATTTAAGATCTCGCAGAGCTATTACAGTCATTAGAAAACCATAGGTTATAATCACTAATTTATATGAAGAGGGAAGGGAGGAAGTCGGAGAAGAACAGGGAAGGGAGGTTGGAGGAAAATAGGGAATATAGGAGAGAATGAAGGGATAAGGATAATGGAGAGATATTTGAAAAATATCATACCGACTAATGAAATAATAATTTGGCCGACATCTAACTAAATAAACTTAGCCGACAACTAACTTAAGAGTTCACACTTGCTACAAGGATGCTTTGATTACTGTGTATGAAGGAAATAATTAGTCCACTATTCTACATCTTCAAACTCAACTACATACCCTCAGTATGAATTCTAGGGAGGCAATTGATCTATTCCTTTGCAGAGTGGTAGAATTGAATGACAAATTAAATGCTATGGGAAAACCAGTGGATGATGATATCTTGAACTCTATCATCTTGAGAGCATTGCCATAATCCTACAAGATGTTGATCACCTCCCTCAACGTTTCTGGTAGACAAGTAACTTTTGTGGAATTTGTTAATTTTCTTTATACTAAGGAGGTAAATCAGGTTCAGAAGGATGAAGTGCCATATAATGCCCTCTACACCCAACAAAAGGGTAAGAAACAAGGTCAGTTTAAAAAAGGGGTTCTTCCTACAAGGGAAAAGGAAAACAAAATCAGCAGAAGGATAAACAATGTTGCAATATTTGTGATATGAATAACCATGACACCAACAGGTGTTGGTTCAAAAACAAACAACAAAATGACCAACCTCCTAGGAAGAAAGGCAAAGAGAAATAGAAATATAAAAAGAAACATAAGCAACCTAAGGGACATGTTGCTTATGCTGACTCCAACTCAGACTTAGATTCCCCTGGGTCCGATTCAGATTTTGACTCTGAAAGAGCACACAAGGTGCTCATGACCCATACTTCATCTTCCCAGATAGATGTTGTATGGTATATTGATTCAAGAGCAAGTAAGCATATTATTGGGGATAAATAATGGTTTGAAACATTTGAGGAGAAAGAGGGTAAGCCAATCACAATTGCTGACAATCAAGTCTACCAAGTAAAGGGTGAAGGGGATGTTTCAGTCACTCTTCCAGATGGTAGATGTCAAATAGATAAGGTCCTCTATGTCCCTGGATTAGCCAATAATCTATTGTATGTTCCTCAGATGTTGGATAGAAAAATGGATGTTGTGTTTCGAGTTGTGAAAGGCAAGAAGAGATGTTTTATAACCTGACAAGGTAAACATGTCGCAACCGGCTCCTACAAGCATGGCTTGTTCATTCTAGATGCTCTTTCAACGCCTCATGTTGCTCTGGCTGCAACTACAAAGGAGGCCACTTCTCTCTGGCATAGATGATATGGGCATCTAATTTCAGGATATTTGCTTGAATTACGCAAATATGAGATGGTGAGAGGACTTCCCCACCTTTCCTCCATCTTACAAGTTTGCTTGGATTGCTTAGCAGGGAAGAAACATCGGGTACCTTTTGAATCTAGCTCTTCTAGAGCTAATAAACCTTTGGAGTTGGTACACACCGATCTGTACGGTCCTATGCCAACCAGTTATGGTGGAAATAAGTACTTTCAATTGTTCGTTGATGATTACTCCCAAAAGATGTGGGTTTTCTTCCTTCAATTGAAATCAGAGATATTTTCATATTTTCAACAGTTCAATAAACTTGTTGAAAAAGAGTTAGTATGTTTCATCAAATCTCTCCACTTAGATCGAGGGGGAATATACTTCCAAAGAGTTTTCATCATTCTTGAAAGAACATGGAATTAAGCGACAACTGACAATAGCCTATACACCTCAGCAAAATGGAGTTGTAGAGAGGAGAAATCATTCCATTATGGAAATGGTTCGATGTATTCTAAAAGGAGCACATCTTGAGGATCAATATTGGGTAGAAGCAGTGAATACAACATCATACCTCCTGAATAGAGCACCCACAAGAGCTCTACAGGGTAAAACTCCATAAGAAGCATGGAGTAGTAAGAAACCCTCCATTTCTCATCTAAGATTTTTTGGATGTAAGGCATTCATGCACATCCCAAAATAAATAAGGAAGAAGTTAGATGAGAAAACCCTGAAATGTATCTTCCTTGGTTATGATGAGCATTCAAAGGGATATCGCTTGATAGATACTATAACCAAGAAAACACATATAAGTAGAGATGTAGTATTTGATGAAGCTTTCACATCCAATAATACCTCTACAATAGTATATCATGAGGATGATGAACCTAAGAAAGATATTTCACCTCCTCAAAACAAAATTCCAAAATGGTATACCAACACTTTGAGAGATTCCAAGTTGACCTCACTTCCAGATCTAACTCTAGATCGACCTTGTACTCACAGTATGACTCAGCAGAAGAGGGCAAAAGCATCATCTTCAGAAGTTGATGAACTTTATCACCAGTTTGATGAATAATATGTGGATGCAACGAAATATAGAGAAATGGATATAGAGGATGAAAGGGTTTATCTGACAGCATTGGATGAAAATGAACCCACAACAGCTCAGGAAGCTCTTAGTAAGCCTCAATGGAAGGTTGCTATGGAAGCAGAACATACATCCCTCATGAAAAATCATACATGGAAGTTAGTAAATCTGCCTTCAGGAAAGAAGCCCATTGGTTGTAAGTGGGTGTTCAAAGTAAAGTATAAGGCAAATGGTACTATTGATAAGCATAAATCCCATTTGGTTGCAAAGGGCTATGCTAAGAAAAAAGGCATAGATTATGAAGAGAATTTTACCCCTACTACAAAAATGACTATCATTCGAGTACTGTGTGCCATGGCAGCCCAGTTTGGGTGGAAGTTACATCATATGGATGTAAAAAGTGCCTTTATGGATGGTGATTTACAAGAAGAAGTATACATGACCCAACCTAAAGGATTTTTTGTCGAAGGGCAAGAACTGAAAGTTTGTAAGTTGATAAAATCCTTGTATGGGCTGAAACAAGCTCCTCAAGCTTGGTACATAAAAATTGATAGTCACCTATTGCAACATGGTTTTCAAAGAAGTTCGTCAGATGTGAATATCTATATAAAGAACAATGGTTCTGAAATAGTGATTCTGGTGCTATACGTCGATGATTTGATCATAACAGGTAGTTCAGAATGTATGATTGACATAGTGAAAATGATCTAAAAACATCTTTTGAAATGACAGATCTGGGACTTCTGCACTACTGTCTTGGCTTAGAAGTAACTCAAAAGAAACATCATATCAGAGTTACACAAAATAAATATACCAAGACTTTGATTGATAAATATCGCATGACTGATTGTAAGTCAAAAGCTACTCCAATGGAAGCAGGACTTAAGTTATCTAGATATGATCAATCTCCACAAGTAGATGGCACTCTTTATTGTCAATTGATCGGGAGTCTCATATACCTAACCAATACTAGGCTTGATCTCAGTTTTGTTATCGGTTATCTTTCACGGTTCATGCAGGAACCCAAGGTAAGTCATTGGAAAGTAGAAAAAAGAGTTCTACATTATGTCCGTGGTACAACAGATTTTGGCTTGGAATACAAAAAGAATAACAAGTTCTATATACAAATATACATGGACTCCGACTATGTTGGATCCATTGATGATTGAAAATCAACTTTTGGATACATATTTCATCTTGGGTCTGGTCCTGTCTCTTGGCATAGCAAGAAGCAGCAGGTGGTTGCTATCTCTTCTACAGAGGCATAATATCGTGCAGCTAGTGGAGCAATCTACGATATAATATGGTTATGTCGCATTCTTACAAACATGGGTCTTCCAGAGAATCTTCCATGATATTTGTTTTGTGATAATCAAGGTGTTTTGAACCTTTTCAAGAATCCAATTTTTCATGATCGCACCAAACACATTGACACTCATTGTCATTTTATTCATGATGAAGTTCCAAAGCACAATATACAGATCCAATACATTCCCACTGATGCACAAGTTGCAGATATCTTCACCAAGGCACTTGCACGTGTTAAATTTGAATTGTTTTGCAATACTCTTGGTATTTTCCAATAATGTAATAAGGGGGGATGTTAGCATATCATATAGCATAGTGCATATAGTGCATAGTTTATTTCATTTATTGGCAGAGTAAAATAAGCGCTTTAGCACTCTCCAATTAATGAGTTGGTTTGCCAACCAACTCAGGTGGTTCAACCAACCGAACCACCCAATGAGATGTATATAACCTTCATCTTTATCAATGATCAAATTGCTTCACATAATTCAATAGTCTTCCCATTTGAGGTTTGTAGCTTCAATACCCTACCCCTTCTTAAAGGTCTTCCACCAATCTAGGGCTACTTCTACCATATTCATGATAGCCAATGTAGTTTTAGATTTTGATGACAAAAAAACCAAAGAAAAGTATGATTTCAATTCATTCAACCTATTCTTTGCTACATCAACGTCATCTTCGCCATTAAACTTGTAAATTACAACCTCCTTTAGGTCCTTGGCCAACTCCACACTAACTCTAGCCCTAGTAATGCTAGTTCCTATGAGCTCATTAGATGCTCTCTTTGTCTTGCATATGGTTTCTCTTCCCCTGGTTAAGTCCTCTATTACTTTCCATTGTTGAAATATCAACTCTTGTTGTTGGATCATGTGAGTATTCTATTGGTCCATTTCATCTTTTTGTTTTTCCATATGAGTTTGCAACAATTGTACTACTTTTTCTAAATTTCCTTCCTCCCTACTATAATTATTTGGTGGAGGCTCATTCAACTATTTCATTCTTCTTTCCCTTTAAGAACCATATTTCCTTACCCCTTTTCTTTGTCCCCTTAGAGGTATTATGGTGGTTTATTACTACCTAGCTCCCATGGTATTTCTCGAAGACCTACCTCACAACATTGTGCCTTTATATCTGTGGTCAAATAAAGTAGGATAATTATTTGATTTAATTTTTATTGAAACAAAATAAAACATTACTCAAAGTACTACACCTTAAGGATCTCTTTTTCTCTGATACCACATGTAACAATCCAAGTCTACTCGGTTGCACCACATAAATAATTCAAGCAATTTTCAAGGTAATTTTTTTCCTCTAAGTTTATTGTTTATCCTAAAAAGTGGTTTCATGATTATATAAATTATGATTCACCCAATGATTCAATAACACAAATTTCAATAGTACAAGATATATCACACCACTTTTGGGTTCAATAATTCTATAGTTAGTCACTCAAGTGGATGAGATTGGTAAAATACCATATGTTGTGCCATTTTGTGGAATCGACTTATCTCATTTGATGTCCTTTTTTTTAGCATGATGATCGATCCATGACTGGGGTTATCCTCTACGACCCATAACACCTAGAGGGTGGGTGCATACTCTTCCCATCCCTTAACATGTTGAACCTTGACATAACCAGTTGACTTCTCCATGAATGAGTATGCAAGGAGTTAGTGTGCTTATGCCTAGATTCTATTTGATGGTCCTCTTTTTTGAAATTAGCTAGAACAATGTCAATACCTTGACCTTGGTCTTGGTATCTTTTATTTATTATGACTCATGATAGTTCATCCCATACAAGACGTCATTGGTGGAGTTAGTTTATTTGTCATACTAACTCCCTTCTAAGTTTATTTGTCATACTAACTCCCTTCTAAACAAATGGTACAAGGACTTATCACTTGTACTTCCCGAGCAACAACCTAGAGGTGGTATTCCATACCACCTTTTGTTATTGGTTCCAACAAGGTCACTTAATTTGACCCTTTTCATCAGACCACAGTCGTTATCGAGTCAAGGGGTTACCATATTATAACCACCAAAGTTGGGTGTTTTATTTTGTCTTTCTTCTTTCACATTAAAGTGTTATTCATCCTCCTCATTGAATAGGATTTAAGGGTTTTATAACTTTCTATGGGGTACGAAGTATTTCTAAGGTAATATTAGTTTGGAGCTTAGTCTCTCTAATGGGTTCTCAATAGCATCTTAACCCTATTGATTAATTTAAATAGGTTTCCACTTCGTCTATACATATTTTAACTTCACAATATACTCTTCTAAGTTCTATGTACCAAATGGGCAAAAGATTTTAAATTGAGACAAAACATTAGACTTTCAAAGCAATGGTTATATAAAGACCCTTTAACCACTGGTTTATTTACTTTAACAACTTTTGTTGTATTTTCTTGTGAAGCATGGTGCTTCATCTTTCTTTCCACTAATTTGTTTTTTTTTAATGAGTGTATTTCACAATTCAACTGCCCAACCGAATAGTCCTACTAACATCCAAGAAAACTCATTTACTAGCACAGGGTCCCACGAAACCTTGGACAAACTATATAACACTTTCACTCCCATTTCACATTTCAATAACACTTACTCATTTGATATGGTAAGCTTTGGTTCTAGTTTCCACTATAGAAAATGGATACTGTACACAAAAAAGTTATTTCAGTGTGCAATCTACTGGTGAAGGGCTCACCTCCCAATCACTCTATTGGAAATTTTAAGGTATTTAGCCTGTTTTACACAAATCTGGTTATGACTATTTAGCATTTTGCTTACTGGAAATAAATTATCACCCATGACATTTAGAGAAATGTCAATTACTTTCTAAGTAATAAGAAGCTAATTCAAGGAACTTGGTTTCTTTATCTATTTAAAGTTTTCATCAGCTAGGTGGTATTTAAGAAAATAAATGTGTTATCTAGTTATATAATTCAACAAATTACTGAATTCCTCATACATTCTACAAAACATTTGAAAGATCAAAACCATATGGCGTTACTTTACTTTTGTGTCACTAAATTTATTTTACATTAATTATCCTAAAAATAAGTTTCCTATTCATATTTTACTAAAATTTTATTTCCAGCTGCATAGGATAAAAAAACAATAGCTAATAATGATAGGTATAGTATTTTATTAATCAAAACCATTTTAATATTATCAAGGCTCTTTAGGAAGAAAATAAATTAACATTCACTATATTAATCAATTCACCACTTCGAACAACCCATAGGGTTCACAACATTGGATATTAAATAACATTATCATATCAAATTTTATTTTCACCCAACAACATATTCTTAAATTCATTTTGCAACGTTGTTCAACAAGCTCTCAAGTCATGCAAGCGGGATATATTAACCAAATATACCTTCCTTATAAAGCTAGAATATATTGATTGTCGGGTCTCTTTTTGTTTTGTGATAGTCATAACAATATTTTTTTTAACATGTTACAATCATTTCATTTCATAACAAAAGGTTGTTTTGACCAAATATCCATTAGTATTTCCCCACGCATACCAATCAAGATGGAGGTCCACCACACTCTCTGTTTCATCACATCGGTTTCTAAAATTCTAGATATTCACGCGATAGGGGATTAGATATGGCTCCTATTATAATTATAATGCCTATGTATAAATGTATATTTATCATGCATAACCATGCAATCCATCAAACTATTCATATATTGTAAAACCCACACACACAGTCATAGACAGCAAATTTTGCTATCAACTTTAGATTTCCAAATAACTGAAAGTCATTAAGAAAATTTATTTCCTTTCTCTTTCTTATTTGATGCAGATATCTAATATATATTTTTTAGACACGGTGATATGGATACTTTTTAATAGAAACTTAGAAAAATAACTCATTTTATTTTAAGAACATAGAATTGAAAAACTTTCAAGTCAACTAGGTTCTTTTCCATAAACACATCATTAGGCAATTTCTACTTTCTCATGTACACAATGGTACATGATCCCATATACCAAGGATAAAGATGTTTTTCCAAACAATAAAACATCATCATATAGAATAATATGATAACAACTCTTCAATCATTTCATGCCAAAAAAACTAAAACTCAACTTGTAGTTTTTAAATAAATCGTTCAGTACAAGCAACAACATCATATTTACAATCACAGTAAGAAAAATACCAGCAAGCACACCAAGAAATATTGTTTGACATACTGATTCTCTATCCAAGCTTCTTCCAAAATGCAAGCAAATTCCAAACATGAAACTCCAAAAAAAAAACATCGCTCTTCTCATGCAAAAATGTTTTTCTTCCTTTTTCCAAATACCCATGAACAAAAGTAACATGCATCCTGTTGGTCAAATATCTGCCTAATTAACAAAATTTCATTTGTGCATCCTAGAAATGGCCAACATTGAAAGGCTGGAGAAATTGAATGTCCTCCTTGCCAACCTCTAGAGAGGGCTGGCTCCCAAGCTAAATCCTACACTGATTGAAGACTAGAGTTGCAGGGAAGAAATTAGAAATTGCAAAAAGGAATTAGAAATATGGCCATAGGTCAAAGGTGTAGGATTTGGGGTAGACTAACAACAGGGAATTCACCCAATCATGAAATAGCATGTAATACAAGAATAGCAGTTTAATTTATTTTATAAACTTGCAGGAACAACCTTCAAAGTAACACTCCAACATTCATTCCCTCATTAAAAAAATTTAAATTCAGATTTAGAATTCAAATTTAATAGCAAATAAGAAACATGAATGTAAAAAAAAAATGCATAAATACAGAAGGAAATTGCACACAATATCACTTGCAAATTCAGAAGCCTATATCTTCTATTGATGTAGAGAACTTGGAGAGTGTCTAACCTCCTTTACAGTGAGAATTTAGTAGTATTTATAGAGGATTTCACCTCTTTCATTAAATGCACATGAATACAAAATTATCCTAGCTCAGGAACCATAGCGAGGAGATTCTTCCTTGGAAATATTCAAAGCTTGTTGTCTTGAAACAAATATTCGGTTTACAAGGAAACTTCTTCATGAAATCTGCACTTCTGGATTCGGTGCATAGACAATTAAGAGACATTCGATTCCTTGAAAACGTGCTCCTACTTTGAAAATCATGAAAATCCCCTTGTATTCTTAATACAGATTTTTTATTTGCTCGAGATTCACAATTTGAGTTACTAGTTCCCTCCATTATTTAATGTTTTCCACGATCTGTTCTGGGTGCCTTTGAAAATCTGGATATTAGTAGCGAATACACTTTTTATTGACTTCCCTCCTTTTTTTGATCATTGTAGCAATGATTCCTTTTATTATTGGTAAAAATACTTAACAGCCACTTCGCTTGCCTTTAAAAATTGCGTTCACCCCCAAAATGGGTGCCAAAGACAATCACCCTTTATTTGGATCGAACGCGACATTGACTATTCAACGTCACCTCAAATATTTTGACGCATTTGCCCAATATTCATTCACTAGTGTGTTTGTGTGATTCTATTCTAGGGAGTTCATTCACCCATGGGAGGGGCAAACAAGGCATTTGTCCCTCAACCTGGGTGAACGTAACGTTGACTATTTGATCACGCGTGTGCCATTGAATTTCCTTTTCTGTCATGCTTCTATATTACATTTGATCCAAAGTAGGGCGAAAAAAGATTTTGCCCCACCTTTGGGGTGAATGCATTCTATCACAAAAATAATATTTTAAAGACGGGTGGGTGTGCATTATTTCAAATCTAGAAAGACGTTCACCCCAAAGTGGGGCGAATGGATTCTTCGCCCCAAATTTGGGGTGAACGCATTTTTCAAAACCTATCCTCAGGCACTTTTACTTATTTCAATTAATTTTGTTATTTTTTAATAATTTTTTCTTTTCCCTTTGGTTGTATTCAAGGATGAGCATGTATTCAATTTGCAACGTGCTTTGAATGATACAAACTTGAATGCCTCATGAGATTCTTAATTTTTTTCCCTTAAACATTCATCACTTCCAAGCTAAAAGAGTATATATACAAATATAATAGAAATATGAAATAACAGCAACATATAAAATTTTCCCCAAAATATTATTTTAGGATTAATGTATGTCGTCGTATTACAATCAAAATGCTACAGTAAAATCAAACCAAAATCCCAATGTGGTAAAGTGTAAAACTACAAACATATTTTGCAACTCACAAGGTATCTAGCTCACATGGATGCAAGCGATCCCAAGCCTTTATCCATTGGGCTGCTATGGAGTCTTTTTTCCAGCTATCTTAGCTGGCACTTTAGCTATAGATGCCTTCCGATGTGCCTCCTCTTCAACCTTCTCCTTGACTTCAGCTTTAGCCACCACTTTGAGGACTTCGGCTCACTTTGCTTCTTCTTCTACTTTCTCTATCGCTGTGCACTCCATTATTGCATGCCCTTGAAAAATGGTGTATTACAGGAGCCTCTTTCCGGACCATAACTCACCCACTCCCGATATTCTTCCCACCCACGCCACGGGCAAGCCGCCTCATCCTGCATCAACACGGCTTTGAGGCTCTCGGAGGTAACCTCATAAACTGTAACCACCTCTTCCCAAGCATGGGTGGTGAATAGGTAGGGTGTACTCAAATATTCATAGACGAAGTGCAAGTTATGAACGTCATCCAAGCTGAGGTGCTTTTCTATATGATCTAGCTCATACAATGACAACTCTAGGTGGGTATATTTCTACATTAGAGGTAATACCTAAGCTTCTGTGATTGGTTCCTCCCAAGCATTGATCTTCAAGGTATACTCTATGAACTTCTTCTAGGCCGTATCCAATTGCTCCTTTGGAAAATGTTCACCCCATTCATTAGTGAAGTTTGGGAATCCCAAATTAGCTAGGGTGTCGAAGTGTGTCATCGAAATAGTATGCTCACGCCCAATATCGTTAAGAATTTTTTGGCCCACTCTTACCAAATCCATCCTCTGGAAGTATCTGTGCAATGTGAATTTTGCTACAGACCAGACATGATCTATTTTTCTCAGGGGATGAATATGTATGCTGGAGTTAGCCAAGGCTTGAATTTTTATAGCCATCTCCATGCATGGCTCCAACATCTTCTCAGTTGTATTGATTAGCTACTGCCATTTCTGAATTTGTGTTTGAGCCACCCAAAGAAAGTGTAGTACTTGAATTGCTTGTGCCATCAGTTTTTCATAATTTTAGGCTAAGCAAAGGTGATCTTCTTTAATGTTCTTTGGAGAAAACCCTACAACCTATACAACCTTCTTTACTAGCTGATTATTCACGTCGAGTTGTTTCAGTGCCACCCAAACTTTGGGTAATGCTTGTATTTTTGTAAATGGAGTGATTGGAATAAAAAATTTAGAGTGGCTACACTCAAAAGAAGTAGTGGTGACAGTTAGAAGTGGGGGAACTCAAATGACAAAATGGATGGAAGAACCGGGTTTGGCTGCAATTACACTCACTCTGGGAGGAGCTTGCATATTTATAGCCTTAGTAGAAGTGGTGGTAGAAATGGAAGGGGAAGGTCACAAAATTGGATTCGGCCCTTATGCATATGAACTGAAAGAAAGGGAGGTCGAAGAAAGTGGAAGAGAAGGAGCAATTGTGACTTCGGGAAAAGAAGAAGGAAGATAAATAGAAACAAAAGGCATACCAAAATATGGGGAAACAAAAATTGATAAGAGTGGCTCAGAAGTCACTACATGCTCTTTAAAAGAGGAGGAATAAGGAAAAGAAGATGTACCTTTGGGCATAAGAATCATGTACTACAGAGATGATAATTACTATGAAATGATTTCATTCTATTTCTCCACTACTTGTACCTCCATGTCAATGTTCTCTTTAACATCTAAGACCTCCACCTAAGAGCTCTCCTACTGATGGTCCTCCACTTATTCTTGAATCATTGGACATATTTGTACAACCATGGTCGAAACCTTTGTCTCTAGCGAAGGATTGATAACTTCCACCAAAACAATAGGAATTGTAGGAACTGCAGCAACTGAAACCTCGGTAGTAGAGGATGAATTGGCACCATTTCTTGGACTCTTTACCACTTTGGGGACTAAGGGCACACCTCAAAAATTTTTCTTATCTAATGTGGGTGCCTCCTATATTTTTTGCTTTGTCTGCTACGATCTTCACCTAAACACATATTGTTGTTCCTATTCCTTTGGTATATCTTCTCTAACTGATGGGCGTTCACCTTTGTCTTCGCTTTCACCATTATCATAATTATAGAAACTCCAATGTAAAATATTAGGAAAAGCAACAGGTTGATAGGAGTCAACAAACTCGTCATAGGTTTCTAAAAATACCTCATCCAGCTTCAACCCATAAGGAGTCATGGTCTTCCCTTGGTGAACCCGCATTATCCACTAGTTTGTGATTTTCTCTTCAGTTCATTTGTGTTCACTATATTTTACCTAGCTAAACAAACCAGGTGGAGGAATCTAATTCTTATATTTTTTTGGATTATATTCAGCCTCCTGTTCATAGAAATCATGCTAGGGTGGAAGCGTTGTCATGCCTTCAACATGCTAATTCATGTCGGGCCCATCAAAATTATTTTAGCTTTTCTCAATATCGGGCCTTGGGCAACAACGGAATGACTTGGATTTTATTATTGCTAAAAAATTCCCCAACAATTCATACCTCCATCGCTGCAGCAACTCTATCAATCCCAAATCTTGTAGCATCACCATGAGCAATCGATTTTGCTCGACTTGACTCACTTCTATACTACCAAATTTGAATGGCATATTATAGATTGTTTTTTTGCCACACTCGACTCCATATACATCATTAACATAATCATACTGGTGCACCACCTCCATAGAAAAGACATGCTCGGTGGCAAAATAAGGTAATAAAAATGGCTTACCTGTGAATCTAAAAATCCTCACAACCATGCCTTGAGTGAGTAGAAAAATATCTCCTTTCTATCCATTAACCACCAATTCTCTCAACTCTCGAGGCACCCTCTCACAGGTGCCATAGAGTAATTCTATTGCAGATCCCAAAAATAAACTGTTGAAACTATAAAATGACTCCCTAATTGTCAAAATTGAAGTCCACATGTATACTGGTAGAAGATCATCTTTTTAATCCATCTACTTTACTACGATAAAAGGGAAATGTTGTTGCAAGTGAAAAAAGAAATATTATACCAAGAAAGAGGTATGTATGAAAGATGTCTCCTCCCCAGTTTGCAAATTCTCCAACTAAAAAATCATTATTTTGGAAGTTAAATCAGCCTAATCAAAGAAAATTAGATTTGTATCTTTCCTCATAGCCGACGGAGGGTAAAATTTAGTCCGAAAAATACACTGTGCTAGGGCCGCCTACCACTTATAAATAGTATATTCCGTAGGCAAACCTGCCACCCATGCCAACATAGAATAAATATCTAAATTTTTTAATTCTACTAGTGGCTTTGGTAAATTTATAAGTTGTCCCATTGATGGCTCCTTAATTAGTTGTGTATCCATAAATTGATGTATAGTTACAGTGGAGACATATTTGTCCTCCTGGTCATGGGTATGCAATTTTTTAGAAATTACATAAGAATGAGGCTTTAAACCATAAGAAAATGCTTCCCTTACTTAATCTAGGGTGATGGTAAAAATAATTTCCCTCTTCGTATTTCTCACCACCCTTTTTAATGGGTCAAAAAACTAAGCAATCAACTTCACCGACTCTGAACAAGGATGTACTGGTGGACATAGGTACCAAAATAACTATGAATGATAGGATACTATCAACAAGATTTTCTATGTCACCCCCTAATTTACTATAGCTTCCACATTTTGTTTTAATATTTCTACACCTTTGTGTGTAATTACGTAGTCACTGATCTTTGCCATCATGTCAGTGTATGCGTCTAAATCGATATTTTCATTTATCTGGGTCTTCTTAGATTTAGACCCTCCTTTTTTTTATGACCTTTTAGGCTATGCGGATTCTGTAGTCTCCTAGGCCTATTTACTATGCTTTCCCATTATTTCTTTATTTTGATAAATACTTTAAAACTCTCTAAAAATTCTTCTGAAAAATTACCCCAGTAATAGTTCTAAACAAATCGACGGTTAAAAACTTAGAAAAATAAACTATGGGCTTTTACCTATTCCTTTGTATAGAGCACTCTCCCAACTACCATAATAAATGCCTAGTTACCCTAGGAACTTTTGGAAGGATGAATGTATTGACTCTCTAGCTTGGAACTATTCCCAAAGCTCTAACGATATCACTTTTGATTCACTGCCAAATCATCCTAGGGAAGAGTGTCCTTTGCCACGTAAATTTATTGTAAAATGTACCTCGATCATTGAAGCCTTCTCAGGAAAAAAAAGGTAGCCGCCCTAAACCAATGATATATATTTATGTTCCTTGGGAATACAAAATTCTCCTTCTACACAAATCTAGGTGTACGTTCGAATTAAATGACTAGCATATTCTTCAACCTGTATGCACACTTTCCAATATCTACCATGCATTCAAGACAAAACTTCTTCAGCAAGCGCGCTTCCAAAAATAAATGGGGAAAAAATGATTTGAAGCACACTTTTTTTCCTTTTCTATTTCTTCATCTAGTTTGGCAAATATTCACAATGTGCTACCCTTTATTAAATCCATTTTGTTCTTCCTTTCATCCATATTAAAAAAAACATGCTTTTCTTAAAAAGACAGAGTTGCTTTTAGGGTTTTATTTTTAGGTTTTTCCTTTCCTTTTAATGGTGCCTCAAATCAATATTCGAAAGTCTTTTGGCCCCAAATAACTAAGGCACCAATGCCAGTTTCATTTTAAATTTTTAGATTTTGTCACGATTTCTTTTATGGAAGCCTATCATTTTTAAACCAATACGTTTGCCTCGTCCTTAGGAAAAGAAATGCATTACCTTTTTTATGGTGTGAACTTGATTTTCATCTAGATTTTTGGATGCTTATACTTTTTTTAAACACATTCACCTCATTTGGGTGTGAATGGTCATTTTGCCCCCTCTTAGGGGTGAACAGTCGTTTCACCCCCTCTTAGGGGTGAACACACTACTAACCTTTCTAACAGTGTGTTGACCTGATGCTTTTCTCCATCTACTTCATTCGTTCACCTTTGAAAAGTGCCTAAGGCATTGTGCTCTTCTCTTGAGCGAAATAACCCAAAGGTATTTTTGTTATAAATTACAAACACATCATTCGAGAGGGGCAAAAGCACTTCAATTTTTACTCATGTATCACCTGTCTTTTCATTGACTCTTTCTTGGGTAGGAACTTTGTAACATTATATCCTTCCAAACCAAAGCTATCCAAAATAGATACGAAGCGAAACTAATTCTAAAATTATTATTTTATTTTCCCTTTTCTCTATTTTTTTGTATATATGTGTGTGTCAACATATAAAGCAAATAAAATGGTAGAAAATATATACATATTTACAATATGGTACCTCTTTAAAATTAACTTACTGGATAAAAGACTTCAAATGAAGGTCATTCACTGGAATAGGAATGTCCCATCCCTCTTTAGACACCAAAACAGCACCAATTCTATTATGTGACAACAAGCACTGATCAAATTGACATGCATAGCCCCTAGGGCAGCCCCCAGAGGTTAAACAGTGGTCCTAACCACTCCCACAGTAGTTTGGAAGGTCAGAGGTCAATTTGGAACCTTTTTAGCACTTTTCTCTCTACTCGTCCCACCCTAAGATGATTACAAACTGGTATTCGTCCCATGATTATTAGTGGTAGCATCCGAGCTAAATCTATTTTAGCTGCCAGAACAACTTCTACATACACCCATAATATAGGATACACTGATATTTCCCTTGGATCCTTCTCTAGTGCTACTACTAGAGGAACCTATTGGATATTTTGAGTAGATAATTTATCATTGATGTCAAGAGTGAGTGGTCATTGATGTCAAGCTTTCAGCACCATTTAGTGGTAGTTTCTATAGGCAGCAACAGTTTCAGGTTCTCCAATCAGTGCAAAAATATATTCCAGTTTCAGTTGATCAAATTCATTCCAGGAGGTCAAGATAAGGTCCAAGGTGAAAATAAGAAGCCCAAGTGAATAATATTATAATAATTCTTTATAATATTATACAAGGAATATTAAATTAATTATAAATTAATTAATATAATTTTATTAAATTAATTTATTAATTAATTTACTTAACTTTTTGTTTTTTAAATTCATTATTAATTAATTTTAATATTAATTATATATTAATTTATGTTAATTTTAAATAATCCTAACATGGTTTATTTATTCGAATTTCAAATTTGAATTCCAGCGCCAACGTGGGAGCAAATTAATCAAAGTGTATATAAAGGGGACTCCACCTTAGCCAAAAACAATTAATGCATTATTTTAATTTCCATGCTATTATGAATTGTGCAAATCATTTGGTGAGAAATAGAAAGGTTTAATTGGTGTTTAAAGGACCAAGCGGTAGACGAGGATTGATTACCCACCATTCAAGTTACCTTGATCACCAAGTGTTGGTAGCACAGTTGGCAACTTCGACAAAGGCAAGACGTTGTGGTAGCATGAGGTAGAGGTTCGAATCCGTGGGTGTGGCCTTTTATTTTTAAAGGTATTGATGGTGATAAAAGGAACCAAGAGGAAGGAAGCCTTTCTTCCTTCACGTGGGTGCTTATGGCCCATGCAGTGGGCACCAAACTGCTAAGGTTCTTGGCGCTTAGTACTTGGAGAGACGGCAGTTCGAATCATGCCAAAACCCTTTTTGGGGTAAAGGACAAAGGTATGCTATTTGATGTTGACGTACTTGAACTAGGATTTGCAAATATTATGAGTATCATTGTTGTGTGAATATTGTTTGATAAGTATTGTTTTTGAAGTAAGTGAGTGAAGAACTTGTACTAGGGTTTGCAAAGATCATGAGTATCATTGTTATGTGAGATTGATTGATAAGCATTATTGAAAATATCTGAGTGAGTGTTCATATTCTTGGACTAGGGTTGGTAAGCAAGGATTAATTCATTGAGTGACTAGTTCAATAGAGTTGGTTCAGCCTAGTCAAGTGGATGTGTTGATGTGATAGTTCAAGTTCTATGAAACAAATTGTTCTATATTCTGGATTGAGTTGAGAAAGAGATTGAGTGTTGATGAATGTGAAACATATTGAGTCTCTAAAAATTCTTTATATGTTTCTGTGATAAAAGAGAGATTGAAAGTGATTGATAATTTGTGAGTGTGAAACATATTAAGTCTCTAACATTTCTCTATATATTTTTGTGGTAAAAAGAGTGATTGAAAGTTATTGAGCATTGTGGTGAATGTGAAGCATATTGAGTCTCTAATGATTCTCTATATATTTCTATGGTAAAAATAATGATTGAAAGTAATTGAGCATTGTGGTGAATGTGAAGCATATTGAGTCTCTAATAATTCTCTTTATGTTTCTATGAGATTGGACAAGTTCTAGTGTGGACTTGTTGAGTATATTTGAGGTAAGTCTTAGAGAAGACTTGTGGATAGATTTGTGTGAGCTTTTGTGGAAGCTTACAATACAGTTTGAGAACAGATATTGAGAGCATATTTAGATAAGTTATAGTGAGGACTTATTGAGCATATTTGGACAAGTTCTAGTGAGGACTTGTTGAGTATATTTGGACAAGTTCTAGAGAGGACTTGTAGATAGATTAGTGTGAGCTTTTTTGGAAGCTTACAAGATAGATTTGATACAATTATTTGAGAAGAATTGAGAGTAGAGTTGATTAATTTATTTTTTCAGACCTTGGGTTAATATTTGGGGTAGATCTAGCAAAGTTGATTTGAGATTAAGTCAAGCTTTGTGTTAAGGATTGAGGACAAATATTGAGTATAAATTTATGCTATACCGAAGGACTATGTTTAGTACAAATCAGAGGATAGAGATTGAGGATAGATTTGTGCTAGATCGAAGAACTATGTTTAGTGTATATCAGAGGGCAAAGATTAAGGATAGATTTGTGCTAGACCAAAGGACTGTGTTTAGTATAGATTTGAGGATAGATTTTGGTACAAATTTGGGGATAGTTTATGTCAGATTAGAGATAGAGATTGAGCAAATTTGTGATAGACCGAAGGACTATGTTTAGTACAAATATGAGATAGAGCTTTGAATGTGATAGAGTATAGAGGATGACAATCTCTATTGGATAGAGATCCATTAGCCAAGGTAGTGAGGATAGGTGTCTTCAGTTGATAAATATCCATTAGCTAGAGTAGTGGGGGCATCAATTCTTCTAGAATATCACCAATCAGAGCTAAAGAGAAAGAGTTATCCCATGGATAGATATCCATGAACTTGATTAGGAGATTGGTGACTCCTTTGGACAAAGGTAAATAAACATTGTAATAGGGGAAGGATTCCCAAGATATTGATTAAGAAAATTTTAGTAAAATATTTTCTCCATGGAGTAGCCCACATTGGGTGAACCACATTAAATTGGTATCTCTATTGTGTGTGGTGATTTGTGCATTGCTTTTATTACTACTATTGATATTGCTATCTATACATTGCATAATATTGATTGAAAAAGAAAATTAAAAAGTGGTCTTATACTGTTCACCTCCCTCTCAATATAAGTTTATGTTCTTCAATTGGTATCATAGTGGGTTCCTTCAAAATATTTTAATAGCTTGAAGGAAAATATTTCAAGAACATAATGGATTCTAAGAATGGATCCTCAGATAATTTAATGCCAGTATTTGATGGAAGTGATTATGTGTATTGGAGTATGAGAATGAATATTCACCTGATGGCACTTGGTAATGAAATCTAGAAAGTAATTGAAAATGGATACACACCACCAGCTACTCCACCTATAGATAAATATGGTAAGCTTCTACATCATAACAATTCAAAAGTAATGAATGCAATTTTTAGAGGTTTACATAGAACAAAGTTTTCAAAATCAAATCAACAAAATATATTTGGGTTAAGTTGCAAAGCATATATGAAGGAGATAAAAGTGTCAAAAGGGTAAATATATGAAATCTCAAAGGATAATTTGAATATTTAAAAATGAATGATGAGGAAAAAATTAGTACTTATCTACTTCGTGTGGATGAGGTTGTTAATGCCATGCAAGGACTTGGACTTGAGATTGAAGAATAAAATGTTTGTGATAAGATCTTAAGATATCTTCCAAAAATATTTGGTGAAAAGATTTTTTCTATAGAGGAATCAAAATATGGTGATATTTTGACAAGATATATGTTACTTGGTATTCTTACATATTTTGAGTTAAGAACAAAAGAGGAACCTAATATCTAGAAGGAAGAAGCCTTCAAAGCCACTAAGAAGACAAAGGGAAAGAAGTCATATTCAAGAAATGAGTCATCCTGTGATGAAGAAGTATATTATAGCAAAAATAATAAGGATTCATGAAGATTTAAAGATGCAAAATCTATTAGATGTTTCAATTTTGGAAAGTATGGTTACTATGCAACTTATTGTTAAGAAGCCAAAAATAACAATGATGAAGAAAAACATGATCATAATAACAAGGAATCAAAAAAATACAGGTACCAAAAGAAAGGTAAGGATGGACAAGGCAGAAAAGGGAAGAAGTTATTTCAAAGACAAAATAGGAGCTACTATGCAGACAAGGAAAGTAAGTACTCAAGTGATAGTGATAATAGTTTCTTAGACAATGATAAAGATGAAGTCCTATTTTTGATTGAATAAAAATTAAAAGTTAAGAAAGGGTCACAAATAATTCTCAAGTGTTTTAGATGTGGTAATTTTGGACATCTTGAAGATATTTGTACAAGGAATGGTTTTAGTTTTAGTGATGACGAATATTAGGATGCACTTGAAGGACCAGAAGAGAATATTCTAATGGCACTAGAAGAAGAAGGAGGTGATCCTATAGAAGACAAGTCAGAAAAGAATGAAGATGTTCTCAAAAGCAAATAAATAGAGGAAGAATCAATAAAAGGAGGAGTTTATCTTGAGGGAGAGCTTATTTATGCTCTTCAAACTTTAAAGAAGGTAATAAAGAAAAATTCCCAAATTTAGATTGAGTTTCAAGAATGTAATGAAGAGAGAGGAAATATTATAGAGGATCTAAACAAGTCAATGGCTAAGACAAAGAAGCTCAAGGATAAGTTAGAAGCAATGGTATTAAAATATGAAAAGTTAGAACAAGAAGTATCCCTACTAAGGGAAGAAGTATAGAAGTATAAGGATAAGCTACATAAATTTGGAAGAAGCTCAAAAAAATTGGATAAGATCATAAAGGCACAAAAGCCTACATCAAGCAAGACAGGTCTTGGTTTTGAACAGGCTCAAAAGAAACAAGAAGAAGAGTCAACCTCAAGTTTTGAAGAAGAAGAAACTTCAGAAGAAGACAATGTGAGAGAAAGTGAGACTTTTGAGGAAGAGTTGGATAATATAAAGTTCAACAAAAAAAGGAACGGTACATAAAAAAGAAACAAATGGAATAGAAATGAGTACAAAGAAAAAGAGACTATGAGACCAATGAGGTCAAGGCAAGGAAATTTCAATGGATGGGGTTTCTCATGTCACAGATTTGGGCACATGGCTTCACAATGCAGGACACATGAAATACAAGAGTATGGGAACTTCAGGAACAGGTAAATTTTCCATGGGTATTGCTACTCATGTAATCAGTTTGGTCACAAGGCAATGAATTACAAGGTCCATGACAGGAATAGATATGACTTCACTAGAAGAAATCCTAAGATATTTTCACCTTCAAGGAATAACATTAAGTGTTATAAGTGCAATAATTATGGACATATATCAAAGTGGTGTAGAGCAGATATTCCAAAACCAAGCATGAACAGGAACAAGAACAAGAACAAGATTATGGACATGAACGGGAATAGGAATATGGACAAGAACATGAATATGGATATGAACAGGAACAAGAATATGGATAGGAAAAAGAATACGGACATGAACATGAATAATAATATGGACATGGATAGAAATAGTAACAGGAACAGGAACGGTCAAAGAAATTAGAAGGATCAGATGAGAAGGAAAGAGAACAAAGGTAAAGACCAGTGCTTGTTGGGAGTAGAAATACTCCCATACAAGAATTAACCACCTCAAGAGGAGGTGGGGGAGGGGCTAAGCTAAGAGACTTATTCTTAGCCCCGAGCCCCAAAGGTTACCCTTTGCCATTGATGTCAAATGGGGAGATATTTTATTAAGAGGGAGAGACTTGGTTTAAGGAGATATCATTGAGTCAGGGGGAGCAATTCCCCAAGGGGAGCAGAACAAGAAAAAGGTCAAGTTTTGGTAAAAATAATTTGGGTTACCATCAATGACAAAGGGGGATATTGTTGGATATTTTGAGTAGATAAGTTGTCATTTATTTCAAGAGTGAGTGGTCATTAAATTCAATCTTTCAACACCATTTAGTGGCAGTTTTAGTGGGTAGTAGTAGTTTTAGGTTCTCCAATTAGTGCAAAAAGATAGTCTGGTTTTAGTTGATCAAATCCATTCTAGGAGGTCAAGATAATGTCCGAGGTGAAAATAATAAGTTCAAGTGAATAATATTATAATAATTATTTATAATATTATACAAGGAAGATTAAATTAATTATAAATTAATTAATATAATTTTATTATATTAATTTATTAATTAATTTACTTAACTTTATGTTATTTAAATTAATTATTAATTTTTTTTTAATTTTAATTATATATTAATTTATGTTAATTTTAAATAACCCTAAGGTGGGTTATTAATTTGAATTTCGAATTTGAATTCAAGTGTCAATGTGGGAGCAAATTAATCAAAGTGTATATAAAGGGGACTCCTCCTCCTTAGCCAAAAATAATTACTACATTTTATTTTAATCTACATGCTATTGCAAATTGTGTGAATCATTCAATGAGAAAGAGAAATATTTAATTACTGTTTAAAGAACCAAGCGGAAGGCGAGGATTGATTGATCACCATTCAAGGCACTTTGGTCACCAAGTGCCGGTAGCATAGTTGGCAACTTCGACGAAGGCAAGACGTTGTAGCAGCATGAGGTAGAGGTTTGAATCTGTGGGTGTGGCATTTTGTTTTTAAAGGCATCGATGGTGATCGAAGGCACCAAGAGGAAGGAAGCCTTCCTTCCTTCACATGGGTGCCTATAGCCCATGCGATGGGCACCAAAGTGCTAAGGTGCTTGGCGCTTGGGGAGACAATAGTTCAAATCATGCTAAAACCCTTTTTGGGATAAAGGACAAAGGTATGTTATTTGCTATTGATATCAAAATTTTAGAGGAATTAATTTGAGCTATAAAAATTTAATTTTTTACATATTTTATTTGGTTTGTAAGGTTTTAAGGGGAGTAATAAGGTTGATGCAAAATATTTTTTGTGATATTTGCTTTAATGATTGAAAAGGGTAATAAGGTGATTAAGGAGGATTGTTTGAGAGTTTGTGGTGTTGGATATTATTTTAAGTTGGATATTATAAGGTGTATCTAAATAATTGTTTTCATGTATGATTTTATGGATGCTAATTTCTAAGGGCACTTCTACATCAAACAAAAGGTATGGGTACATATTCCTAGTAAGTGATTGTTGAATGTTATGAATGCAAAGTTGGAGTGAAAAGGATTGTTTGGTAAGTATTGTTGAGTGTGTTTTGAATTAATGCTTCAAGATTTTTTGGAATAAAGAGTTGTTGATAAAACCTTGTTTGATAATCATTGTTGTTGAAGTGATTAGTTGAGTGAACTTAAACTAGGGTTTGAAAAGATCATGAGTATCATTGTTATGTGAATATTGTTTGATAAGCATTATTTTTGAAGTAAGTAAGTGAGTGAATAACTTGCACTAGGGTTTGCAAAGATCATGAGTATCATTGTTATGTGAGATTAATTGATAAGCATTGTTGGAAATATTTGAGTTAGTGTTCATATGCTTGGACTAGAGTTGGTAAGCAAGGATTAATTCATTGAGTGATTGGTTGAATAGAGTTGGTTGACCCTAGTCAAGTGGATGTGTTGATGTGATAGTTCAAGTTCAATGAAACAAATTATTCTATATTTTGAATTGAGTTGAGAAAGAGATTTAGTGTTGATGAATGTGAAACATATTGAGTCTCTAACAATTCTCTATATGTTTTTGTGATAAAAGAGAGATATAAAGTGATTGAGAATTTGTGAGTGTGAAACATATTGAGTCTCTAACAATTCTCTATATGTTTCTATGGTAAAAAGAGTGATTGAAAGTGATTGTGGTGAATGTGAAGCATATTGAGTCTCTAGTGATTGAGCATTGTGGTGAATGTGAAGCATATTTAGTCTCTAACAATTCTCTATATGTTTATGTGGTAAAAAGAGTGATTGAAAGTAATTGAGCATTGTCATGAATGTGAAGCATATTGAGTCTCTAACAATTCTCTTTATGTTTCTATGATATTGGACAAGTTCTATTATGGACTTGTTGAATATATTTGAGGCAAGTCTTAGAGAAGACTTGTGGATAGATTTGTGTGAGATTTTATAGAATCTTACAACAGAGTTTGAGAACAGATTTGGATAAGTTCTAGTAAGGACTTATTGAGCAGATTGGACAAGTTCTAGTGAGGAATTGTTGAGTAGATTTGGACAATTTATAGAGAGAAATTATAGATAGATTAGTGTGAGGTTTTGTGGAAGCTTACAAGATAGATTTGAGACAAGTCTTTGAGAAGACTTCATAATAGAGTTGATTGATTGATTTGTTCAGACCTTCGGTTAAGGTTTGGGGTAGATATAGCAAAGTTGATTTCATATTAAGTCAAGCTTTTTGATAAGGCTTGAGAACATAGATTGAGGACATTTTTGTGCTATACTGAAGGATTGTGTTTAGTGCAGATCAGAGGACAGATATTGAGGATAAATTTATGCTAGATCGAAGGACTATGTTTAGTGTAGATCAGAGGACAAATATTGAGGATAAATTTGTGCTAGAACGAAGGACTGTGTTTAGTATAAATTTGAGGATAGATTTTGGTGCATATTTGAGGATAGGTTTGTGCTAGACTAGAGATAGAGATTGAGCAGATTTGTGCTAGACCGAAGGACTGTGTTTAGTGTAGATTTGATAAAAATTATTGAATGTGATAGAATATAGAGGATGACAGTCTCTAGTGGATATAGATCCATTATCCAGGGTAGTGAGGACAAGTGTCTTCGGTTGTTATGACCCGTTACCCTCCTACCTTATTTAAATAATATTAATTGATCTTGGGGGATCAATTAATGCCTAATAGAAGGGGCATGACCCTAAAGAATCCTACAAAATTCTAATAAAATAATTTTATAAGGGATAAGAAATATTAAATTAATTTATGGGTTATTTATGAGGTCTGGTAAAAGATAAATTTAAAGAATTATCTTTTACAAAAATTATAACCTTACAATAAATCATGTGCAGATTTAGTGGACCCTATAAGGATGGAACCTAAAAAGGACTAAGGAATTTTTATTAGCTTAATGGTTATCCTACTTTTGGGAAGTACCCTTGTGGCTTCCCTGTATTGGTGGACTTCTAAGAGGAATCTCCTAACTTATCAATAATATTTCTAACCATATAACTATCCTATGACTCAATAGTAAGGGTTTTGTCACTCTCCTCATCCCTAGAGAACCCTTGAAGGACATGATGAAGTCATGAGGGGGCCAAAGCATATTTCTAATATTATTATAATGTGGCCACTATTTGGCCCATGAGGGGATAATTTCTCTATAAATAGAGGGTATTGTTTTATTAATGAGGATCATCTAGGTTCTAGGAGTCTTAATGGTCTAGGGAGTATGCTCTTCACCCATGGGGTGAATCAGAAACCATAATACTTAATAGATTTCCTAGCTATGGAAGTAGCAATTCTAGAAGGAGCCAACTTTGAAGGGAAAGAAAAGGACTTTGGTGGCAATGAAGACAGGCTAAGGGCAGAACACTTGGAGGTCTTAGGAGAAATCAGGTCGGATCCTTCTTACAAAAGATTTAGTCAAATATTACCCTTTTTTTTTTTATTAGATGAAGTTGCTATGTTAAATAAAAGCTTCGTGGTAGCTTAGGTCTTGATTAATTAAAGGATTATAATTTCCATTAAAAACTTGATTGGATTGCATATACTAAACACTGGGGCTATGTTTAAAGTGTTCGAATGTTTATTGGTATTATGCATTGGGAGGCCTAATTGTATATATATATATATATATATATATATATATATATATATATATATATATATATATAACTATGGTGCCCAGAAAACATAATTGATTTTAAGGATGCTTTGGGGAAAACAAAACTTCTCTGTTTCCAATAAAACCTATAACATTTAAATTTATGCCATGAGTTGTGATATACCACTAGATGTCATTCGCGAAGCCATAAGGGATATTATAAGTTTACTGTAAGGATGTCATAAGCTCACTGTATAAATCTATTAGATAGATGCCAAGGTTGGAGCATCTACATTTGGTTCTATATGAGAAGCCTTGAATGTCAATCTAAGTTCGACTTCCTTAGCTAGACCTCAAATCGACCCCGACGATGTCGATTTAATAGTTCACCTGATGAAGACAAAAAATTGCCTTACCTTATAATTTTGATCATCCCTATTATCTCCTTACTATAAACATCTCATATATTAATGTGATACCTCAATAGGCAATGCCCTAATTAGAGAATGTAACTCCATGATAGGAGAATCACACTAGAAGAAGAAGGACATTGAGGAATAACAAACCTTGTAGCAGCCATATATTGGCAATTATCATAGATTAATGTGCATCTGTACCCTTGGGGAGTAGTCAGGGAAGATGATCCCTTGGCTGTGGTGTCGTCATAGCCGTCGCTTTGTACACAACCCGTGTTCCACCTTCGAATGTCGTAGGAAATTAGAGGTAGCCCAAATATCTACTTTAAAATGTCGTAAAACATGATTCTTCTAGACTTGAATTACTGCCAGGAATGCTTTGTGCAAGGGATAACTAGACCATCGCCATTTTAAAATAAGAAGGGTTTTTACCCAACCATGGAGAATAGATCCCATTCCTTCTGATCGACCGCAATGAATTAAGAATCTCAAAATTTTATAAGCGTTGAACTTAACACCGATTAGGTAGCTATGTGCAATTGCTGCCAAGCATCAAAAAGTAGGTATACCTTGTGTGTAGGTTGCATGTCATCATCCTTAGTGAAGGGTGTGTAAAACCCTAAGTCTTCCACATGAAACTCTCTTGTGCAAAAATTTATTGGACCTTGTGTACCTTAGCTACTTTAAACAATGTTTCACAACATCTTTCCCCTTACTAATCATCGAGTAAACCAAATGCATAGGTTGAGGAATACTTGGCGAAATTGCCATTAGACCTACAACCTGACGAATGACAGATTTCTTGGGTTTCATGCCAGTAGGAGCTGTGTATGGAAAAAGGGGTGGACGGTTTCCTTTAATAGTGAAAATAAATTTTGTTGAGTGGGTTATGCAATACTAAACTTTGACAAGATGTTTTGTAGTATACACCACTCCCAATAATAAACCATTAAGATATCTAAATCAAAATTTAAGGACTTTAAAAGAGTAAGGTCAAGGTGCATTGGGGTCTTAAAACCAAAGTCGATTAGAACTAGAGGATGGATCGATTGTCATTGTATCTGAATAAATCAAGTCTACTTACAATGGAATTTAGATTAATTAGTCAATAATTAAAGTCTCACATAGACCCCTAGTATATCTAAATTATAGAAAATGATATTTAAAGTCTTAACTTAGACTTTAATATATTTAAGTTAATATATAATAGATCAAGATTTATTAAAGACTTTGGTACATGGTATAGAATAAAATTAAAATTTTAAAGGTCTACTTCCCTCGCGAAAAGGCTAAAATTACCATAGTAGCACTTGGAACTATGGGGTAGGAAGATAAAACAATCGTAGCTAAGTTTTGTATTAAAACAGAAGGCCTTGGTTCAAACAAAATACTTTGAACCCAATTGGTGGTAGTATGCTCCAATTAGACTGGTAGTCATAAATTTAATATTGTTGGGGACATTATATCAAATGTAGATAAATATAGTAAATAAATTATTAATGAATGCATCATAGATTAAAGGTATGGGACCTTAATTTATGATTTGAAGAGTGGTTTCTCATCAACTTGAAAGAATGAAATTAGAAATTATTCTTAAGGAATGGTTATTGATGGATTTAAAGGTATGGGACTTTAAATCCATTACTCAAGCGATTTATTATAAAGAGTGGATTTGGAATTCACTCTTGAGGAGACTTATAGGGCTCCCTCGAAATACAATATCTCCAAAATATAATTCCAATGACTTTCATAAACAATGTAAAATATTAAATGACTTTAAAAAAATGGAATCTAGAGGAATTAGGGATTCCTCATTGGTATTGCCTATTTTATATTGATGTATTAGAAAAAGGGATTGGGTGATTCCTTAATTACATAAAGAGGTCAAATGAGACCATGTATTCCTTGATCTATATTTGAGAAGGGCCCGTAGATACCCTGAGATTATTGTAAAATTTGACATTTAAGTTTATGAAAATGAGGAGGAAAATATTTTGGAGGCAAGGTTTTTCCCATCAGGGTTTCCCAGGATAAATATTTGTGTCACTTTATTTTGTTGTTTGATCTATTATATTTTGTGAATGTTGTTTTCATGTTCAAATAAAAATGATTTAAGATGTAATGTTTATTTTATGCACTGTGATATATGCTAAATTTTCATTGGGCTAAATATGTTTGGAAGCTAGAAAGTATGCTCAAATTCCATTATGTTGATAGTTTAAGTAATGCAATTGTCTCATTCTCTTTGTAATAATGATTTAATTTAGTAGAACAATCTCATGTGATGGATGGATGTTATTTAAATGTGTTAATGGTTCATTGATATTTTTCTAATTTTCACTATAACATTGAGGGGTAATTAATGATATGCAACACCGTTTACACTCGTGTTATAGAAACCAAACCTTAAGGGGAAATTCGATTTATGCATTATATCCTTATTCTTGAATGGAACACACACAAACCCATCTAAAAAGAAGGTTTTGTATAATGCTTCAAACCCAAGGACAAGATGTAATGAATCTTGCTTCATGGATTAAATGCACTCAAGATGGTTTAGTTGAAATTATATTGTGGAATGAAGCTCTCAAGAGGGCATTATGACCTTGATTTACAAACCAAGATAGATCCTCCTCTCTACACTAAAGAATTAAATTTACATGGGACTAGTATTGTCCATTTAAAATGAATTCAATGGAGGGACTGCCTAATCATGGGTGTAATAATGGGTAAGGAGGATTAAAGATAGATGTTCCATGGATTTTTATCACAATAGTGATACAGTAGTCTTAGAACTCCTTTCTAGATGGATTGGATCGAAGCTAAGATTTATGGATAACCATAGGTGTGGTTATTCCATCCATGATGGTTTACCTTGGGAGTGGTTCACCATCTTCAAGGCATTCACATGTTTTGGGTGGACCATTTGGTGATTTCCTCCTTTATGAGGTTGAAACCAGTATGCTTGGCCAGCATACTCATACCAAGTGAGGTATGAGGGTTTTGTAGAAGCTGATCACTTCTACTTAAAGAGACTCTAATCAAGTATCTATAGCTCTTGAAGTTATTTGCCTTGAAAGCTATAATCCAAATGGAATATGCCTATCTTGAGTTATGGATTAGGTCTTTGCCATTTGAAGACAAACATTTAAAAAAAAAATGGATAATAAGGGGTAACGAATGGGTTCGTTACATCAGTGGATAGATATCCATTAGCCAGGGTAGTGGGGGTGGCAGTTCTAAAATATCACTAGTTAGAGCTAAGGAGAAAGAGTTCTCATATGAATAGAGATCCACGAACTTGATTAGGGGATTGGTGTCTCCTTTGGATAGAGGTACATAAACATTGTAATAGGAAAAGGATTCACACGAGATTTATTGAGAAAATCTTAGTAAAATATATTCTCCGTGGAGTAGCCCACATTGGGTGAACCACCTTAAATTGATGTCTCTATTGTGTGTGGTGATTTATGCATTGCTTTGATTACTATTGTTGATATTGCTATCTATAAATTACATAATATTGATTGGGAAAGAAAAGTAAAAAGTGGTCTTATATTGTTCACCTCCTCTCTCAGTATAAGCTTGTGTTCTTTATAATATTAACCATAGCTACCCATATTATATCAATGGCCACAAATCAGCCAATCCTACCTTACCCCGTATGGAACCAAATAGGTCCCTTGAACCTGGAAGATCAACATCCAATTCCTATGGTGAACTTGAAAGCACTATCCCAGTATGATGGTACTATAAATACATCTTATGAACACTATCAAGACGTAGTCACACTAGCCTCGATACATAACATCCATGAAGAAGATGTTATGATAAGATTTCTAGTAATTTCCTTGAAAGGAAAAATGTTCTATTGGTACAGAACTCTTGAAAATCAGACCATATCTACTTGGGCCCATCTTGTTGGTAAACTAGTGGAAGAATTCAATGAGCAGGTAGACCCTTTCTCTCTACTAAATCAGTTTACTATTATCCAGAAATACCCCTAAGAGGAGATTGTAGATTTTAATATCAGATTCAGTCAGACTTGGTAGAGAGTGCCTGAAGGTTTGAGACCAACACATGAGCAAGTGATATATTATTATCCAAGAGATTTAAACTAAGATATAAGTATGGCAATTAGATAGTCTCACATGTTTATCTTCCCTGATATTTATCAGGAAGCACAGAAGGTAGAGAGAGACTTGATCGCTATTGGAAGATTCTCGACCAAAATGATGATGCCTAGTTTCCCAGATCTACCTTAAGCATCAAGTGTTGCTTTTCCAACTCTTGCTTTAGTTTCTAATGCCAATCTTCCCAAATGGACTAGGTAGCCTAACATACCAGTAATACAAGTACCCCTTGCTCCTCCAATGCTTCCTGCTATCTCTTCTCTCCCTGTAGCAATGGTTCCATCGACCACAAATCCTCAACATGCAATTCTACAAGATATTCAAGTATATTTTAAAATATATAAAATAAATTTACATTGATGGAAATAAGAGAATCAGAAAGGAATTTCCAGCCAATAAGGTTCCCACAAGTGACAAAGGATCAAGCCTCCATGAGTGGTATAAGCTACGATAAATCTAACATTGTTTATGCCAATAAAGATAGCAAACCCAGTAATATTTTGACAGAGTCAAATTTATGGTGCTCCACATGTAATGACTGCTATGGTGAAACTTCTTGCATGATTCACCAACATCATGTACAAATTATGGCCATTGAGAAGACCGAAAGAAGCCTCAAAGGTCAAATTAATATGATCAGAGAAGAGAACCATAATTGTATGATGCCTTCAATGGAACAAGTGGCTATGCTAACAAAATTAGGCAATAAGCCCCTATAGGTTGATCCCCAAGAGCTTAACCCCTTGAATGCGCCTTTGCCTATATGGAACCCTATCGATAAAAGAACCTCTTATGAAAAAGTTCCCTAGAGTTCAAGCCAAAAAGAAGTAGAAACCCGCAAGGAAGCGCCTTGGAAGAAGGAAGTAGAAACACAGGAACAAACTAGAGATAAACTGAGATACCCCTCATTGACTAAGAATAAAATAATTGATGCTACTCAAGGGTAAAAAAATAAGTATGACACAAGTGTAAAAGACTAAAGTATTGAACCCCTCCTTTCAATATAGTTGAGAAAATGAAGAAACATCTTCCAAAGCAATAATGTACGAATATTTGTTGCTTTCAGGATAGATTGAATTATTGCAAGAATATTTGAGATCCATGAAGAATAAAAATAAGATCCCAACTCAGTTAGATTCTACACAAGCTAGTCTGACATCCACTTCAAGAAAAAATAGACATCCTCCTCTTTACCTGTCTCTCCAGATGGAAGGGTGGGTAGTTCACAACTGTATGATAGACTCTTGAGCTGCAACCAATGTGATGCCCAAAGCAGTATGTGATATCATGGGTATGGAATATACAATATGCAGTCCTAGTGTCTTACAATTAGACAGAACCCCTATAAAAATGGTAGGGATAATCAAAGACATTATAATAGTTCTCCATAGATTACCTCAGCTCATAGTTATACAAGGGGTAGTGGTAGTTGATTTAGAGCCTTATTTTTGCATGTGCCTATCCAAGGATTTTACAACTAAGATAGGAGGACATTTATAATTAGATTTATCGCATCTATAAATCCCATTCAAGGGCAAAAGAGTAAAAAAAATTAATAAAAAACCCTTAACTTTTCATATCGAAAGACTTGAATAGGAAAGCAAACAGTCCACCACCATGAACATAATGACATAGGAACTAGAAGACCTGAACTTGATGGAAGGGGCTCTAAACATACTACAGGAAGAAGACCAATTCTCTGTTCAAGACTTCAATACCATGATCAAGACTGACATGGAGAGCTACGAAAACCTAAGAAAGATAAGCCTATTTCTCCCTTTTGGTTAACCAACCTATTGATCAATTATGGAATATTTTTTTCTATGGTGCTAGATGTAAAAATGGAGCTAGAGCAAGCATCGTTCTAATCTCTCCAATAGGCAAAGAGAAAGTCTTCTCTTATAGGTTGACCTAGAGTTGAACCAAAAACGCTATAGAATATAAAGCACTCTGCTTAGGCCTCAAGAAAGCTGAAAATATGGGTATCAAGAAATTATATATATTTAGGGACTCTAAATTGATAGTGAATCAAGTCACAAAAAAGTGTGCAAGCAAACAAATTACCTTAAATCCTATAGGAATAAGGTTTGGGATTTGTTGGAATATTTTGAATCCTTAAATATAAAAGTAATACCAAGATATAAAATTACTCATGCATACTTGTTGGCTTCAGTAGGGGTAAATTTCTACCCTATCAGCAACGTCATCCAAAAGTTAAAAATAGTTAGGCTAATCTATAGGACCTCTATGCCAAATAGGGATACCTTATGGCAGGTTTTTTAGAATGACAAATGGATAGTAGCCTTCCTCATCCACAAGATGAACTACTCGAGCAACATGATAGCAAAATATGAATAAGATGCAGGCATGGTCCAGTTAAATAACAACCACATACCAAAATTTTTGATCACCCCTTAGTGCTTATTTTATAATAATGATAGGTCAACTAGCCATAAAATGAAAGTTGACAAGTGTAGATACAGAGAAGCTCAAATGGGACTTGAAAAATCCATAAAAGTAGGAGTGAACACTACAAAAGTAGAACTAGATGAAATAAAGAAATTATGCAAGGAATATCTAGACATCATTGTCTGGACTTATAGTGATCTAAAAGTCTACTTCAAAGAAAACATCCAACATATGATCGAACTCGAGGAAGGTGAAAAACCATTCTTACAAAAGCAACAACCGACGAATCCTAATATCGAAGCCTTGATGAAGCAAGAGCTTCTAAAATTACATGAAGCTAAAATTATTTACCCAATCAAGCATTCAACTTGGATCGCTAACCTAGTCCTGGTTAGAAATAAGAATGGAGATATTTGACTCCGTGTCAAATTTTACAACTTGAATAAATCTTAACTCAAGGACCATTACCCTCTCCCGCAAATCGACCAAATTCTATGCACAGTAGTAAGGGTGAAAGGTTCTCGTGCCTGGACAACTTCAATGGGTAAAATAAAGTGTGGGTCAAGGATGAAGACCAATTCAAGATTGTGTTCACAACCAAGTGGGGAACATTTTCTTACCATAGAATACCCTTTGGGTTATCTAATACCAGAGCAACTTTTCAAAGAGCTATGGATGTGGTGTTTGGAGAACTTATCAATAAAATAATAGTGATATATCTAGATGATATGATAGTGTTCTCTCACCAAATGGGGATCATATAGTGCATCTCAGGAGTGTGTTCGAGAAATGCAAAGAATTTTGTATCTCCATAAATCCCAAGAAATCTATATTCATTTTGGAATATGGACTTTTACTTGGCCATGTTGTTTCTAATTTTAGTCTAGCTATAGACCCTAACAAAGTGAAAGCACTATTAGAACTCCCTCTCCCCCCTAATAAAAAATACTTGCAGTCATTCTTCGACCAAATCAAATTTGTGCACAAATTCATAGCTTATTTCATGCAAATCATCAAACCCATGACTGATTTGTTGAAGAAAGATGTTGTGTTCAAGTGGATAGACATAAGGAAATAGGCCTTCCAGTAGATCAAAGAATAAATAGCTCAAGCCCCCATCTTAGTGAACCCAGACTACTCTAAAGGTTTCATATTATATGTTGTAGGTGAACAAGAAAGTTGTGCCACAGTGCTCACACAAAAAGAGGTTGATAATGAAGAAAGGCCCATAACTTTTCTAATTCAGACTATGTAATAACACGAGGAAAAGTATAACTTCATTGAAAAATAGATCTATGCAATAATGAAATATTTAAAAAAGTTCAACTATTTCTTCTCACAGAGCAGGACTATAGTTTATGTAGTCCACCTCGATATATGGAACTTCATACAAGGGGAGCTCGGTGATAAAATATTTGGTTGGATAAAAAAGGTACAATAATATGATGTATAAATACATCCAACCAAACTAGTAAGGGGTAGAGCACTCTGCTAAGAGCTCACCAAGCAAGCTTCATGAGAATACATAGCTTGCCTAACTCAAGAAGTAGCATCAGATGATGACCAACCTTCAAAACCGTTCAATTGGGTAGATGAATTAGTCAGGTACTTCCAAACTGGGAAGTGCCCAACAAGTTTGAATACCTCATAGAGAAGGAGGTACATGATCCAAGCTTTGAAATACACTCTACTACCTGAGGGGTTATACATAAAATATTTGTATGGAGTCTTACTTCGGTGCATCAAAGAAGAGTAAAAATAGGAGGAATTTCATGGGGGCTTGTCAGGGGGACACTACTCAGGGAGTACCACTACCTTAATCATTAGAATTGGGTGTTACTGGCCAACTATTTTTGCAGGCGTTTTTAGAATAACAAGACACTATAATAAATGTTGGAGATATGTTGGGAGAAATAGGAATGCTTCGATGCCTCTAAATTCCATTCAAGTTGAAGAGCCTTTTCAAAAATAGGGGTTGGACTTCATAAAAATAATAGAGCCCAACTCATCCAATGGATATAAGTACATCTTGACGGCTACCAACTACTTCATGAAGTGGGCAAAAGAAATACCCACTAAAAAAGCGGATGAAGAGGTTGTGATGGAATTTGTGGAAAGTATGATCATGAGATTTGGCATCACAGATGCATTGGTCACATACAATGGTTCATCCTTTGTAGGCACCAATATGATCGAATTTGCATGTAAATATGGGATTTAATTGAAAACATCCTCAAAATTTTATCCATAGGGAAATGGACTAGTCGAGTCTACAAACAAAAACCTACTTGAAGCAAATTTTAAAATTCAATAAGAGAATTTGGCACTCTAATAAATCAAGCATTGTAGGTTGATAGAATAACCATAAAGAAGTCCATCAATACATATCTTTACTCTTTGGTCTATGGAAAATAAGTAGTTCTTCCAACACACATAGAGATACCAGCTTTAAAGTTGCTCAATCGAACTAGCACAAAAGAGGAAAAACCAATGGAGAACAGGTTGATCCAAATCCTGTAGTTAGAAGAACAGAAATAAAAAGCCTACAACCACTATAAAAAATATATGATCACCACAAAGGGATGGTTTGATAAAAAGACCACTATGAAAAATTCAAGGTGGGAGATTTAGTTCTGAGATGGAATGAGAAGAAGGTGAAACTTGGGAATCATGAAAAATTCGATGCATTCTGGGAAGGTCCTTTTGAAGTAATAGAATAAAAATAATATAATTCCTTCTAGCTGAGAAACAAACAGGGCCAGGTTCAACCCATCCCCGTCAATGACTTCCATCTGAAGTTGTACTACAAATAAATGGTTCCTCTCTACCTTGTATGTATTTTTATGTAAATGTCTTATTCCAAAAGCTCCAAGGAAAAATTTCATGATGGCATGACATTTCAGCATCCAAAGGCCTCTTCAATGTAAATTATCATGATTTCACAACATTTTAGAAGTCAATGGCCACTCCAAGGAAAAATATTATGACGACATGACATTTCGGCATCCAAAGGCCCCTTCAATGTAAATTGACGTGATTTCATGACATTTTGGTAGTCAATGGCCACTCTAAGGAAAAAAATACTGATGGCATGACATTTCGGCATCCAAAGGCCCATCAAATGTAAATTGTCATGATTTTGTGACATTCTAGTGCTCAAAAGCCACCTCAAAGCAGTCAAGAACTTTTGGCATTTTATCGACATTATAAAAAAGTTTCACTTTTTAAGGTATCGTCGTACCCGCTGATTGGTCCAAAGCAGAGGTGATGCCAATTTATTGGCCTAGGATAACAACAGAGCAATATCATTGGCCCAAAATAAAATAGTAATGCATGGTAGTTGGATTATTAAATGGGCATGCAAATCGAGACACTCGACAACATTCAAAAATAGTATTGGGGTATGTGCAACCAACCACAGTTATTGCATATCACCTTGGCACGTGCATGCACAGTCGGTTATATCACAAATTTCTCATCACCCTTTCATCTTCTACATTGTTTCCCTTCTACTCATTATGCTGCCTATTCTCTCAAAAAGCTCTGCAACACTCTGCTAAGTGCGTTTCGAACAGGTTTTAGTACCAAATTATAAAATACAACCATGACAACCACACCTCTAGATACTACTTCAAACGGGAAATTAAGGTCATCCAAAAAAAAAGTAGCTTTGTGGACCTCGATAGCCACATTACTGATATGAAGGTGACATGGAAAGACCTAGGCCAAATTTGAAAGGACATAGTATCCAGAATCACCACAAACATTTCTCTATCGAGCCCAAGCACGTTATCCTACCACTCCCTACTCTACTGGTACATATACCCCCATTTCCACCCCTACCCTAATCTAATCAGGGCCATGGCAGGATTCTACAACATCAAGAACAAAATAGTAAAAAATTCCAAGGGGGAAGTCATGTTCACACTCGACGTCGACACAATTAGGTCTACCCTCACCCATGCTATAAAGTCTACAATCCCCCTCATTCAGTTCAATCCTACTAATTCTATGAATCATTACACCAATGCCCCAAATATCAGAGCATTCCTACAAGAGCATTTGTCAGACTCTCTCTTTGAGGGCGCTATTACAACATCCTTGATTCCCCTATCCAAATTCAAGAACAAGGATATTTTTCCATGCTGGCCATGGTAGCAGGGCTAGAAATAGACACGTAGATCTATGGGTGGTAAATCATAATAGCATAATGCATATCCAATCCCAAGTTCTATGATGCAATGCATGCGGACCTGAGCAGAGTACTAATCTTCTTCAACTGGCTAGCATACCTAGCATAGCAGCTGTATGTGGGTCTCTTCAAGATACAAAAGGATATCCCTGATGCCTTCAGGTTTTCTTCTTACCTGGTATGGATTTTATTCTTCTTTCAAGTGAAGAATTTGAGTTTTATCCCTACCACAAAAAAAGACCCAAAAGGAAACTACCTACCTGTATGTGAGTGGACGCGGCTCCTTTCAAATGCGGGTTCATACTATCACTTCAACATGGAATTCTTAGGCCCTGCATTAAAACTCATGTATGGTGTCATGCCAATAATTCCCCAATAAATGTGGGATACTTTGTAGCACCCCCATGTAGAAGAAGGGGACTGGTTTATCTTGATATAGGGAGTGGTCATCAGAATCTATGGTTTCATAGAGCAACCATTTTCGTTGCCCTATTATGTTACTAAGCGATTGTTCTCTTTGGAGTACGTAAGGCAAATTAAATTCATTAACATCAAATTTAGTACAGGCACTGGTAAGATAGGTACCTACCTCATGCCCTTTCAGTATGAGGGTATTTTAAAATCGAATAAAGGAAACCATGAGAAAATTTCTTGAGCTTTGAGAAATTTGAAGTTAGTACAATTACCACAAAACTGGAAATATGATCTTATGGAAAAATTTGCTCAAAGGCAGACCACCCTTAATCGAATCCCCTTCAAAAAAATTTATTCATCAGATAGGAAAATTGATAAACAAGGTCGTAATAATTATGAGGATCAACCATTAGAGTGGCACGCTGAAAAAATATAGCCACTACCTCCATGGCATGATTTTTACAAACACTTGGAAAATTGGAACCCAGATTCAAACTCGACCCACAGACTGGATAATAAAACCATCAAGAAAAATAATAAAATAGGAGAAGGTTGGGATCATGCTAAAATATTAGCATGGTGGCAAATGAGATGTCACATACAAATATTTTCTAGGTATGGGACGAAGATTGACAAGAATTTATCTGAAAGGTACGATGCGAACCATGATGGATGGTCTGATACTCTGGCGAATAAAGTCCCTTTAGGAATCAATGGCATCCCCATAAAATAAATTAGAGGTAGTATTAAAAAGGATAAAGGAAAGCAGGTCACCACTGAAAAAATGGAATTCCCTAGAAGAAATAAACCTCGAAGTTTCATTCTCCCTTCTAGATCAAACACAAAGTCCGATGACGATGCTAAACTCAACCATAGGAGACAAAGAGTAGAATCAAGAAAGTGAAAATCAGAATTGAAAAAGGGAGGAGACCAAAAGAAAATAAAATGGGGAGAAACACCTTCCAAGGAAACAAAAGAACAAGATGAATCAAAGGAGCGTGAAGAATCAAAGGAACATGAAGGAATGAGGGCCCAAGAAGGAATAGAGGAAAGATCTAACTAGACTTCTGAGCATCATAAGATAGATGAACAAGTGGTTGAGATGGCTGAAGATCCTTCCCAAATAAAATAAATCCCTAGCATGGAACAAACCCTAGTAAAAGTAACAACTGGAATTGATGACTCAAGTTTAAAGAAAATAGTGGAAGTTTACACTAAGGGTCCAAAGAAGTCATAGGGAACTAGATACACCAATCTACCAAAAGCTTCAGGTATGTCTCCTATCAATCTTGATAATTATTTTTCCTCTTCTTGCTCCTAGAAGAATTCTCCTTTCCATTTTTAAGGTCAGGGCAATGCCTCTTCCACCTCCACACATTAGCCTCCATCATCACCATCATCAAATCATCCATCATCAAATCATCAACCTCCACCATCACCATCATCAACTCATCAGCCTCCACCATCTCCACCATCAACTCATCAGACCTCGAAAGCATCCTCATCTACTTCCATAGGTTCTCCAATTGAACAATCAAATGTAGAGGTCTATCTGACCACTTTTCATTTACCTTACTCCACTAACCTACTAAAATTTCAAGCCATTCATACCACTTCTCTTGAGATCAACCCTACCATTGCTAAATTAAAATTTTTGAAAAAGGTAACCTTGAATGCTGCTACATGGCTGAATTCATGTTGGCATTTTTGCCACATTGTTTTGTTGTTGTTCATACAAAAGAATGCACAAATTGTAGAGATACTCACTCCTCTGTTTGTCCTTCCAAGCACCTCGAAAGGGATAATAAGTAAAATACAAAAATCTCTACAAGTTTTGTGTTAAATCAAAGTAAGTGTAAGATGTCGTGATATCACAACATGTCACGATATTACGACATGTCACGTTTTTGCGACGTTCGATGCAGAAAATAGCTAAGCATAGAAAATGTCGCGATATCGTGACATGTCTCATTTTTGTGACTTGCAGTGGCAACAAAGCAAAGTGATAAGAAAATGTTGCGATTTCATGACATACAACAGCAAAGGGGAACACCAAGGAAAAATGTCGCGATATCGCAACATGTCGCATTTTCATGACCTATCGCGTTTTCGTGCTAGAAAGAAAAAAATACAAGGCAAAAGAAAATTGTCGCGATATCACAACCTATCATGTTTTCACGGTAGGAAAGTGAGGAAGGAGCAAGATGGTACAAAATGTCACGATTTCGCGACATGTCGTGTTTTCGCGGGGCAAAAGTAAGAATGACAAGGAGGGAGAAACATGTCGCGATTTCGTGACATGTCATGTTTTCACAGAGCGAAAGTTGAAGAGTACAAGGCAGAAGGAAATCATCATGATTTTGCATGTCACGTTTTTACGAGGAGAAAGCAGGAAGGACAGTTCCAAGTACGAAATGTCGCAATTTTGTGACATGTCACATTTTTGCGACTTGTAAGAAGACGAAAGCCAACAAAGTAGAGGATGTCATGATTTTGTGACATGTTACATTTTCACGACAAGGAGCAGTGGAAGGGCCATGCAAGAGGAGAATGTCATGATTTTGCGACACGTCGCGTTTTCATGGATATAAAGTAGAAAAGGATCCAGAGGGAGGAAATTGTCATGATTTTGCGACATGTCATGATTTCGCGACATGTCATGATTTCGTGGTTAGAAAGCGGACAAGACAGTGCCAAGAGTAAGATGTCACAATTTCATGACATATTACATTTTCATGACAAGGAGCAGTGAAAAATCCAAACAGAGGATAATGTCACGATTTTGCGACATGTCATGGGGACAAAACAAAATGAAGGCAGATTGTCATGATTTCACGACTTGTTGCGTTTTCACGAAAGTGCAAGAAGAGAAAGCTAAACAAAGAGAAAATGTCACAATTTCACGACATGTTGCATTTTTGCGACTAGTGGCAACAGGAAAAAGTAGTAAGTTGAAAATTTCACAATTTTGCGACATGTCACATTTTCGCGACCTGTCACATTTTCACGACAGAAGCAACCACAAAGGCCCAATAAAGTTCTGTCCGCATTTTTCTTCATATTGCATAGAAGAACTTGAGGAGAAGATAAGGATCGAACAAAGTAATGTTTTAAAAAGTTCTTCAACTAATTTTGATATCGAGGTCAGGGAGGCTCCAAGATTAAATGTTTTGTTGTTTACCTATGTGTGCAAGATGGGAGAACGTGTTAAATCAGCTTGTTCTCGAAGCCACCAAAATTAAATATGCCTCCAGTATTTAAAGCTCTTGTTCATGATCTCCTAACACTTCAAGCATGCCCCAAGAATTGTCATTTAATGAAGAAATCTAGTCCCTTGTTTTCGTTCGATTTTCAGTTTTGATCCATAAAAACAGGAATGTGATTTCTCCGAGGGAGATTGTTTCTCTTTTCAAGTGCATATTTTGTGGACCTCCTCTTCAAAATCTGTTTTATGTTTTAAATGTTGTGATGTGAAAGGGAGAGGGAAGGCCTCTATAAATACTAATGTATATCTCAAGAAAAAAGGGAGGACCTTTTTGCAAAAATTGAAGCAGAAATCCTAGATGCATTTGGCTCTATTCTTAGAATCTTTTGAGTTGGTGATCCAAATTGTTGTTCATGTGATGATTTCTGTGTGATTCACTTCTACTTAGTTCGGTGTTAAAATATAAGTTGAATTCTATTGTTTTGAATTTGGCTATGTTTTCATTTGAATATTTGAAGTATAATTGAAGGCAAACTTCGGATCAATGCTTGATCCAATTTCTGTATGTGCATTCTAAGAATTAGTTGTTCCTTATCTTAGATATTTAGTGTGAGGTTATTTACTATCTAAGGTTTTTCTCCCTACCGACTATCGACTTTGGCCATATTTCCATCTCTTTCTATTATTTCTAACCCTTACCTTGAAATCAGTTTTAGATTAGTTTGGGAGCCAGCCCTCTCTGGAGATTGGCCCGAGAGACTTCTCTTTCTCTCGGCCTTTCAATGTTGGTCGGGTCTAGGGTGCATTTTATATGACTAGGTGGATTTGTGACCAACAGTTTTTGGCACACCCGATGGGACTCACAAGTCCCATTTTTTGACACCCGGAGGAATCAATATTTTGATGAACTGTCTTGACCTCAAAGCGGAGATTGTATGTTCATCTGGTGACTTTGCTAAAAGTGACTGTATAGTACCTAAAAATCTCCAATCATGAAGCTGGTGAAAATATTTGCTTCATGATCATGAGATCAAGTGCCAAATAATCAAAAGACCCAATCAAATTCTTCGAGATCGATGTTCAAAACTGGAGGGAGCGCTCAAGATTGGTAAGTCCTATGAACCCATCATTTGCTATTTCTTTGCAGGTGGTGGGTCAGTTTGTTCCATCTTTGACTCCTCCCAGTACTACTACGAGCTTTCTAGTAGATCCAAATCCTGCAGTGCAAATGGCTGGTCAACAACATCCTCCACGTCAATTTCCTGCTTGGAACTATTCGAGAGCATTGGACCTGCATTTTCAAAATCCAGTTCCTACTGCAGCATTAAAGGCTTTGCCTACATATGATGGGACTAGAAAGACCATGTACGAGCATGTTTTAGATGTGGCATCCTTAGCTACAATTCATAATATTACAGATGAAGATGTCATGATAAAATTGCTCGTGCTGTCACTCTGAGGTAAGTTATTGTGCTGGTATAGATCCTTGTCTCCCAAATCCATAAATTCATGGGATCAATTAGCAGAGATGCTGATCCAAGGGTTCAATGAGCAAGAGGACCCATTTTATTTGTTGCATCAATTTACTAATATCAAGAGGCATCCTCAAGAGGAGATAGTGGATTTCAATGTTAGGTTTGCCCGAACTTGGCAAAGAGTTCCTGATGGTCTCCACCCTACTAATGACCAAGCGGTATTTTACTTTCTTAGGGCTTTCTACTCAGATATTAGTATGAACATTAGGATGTCCAACGTTCAAACCTTTCCTGCACTATATTCCCAGGCACAGAAGGCTGAGGCTGATCTGATCACCATTGGGAAATTGCCTCCAAAAATGACTATGCCCATTTTTCCCGAGCTTCCACAATACCAGCATACAGGTATATCCTCCACATCTTACACTGCTCCATCCATGTACCCTTCATCTTCATGGAATCCTCCCACAACTTTGGTACCTATGATTCTCATTCCACAGATAACCTCTCCACTTCAAACTCCTGCATTACCTTCTCCACCAGTTCCATTACCTCTATCGACACTGCCTGTATCCTCAAGCCCAGATCCTCAATTGGTTGTTTTGAAAGAAATTCAATCGGCCATGAGATCCCTCACTAACAAGATGACATCTATGGAGCGAAGAGAGGTAGAGAGGAACTTTTAGCCATGAATATTTGTTCTGGCGGTAACTAGAGAGCAAGTTGCTCCTAGCAAGGCTATACAGAAAGTACCTAAGAGGAACTCAGAGATCCTGGTAAGTGAAGAAGGTGGCCCCTCTGAAGTTTCACATGAGCCATCTTACTAGTGTTCTTCATGCAATGATCCACATGATGAGTCCACTTGCATGGTCCACCAAAATTATTTACAAGTTCTTGCGTGGAGCCATGTAAACATGATTCGAGAGGTGGATCATAATTCCGTGATGTCTCCTGAGGAATACATGGTAGTCTTGACATGCAGTGACAAGAAACCAATAATGGTAGATCCGACTAATATGGAGCCATTGAAAGTGCCTCCTGCACAAGCAAAAAAGCAACAAATACCTGCAAAGACTCATGATCCTCCAACCCCGCAACAAGATCCATCTGTTTTGTCGAAGGATTCGCTTCCACCACAAGCAAAAGAGAGGTTACAAGCTAAGGCTTCTATCTCCCAACCATAAGCAAAAACTAAAGAACAAGCTAGAGAGACGTTGCGGTATCCATCGTTGACTAAACAACAGTGAGTGGAGGTCACCCAACAATATAGAAGCAGATTTGAATCTGAGTGGGGGGAGAGAGCTGATCTCGATGGAATACAACATCATCAAAGAACTCAAAAGGATACTAGCTAAAGTAAGTTTGTATGACACCTTGCAGCTGCCTGGACAGGTAAATCTCTTACAGGAATCCTTGAAGACCACACAAAGTAAGGGGAAAGCTCCAGCCCAGGTAGTTATGTCTCAAACTCTGACCTCTTCAATCACAGGAAAAAATAGACCACCACCTTTTTATCTTTCATTGAGAATGGAGGGACATGTGGTGCATAATTGCCTCATTGACTCAGGAGTAGCTACTACTGTCATGCCGAAGGCAGTATGTGATGTCATAGGCATGGAATATACAAGGACTAGCATGGGAGTTTTGTAGCTAGATGGTACCTCAGTAAAGATGGTGGGCATAATTAAGGATGTTCCTATCTCCCTGCACACCATGCCTCAGATTACTGTGATCTAGGAGATCATAGTGGTGGACCTAGAGCCATTTTTTGGTATGTGTCTCTCCCAAGAGTTCACGGCTAAACTCGGGGGTTACCTTTCTTTGGATTTTACTCATTTGGAGGTGATCCATAAAGGTAAAAAGGTGAAGATTTTCAATGAAAAGCCTTCCACATTTCATGTGGAGAGAGTAGATGAAATGGAAAGATTAGCAAATTCGGTGCACATGATGTTTGAAGAATTTGGTGAGCTTGACTTAATGGAAGAAGATTTGGAAGAGTTCCGCCCAGAAAATGAATTTTCCATGGCCAATTTCAACGCCATGATGGAAACTGACTTGGGGTGTTACTCCATTTTTAAGCCTGAAAAGGCTCAAGAAAAGAATGATGAAAGTCAAGACCAGCTCTGGAAGCTCTATTTTGATGGAGCATGATGCAAAAATGGCATTGGAGCTAGGATTGTTCTAGTATTACCTTCTAGGATTCAACGATCCTATTCATATCGTTTGACCTGGAGCTACACAAATAATGTAGTAGAATATGAGGCTTTATGCCTAGGCCTTAAGAAGGCTGAGAAACTTGGAGCACGACAGTTGCAAATCTTTGGTGACTCCGAGATGATTATCAATCAGGTGACCAATAAGTGTGTGTCCAAGCACCACTATCTCAAGAACTATCACAACAAGGTCTGGGACCTGTTCGAATCATTCTCTGCTCTCAGCATGTGTTTCATCCCACAAGAACAAAATAGACATGCTGACCTACTAGCTTCCTTAGGAGCAAATTTTTCACCAATTGAGCAGGTGGTAAGAAGGCCGAAAATAGTTAGAATGGTATATAGGCCCTCTGTCCCAGACAAGGACACATTTTGGCAAGTCTTCGATAGTGATGAGCAAATTATTAACTTTTTGGTTCAAGAAGCTGCCACCATCAAGAGAAGGACCTTGGAGCATGAAGAAACTGAAGTTCTAATTCAGTTGCGGAATAACCACATTCCTAAAGGCCTCATCACTCTAGAAAGCTTGTTTGATCAGAATGATCGGTCTACGAAGCATCGAATCGAGGTCAATGAGAAGGGATACATGGAGCTTCAGTTGGAGGCTGATAAGGTCATCAAAATTGGGACTGATTCTACTTTCGTTGAATTTCAAGAGATCAGACAATTGTGTCGAGATTTTTCTAACATCGTGGCCTGGAGCTACGAGGATCTGAGGGGATATGATAAGGAGATCATTCAGCACAGTATCAAGCTGGAAGGAGTCAAACCCTTCAGGCAGAAGCAGAGATTGGTGAACCCAAAGATTGAAGCCCTCATGAAGGCCAAACTTGCGAAGATGTTGCAGGCCCAGATTATATATCCGATCAAGCACTCGACTTGGGTTTCTAATTTGGTTACGGTCCGTAATAAGAACAGAGATATACGACTGTGTGTAGATTTTCAAAACCTGAATCGAGCATCCTTGAAGGATCACTACCCGTTGCCATGAATTGATTAGATCCTTCATGTTTTTGCTGGGGCTTAGCACTTTTCATTACTAGATGGATTCTCTGGATACAATCAAATTTGGGTCAGGGATGAGGATCAGCACAAAACTGCGTTCACAACCAAGTGGGGTACCTTTGCCTATCAGCACATGCCCTTCGGATTGTCCAATGTTGGGGCTACATTTCAAAGTGCCATGGAAATTGCATTTGGGGAGATTTTAAGTAAGATAATTATCATTTATCTCGATGATATGACTGTCTTTTCACACAAACGAGAAGAACAGTGTTCTCATTTAAGGCAGATCTTTGAGAAATGTCGAGAGTGTGGCATTTCCATCAACCCAAAGAAGTCCATTTTTGCAGTAAAGGAAGGTAAGCTCTTGGTTCATGTCATCTCAAAGAACGGTTTGGCAATTGATCCATCGAGAGCTAAAGCTTTAAAGAAACTATCGCTCCTTGCCAATAAGAAAGAGTTGCAATCTTTCTTCAAGCAAATCAACTTTGTCAGCAAATTTATTTCTGACTTTGCTCAAGTAGTCAAGCCCATGACTGAGCTATTAAAGAAGGATGCAGAGTTCAAATGGACAACTCAGAGGAAAGACGTATTTCAAGAGATTAAATATAGAATTGCACAAGCCCCTGTGTTGATCAATCCGGATTATTCTAAGGACTTCATTCTGTATGTAGTTGGAGAGGATGAAAGCTATCTTTGCAGTGCTTACACAAAAAGGAGACGATGGGGATGAAAGACCCATTGCTTTCCTTAGCCAGGTTATCTTACCCCATGAGGAGAGATACAATTTCATTGAGAAGTAGGTATATGCTATCATGAAGTCTCTCAAAAATTTCAAGCACTTTGTATCTCAGAGCAAGACGATCATCTATGTCATCCACCCCGATGTAAGGAACTTCATCATTCAGGTCGAGATGGGTGATAAGCATGCTAGTTGGGTCACTAAAATTCAAGAGTTTGATGTTGAGATCCATCCAACCAAGTTGGTGCGGGGTAAGGCCTTATGCCAGCAATTAGCAAAAACTGTAGCCTTTGAGATAGTTGATTATCAAGTGGACGATCCTGCTGAAGAGAGGAATCTAGTGAACATCTTTGCAGAAGGCCAAGATTGGGCATACGACCTTGTTGAGTATTTTTCAATAGGTAGATGTCCCTCACAATTAAATGCTTTGTAATGAAGAATTTTTTGCCTACAAGCTCTTAGGTATGTATTGTTTCTTGAGGGATTGTTCTTCAAAAATATTGATGGAGTTCTCCTAAGGTACGTTAAGGAACCCGAGAAAGCTAGACTCTTGGAGGAGTTTCATTTTGGCATGTTAGGAGGACATTATTCCGGTTGGTTACTATTGGCCAACTTTTTTCACGAATACTTTCAAGATTGCTCAAGCTTATGAAAAATTTCAAAGGTATACGGGACAGATAAAAAATGCACCATTTCCCCTACATCCAATTCAAGTTGAAGCACCTTTTCAGTAGTGGGGGCTGGAATTTATTGGGATCATTGATCCAAAATCTTTAGCCAGACACAAGTACATCTTGAAGGCTACTAATTACTTTACAAGATGGTCTGAGGCCATTCCAACTAAGGCTGCAAATCAAGATGTGGTAATCACTTTCATTGAAGGACTGATCATGCATTTTGGCATTCCTTATGCCATTATCATAGACAACAGAACTCCATTCATTGGAGCCAAGCTAGGAGAATTTGCAAACAAGTACGATATTTTTTTGAAGACATCCTCTAATTATTACCCTCAGGGTAATGGCTTGGTGGAGTCTACAAATAAGAACTTGTTGCAGATTCTAAAGAGATCCTTGGGGGATAATAAGAGATCCTGACACCTTCTATTGAATCAGGCCTTATGGGAAGATAGAGTTTCAATCAAGAAGTCTATCAAGACTTCACCATACACCCTGGTATATGGGAAAGAGGTAATATTACCTATTCATTTAGAACTGACTGCCTTGCAGCAATTAAAGGAATTCTCGGATGATGAAGAAAAAATGGATCCCATGAACATACGATTGGCTCAATTGTTGCAGCTGGTGTTGGATGTGTCTCATTCTTTGCCAAAAACAAATTGTACGACAGGCACTATAGCATAAAATACTATGGGTAGGGGGGGTCCGAGGGGGGCCGAAGGCCCCCAAGGACCCCTGGCTATGGTAAAGGTGATTACGTAATAGGTGATGGCTCGGGGTGCGTAGGGGGATGCCCTCGGATACGGTGAAAGTGATAGATGCCGGTGAAGCCGGCTGAGAGAAGCCTGCGAAGCAGGCACCGAATTTTCACCTACTTTTATCGCTACTTTTGGAGTGACCCTCGGGATTCCCACGGTTGGTGGGTGGTTAGTGGGTGTGGGTGGTTTAGCCCATGGTGTTGTATCCACGGTACCCTAATACCACTTGGTGGTTTAGGGTTGTATGAGTTTCCTTATATAATTATTGTAATGTCCCATTTTAGGGATGAGAGAGAATAATATATCAAGGAGGATAGACTCTTGTTTGCTGGACTAGCCCAAATTGGGTGAACCAGGGTAAATATTGTGTGTTATATGTGCATTGAATGGTGTCATTATTTCATTAGTTATCATTTTTGCATTATTTCTAGAATATGTTTTTGTAATTTCTCTTCAGTTGGAAGAGCAACGTTCTTTGGCCTATGATGAGTTTGCTAAACATTCACAGGTGATATCAAAATGGTTTCACAAAGGTTATACTAATCGCACATTCAAAGTGGGTGAATTAGTCTTAAAGTGGAATGAAAAGAAGGCCAAGCCAAGGATGCACCAAAAATTTGACGCTCTGTGGGAGGGTCCATTTCAGATTGCCAGTACAAGTTTGGCAAATTCATTTTATCTTGAAGACTTGGAAGGTAATCCACTTCCTATCTTAGTGAACGACTTTCATTTGAAAGCCTACATTTCATGATGGAAAACACAGTGTTACCTTGTACATAAATAATAAAATAATAAAAAAAAAAAATCGTCAACTTCGGCTCCTTTTGCACACGAGCCCGCAGGTATGTTTATTTCTCTTTCTTTTTCTTTTCCTTCCCAGCAGGTAGTGGCTTCCCCTCTACTTCTTTCTTCCACTCTTACTCCTTCTTCCATTATACATAATCAAGCCACTACTATTGTTTCTACTCCCCTCTCTAATGTTCCCTTTTCTTCACTTCCCCTTTCTTCCAATACTTTGTCTTTTTGAGCACCTTCTTTAGTTTTTGTATCTACCACAATCTTCCACCATTCCATCCTTCACCATTCTCGTTCTACGGCCTGCACATCTACAGGTCATCACCCCATTCATTCCTGTTTTTGCAACCCAAGTACTTCTCACCACTATCATGGAGATACTTTCACATCACCTAGTGATTACCCAACTCAATCGAGCTCGGCAAAATGCAGTAGTTAAAGGAATAAGGGAAGTTCTGCTATTTCACAAATTTCTACTAAAAGTCCTATTTTAAGTGCCGAGCGCCAGCAAGAGCTTGTTTTAGCAACCTGTAGAAATGTCCAGCATCAACCAGCACTCACTTCTTCTGCTCCTCTAGCTTCTTGACTTTGTTTCCCAATGGATAAAGGCCTGGGGTTCGTGCATACAGCGGAACTGTATACCCCGAGAGCTGCCAAGAATGTTGGCATTTTTGCCACATTGTTTTGTTGCTGTTCATACAAAAGAATGCACAAATTGTAGAGATACTCACTTCTCTATTTGTCCTTCCAAGCACCTCAAAAGGGATAATAAATAAAATACAAAAATCTCTACAAGTTTTGTGTTAAAGCAAAGTAAGTGTAAGATGTCGCGATATCGCGACATGTTGCAATATCGCGACCTATCATGTTTTTGTGGCGTCCGATGCAAAAAATAGCTAAGCATAGAAAATGTCGCGATATCATGACATGTCACATTTTCGTGACTTGCAGTGGCAACAAAGAAAAGTGATAAGAAAATGTCACAATTTTGCAACATACAGCAGCAAAGGGGAGCACCAAGAAAAAATGTCGCGATATCGTGCCATGTCTCATTTTCGCGACCTGTCGCATTTTCGCGCTAGAAAGCAAAAAAATACAAGGCAGAAGAAAATTATCGTGATATCGCGACCTGCCATGTTTTTGCGGTAGGAAAGTGAGGAAGGAGCAAGATGGTACAGAATTTCGTGATTTCGTGACATGTCGTGCTTTCATGGGGCAAAAGTAAGAATGACCAAGGCAGGAGAAACATGTCGCAATTTCGCAACATGTCGTGTTTTCGCGGAGCGAAAGCTGAAGAGTACAAGGTAGAAGGAAATCATCACGATTTCGTGACATGTCACATTTTCATGAGGAGAAAGCAGGAAGGACAGTGCCAAGTACGAAATGTCACGATTTCATGACATGTCACGTTTTTGTGACTTGCAAGAAGATGAAAGCCAACAAAGTGGAGGATGTCGTGATTTCATGACATGTTACGTTTTTGTGACAAGGAGCAGCAAAATGGCCAAGCAAGAGGAGAATGTTACGATTTCGTGACACGTCACGTTTTTGCGGATATAAAGCAGAAAAGGAGCCAGAGGGAGGAAATTGTCGTGATTTCGTGACATGTCATGATTTCGTGGTGAGAAAGCGGACAAGACAGCGCCAAGAGGAAGATGTCACGATTTCGTGACATGTTACATTTTTGCGACAAGGAGTAGCGAAAAAGCCAAACAAAGGAGAATGTCGTGATTTCGCGACATGTCATGGGGACAAAACAAAATGAAGGCATATTGTCACGATTTCGTGACTTGTTGCATTTTTGTGGAAGTGCAAGAAGAGAAAGCTAAACGAAAAGAAAATGTCATGATTTCATGACATGTCGCATTTTCACGACTGGTGGCAATAGGAGAAAGCAGTAAGTTGAAAATGTCATGATTTCGTGACATGTTGCATTTTCGTGACCTGTCACATTTTCGCGATAGAAGCAACCACAAAGGCCCAATAAAGTTTTGTCTACATTTTTATTCATATTGCATAGAAGAACGTGAGGAGAAGATAAGGATCGAACAAAGTAATGTTTTAAAAAGTTCTCCAACTAATTTTGAGATCGAGGTCAGGGAGGCTCCAAGATTAAATGTTTTGTTGTTTACCTATGTGCGCAAGATGGGAGAACGTGTTAAATCAGTTTGTTCTCGAAGCCACCAAAATTAAAGATACCTCTAGTATTTAAAGCTCTTGTTCGTGATCTCCTAAAAATTCAAGCATACCCCGAGAACAGTCATTTAATGAAGAAATTTGGTCCCTTGTTTTCGTTCGATTTTTAGTTTTGATCCATAAAAGCAAGAATGTGATTTCTCTAAGGGAGATTGTTTATCTTTTCAAGTGCATATTTTGTGGACCTCCTCTTCAAAATCTGTTTTATGTTTTAAATGTTGTGATGCGAAAGGGAGAGGGAAGGCCTCTATAAATACTAATGTATATCTCAAGAAAAAAGGGAGGACCTTTTTACAAAAATTGAAGCAGAAATCCTAGATGCATTTTGCTCTGTTCTTAGAATCTTTTGAGTTGGTGATCCAAACTGTTGTTCATGTGATGCTTTCTATGTGATTCGCTTCTGCTTAGTCCGGTGTTAAAATATAATTTGAATTCTACTGTTCTGAATTTGGCTATGTTTTCATTTGAATATTTGAAGTATAATTGAAGGTAAACTTATGATCAATGCTTGATCCAATTTATGTATGTGCATTCTAAGAATTAGTTGCTACTTATCTTAGATATTTAGTGTGAGGTTATTTGCTATCTGAGGTTTTTCTCCCTATCGACTACCGACTTTGGCCATATTTCCATCTCTTTCTATTATTTCTAACCCTTACCTTGAAATCAGTTTTAGATTAGTTTGGGAGCTAGCCGTCTCTGGATATTGGCCCGAGAGACTTCTCTTTCTCTCAGCCTTTCAATGTTGGCCGGGTCTAGGGCACATTTTATATGACTAGGCGGATTCATGACGAAAAAGTCACAAAGCTCCCAAATTTCTAAAGATATAGCCCACATCAAAGAAGGAATAGTGTTGGATCCCATCAGCATGCAATGTTCCACTATGAAAATGACCCCACTCCTATAGAAGCTAGAGAAATAAATGACCTTGGAGGACTACCAAGTTGAGATAACCACAAAAGATATCACTCAACTACCAATGGGTGACGAGTAGGGCAACTCCCAGACCCACATGGGAATCATTTATATAAATGCTTATTTTTATAAAGAAAAGTATCTCTGGGTTGAGCAATCAAGAAAGCATTTGGAATAAACCTTGAACCAACAAAAAACAATTGAAAAGGCTTTAAAAAATGAAGCTAAGAAAATGGAGCTAATGTTTAATGAGGTGACACCCTACAAAGAGAAAGCGGTGAAATCAAAAGAGCAAATTCAAGTATTGCAATAGCAGGTCGAGGACCTTAAAGAGAAGATCTCTCACAGCATTTATAAAACTAGTGGGTTGTCTAAAGAAAAAGTAAGTAAATTTAGGAGAGAAATTATTGGAAGTGTCAACAAGATGACCCTGAAGGCTAGGCCTACACTATCATATTTGCTCAAGATCAAAGATACGTTGGTCCAAGTGGAAGATGAATTTGAAGCATCAGTTAAACTCCTATCAATAAGGCTATCAGTGGCTACAAAAATTTAAGTCTTGGTGGACACCATGCAAGTGATAATTGGATACATAGCACATGATAATAATTGGTCCCAAGCCAAATTAGTTACCATAAACTTCTTCAAAAGGTACAAGTCAGTAACCAAAAGTGCCAAAATCATACAGGAGCTCAAAGTAGAGGCTAAGAAGATTCTAAAACATGTAAGCATAGCTAAAATTTGTGGTATGCCTAGCTTCTGGGACAAGGATTTAAATCTCCTGGTAGAAGATGAATTGAAAGCCGTTTGGAAGAAATTTGTAGAATATGAGTTGAAAATTGATAGTTGGAAATATCTAGTTCAAGAAGAACAAATATTTAGCACAACCTAGGATATTAACCAGATCAACTCTTGTCTACATGAGCTATACATGAAATCAAAAACTTTATCATATGACAAGGTTGAAGAGTTGGAGTATATGTACATCACTTTCAAGGAAAAAATAGATACATATGAGAAAACCTAGAAGAAGGCCTGAACTACCTATAATGAAGTAGTTCGATAAAAGGAAAAACAAGAAAATCCTAAAAAAGCCTCATCAAGTAGTGTAGCAGCTCCTGGTCAAGGTGAAGCAAAAAATTTAATGAAGAATATACTTCAAAAGAATGACCACCCTCAAATCAGGAAGCATTTTGTGCTTGGTATCATTCTCCTTATTTCCCTTATTTTTCTTAATTTGTTCTTTTTACTCCATTTCCCAATGGATAAAGGCTCTAGGTTCTAACATTATGCTAATAGAATTACCCTAGGAGGCCCCAAGAATGTTGGTCAAAATGACCACATCCAGGGAAATAAGGAGTAGTCTTCTTAAGATTTTCTTAAGTGTAGAGAAAAATCATGATAGTGCAATATTTTGAAGGGTGAAGGAATAGTTGAGGTGAAAAGTTGTAATGGTGCAACATTTTGAAGGGCAAAGGTAGAGCTAAGGTGAAAAGTCACGATGGCATGAAATTTTTAAGGCCGAAGATAGAGATAATATGAAAAGTCACGATGGTGCGACATTTTGAAGTCCAAGGTCCAAACCATGACCAAAAGTCATGATGGCATGACATTTTGAAGGGTGAAGGCAGATTTGAGGCAAAAATTCACAATGGTGTAATATTTTGAAGGCTGAAAGCAAATCTAAGATGAAAATTCATGATGGCATGATATTTTGAAGGCCAAGGGCCAAACCATGACCAAAAGTCATGATGGCATTATTTTGAAGGGTGAAGATAGAGCTGAGGTAAAAAGTTGTGATGGCACGACCTTTTGAAGGCCAAAATTAGAGCTAAGACAAAAAGTCATGATGTCACAATATTTTGAAGGCCAAGGGCCAAACCATGACCAAAAGTCGTGATGGTGTAACATTTTGAAGGGCGAAGGTAGATCTGAGGTAAAAATTCACGATGGCATGAAATTTTGAAGATGGAAGTCAAATCTAAGGTGAAAAGTCACGATGGCATGACGTTTTGAAGGCCAAGACCAAACCTTGACCAAACGTCACAATGGTGCAACATTTTGAAGGCCTAAGGTAGAGCTAAGGTGAGAATTCATGATGGTGCGACATTGTGAAGGCCAAGTGGACCATGATGTCTTTAAGGAGGTTAATGAAGATCACCATAACAAGAATATTTCAACCACTTCCATTTGAAGACTCCATGCTCTCCTAACTGCTTCTTTACCAGAATGAGCCTACGAACATAATATTGTAACAACTTTCACTTTTTCTGTTATGTAAAACTCTTACATATAGAATGAGTGACCCAAAAAAATGGTTGAATTTTAGGTTTTTACAAGGCTATGTACACAGACTTCTGAAAGCTTAATAAAAGATCATCCATTCTAGTTTATGGCTCACTGGTGTTCTAAATCAAGTATGTATGTATTATTGATTACTATATAAGTCTAGATTAAATGTAACCTGCATTAATTCTTATTCTGAATTTCTACAATAAAGTTTATCTAGATCTGAAATTAAATTTACGGACAATCTTGCACTTAATAGATATTCACCAAAAGTTTATTTTCCCTATTTTGGTAATTAAGTTATATGTTTCTCTATAAAAGGCTATAATAGTTGCTTTGCTGTTATCTAATATGTACCATTTAAACTCTCTAGTCATAGCTATATTTCCTTATATTTATGTATTTATCTCTCTCTTCCTTTTCATAAAAAGAAGCAATGAACCAGCCTCCTCTGGAGATTGAACCAGGTAAACTTTGTTTTAACCTAGTATTTCAATGTTGGCAAAGTCTTGGGTACAAACGTAACCAAAGGCAATTTTTTCTCCAACAATTCGGTAGTGCTTTAGCTCCAGCTAGACGAGCCAAATGGTTGGGATTCAAAATAGTGGAAATTCATCTTGTTTGCAAATTTTTGTCCTAAAAAACATGTCCTCTCTTCTCAATGAACTTCGTAGAAGCCACTGCATGAGAGAAATTGATTTCACAGTGAAAGCATGGACATCATGATATTTTTTTGTATCATAAAAAATCTTGGCATCACAAATTAATTTGATAAGGTATTTATAAATGTTTACCTCCTTCTTTGAATGATGTCGATGCTTCAAAAAAAATTATTTTAAACTCATAAACATTTACCTCTTTCTTTGAATTATGTCGATGCTCCATGAGAGAAATATTTTATGCATATAATTTTTTTAAACCTTGCTTCATAACCATTGGCACCAATGAAATTTGTTGCATATTATAATATTTCCTTTTGAACCTTGGGCTTCTCTTATTTTATGAAACTTTAAACTTTTGGGCCTCCTTTTAAATAATTGAACCTTGGATTTGCAAATTAAACCTTTGTATAATATTTAAAATATAAATATTATAAATATTTTGTTTGACTTTAAACCTTGCAAACCTTTTCTTTTTCCTTTTTTTGAGATAAATATTACCTTGCAATATTATCCAAACATAGAATAATATTTCTTCCATACCAATATCTCTTTGACATCAATCCTTTGACATCAATGACAACACAATATGCTCAATATTTTCAACAATCTCCCCCTTTGTTATTGATGGCAACCCTTACAAAAATATTCCTTTTTTGCAACTGGATTCCAAAACTGCTCCCACTAAGAAGTTGCTCCCCCTTACTGAAATCTCTCCCCATTTGACATCAATGGCAAAGGGCTCATTTGGGGCTAAAAATAATACAATTAACTCAGCCCCCTTACCATCTCCTCTCCTTGAGGTGATTAATTTTGGGGTGGGAGTAAATCTTCTCCCAACTTGCAATGCTCTTCTCCTTTCTCAACTTTATTTTTCCACTCCTTTTTAGTCATACCCTTTTGATCCTTTTGAGTGTTCTTGTTCTTACTTGTATTTTGAACTTCTAGAAACTTTGTTCTACATCACTTAGCCTTATCCCTAAAATTATTGTAATTGTAACACCTGATGTTGTAGTTACTGAATGGTGTAAATGACCTAAAATTTATTTTGGTGAAGCCATAATTATTTATGCCATGAATCCTATAATGTATAGCTTTGTGACCAAGATTATTACATAAGAAACAATGTCCTTGAAACAAATACTCATCTTGTCTTGAAACATCTGGTCTCTTAGTCCTTTATTTGCCTTCTTTATGATAATCCTTGTTTGTTGTTTGTGCATTGTTTTCTTCCTCAATGATGCTTCCACTCCTCAACTTTTCAACATAGATCTTAGGTTCTTCTTCAATTTCTTCCTCAGAGAATTCATTTTATTTTTAGCTTGGCTCCTCTTTTTATACCTCTTGATCTTCTTCATAGCCTAGTCATGTTTTGATAAATGAATATCTTTGTACTTTGATAATATTATCCAAATCTTTTGAACTTTTCCTAAACCTATGCAGCTTATCCTTAGAATATTTCACTTCCATACTTAGAGAAACCACTTCATGTTCTAATATTTCACATTCTAACTCTTTTACCTCTAACTTTTCAACCATAACTTCTTTAAATCTCCTTGCCTTAACTTTTAAGTTTTTGAGATCTTGTAGAAGATTTTCCTTTATTTCTTCATCTTCTTGAAATTGAGCCTTCAGTCTTGAGTTCTTATTTCTAACTCTTTTCAAATCTCTAAGAGCAACAATAAATTGCTTTTCTAGGTCAACTATGGCTTCTTGTTATTTTTTTGAACCTTCCTCTAGGTCTTCAATTATAGGAGCATATTCTTTTTCTTCTACTTGGTCAAAAACATCTTCTACTTGATCTTCAATAGGATTTTCCTCTTCCTCTTCTATTTCCAAAAATAGAATCTTTTCTTTCTCACTATTTGGAGAATATTTCATCACTATCACTTGAAGAAATACTTACTTCTTCATCATAGTCTTCTTTTCATGCTTGCCTTGACCATACCTATTTTTATTTTCATACCTGAATTTTCTTTCTTCCATTTTCTTATAATCACGTTTCTCTTCACTACTACTAATTCTAGCTTGTGGACAATTAGATGCATAGTGACCAAAGTTACTACACTTAAAAAAGTTCACAATATTCATATCTTTGTGTTTTCTTGAGCCCTTCTTATTTCTTCTCACATAGTTAGCTTCTTCATCACTACTTGACCCATCACTTGATTCTAGTTTATTATATTTTATCTACTTTGAAATATTGAATGCTACCTCTCTCTTGGAATTTTGATCTTTTTCTATCCTCATCTCATAAGCTATGAGAATTCATTGTCAACTTATCGAGATATTTCATCTCTTCTATTTTTGAAACCTTTGCATCATACCTCATAGGGAGTGATATTAATCCTTTCTGAGCAACACTAGAGTCCTCAATTTTAAATCCAAGTCCACGCATGATATTGACAACTTCATAAACATCGAGTAAGTATTTAGCAATATCTTCCTCATATTTCATCTTCAACTCTTCAAACCTCCTCTTGTGAGTTTTAAGTTTTGCCAACTTAACCTTACTATCTCCTTCATATATTTTATTCAATTTATCCCATATTTCTTTTTTTTATTTGCATTGCATAACTTTCATAAAATCTGATTCATGTAATCCACTTAAGAATCCATTCATAGCCTTGGGATTATTTACATAGAGTTGCTTGTCATCCTTATCTATGGGAGGAGTAGTCTTAAGGTGTGATTTTGTCAAGTCACAAAACCACTTGACAACTTAGAACATTAAGTTCTCTCTTGCAAAGGAATTACTCTTCTCCAAGGTTCTTATTTAAGTTTGAATATATTTAACATATGTGCACAAATAAGGACTTGAATAACTCGGTAGGTTTACAAATCACTATTTACAATGGTCCTAGAACTCAGGTAAATGATCTCATTTGCTTCATACAAATTCCGTTATCCAACTGACAAGATAAATTTACCTTATAATTTGGATGTGTTTATACAAATTCGATCATACACTCAATTGAAATGCTTCTGAAATCAATTGAACATATTCACTTATTTTAGCATTTTAATGGATCTAAAATTTCAACTACTTCCATAAAATCAAAGCATCTGAAATTTAAACATCAAACATAAACCTTGATTATGAACTTTTACCTTTCAATCATCTAAGGTTTAGTTTATGAACTCATTTTATTCATCCCAAACATAAAGTCCAAATTTACAATATTTGAGAGAATGAATAAAATCAAAAATGTCTAACCCCAAAAGTGTAAAGTTTTGAAACCTTGCTATTCACGACTCAGAGGGTTTAATATGAAAATCATTTATGAAGTATGAATCTTATGATATTAAAAATCACATTCATAAATGTGTCCTTTTATATATTGGTAAATTAAAATTTTTATGAATTAAAATATTCAATTACAAATATAACTTCTTCTTTTTTTAAGTTTGAAATTTTAGTTTATAAATATTTTAAAAATATAAAGTTTCAAACACCATATAGTCAAATATATCAATTCCAATAACTGACTTTATTAATTAAAATCAGAATCAAAATTTTCATTTATCTTTATTAAGTTTATTTATTTAAATATCAAAACAATTTAATATTCAAATAAATAGCTTAATGATAACCTAGCATAAGATTTAAGAAAGATAAACTAGGCTATATATGAAAGATAATTTAAACAAACTAAAATATCAAAATTTCTAAAGTAAGAAAATTATTCTCCGTCTCAGACAATGCATATAGGAATTAAACAGATCTCAGACAGTGAAACCAGAAATATTGCCCCACCAAAAACATCATAGTGAGACAATATCCTGATGCAATATTCAAGGAAATTTTGAATTTACTATTATATAAATAATTTTACCAACCCCCAAACTCAAACTTTGCACAAGTTTGAATATAAAACATTGATATAATAATATGAAATATTACAATAAACATGATCTCTCTTTGTAACCCGTACTGCTACTTTTCTTCAGGATACAAACTTTAGCCTTCTGCCGCTCTGCCAAGATGTTCGACCCCCTATTTGGTTTCTAATTATCCATTTATAACTTGATAAATCTATTCCTCTTGATTAGTTTACTCCGTTTTGTTAGTTTTAAAAAATAAATTCTTGAAACCCTAATATCAATAAAGCTTTTTCAAAGGATTTATTATTTCTCCTCATTGGCATTCAAAAATTAAAATTAAGACATGTCAATTAAACCCTAATGACACCATCATCTTTTCAACATACTTTAATAATCCTACCAACAAGAAAAATATTAATTAGAATATAAAATATTTATAAAATAACCTTATTAAGGTTCAAATCTCGGGCCTCGTCGAACTGAACGCTTATCCCTTTCTTGGTGTTTTTAGCGGCGTAAAAGGTTTAAAATTATTATGGCATGGTGGTTATAGGGGCGGACTGTGCGAAGATTTGTGTGGCGACTTTCGGGGCAGATAGTGCAGAATATTGTGGTGGCCATAAAAGTTGGATAGCCTGCCCTGGGATTCATGGCGGCTACCGATTCCACCATGTTAAAAAAAATATAACCTTATTAAATATAATTAAATTATAAATTTATAAAACTTTATAATTTAATTAATTTAAAACAATAAACAATTTTAAATATATTAAATTATAAAGTTATAAAACTTTATAATTAACTTAAAACATAACATAACTAAACATAACATACGAAAAAATATATACATAACACCACACACTAACAAAATAATCTAAAAAGAATTAAATCTACAAAACACATTAAATTCATGCCAAATTGATGGAACCACAATGTGCTAGAATTAAAGCATAGATCCAAACTCTCATACCTTTTGGTGAATTAAACCTTACTATATGACCTTCCTAAGGAACACCAATTTTGTGATATTTCAAATGGTAACAATGATAAACTAAGGTTTTAATCACTAAATTACAACATGACCCTACAAACATAACTCAAAATATTTTAGATATCAAGGTGAAATTTGATAATGCACTTACTATAATATATAACACATAAATATGAATGTCCTTGACATTCCAATGGTGACAATATGAACTATACACACAGGCAATGCATTGGCATCAACTTCCAAATTTCAATTGCAGGCAATATTTTGGCATCAAATTTCAAATTTCAAGTGGGTCCCCAAATTTTGGGGTCATTGTGAAGGACATCACAAAAATGATGACTCTGCTGGTAAATGTCCATGGGCATTTAGGATTTAAAAACCAAACTTTGAAAACACATAAAACCTGAATATTAGAATTACAAGCATCAGTAAGTATCCAGAGAATGAGAATAGACCAATTTGACATGAACCACCAGAATCATTCAACATTAGCTCAGTGTGTGCGAAGTGATTCATTACTTATCACCTGAAACCATTCAACATTCCATCATCAGTTCCACATTTTAGGCTATGAATAATTCCTCTTTGAAGATAAAACCTACACCCGATTCTCTTCAGATCTTGCTCTACCGCCAGCCGAGCATTCATATATCCAGTAGAGATTATCTGAAATACCCAGATATTAGGTGGATGTTGTGTTTCCTTTATTCTAAACATTGCTTCACTACCAACCGAGCGTCTATAGCTCCGGTGAAGATTATTTAGTTTTGGATGATAGATTTATCATTATAGCTCTTTCATGACTTTTCTCTAGATCTTGCTTCACTGCCAACCGAGCGTCTATAGATCTAGTGAATATTATCTTACTTTTTTTTTAGTAATAGATTTGACTCTATTTCCAACTCTTTTTTTTGTTTTTTTTTCTCTTTTTTCTCCTTATCTCTCTCTTTGTTTACATCCAGTAGAATGGTACTTTGAAACAAATCCATTTGCCACCTGGGTTAGAGATGAGGTAAGGCTGAAAAGAGTATATAAGATATTTTGTCCTAATTTGCTAAACCAACAACTTCATGCATCCAAATTTCAAACAATATTTGTTAATGTGTTTTGTGATATTCGTGGAGCTTTTGCAATACAATTCCAATTTTTCATATTTGCCTTATCTTAGTTCACATTTATGTGGACATAGACCGACAACTTACTTTTATTTATCTCCAAATTTCACAGGTTTTTAAAATAGGTAATTTCATCATATACAGTCCAGGATCAAACATAAAAAGAACCAAAAAGTGACCAACGTCTCTATCATAACTACCTTACTTTTGAAAAACCCACTTCGAAATTATATCAACTTGAATCACACATCAAAATCATGAAGCTCCAAAAATGACAAAGTTAATTTATTTTTGTACTCAACTAAACACAACAAAATGTGACAACACTTAACAAAAAAACAACAAAACAACAAAACATTAACAACATCACACATTAACACATCAATAAAATAACTAACTAACAAACTCGCAAAACAACAAACTATACAAAATACAAAACAAGAAAACAAAATTCAAAAGACTATTTACAAAAATATACATTATGTACAAGACACTACAAAATTTATGCCATCATTTCCCTAGATCCCAAATACGATTAGCATGCTTTAGAAAACATATATGATTACATGCTTAACAAGTTTTATAAGAATCCAATAAAAATAATATTAGGCCAAAAATAAAAATTCTCATTGTGCATATTTCATCCCACTGATTTGATTCAAAATTATAAGCAATTCCATGTTTAAGATTTGATTTATTAAACTTAAAAGTGAAAACATGATTTTCAATTATCCCTTGTTTATTCAAAAAGATGTAAATTTCACAATTTGTTTCATAATTTAGAACTAGGCTCCCCTTTTCAAATAGGATATTTTGCAAATAAGAACCTATTTCTAAAAAAATTAAATTCAAGTTACTTTCAAAGTTTTTAAAGCAATCACAATCATTCAATAATTGACAAGCATCTAGGACATTTGGTATAAGAAGATCATTAAAAATTTGTGCCCTAGATTCACTAGTTTATTGCTCATGAATTTGATTAAGCATTTCAAACATGTTTTCCTTCATTTCATTTATGACAAAAATTTTAATATTTGTCTCCAACTTCTTGTTAACAACATTTGAAATTTCATCATTGATAGCATTAGCATCCAAAAACTTATCATGCAACCCATTACCTGAAAATTTTGTAACCAATGAGAAAGGTGAAGATTTTACCTCATCATCTATACTCAACACATCATTATTAGCATTTATTGATATTATATGAGCATTTGTCACTTTTTCCTTTTCTTCATGGTCTCCATCATGATCACCTTCTAGTTCTTCATATTCATCAAATACCTATTTATTAAAGATACCAAAATTAGGCACCCAATTAAATGTATACCCATCCTTTTCAAACCACAAATCTGACTGATCACAAGATGTGTTAAATAACAAATTTTCTTGATCAACCACATGAGTTACTTCATATAGATCAGCATTTTCCTTTAGGTCATCACCAACATTAAATCCAAAACACTCATGTGAATTTGTACTCAAATTGTTATTAGTCACGGGTAAAAGAGGTGATTTTACCTCGTCCTCATTATTAAAAAATGATTCATAAGAAACATTTACTATTTTCTTCATTTTTAATTTTAGCAAGGTTATGTTTGAGGTGTAGACCAATTAGTTCATCCAAACCCCATAAGGGGGTGGAGGTCCAAGGTTCAAATATTAGGCCTTGCTAGACTGAACGCTTGTCCCTTTCCTGGTGCTTTTAGTAGCGTAAAAGGTTTAAAATGATTGTGGTATGGCGGTTATAGGGGCGGATTGTACGAATATTTGTGTGGTGGCTTTCGGGGTGAACAACACAGAATATTGTGGCAGCCATAAAATTTGGATAGCTTGCCCGAATTCATGGTGGCTACCAATTCCACAATGTAAAAAAAAAAAATTCAGCAAGGTGTTCAATAAATTCATCTTCAAAGTGATTCAATTTTGGAACCTTCTCTATTTCTGCAATTGGTATATCATTTTCTAATTGTGTAGGAATTGTGAAATATTATTTTGAAATAGAAGTTTCAACATCCTGCATATCAAGTGAAACAAAAATTTTATCATTAAAAGTATGAGAAAATAATGATTCATCATACATACCCCATCCATTATAATAATTATCTTCAAAAGCTAAAGGGTGAAGTTCAACCATATATTTTGTGCAAACTTCGAATACGTCTATAATTTTCTTTTCAAATTCACCTTTATCAATCACTTGAGATGAAGACCTACTGATTTCTTGTTGTATGAGCATTGTAGAATCCTTAAGTGACACAAGGCTTTCAATTTCCTACACATCATCATATTTAGATTTACCTTATTCAATTTCAAACAATTCATCTTCCTCAAGCAATAAGATTTTAGGATCAGTCATTTGAACCATCATCATCGATGTATTATTTTTTTGTAATCCCTTGCAATATTCAATGAAATAAAATCTATGATCATTCAATTCTTTAACATTACCTGTTTGAACATCACACTCATTATCCTCCTGAAACAAATGATGAAAATCTATCATTTCTTCTATATATTCTTCAGATGCATTTTCAAATTCATTTTCTTCAATTTCAAAGAATTCATCTTCTTCAAATTCATCCTCCTCAATTTCAAAGAATTCATCTTCCTCAGATTCATCCTTTGGTAAGACAAGGGTTTATTCAGTGGAATCAATTTCTGTATTTTGTTTTATAAGATCATCCCAATCCTCTTTTGTGAATAATGGCTCTAAATCAATTTCTACATTTTGATCAACTTGATCATCACAATGTTCATTGATAGGTATTGACTCTAAAACCTGCACCTCATTCTCAACATCTAAGGTAGTTGTGACATCTAAACTATCAATCTCAACCTGACTCATTTGTGATCTTTGATTATGAGTTTTAGGTCTAAGTCTGTATAGTTTTTCCATGTTAACACCTTGAGATATCTATTATTGTTCAAATGTTACTACCTCATTGTAATCTCTAAGCAATTATGTAATTTTAAGACCTTTCAAAAACATAGCAATAACATGATCTAAGGTCCCCATGTATATTTGAGTAGCTCTATCTTCTAAAATAATATAATGTGTTCCCACCTCGGTATACAACCCATGGAATTTATCATTAAATGATCTTATAGGTTCGTTAAATTTTTAACAAATGGAGACAAATTGATTTAACATCATAATTGGGTCATCCAACTTTCCAAAATGTTTAAGAAATGGTTTTTATAGTTTAACCCAAGAATTAGAAGACCTTATAGGTAATTGTATATACCACTTAAGCGCAACCTCATCCAATGGGTATGAAAATAATCTGCAAGGAACATATACCTGCATGAGTTGCAAATGACTTAACGCACTCTTGTATCTCTGAATATGGCCATTGGCTTGATCCATATCATACCTAAATATGGGTAAACAAACTTCTACACCTTCAGGAATTTGATGAATATGCATGTTTAAACTGCTATAATAATCACCTATCCAAGAAGCCATCATTTCCTTTACTGAAGTAGGTGATGCCATTAGTGAACTTTAAAGAACACAACTTTAATGCCAATCTTATTAGTAAAACCAATATATTTTACAAATAAACATAAAATGACTAATAATTAATCAAAAGATATGCATCAATTAAACATTGGCATTAACTAACATCCTTCAATTTTCAATTTTTTTTTACTACGATTTGAATTACTATGAATGAAAATCGAATATTTACCTTTCAGACCCTCCTTCTAGCACAAATTCCTTGAGGTACGATTTTGTCAAGTCACAAAACCACACGAAAACTTAGAACGCTAAGTTCTCTCTTGCAAATAAATTACTCTTCTCCAAGTTTCTTATTTAAGTTTGAATATATTTAACATATGTGCACAAATGAGGACTTGAATAACTCGGTAGGTTTGCAAATCACTATTTACAAGGGGCCTGGGACTCAGGTAAATGATCTCATTTCCTTCACACAAATTCCGTTATCTAACTAGCAAGATAAATTTACCTTATAATTTAGATGTATTTATACAAATTCAATCATACACTCAATTAAATTGCTTTTGAAATCAATTGAACATATTCACTTATTTTAGCATTTTAATGGATCTAAAATTTCAACTACTTCCATAAAATCAAATCATCTAAAATTTAAAAATCAAACATAAACCTTGATTATGAAATTTTACCTTTCAAGCATCTAAGGTTTAGTTTATGAACTCATTTTATTCATCCCAAACATAAAGTCCAAATTTACAATATTTGAGAGAATGAATAAAATCAGAAATATCTAACCCCAAAAATGTAAAGTTTTGAAACCTTGCTATTCAAAACTCATGGGGTTTAATATGAAAATCATTTATGAAGTATGAATCTTATGATATAAAAAATCACATTCATAAATGTGTCCTTTTATATATTGGTAAATTAAATATTTTATGAATTAAAATATTCAATTACAAATATAATTTTTTTTTTTAAGTTTGAAACTTTAGTTTATAAATCTTCTAAAAATATAAAGTTTCAAACACCATATAGTCAAAGATATCAATTCCGATAACTGACTTTATTAATTAAAATCAGAATCAAAATTTTCATTTACTATTATTAAGCTTATTTATTTAAATATCAAAACAATTTAATATTCAAATAAATAGCTTAATGATAACCTAACATAAGATTTACAAAGATAAACTAGGCTATATATAAAAGATAATTTAAACAAAATAAAATATCAAAAGTTCTAAAGTAAGAAAATTATTCTTCGTCTCGAACAATGCATACAGGAATTGAACATATCTCAGACAATGAAACCAAAAATATTGCCCACCAAAAACATCACAGTGAGACAGTATCCTCATGTAATCTTCAAGGAAATTTTGAATTTACTATTATATAAATAATTTTACCAACCCCGAAACTCAAACTTTGCGCAATTTTGAATATATAACATTGATATAATAATATGAAATATTACAATAAACCTGATATCTCTCTAGAATCCGTATTGTTTCTTTTCTTTAGGATATAGACTTTAGCCTTCTCCCACTCTACCAAGATGTTCGACCCCCTCTTTGGATTCTAATTCTCCATTTATAACTTGAGAAATTTGTTCCTCTTGATTAGTTTACTCCGTTCTGTCAGTTTAAAAAAAAAGAATTCTTGAGACCCTAATATCAATAAAGCTTTTTCAAAGGATTTATTATTTCTCCTCATTGGCATTCAAAAATTAAAATTACGACATGTCCATTAAACCCTAATGTTACCATCGTCTTTTCAACATACTTTAATAATCCTTCCAACAAGAAAATATTAATTAGAATAGAAAACATTTATAAAATAACCTTATTAAATATAATTAAATTATAAAGTTATTAAATTTTATAATTTAATTAATTTAAAACATATTTATAATATAACCATTCTAACTATATTAAATTATAAAGTTATAAAACTTTATAATTTAATTAATTTAAAACAATAAACAATTTTAAATATATTAAATTATAAAGTTATAAAACTTTATAATTTAATTAATTTAAAACATAACATAACTAAACATAACATACGAACAAACATATACATAACACCACACACTAAAAAAATACAAAACACATTAAATTCATGCCAAATTGATGGAACCACAATGTGCTAGAATTAAAGCATAAATCCAAACTCTCATACCTTTTGGTGAATTAAACCCTGCTATACGACCTTCCTAAGGAACACCAATTTTGTGATATTTCAAATGGTAACAATGATAAACTAAGGTTTTAATCACTAAATTAAAACACGACCTTGCAAACATAACTCAAAATATTTTAGACCTCAAGATGAAATTTGACAATGCAATTGCTATAAGACAACACATAAAGATGAATATTCTTGACATTCCAATGGTGACAATATGAACTATAAACGTAGGCAATGCATTTGCATCAACTTCCAAATTTCAATTGCAAGCAATATTTTGGCATCAAATTTCAAATTTCAAGTGGGTCCCCAAATTTTGGTGTCGTTGTGGACATCACAAGTAGCTATAGGTTTGAACCCATACTCAAAATATTTCCATGTTTTATATCCTTGTACCATCAAATAAGTATTCATCCTCATACTCTAGAAAGTGTAATTGTTCCTATCAAACATTGGATCCTTATTAGTTGAATATCCATTTTGATAGGCCATCTATGTTCCTATAAGATCTTCCTTCAAGTTGTTAGACATTTTTGAAGGAACTTGCTCTGATACCAACTGAAGAACACAAGCTTATACTAAGAGGGGGTGAAAAATATAAGATAAAAATTTGCTTTTATTTCAAAAACAATAGTATCCAATGCTATCAATTGTAATATCTTTCTGAAGTAGTATTAACCAATATCATCAATAGTAGTAGCAAAGAAATGCACATATCATCATACACAATGAGAGATATAGAGTAAATATATATCTTAGACTTTGATGATCTGTTCTAAGGTCAAAATATTTACCAATTAGGTAATGATACCACATTTTCAAAGAATGCACTACCACGGTCCACAACCAATTCCAAGTCATATGTGGCATAGTTTAATTCATGCTTCTTAAGTTTTCGTGACTCATAAGCAATAACATCATCCTCTTGCATGAGAATCCCACCTAATCCTTTTACGAAAGCATCAATACATACAATAAATGGTTGTTTAGAATATGCTATTTTAATAATAGGTGTTGCTGTTAACTTTTCTTTAAGAGTTTTGAATGCTTCTTCACATATTTCTATTCATTTAAAGGCTTTTTATTTCTTTTGGATATTTGTTATTGGATAAGCTATCTTAGAGAAATTCTGGATAAAATGGCAATAATATCTAGGCATCCCCATAAAACTTCTCACCTCAAAAATATTTGTGGAAGAAGGCAAATCAATAATAGCCACAATTTTCCTTGGATCAATAGATATCCCTTCAACAAAAATTACATGTCCCAAATACTGTACTTGTGTTACATAAAATTCACATTTGGATATTTTTCCATATAATTGATTATTTCTAAGTATTTTAAGTACAATCCTCATATGAATATCATGCTCTTATTTGCTTTTGGATTATATTAGTATATCATATGGGAATATCAACACAAACCGATCTAATTGCTCTTGAAATAGACTACTCATCAAATTCATAAAATTTGTTGGAGCATTGGTCAACCGAAAAGGCAACACTTTGAATTCATAATGGCCATATCTAGTTTGGAAAGTAGTTTTATAGGTATCTTCCTCTTGAATCCTCAACTAATGGTATCCGGATCTAAGATCAATTTTTGAGAAAATTGTGGCTCCTTTCAATTGACCAAACAAATCATCTATTCTGGGTAGAGAGTACTTATTCTTAATAGTCATCTTGTTTAACATTCTATAATCAATACATAGCCTTAGTGTCCCATCTTTATTTTTCATAAACAACACTAGTGCACCCCATGGTGAAACACTAGGTTTAATATGTCCTTTTTCTGAAAGTTCCTGAAGTTGATTCTTAAGTTCTTGCAACTCTATTGTGGTCATCCTATAGGGTACTTGAGCTATTGGTATTTCTCCTAGAAAATTTTCTATAGTAAAATCAAACTCCCTTTGGGATGGAAGATGAAGTAATTCTTCAAGAAAAACATATCGAAAGTCATTTAACACTGGATAAGTTTGGAAAATTCTTGCTCCAGATTCATTTTCTTCCTTTTTATTAAGTTTAACCACAAATACTTTACTACCCTTTCTTGGATTTATTTTAACTTACATTGCAGTCAAAAGATATGGTTCCACTAATTCACATATACAGTGAACCCGAATCCTTTTCTTGGTGTCATCAGTAAATTCCATCCATATTTCTTCAAAATTTAATAATGATTTATGTGCCTTGAGCCAATAAATACCTAAAATTATATCAAAAGCATGTAAAGGGGATACATATAAATACCATCGAATTTGCCCTTGAGGTAGCATTATTTAAGGGTCAAATAGAGATTGGTTAACAGTATAGGTTTATCCAAACCCATAATCAACTTTCCACCCATTAGCCATAAATCTAGGTGATTTCGGTATGTCCCTCAAAATATTTGGTGAAACAAAACTATCAATTGCTCTGGAATCAATCAAAACATAAGCATTTCTATTATAAATTTTACCTTTTAACGAAAAAGGTATTGCTTGACCATTAAGTTTAAAGTTACCTGTAGTTGCATATATATTATGAGCAGGTTTGACAGGTTATTTTCTCTTATCTGCTCACAAAGGATATTTATCAGCATAATGAGGTTCTTAACAAATCCAGCAACCAGTTCATGGTGCTCTCTCTTTCTTATTTCCCTCATTATCTTCTTGAGTACCAACTCTTAGTGCATTAGCTCTTTGATCATACATATCCTTGAAATTTCATTGGCCACCACGATAGTTTTTATTTCCCCTATTCCTTTGGTACTTATTCTTATTTTTGTTAAACCTATTTTTTTTCCCATTACCACGATTCATGTTCCAACTCCCGTCTCCTTTGGTTGGATCCATATTTTTATTTTTTCGTGGTTCTTCCTTTTTAGAATATTGTTGATAATAAGCTTTCTTGGCCTTAAAATTATCCTCTTCCTATCAAGCCAAGTCACAAGAAGCAGTTAGGGTAGCAATTTTTAACATAAGAATCAAGTGTCTAATTTTTGTATGTAACCCTAGAAGAAATTTTTGGATTTTAATCTCATTCTACTGCTCATTTTTGGGCATGTATTTGAGCAATTGCACAAATTGTTGATAGTACTCAATTACGAATATACTGTCTTGTGTTAACCTTAAAAATTTTGTAGTTCTCTCAAGGTAAAATTATGGTGTTGTTGTGGCTAATCCACAACACACCCCAAAATTGGGGACCCACCTTTTTGCATGCTTTCAAAGAAGACCTCAGTGGCCCAGATGCTAAAAAAATCAAAGGAAGAGAAAAATATCACAAAAAGAAGTAGTGTCGAGATATCGCGACATGTTGCTCCGTCACGGCTAGAAATGAAAAGTTGTCGCGATATCGCGACGTGTCATGTTTTCGCAACTCAGAACAACAAAGTACGTCGGAATGAAAAGTTGTCACGATTTCATGACGTGTTGCTCTGTCGCGGCTAAGAAAAAGAAAGTGTCATGATATCGTGACGTGTTGCTGCTCAGAAAAAGAAATTTGTCGCGATATCGCGACGTGTTGCTGCTAAGAAAAAGAAAAATGTCGTGATATCGTGACAGGTCACGTTTTCGCGGCTTAGACAAGTGAAGTGCAGTGGAACAAAAAAGTGTCACAATTTCGTGACATGTCGCATTTTCGCGGTTAAGAGTAGCAGAATGCATCAGGAAGAGAGAATGTCGCAATATCACAACATGTGAAATCACGGTGCAAGACAAAGAACCAAGTTGAAGACTCAAAATGTCACGATATCGTGACATGTCGTGAAATCACGGTTCATAGAGGAGAGAGAAAGACAAAATGAAAAATGTCGTGATATCACGACTTGTCATGAAATCGTGATCGAAGGTAGTAAGAGAAGAGTCAATGCAGAAGTTGTCGCGATATCGTGACATGTCACCATTTCATGACCTGAGGACAAGATGAAGGGCAAAAGACAAAGAAGCATCACGAAATCGCGACATGTCTCATTTTTGCGATTCACGGTGACTGACAAGCTAAGCGAGGGAAATGTGTCATGAAATCGTGACATGTCATGTTTTCACAATCTGAAGCAGCCAAAGTGGTATGGAATGAAAAGGTGTCATGATTTCACGATAGAAAGCCTCAAGACATCCCGAAAGAGAAAAGCATCACGATTTCGTGACAAAAAGCAGCAAGACAGCCCAAAAGAGAAAAGCGTCGCAATTTTGCGACAGAAAGCAACAAGACAACCCAAAAGAGAAAAGCGTCATGATTTCACGATAGAAAGCAGCCAAAGTGGTATGGAATGAAAAGGTGTCGCTATTTCGTGACAGAAAGCCTCAAGACAGCCCGAAAGAGACAAGTGTCACGATTTCACGACAGAAAGCAGCAAGATAGCCCGAAAGAGAAAAGCGTCATGATTTCGAGACAGAAAGTAGCAAGACAGATCGAAAGAGAAAAGCATCACGATTTCGTGACAGAAAGCAGCCAAAGTGGTACGAAATGAAAAGGTGTCGCAATTTCGCGACAAAAAGCAGTAAGACAGACCGAAAGAGAAAAGCATCACGATTTCGCAACAAAAAGTAAGCAAAGTGGTACGGAATCAAAAGGTGTCATGATTTCACAATAGAAAGCCGCAAGACAGCCCGAAAGAGAAAAGTGTCATGATTTCGCAAAAGAAAGCAGCAAGACAGTCCGAAAGAGAAAAGCGTCATGATTTCATGACAGAAAGCAGGCAAAGATGGTACGAAATGAAAAAGTGTCGCAATTTCATGACATGTCATGTTTTCATGACCAAGGACAACAAAACACGATGAAGGAGAAAAATGTCATGATTTCACGACAGGTTGCATCTGCATAGCCCGAAAGAGAAAAACATCATGATTTCATGACATGTCTCATTTTCGTGATGCATGAGGACGAACAAGGCTACTGACAGAAAATGTCACGATATCACGACATGCCTCATTTTCACGATACAGATAGAGGAGCGAAGCTGCATATAGAAAATGTCATGATATTACGACATGTCATGAAATCGCAGTTCATAGAGGAGCTAAGCTACATACAAAAAATGTCGTGATATCGCGACATGTCTCATTTTTGTGGTACAGGCAGAGGAGCAAAGTGACATACTATTTTTTGTCACGATTCACAACGGGCCGTTATGGAGCATGCAGGGAAGTGCTAAACATGTGGCATAAAGGTGTAAGGGTTACAGAACGGTTATAGTTAGCAAGAAGATCAAATGTTTTGACGCTCGAACAAAAGCCAAGAATAATGCAAAGAGGCAGGAAGATGAAATGAAGAGACCTAGGAGATGAAGCGAAGCATCACAGGGCAAAACAGAGAGCATTGCCAAAAAGTATAAAAGTAGAAGCACAAATTGGTACGGGGTTTGGAAACCGCTGTGGGCAAAGTTGCAGAGCCAAAGGCAACAAGCCATTCTGGGCCTACTTTTGGAGCATTTTCCTCCACTTGTTCTGGTTTTGTCAAAACTGGAAACATTATGTCATTGTAAACAGATACATTCTTTTTAATACAGAATTGCAAAGAGTTGCATCTCATTGACAAGAAAGAAGGAGTTATTTTCTACATGCAAAATTGAATGTTTATCTTTCCCCTTTCAAATTTTTAGACTTATAGGTGAAGTTTAATGCAAGTTCTCTTGGTTGCTTCATGCGAATGTCTAAATCTGAAAAAACCATAGTTAAGACCCCAGAAACCAGCACCTAGCTTATCCGGATTGTGCTTGTTTTGCAGGTTCAATAGGTTAGGTTGTATGCAGAAAACCTCATTATCTTCGATTTTGTCAAAATAGGATCGTAGCACTCTGAATGTAGTTTAGTTCATTCTCTTTGCATTTTTTTATTCTCAATTCTTTATTTTTTTTGCATTTTTAATTAATGTCATTCAAATAAATATTTGAAAATCTACCAAAGTTTGAAATCGAAAATAGATTCATCATTAAGATTAATTCACTTTGAGTCCATTGCAATTTCAGAGTAAAATAAACCATAGTGCCCCTTGTTAACAGTTACTTGCAACCACTAAGGTATTCTAAGCATTCAAATTGAACAACATTATTTGTGCAAAATGCTAACATAGTGGAGACCTTGGAGAAGTTACTTGTTTAATTTCTTTGCAAGCAGAGGATTTGGGACTCAAATCCTATCGGAGAGTGTGTTTTCACAATCGGGTGAAAATACCACTCAACAAATTGGTGCTAGAAGGAGGGCCGAATTGGTTTACTTTATTTTGATTTTCATACAAAAGTAATGTGTTTTTTGATTCGATTTTGAAATTATTCTTTTAAATCTCATTAACGACTAAACCGCAGCATTTTTGGTGTTGCATGGTTTTCTTGGAGATATCGAGAGTTTCGTCAGGCAGGCTGGACCCACCGCGCCGTATCGCGACTAGGTCCCAAACAACTGGGGAAACCATATTCCACAACCTTACACTCACTTGTAATCCAAAAAATAAAACCAAGCAAGTTGTAAACCTACCAGATAGCCTTGTCACAAAAGATCTTTTTGCTTCAGGAACATCGAGTGGACCTACACCAGTGGTATCAATTGCCACTAGCGTACCTATCGTCGATACCATTTCCACCACTCTTGTAGGGTTGTCCTCATCAATTCTGAGTCAAATGGCCCAACCTCCAGTAGCTCCTTGGTATGGAGCTAATAATATCCCTTTGAATATTGTAGGGGATATCCATGAAATCCCTAAGAACATAGAAATATTCTTGCCCAAATATAAACTAGATGGCCCAAGAACTACAGAGGAGCATATCCAAGCCTATAGGGATGTTTTGATAAGGTTGCAAGTCCAACATGAGGATGTAGCTTGCAGACTTTTTCCCATGAGCCTAGACCCAGTGGCCTATGAATGGTACATTTGCCTACCTACTGGCTCGATCACTTCATGGACACAAATGGAGAATGCTTTTGTCAATCAGTTTAGGTCACCTTTGGATCCCGAAACCATCTACAATCAATTTATTACATGCAAAAGGGGCCAAGGTGAGCCAATCAGAACCTTTAATCGGAGATTCCAAAAATGCTATAATAGAGCAGTTCGGCATTTTGCCATAGACCCCGTAGTGGCCTTGCAAATATATTTTGGGGCATTGGATCCCATGACAACAATGTTTGCAAGACGAAATCCTCAAGTCACCACGCTTGCCTTAGCCTACAATGAAGCTATGACCATCGAGCAACAAATGACACCACAGGGTTATGGGTTTCCCCAGATGCCTATGATGGGACAATATGCTCCATATGGTCAAGCTCCCATGGTAAATCAGATCATGGCACCGCAAATGCCAAACATGAATGCTTTCCCATATCAACAACCATATCCACCAGCACCTACCTATGCACCCATTCCGATCCAACCGATCACATCCATTCCACCCGTTCCCGCATTTTTGCAAAATAGTCAATCGACTATGCAAGGAACTAGCCAGGTTAATTCTCAGGCTATAGTTCCTTTCCCAAATCCAACTCCGATCCAAAGTGTAAATCCATATATGAATCAAATTCCTCAAAATTTGACTCAAATGTTAAATCAAGATCCCACGAATTATGCAAACCCAACGGGAACTAACAATAATGTAGCTCCACCGAAAGAGATTTATTCGGATGTTGAAGAGCTCAAGAAGATAGTTCATAAACTGAGTAATGACATGGTTCAAAAATAGAAGTATGAGTCCCATGCCCCTCGCTCAAATCAAAATTTTAACAATAGAGGGAGACATTGGAACACAAAGCCAAACAATGGAGGGGTACCTGCCCCTATTGCCAATCAACTAGATACTTCTGTAGGACCTAGTCAATCTAGTTCCCTTTTGAATATTTCCGATTTTGCATGGGAAAAGGGGTGCAGATTGCACAATACAAAAGAGCACAATGAGAGGAATTGTCCTGAAATCGCTAGATACACTCATTGTCTCCAAGCCCAAGTAGATGACCCGAAACTTGTGCCAAATGAGGATCCACCCCAACATCAAGATGATAACATTATGGTGGTGGAAACTTTATACCGTCAAGAAGGTGAGAGTGAGGAAGAGGAAGATGAAATTTTGGAACAGGAGGTGCAAGCTTTTCAAGAATTTAGAAAGGGGAATCACGGATATCATTTGAGAAGTAAATCTAAAGCCCCTCAAACATCATCAACACCACCAAATAACTCTATCCTTCCTCTGGATACTAAGGCAGATAATAATCCTCCTCCTCCACTTAGAAGAGAAATGTCTAATGACGCGTAGAAGACAATCAAATTTGAAAAACCAAACTATGACATAGTGGAGGATCTAAAGAAGTCCAAATCAAGCTTTTCGTTCTTAGACGTGGCCAGATTTCCTGGCCAAAAGGAAGCTTTGATAAAGGCTCTGAACTCACCTGATCAAGTGTGGAAGGGAAAGGAAGTTGAGTCCCATTTGATTTTAAGAAAGGAGAGACGGGATGTCCCACCATTCTTATTGACTCTGAGAATTGCGGGTAAGAATTTGCATAATTTTTTGGTGGACACGGGTGCCACAAGCAACCTCATGCCTTCAGAGATATGTCAAATGCTAGGTCTACAACCTGTTTCATCCAAATGCAAGGTTTTGCAATTGGACCGATCAGAGGTAAATGTGGTAGGGACCTTATATGATGTCAAAATTCAACTAAATTCTGAACCCAGGGTCCAGCAGGTTGTCGACATTCTAGTTGTTAATATCCCAAGTAGATATGGAATGCTACTTGCAAGGGATTGGATGAAAACTTTGAATGACTATTTTTCAACCGATTGCTCACATATGTGGCTACCTTGGAAAGGAATCACGAATCAAATCAGAGTAGAAAATGAACCAAGGCTTAAGGAAATCATAAGAAAATTTAATAAGCCAAATGAAGTTCAGTTTTTTGAACCAGAGTTGGGGGTTTATGCATTTGATGTTGAAGAAGCTACCGAAGAGCCTAAAAGGGAAACATTTCATGGTAGCTCTCTTGAGGAAAATAATGTCATATGGTTGCTTAGGTTTGATGGATCCAAATCCAAATAGGGAGCAGGAGCCGGAGTTGAGCTCATTTTCCTAGGAAGTAAACCATTATTGGTTGCTTATAGACTGCAATTTCCTTGCATGAACAACATGGCAGAATATGAAGCATTGATCTTTGGTTTACAACTAGCGTTGAGCAAGCAGGTTAAATGCTTGAAAGTATTGGGAGATTCTAAATTGGTAGTCAAGTAGATTAAAGGACAATATACATGCCGCGATAAGAGACTGAACCTTTATAGAACTAGGGTCATGGACCTCATTGAGGAATTCGACGCTTTCAATATAGCCCTTATTTCTAGAAAAGGAAACCGAATAGCAGACTCTCTTGTAGTCACCGCGGGCATGTTAAATCCAGTTGATATAAAAAGGTGTAAAAAGTTCTCCATCGAATTAGTTCCTTGTCCATCAATACCTGATAATGTCAAGAATTTCCAAGTTTTTGAAAATGACAGACACATATTCAAATTTGTCACGAACTCGGGTATTTTTGAAAATTAGGTGATTGATGAGGAGCAAAGATGGCAAGAAGAAGCATAAAATGAAAGTGAAACTACATGTCAATCAAACAAAATACCTAAAGACATAGTTTCATTGGAGAAAATGTTCGATATGGGATACAAGGCCAGAAAAGAAAAAAAGGTTCCACTCCCCAAAGATGCATGTGATCTAATTAATCTAGGGAGTGCAGACAATCCATGGGAAGTGTACATCGCAAAGGCATGTACAGTTGAAGAAAGAGAAAATATAATACATGCACTAAAACACTACGTGGATTGCATTTCTTGGAATTATAACGAATTGAAAACATACAACCAAAATTTCATCACACATACCATCCCTCTAAAGCCGGACTCCAAGCCTTTTAGACAAAGACAACGAGTTGTTAACCCGCTATTGGAGCCCTTAATAGAAAAGGAGGTCAAGAGATTATTGGAAGCAAAGATTATTTTTCCTATTAGGCACTCAACCTGGGTTGCTAACCTTGTTCCAATAAGAAAGAAGAGCAGAGAGATTAGGCTATGTATAGATTTTTGAAATCTTAACAAGGCCTCTCAAAAGGATAACTATCCATTGCCATCCATTGATGAAATTTTACAAACAGTGAATGGATCTGAAATGATGTCTTTTCTTGATGGATATTCTGGATATAACCAAATTCTTATTCATCCCAATGACAGGATGAAAATAGCCTTCACAACCAAATGGGGGACATTTGCCTACAAAAGAATGTCGTTTGGACTGTTAAATGTTGGTGCAACATTTCAACGCGCCATGGATTATGCATTCAAAGGGCTTATAGGCAAGTGTATCATTGTGTATGTGGATGATATTCCAGTATTTTCAAAGAAAAGAGAAGACCATGTCCAGGATTTGAAAAAAGTTCTTCAAAGATGCAGAGAACATGGAATTTCCTTAAATCCAAAAAAATGCATCTTTGGAGTAACAGAAGGAAAACTACTTGGTCACATCATTTCAAAAGAAGGTATATCCATTGACCCAAAAAGGATAGAAGCTATCCAAAGATTGCCTCTTCCAGGTAGTAAGAAGGAGTTGAGATCTTTCTTCGGGAAAATTAATTTTGTGAGGAAGTTTATTTCAAGCTTCGTTGAGATAGCCAAACCGTTGAACAAGATGCTCAAGAAGGATGTAGATGTCATATGGAACGAGGAAAGTAGGGTGGCCTTTCAAAACATTAAGGATGCCATTTCCAGAGCCCCTACCCTCATAAGTCCAAACTATGCTAAACCTTTCTATATTTATGCATTCGCATCGGAACACTCTTTTGCAAGTGTCTTGACCCAGAAAGGTGAGGATAGCACAGAAAATCCCATAGCATTTTTAAGTGCTCCTTTAAAATATGCTCAATTGAGGTATTCTATCCTCGATAAGCAGATGTATGCACTTTTTAAAACGGTAAAAAAAATTTGACATTACATTGTGCACAACAGAGTTTTTGCCATTGTGCCTGACCCTGCTATCAAAACTATGTTTTAACAAAATGAGCTAGGTGAGAAAAGAGGTAAATGGATTTCTACCATCCAAGAATTTGATCTTGAAATCCAACCCATGAAACTAGTTCGAGGACAGGGACTTGTGAAGACGATTGCTGAGAATAATCCACAAATGACATGCCAATATTCAAGTGCAGAATACATTTCTAAAGATGACTGGTATGTTGACATTGTACATTTTTTATTAAATGGTAAGTGCCCATCCAATTTGAATTCCACTCAAAGAAGGGCTTTAAGACTTAAATCTATTAATTATCTGATTAGATCTGGTGTTCTGTACAGGAAAAATCATGAGGGGATCTACTTGAGATGCCTGAATAAAGAAGAAGCTGCCAAGGTTCTGCAAGAATTTCATGGGAAATATGGAACTGGCCATGGTGCGGAAAATGCTACAGCGCATCAAATCCTAAGAGTAGGATACTATTGGCCTCACATTTTTAAAGATGCACATGCTCATGTACGATCTTGCCACATTTGTCAAGTAGCCGCCAACAGAGAAAGAAATGCAGCCATGCCATTACAACCTGTAGTTGAGATGAGACCATTTGCACAATGGGGATTAGATTTCATTGGGGTTATCAACCCAAATTCTTATGACTCCCATAAATTCATACTAATAGCTATAGATTATTGTACAAGGTGGACAGAAGCAGTTCCTACAAAACATGCCACTACAAATGTTGTAATAAAATTCCTTGAGGATCACATCATAACAAGATTCGGAATGCCCGATTCTATCGTTAGTGATAATGGTAAAGCTTTTGTTTCCATGCAATTTGTAGATTGGGCATATGACAATAAAGTGAGTTTAAAATTTGCATCTAATTATTACCCTCAAGGAAATGGTTTGGCCGAATCGTCAAACAAGAATTTGTTGAATATCATTAAGAAATTACTCGAAAGGAACCCTCGAGATTGGCACAGCCAGTTAAAGTTTTCTCTTTGGGCAGATAGAACCGTAGTAAAAGAATCAATAGGGAATACTCCCTATCATTTGGTTTATGGACAAGATCCAATTTTTCCAACAAACTTGAAGCTTCAAACCCTGCATTTCATACAGGAATACCTAGGAACAGATAACCACACTGAAGCCAGACTAAGTCATTTACTGCACCTAGATGAAAAAAGGGAGGAAGCCATGATTCACATGAGTAAACACCAAGAGGTTGTTAAAATATGGTTTGAAATAAGAGCTAAAATTAAGTCCTTCAGAATTTCAGATTTAGTCTTATTGTGGGATAAAAGACATGAAGAAAAGGGGAATCATCAAAAATTTGATTGTCTTTGGTTAGGCCCTTATCAGATTTAAAAAATTCTAGGGAAAAATACCTTCAGGTTAAGAACTTTAGAAGGGAAGGATCTGATGTTACCAGTTAATGGGCATGTTTTAAAGCATTATTTTAGCCCTTAAGTCGTAGGAGATTGATATTATACTTTTCGGTTTTGGTATGGATTTTCAAATTTTGTTTTGTTTGTTTTAGGATTGCTAGTCTAGTTAGGATTTAAGTTGTGTGTTTGATTTCATTTGACATGTTTGGTTTGTTTATATAAAAAAAAAAAAAAAAAATTGAGATGTCAACTTATGCCTAAGACCAGGAGAATATGAAACATTGGAATTGTGTTGTAGAAGCTCCACAAGTAACACAAACATTTTAAGTAATATCGTTTGAATCTTGTGATGCATGAAGTTGTCATTTTTACACATTATGGTAAAGTAGATGATATATTCCCTCCACATTTCAAAAGAAGCAGTGCATTCATATCTCATGTCACATTCCGCATTGCATATACATGTCATCTTAGTTACATTTTCATTTCATGTGCAATCATTGAGAAGGTGTCGAATCCTCTTAGGATTACTACATAACATATATTAAAAGGATCCTAAGGTTGGGAACTCATGCCCAAACTATCTTGAACCAAGCACGTTCTATGCACATTAAAGAGAATCTTGAGCAAAATGGTCAAAACCATACTTGGAAGAAAAGGTGAGGTGAAAAGAATATTCCATGTTTGTCCTATCATGCAACATAATCCTTAAAACAGTGGTTTTTACCACTCCCATAATGCTTAAAGCCTAAAATTAGAGTAGTAAGGATAGGGTTAAATCCTCATCTCACTTAGGTTGAGGATCCAATTCCCCAAAGCTTTGATTTGACCTTCATGGAGTAGTAAGGATAGGGCATAATTCTCATCTCACCTAGGTTGAGAATCCGATTCCCCAAAGCTTCCATCTTTCATTTTATCATAAAACTTGGATGGGAAGGATTGTACTACATGTCCCTAGCAAGGATGGGTAGTCATCCCAAAAGTCCAAGAAACAAAAATAAAATTAATATGTTCCATCTTTCATTTTATCATCTTGGATTGGAAGGATCGTACTACATGTCCTCTGCAAAGGATGGGTAGTCATCCCAAAGGTCCAAGAAATAAAAATTAATGTTTTCCATTTCATCTTAATATTGGATTGGAGGGATCATACTACATGTCCCTAGCAAGGATGGGTAGTCATCCCAAAGGTCCAAGAAATAAAAAAAAAGAGAGAGAGTGAAGAGAATGAATAAAGCCAAGTCATGGATTATGGGGTTAAGTATGCTCATGCGTGGCAACATGTCTTGTCTAAAACAAGACCATTGACTATTCATATGGATAGACTAGCCTGACCATTTCATCCATAACAAGTTAAATCATTTTGTTCAAGATGAGGTAATGAACTCCATATCAGAGTAGTAAGGATAGGGTTAAATTCCCATCTCGCTTAGGTTGGGAATCCGATTCCCCAAAGCTCTGATTTCACTTACACTTGCACATGGGTTCAAGATGGTAGTGACACATAACCAACTTTGGGATCTAGTAAATTAATTCAGTAGACATATATTTGGTCCTAAGAGGGTTTGATAGCTTTAATATGTTTGTTCATGATATTAGAAGGTTTGAGCCTTTGTAAAGCAGGTTGTTATATCTCTAGCATCTTTATCATACACCAAATCCTGCACAAATCATTCATAGCCTTGCATACAAATCATAGGTGAAACTGATAATGGAATGTTGATCAAGTTCAAGCGATAGGGAATGAAAACACATTGCACACATCGAGCTGATACTTAATGATTCTGATGTTTCATGTATTTCTGATCTATCGGTATTTGTTTATCTTTTATGTGCTGATGCCTGTATCTAAGCTTGTATATTTTAGGTTAGGTTCTCACCAAAATGCTCAGGAGCATTTGACAACAAAGTCACCATTTGTTGTGGCTGATCCACAACACACCCCAAAATTGGGGACCCACCTTTTTGCATGCTTTCAAAGAAGACCTCAGTGGCCCAGATGCTAAAAAAATCAAAGGAAGAGCAAAATATCACAAAAAAAGAAGTGTCATGATATCGCGACATGTTGCTCCGTCACGGCTAGAAATGAAAAGTTGTCGCGATATCGCGACGTGTCATGTTTTCGTGGCTCAGAATAGCAAAGTACGTCGAAATGAAAAGTTGTGATTTCGCGACGTGTTGCTCTGTCGCGGCTAAGAAAAAGAAAGTGTCACGATATCGCGATGCGTTGCTGCTCAGAAAAATAAAGTTGTCGCGATATCACGATGTGTTGCTGCTAAGAAAAAGAAAATGTCGCGATATCGCGACAGGTCACATTTTTGCGGCTCAGACAAGCGAAGTGCAGTGGAACAGAAAAGTGTCGTGATTTCGTGACATGTCACGTTTTCACGGTTAAGAGTAGTAGAATGCATCATGAAGAGAGAATGTCGCGATATCGTGACATGTTGTGAAATCGCGGTGCAAGACAAAGAACCAAGTTGAAGACTCAAAATGTCATGATATCGCGACATGTCGTGAAATCACGATTCATAGAGGAGAGAGAAAGACAAAATGAAAAATGTCGCGATATCACGACATGTCATGAAATCGCAGTCGAAGGCAGTAAGAGAAGAGTCAATGTAGAAGTTGTCACGATATCGCGACATGTTGCCATTTCATGACCTAAGGACAAGATGAAGGGCAAAAGACAAAGAAGTGTCACGAAATCGTGACATGTCTCATTTTCGCAATTCACGGTGACTGACAAGCTAAGCGAGGGAAATGTGTCATGAAATCGTGACATGTCGTGTTTTCATGGTCTAAAGTAGCCAAAGTGGTATGGAATGAAAAGGTGTCGCGATTTCACAACAAAAAGCCGCAAGACAGCCCGAAAGAGAAAAGCATCACGATTTCATGACAGAAAGCAGCAAGACAGCCCGAAAAAGAAAAGCATCATGATTTCATGACAAAAAGTAGCAAGACAACCCGAAAGAGAAAAGCATCACAATTTTGTGATAGAAAGCAGCCAAAGTGGTACGAAATGAAAAGGTGTCACGATTTCACGACAAAAAGCCGCAAGATAGCCCGAAAGAGAAAAGCGTCATGATTTTGTGATAGAAAGCAGCAAGACAGCCCAAAAGAGAAAAGTGTCATGATTTCACGACAGAAAGCAGCAAGACGGCTCAAAAGAGAAAAGCATCATGATTTCACGACATAAAGCAACAAGACAGCCCGAAAGAGAAAAGCGTCGCGATTTCATGACAGAAAGTAGGCAAAGATGGTACGGAATGAAAAAGTGTCACGATTTCGTGACATGTCGCGTTTTCATGGCCAAGGGCAACAAAACACGACGAAGGAGAAAAACATCACGATTTTGCGATAGGTTGCATTTGCACATCCCAAAAGAGAAAAACATCGTGATTTCGTGACATGTCTCATTTTCGTGATGCATGAGGACGAACAAGGTTGCTGACAAAAAAATGTCGTGATATCACGACATGTCTCATTTTTGCGATACAGGTAGAGGAGCGAAGCTGCATGCAAAAAATATCATGATATCATGACATGTCGTGAAATCATGGTTCATAGAGGAGCGAAGCTGCATATAAAAAATGTTGCAATATCGTGACATGTCTCATTTTCATGGTACAGGTAGAGGAGCAAAGCGACATACTATTTTTTGTTGTGATTCACAGTGGGCCATTACAGAGCATGCAGGGAAGCGTTGAACACATGGCATAAAGGTGTAAGGGTTACAGAATGGTTACAGTTAGCAAGAAGATCAAACGTTTCGATGCTCGAACAAAAGCTAGAAATAATGCAAAGAGGCGGGAAGATGAAACGAAGAGACCTAGAAGATGAAGTGAAGCGTCACAGGGTGAAACAGAGAGCATTGCCAGAAAGTATAAAAGTAGAAGCACAGATTGGTATAGGGGTTGGAAACCGTTGCGGGCAGAGTTGCAGAGCCAAAGGCAATAAGCCATTCTGGGCCTACTTTTGGAGCGTTTTCCTCCACTTGTTTTGGTTTTGTCAAAACTGGAAACATTCTGTCATTGTAAATAGATACATTCTTTTTAATACAGAATTGCAAAGAGTTGCATCTCATTGAAAAGAAAGGAGTTATTTTCTACATGCAAAATTGAATGTTTATCTTTCCCCTTTTAGATTTTTAGACTTATAGGTGAAGTTTAATGCAAGTTCTCTTGGTTGCTTCATGCGAATGTCTAAATCTGAAAAAAACCATAGTTAAGACCCCAGAAACTAGCACCTAGCTTATCTGGATTGTGCAAGTTTTGCAGGTTCAATAGGTTAGGTTGTATGCAGAAAACCTCATTATCTTCGATTTTGTCAAAATAGGATCGTAGCACTCTGAATGTAGTTTAGTTCATTCTCTTTGCATTTTTTATTCTCAATTATTTATTTTTTCTACGTTTTTAATTACCGTCATTCAAATAAACAATTGAAAATCTACCAAAGTTTGAAATCGAAAATAGATTCATCATTAAGATTAATTCACTTTGAGTCCATTGCAATTTTAGAGTAAAATAAACCATAGTGCCCCTTGTTAACAGTTACTTGCAACCACTAAGGTATTCCGAGCATTCAAATTGAACAACATTATTTGTGCAAAATGCTAACATAGTGGAGACCTTGGAGAAGTTACTTGTTTAATTTATTTGCAAGCAGAGGATTTGGGACTCGAATCCTATCGGAGAGTGTGTTTTCACAACTGGGTGAAAATACCACTCAATAGGTGTTATGAACCTATCCTTGAATTCCAATACAAAGGTATCCCAATGAACATCAACAACCTCCACATTAAGAGTTTTCCTATATGTATCCCACCGATCAGCGGCAGCTCCAATCAATCAAAAAACTACCCATGAGGTTTTTGATTTATATGAAAGGGTCCTAACCGCAAAGTATACCTCTACACTATTCAACCATATTTTAGCTCCTTCCCTGTCACCTTTGCCATAAAATTTGGATATATCAATTCTTCGCATATTCTTGTCCAAATATGAACCTACTTTTTTCCTTCCTGGGTCAATAGTTAACTCATCATCAACTATTACTATTTATTTTCCTTTAGATAGATTTTCTATTGTTTTCTTTTGATGAGAAATCATCTCTTGTTGTTGATCCGGATGAGATTTTTTTTACTCCATGTGTTCTATAATTTGGGTCTTTTTTTGAGCTATGTGTTTAGCCATCTGAGCACTTTTCTGCTCCATTTGCTCTTTTTTTTGGCTCACTTGCTTCTGTATTATTTTCACCATCCGAACCATTGTATCCTCTTTGTTAACTGGTTTTGTTTTCTTCTTTTTTTCTTGAGGATGTCTTACGGCTTCCTTAGATACCCCAATCCACATAACTTTTTGAATGACCCTTCTAGGTTTCTCAGTCAGCCCTTTCCTCTGAAATGTCGTAGTTCTTTTTGAGGAACTAGCTTTTTGTTCGGATGCCATTGCCTACCCAAAAAACAAAGAGCCTTGTCAAATTTTTGAGTCTTAGGTGAACACATTGGTAACATCAAATTAGATTTGACATATATTTTCTAAAATTTTATCACTTAAAATATTTGCAACCATTTCTCTGATACCAAATGTAACACCCCAAGTCTACCCACTTGGTTGTCCAATCACCCCAAGTCTTCCCACTTGGTTGTCTAATATCAGAGGTTTCAATATGAGAAAAAATTTCTTTATTTCATTCATTCTTGTTTCATTTTCTAGTATGAGAATGTTAAATCCATCTTCATGAATGCAATTCTTCTATAGTTGAAATACTCTCCACCCGAGATTCCAAGTTCATACTGTGGGTTTCTTTTCCTCTAGGGTCCATAACACCTAGAGGTGTGACACATAAATTTCTTGTGTATTAACATTAATTCATGAACTTATGTCTTAAATTTATGTTATGTAAGACTTAGCGTAAACATACTCGAGCTAGACGATCAACCATTTTCTATGGAGAATTGTCTAGGGTCTTACCAATGCCCTGGTAACCACCTAGCATCTTGTGTTGATTAACCAACATGATATACCATACCATCATGTTGTCGATAACACATAGTTAGACACAATTCACCACTCTTCACTAGTAGGGATAACCTAGAAGAGATACCCATACAACTCTTTGTTACCTCCCGTTTTGACATTTTTCCATCAAAAGTATAGTTAGAGCCATGATCCATGATGATTTGCCTCCCGCAAACACCATTAATATTTGTCTTCACAAGATTGTCCTTCCCGCAATCTTGATTTTCTATCAAGGTTGTCCTGCCCACAACCTTAGGTTGCGTTTTAAGATTGTCTATCCCACAATCTTAATTTCCCTTTTTCTCAACTTAACTATGGTTCAAATTGTCTAAAGGAGTTTGACTAAACAAAGGCTTGTAAACAAACACCATCTCCTAAAGGTTTTGAGATTTAATAATGTAACATAAGATAACTAGTTTCCATCTCTCTATTATAAGTTTTTCACTAAGGCTGAATAGAAATCATTGAACTTTGGAAACCTTGCAAACAAATTAAAGAACCTTAAATCTACAATACTATTTTATTTTATGATTCCTTCTTAATTCATTTTATTTAAAGGAATAGAAGCTACTTCTAAATAAAATAAAATAAAACACCTTCTCATCTTATATTACTCTATAAAATTTTGCTACATAAATAAGAGATAGAGCGGCTTGCTTGCATCAGAATAAGTATTGTGGCAATGGTTCTAAAATGTTTAATCTAAAGAAGTTTTTAAAAGAGGTTTAAATTATCCTAGTTTTAAATAAGAAAAATAATACCATCCACAATTCTTGTAAGGCAACTATACACCAAACACCTTTGTTGTCTTGCTTTAAAATAAAGATGATATACAACTAACATACAAATGTATCCGCCCACCATCTCTTTCAAGCTTACACAGTGGTTTCAATAGTAAGGCTTCCCTTAATAACTCACGGATCAATCCATGGTTTAATTTGAATATTCTTTAATCTAAGAATAAAGCTAACATTGCTTACTACGTTATAACACCCCTATAAGTTGTTTCCACGTTTTCCAATGCATATACCCATAACCTAAGCTCGATATAAGCTTGAAGATAGACATATTAAAACTTCAAACTAGATATCATAATCAGGTCTATTTTATACACAACGAATTGCTCGTTACCCCAATCCGCCGTAGTGTTTCTTTTAACCTATTTAGGGTGTTTAAACTAAAATGTTTTACATCCAAACTATGTCAACGTGAACTAAAATCAGATGTATTAAAACTTTGACTCTAGGCAAGATACTTTCTGTATAAAATAATGTAGGAGACATTAATCGTTGCACACGTATATAGGGTTTCAAGTTTATAACAGATTTAAAGTTTGCATTTTAAGTAGAGTTTCTCATTAGCTAGATTATTCCCCACATAGCTATCTATTTATTTAAGGAAAAACACATCCTACGTTTCAAAGCTTTCCTAATTAATTTGCCCAACATTATATTTTAAAATATCTTAGTCCATATTTAACTAAGCTTCGACAATGTTGCAATCACACTTAACAGGAAACCATATGAAATAATCCTTCTTTATTTTACGATGAATTTATACACAAGCAATAGCTTTAAATAGCATAAATTAAACTCCCATCGAATGGGTATATTAAGAAAGGAAATTGCATTACATACAACCAGAACTCTGTCATGCATGTTTCCCAAAGCTACGTTTTCATATAACAACACACAATTTTTTAAACTCTATCTTGCGCTTTTCCCAGGAGCTAAACAATCAATGACAAATGCATGTTAACAGATTTGGATATATTCCTTTAATAACTTAGGCTCCGACATACCCTGAGTAAAATTTCCAAGTTACACAAAATGTACAATAATTTCCTTTCCTCCACTATACATAGTTCTTTACCGCCTAAACGTAGACATAACCGTTATTAGATAGCACGCATTATGATGGTAGTGTTCATCATATTTCTTCCTTCATATTTTGATTATCCGATGGTTTCCAAGGGTCAGAATGATCATTCTACCATGATATGCATCTATATCTAATATGCATACAACTTTTCCATACTTAATTCAACATGCAGAGCTTTTCAAAATTTCCCAACACGTCATACAAACATCGCAGCACTTTTCAACACAGCATGCATCATTAATCAATTTTTAAGAAGGATAAACTTGTTCTTAGGTTCACAACCAACCAGACGCTCAACAAACATTAATGCTTAATGTTTCCATCAATCCTTCAAGCGCATGCATTACAAACATTTCCATAACACACAGAAGTGATTTTGATTTTCTTAAAAAACAATTGATAATCAGAATTCTCACATAGAGCAACAAAACATCATATTCTTTAAGCCATACTTTCAAATTTTTCCCTTTAGTTTTTCCTAGAATTTTCATCAGATTAAACTTACTGTTTTCTCCTCGCTTCCAACGCCTTGCTCTCCCTTATCCATTCTTCTTCCCTTGCTACAACCATGCACACCACCGGTGCCATGTGTACTCTTCTCCTTGTCTTCATATCTTCTAACTGGAGGATGGTTTCTCCTTTTCTCTGCATGCGAAATTGACATTCGTTTTAAAATCTGTCTATCTAAATATGCCAGGTGGTAGCCACTTATTCCACGTTCAACAACCATACCATAACAATAATAATATTCTCCATAGAATGCCAAAAATTCCCAATTTACCCATTTCAAATAATGTAAAACAATATTATTTGATAATCATAATATATTATTATATTTTAATATGCCACCGTTTAAATTATTTTATTTACCTTGTCTCAAAAACAACCATAAACATTAAATTTTATTTGCTTCCATTATACTCATAAGTTAATGTTTATACAATTAACTATATATATATTCTAAATTTTAAATAAATAAATAACATAGCTAAACACTCAAACACACAAACATACATTTCCCTTTTTAACCTCAGAGTATTATTAGTTATATCTTTATTCTATATTTATTTTATTAATTTTAAACTATGGCTCCCATGCATTAAGCATTCTCATTGCCAACCAATATTTTAAACTATGGCTCCCATGCATTAAGCATTTTCATTGTCATCCAAACATCTTAAATACACAAATTATCAAACATCAAACACTCCTACATATGTAGTTATATGATATACATTCTACATGGACTATTGGTGAATGCATTGCCTATAGGGTTCTTTACCCCTATCAACCGGTGAATACACCACCGCTCATCATTTCCCTTGACTTACCTTACACCAAAATAATCCTTCTACCCGTTGAGGAGACCTCCATCCTTTGCATTACCCTGCCAGTAACAATACCTGTCTCTTGCATCCATAGATACATTAGCAGTACCTCATCCTTGCAGATAAATTAGGCATATAATAAAATAGGTGTTTGGAGGGTTGTTGCAAATTGAAATAATATTGAATATCATAGGAGAAATAGTAGAAGTTAGATTTTTAACACCCATCATACTTAGAGCCCTACCAGATTATTTTTTAGTGTTGATTACTTCTTTGTAAGTATCAAATAGGAAGGTGTTTTTTGACAAATTGGTAAATATGTTGTAGAGAATATTGAAAAATAATATTCAAGGTCAAGAAAACACTTTTTTATTCCATGGAGAGGTCTTACTTAAATAGCAAGTGCATACAATATGAGTCATCGGATCATAACAACCGAATGGATCTCATCCAATCATAACTAGGAGTTTACCAACCTAAATATCCTAGTAACAACTTAAGATATATTCTAACACCCCCCTTAAGTGGTACTAGGAGGTAGTGAAAACAAAAAAACCAAATAAGTGGCATATCCATAGATATGAGTCTCGGCAACAAGGCCTGATAATTACTCATGTACAATATATCTATAAAAAATATTTACTAGAGATATGATGAAAAACCACATAGGAAAAAACCATCTACCGAAAGAGAAATAAGAAGAAGGAATATCTGGAAGGAGGATGGAGAAAAAGATGTCCTCTTCAACCCCCCAGGTAAACTTCCATCAAGAAGGGCCTGCAAATGATCCATGTGATATCCTAAAATGTATAGATACCTCATCGTCGAACTAAATGTCTTCCCACTCCAAGAAGTCTTGAGGAACAACATGAAATCTGGTTCTCATGACAATGAATAAGGTTGCGAGCCATGAAAAAATCACCAAAGAAAACCCCTTTAAACCAAAGTGTCTAAAAAAAGAGAGAATATAATATGGAAAAGAAGCACCAAATCGCAAGGGTAGTCCAAAATGACTCCACAAGCACAAATATATGGTGTCCACCTATACGAACACAATGAGCTGATAACAAGATCCAAATTGTATGGAAAAACAACTAAACAAGGAGATAAAAATGAAAGGGCATCAATGTAGCTGTCGAACTCTTAAAAATTCACCAAATAAAACCCCCTTAAAACAAAGTGTATCACATAAGGAGAGTGAGAATATGGGATGCATAAAGAATCACCATAGTTGTAAGTGTAGAAAAAATGACTCCACAAGCACAATATGTGATGTCCACCTATTCCAACACAATAGGCTGATAACAAGGTCCAAAGTGTGTGTACAAACAACCAAACAAGGGTCAAAGAGACTTTATAAATGTAGTTCATGGGATATTAAAACTTTCATGATACAACATATTTGCTTCAAAATAGGAATTGGACATCACAAATGTGTCCGAATTCAAATAACTTTTTTGATGACTATAAACACCCCTATGATCAGGTGTAAATGTGACCTTTATCTACAGGAAAAACAACAATCTTCTTCATTTTCCCTCACAAGGAAATATTTTGGAATGTCCTTTGAAATAAACAATGGTTTAAAAAAAATCTCTGAGACCATATGGGACATCATTTTTTTAAATACAATAAAAGTGTCATGTGACCCTTCCAATTCCCATGTGAAAATAACATTACAAAAAATTCAATGCCCCCATATTAAAAAAGCCCCCTTTACCTTTAATCACATTGCATAGATATAAAAAATTAAAGGTAAATATAGAATGGCCCCTTTAAGTTAAATAACTAATAGGTGGGACCAGCAGCAACAATAGTAGTGAACATGGGTGCAAACACTTCTGCACCAGTGTTCTCCAACAACCACGAACAAGATCATCGTTGGAATCCACATCCATGTTCCGGTGCAAACACAATAAACTCAATAGAAATATCTTCACATTATCTTCATGCAGATCTGACACGTGTGGAATCATTGTGTGGATCTTTTGTGGCCAAAAATGAGTGACAATGGCATGAACCCACGATACCCACTCAAAACAACACCATGTAAAAGAGTGCTTATTTCACAAATCGTTCTCATCACCTACTTCATGAAAGAAAACTATGAGCAAACTGCATCTCTGATATTCCTTTCCATCGATGCACCCATTGAAATAGCTATACACATCTCATGGGATCTGTAAAAACCCATAAAAAACTTAGCAGGTTGTGGAGTGTAGCTATAGCACAGGCCAGGAGAAGTTGCCAACAGAGGAGAGAAAAAAAACTGAGCTTCATGGCAACTCATTCAACCAAAAAACTTGTTTTGACACTGGGAAATTATAGTCAAGGTGATCAGCGCAATGAAGGCATGGACTTGGGTGCAAACAAACACTTCTAGCCCTTCAATATCAAGGTGGTTAGTGTAATGAAGGCATGGGCTCGACATGCAAACAAACACTTCTAGCCCTTCAATGAGGGCACGGGCCTCAAAAAAACTTGCACTATTGGTTCCAATGTGTATTATGATTATAGCAATTGACAAACCCCCTTCTAGATACGTAAGAGCCATAAAAAGAGTGATATAATGGGGTGTGTAAAGGAATAGTCCCTATTGGAGCTCCTGAATACGGATCCGTGAGTGCTCAAACAATCTATTGGAGAAGGCGTATATGCAAAAAAAATTGTTGGGTGGTAGTATATGTCTAGGGCTCAACTTCAGTAGCTAGAGGAATAATTATGCAGTGACCTTTCAGGTGATTGGGCCGTGTCGATCGGAGACGTGGGCTCAGATCAGTGTATAGAGGTGATAAACAAGGACAATCGGAGAAATGCTATGGGCCCTCTAGATCTGGAAGCATGGAGGAAAAAACAAGATGTAACAGAATCTTCGAGTCAGAACTGGAGAATAGGAGATAACTTTAGCAAAGATAATGTTCTCAACTGCGGTAATTTTGGGGTGTTAGTGACAATTATCACAAAGTTGGCTTCAACGGCAAAGTCATCGCCAAAAATGCAAATAACATAACATGAAGCCTAGTCATGTATATTTGTTCATGCACTTTGCCTACCCCAATTGGTGTCTACTGACTGCATGCTCCATATCATATTGGTTGTCCATCATAGTCGCACTAGGTAACAACAGATTCGGCTTGCAACACGTAACATTTCTTCTCACCGCCAATTTATTTCATGAACTAGATTTTCAAAAATTGTTGGGTCTACGGAGAACTTCGCCACTATATACTACGTCTCCTCAATTTTTAGAGCTCCGATGATGATGCAGAATACTATAAAAATTCCCAATGTTCCTTTTGTGGCTACATTCTTTCCATCCGATGTGGCAGAATCTCCATTCTCTCAATCATTACTTAGAGTTTACCAACCTAAATATCCATGTAACAACTTAACATATATTCTAACATATGCTTTAAAAAAAAGAATCAACCTACCAATTGACGGAGCAAATGATAAATAATGCACTTATTTTCAAAAATATTTCATAAAATAGTCCTTCCTCATCTTCATCGTCATCACAAAACAATCTCAAAGACAAAGGAGGTGCTTTTATATTTGTAAAAGACAAGGATATGATACCAAAATTTGTTAATATAATTCCATGACTAGATGGATCAAGTTCATAATCCTCCTTAGGAAAATACACAACTCAAACCACACCCTAAATAACAAGAATATATTGCACATAAAGAACAAAACCTAATTTTTAACAAGACTCTTAACTTGTACACAAGGCACCAATGTCCAAGGTAGTGATAAAACCAAATGATAAAATTTGGTATATTGATTTAGGTGCTAGAAAGCACATGACTGGAGATAAAGTGTGGTTTAATTCCATATAAGCCAAATATAGAAGACTATTCACCAATGTTGATGATAAGACATGTTATGTTAAATGAATGGGGAATATTCCTCTCAATATAATAGATGAAAAATATATTATATGTATAGGATTAGCAAACAACTTGCTATATATATAATAAATGTTGGGTCAAGACATGGAAATTGAATTATAGTTTGTTGATAGGAAAAAGAGTTGTTTCATCACAAAATATGGTAAGCTTATAGAATCTGGTTATTATAAGAATGGATTGCTTGCCCTTGGTATCATATCATCTGGTAATGTTGCATTACCCTTAGCCATGATAGATGATAACTCCCTCTAGCATAAGAGATATAGATATATTAGTTGTGAGTATTTAATATTGCTAAGTAAGCATCATAAGGTGATAGGTTTTCCTAAAATTTCACCCACATTTTTAGTTTGCAAAGGTTGTTTAGCAAGAAAGAAACCTCAAGTAAATTTTGAGTTTAACACTTATAAATCTAAAGTATCATTGGATGTCATACATACTGATCTATGTAGACCAATATCAACTAGTTAGGGTGGACATAGGTACTTTTAATTGTTTATTAATAACTACTCATGAAGCATGTGGGCATATTTCGTGTCACTCAGTTCAAATGCCCATATGAATTTTTGATGCTTTAAGAAGCTTGTTGAAATAGACACTAGGTTTCATATTCAAGTTCTCCTCTCAAATAAGGGAAAATGCATCCAATATTTTTTAAGGTTTCTCACAATTAATTAGAACAATTGATAACTTAATACTACCTACGCTCCACAACAGAATGGGATTGCGAAGAGAAGAAACATTTCAATCATGGTAATTATTCTTTGTATGCTTATAATATCTAGTACAAATTAGTAGTATTGGCCTAGCAACATGGGGCTAAAGTAATCTCTAATATACTGTATATTTAAAACAAAATGCCAACAAGGACACTTTAAGGTATTACACTTGAATAAGGTTGGTCTCAAAGGAAACCATTAGTTATGCATCTTAGAGTCTTTAGAAGTAAGGCATGCACACATGTCAAAACAAAAGAGGGTCATGATGGATGTAAAAAATATATCTTGCATATTTCATGGGTATGATGATGCATTAAAATCTTATCAATTGATTGCACTAGGCACCAAGAACATAAATATAAGTAGATATTTGGTATTTTATAAAGAATTTAAAACAAACACTAAGGATTCTAATGAATTTTATGTTGACACATCTTCTATTGTGATTATTAAGTTAAATAGAATGTTTTTCAATAATTTATAGAACATGAGTTACATTTAGAAGTGGTTGATAAAACATTAGCAAAAATAATAGTTTCTACTACACCACAACAAAGAAATACTTCAAAATGACTCACAAATACTCTCAAAGATGCTAATCTTATGCACCACCTAATATATCTTCAACATGACCACATACTCATAGTAGTATATGGCAGGAAGTAAATTTGGGCTTCATAAATTCTCAAATGGAGAATGTAGAACCAACCTCAATAAATAAAATACTAAGCTTACCACAATGGAAGCAAGTCATAGAAGCAAAATACACATATCTGATGAAGAATGAAATATAGGATCTAATTGATGTACAAAAAGGAATGAATCCCATAGGCTGCAAGTGGGTTTTCAAAATCAAGTATAAGGTAGATGGATTTATTAATAAATATAAGGTAAAAATCATTGCAAATGGCTATACATATAAGGGAGGAATATATTATGAAGATACATTTTCACCTACAACAAACATAACCATCATTCAAGAAGTATTTGTAATAGCAATGTAATTATGTTGGAAAATTTATCAAATGGATGTCAAAAGTTCCTTCCTCAATGGTGATCTTGAAGAAAAAGTGTACATGATACAACCCAAAGGATTTGTTAACAATCGACAACATCAACAATCTATATACTAAAAAAGTCACTATATATCTTGAAATAGGCTCCTAGAGCCTAGTATATCAAAAGTAATGTTCACCTTTTATAATATGGTTTCACTACAAGTTTCTCTAATGCAAAGATCTATGTTAATAAAATTGGAAATAAGATAATGATCTTTGTGCTCTATATTGATGATTTGATCATCACTAGTAGTTTAGACAAATTAGTGAATGATGTGAAGGATAATTTGAAAAAATCATTTGACATGATAGAATTAGGGCTTCTACACTATTGTCTTGGCTTGGAAGTTTGGGATAGAAAGAATTGCATTATGGTCACAGACAAAATATGCCAAGACACTACTAGAATAATACTTGATGACATATTGTAAACCTAAGGTGACACAAATGAAGGATGGGCTACAACTAAATATTTATTACATGTAAAGTAAAAGAGAATTGGAGTGAAAAAAGAGTAAGCACACTAGGAGGTCAATATGAATTCAACTATTCTAGGTACTTTGCAATTCACAAGAATCTTATGTTTTTGTCTTTAAGCATAATTTAACATGCTATGATTTCTTTTCCCTTATGTTTATTGTTGTATAAATGATATAATAGGATATAAAGGTCTATGTTAAGGGTCTAGAAATTATGAAAGAACACTGCCTCATTGAATTCAACCTCATATATAAATAACTTCAAAAGAAATATATAAGAACAAACATCAAATGGAGAACAAATATTCTTATCTCCCAATTGAATATCAGAATAGACATCTAATGGAGAAAAAAGATGCTTATCGTCCAATTGATGACTAAATCATATAAAATTCTATATATTACATGTATAAGAAAATGACTAAAGGAGAAATTGGAGGAGAGAATAAGTACATTTTGCACATAAAAATAATAAGAAAAAGAAGCATGTCAACTTGGAATTCAATGTTTACAATGATATACAAGTTAGTTATGTTGAAATATTTGAATCTATGTATAAACTATTTGACAACTTGAGAATAGATAAAATAGGAAAACTCATCATCATAATTAATCGTAAAAGTTTAGAAATTCACAAAAACAATGATGGGTCAAATTTTATGGTTTTATGGAACTTTAATTTTTTATTTTGTGCAAACTCCAAGATAATATATATCTATTAGAAATGCTAAATTTTTGTAATGACATAAACAAATTGGCCTCGTGAACATTAAAATAATTCTATTATATTTCATAAACTAATAATTCAAATGATTATTAACTAATTACACATATTACAAAAATATATTTAATATTAATTAAAAATTGTTTAATATTTTTTTTTTTTTTTGTAAAAAATGCTATGCTATTTCATTTATTTCAAAGAGAAAAAATATATACAATATTTCTACTTGATTTTTAAATACTATTGGCCAAAAAAATCATTAATTCTCAAGCAGTTTTTGAATACACATGCCTATTATACACCCATTTTATGGTTGTTCTTGGGTTATCCAATTCATTCTACTACTATTCTTGTGTTGTCATGTCATAATTAATATTGCTGTCATGAGAAAAATAAAAATTATGGATAATATTTCCATTATCATCAAGATATTCCTAGAGAAAAGCTAAAACTACTAGGGAAACTACAATTATTCCATAATTCATTTCTAGGAGAAATGGTACTTTCCATTCATCTTGATCTAAATCCCCGTTTGCTCTCTAGTTAAATATATTGGTTCCTTCCCTCTTGATGCGTAAAAATAGGTAATTTGAAATTTTTCTTTTAGAGATCATATTTCATTAACCATCAATTTTATCTATCATTCATTATTTGTAGCTGGTGTTAGAAAACATATATTATAAATTAAGATATTTGAATTAGAATCCATTAAAACATTACCCATAGTCCTTATTTTGACTTCCTATATACCAAATATGATGGCCATAACTTCAACATAAGTGTTATTATGATATTCAAGATATTCTTTGAAGAAGAAGCTTGAATTCTCTTGATCATCCTTGCAAACACCACCCATACAATCTAGCATGAGGTTTCCCTTGGATGCTCCATCAACATTTACCTTCATCCATCCTTGATATGACTTTGACCATGTTACTAGGATTGCCTTTAGAAATTATTTGAATTGAATAGAATTAAATAGGAAGAAATTTTAAAATTTCTAAGAACCTTATGCTCCACTTCACTTTGAGTTTGGAAGTGCTTCAAAAGCACACTTTGTTTATTTAATATTGAACAATATTTAATTTCACATATGGTGATGAATAGGTTGAGCATCTTGGAAGATGCCTTTACTTTTTATCTAACCAAATATGCCACAAAATAAAGTAAGTCCAATTTCATAAATAATATGAAGTCCTTTATGCTATGATGTAGGTAGCTTCTGGAGAAGAAATCCTACATATTATTTGCTAGTTGTTGTCTCCTACATATGATAATATGTGAAAATGTCATAATATTTTGACATAAGAGTATTAGAATATGATATGATATTTAATTTTATACACACTCTAATGGACCATAAAGTATTATGTTCTTCATATCCTCATATTTAAAAAAATTGTAATGCTTGGCCAGCCATGCAAAAGAGTTGACCTTTATCCAGTCTTTTGGATTCCAAATATTCTATTAAATTTTTTTTTCATATTTTACCAATTACTCTCCTAAAAAATCCTTGTACCCTAAATTAACTAAATAGACTCCTAATATTTTCTTTCCCAAAGCTATTATATGTTTTGCTTGGTCATGAGAAACTAGACTATTTTTTATGGTTGTTTAAATAGTTGTTTTTCATCTTTCAAATTTTCTATAGATCATTCCTAAATATTTTTCTATTCCAATAATAATGTAGAGGGAGGAAAATGCCCTACCACGTATAACTCTCAATTGGATTTGTTAGGATCCATGGTGATCATAGGGGTATGTTGTTTAATCTACACTCGAGGACTCAAGGTATTAAAGCGTTCACCAGGAACAATTTAAGGACTTGCTCCAAGTATGGAATGGAATGTTTGATGTGTTTCTTTGAACAAGCACCTATGTTTGGTCTTTTTTAAAATCTAAGCTATAAGGAATTAAAGAATAATGTGAGATAACTCAATGATGGGAAAAGAGAATGGTAGTTCATTAATTATAGCTCACCATTGAGCACCATAATTGAGGATAGGCTCATATTAATTTTGTAGGAGGTTGTAGAGATCTGTTAAGGTTACCTTCATTTTTACATTAAGAGAAAAATTCTCCAAGAAGAGGTTGGTGAACTGTTCAAAAGTATAGATAATGTGTTGGAGAAACCTATTATACCACTCTATGGTAGTTTCCATCAAGTACAAGGAGAAAATATGGAGCATGAGATGGTTATTTTTGTTGATGATATGATAAGCATTAATATATTTGCTCATGTGTTCTCTAGGATATTATTTTCCCTTGAACTTTTCTTGCTTGAGTAGCTCAAAGTGGTAAGGGTAAATTGGAGGTAAACATAAAGGATTAATATATTGGGTATGAATTTGGCTAAGAATAGTTTTTGATAGCCTAAACTCATAAATTGCAATTCTAAAGAGTTGAATCAACTAACTAATCTTTGAATTTCATCTTGAGATTTTTGTGGGGATTGAATGGGCTCAACTGGTAAGGAAAAATAGGAAGCCTCGGGAGGATGGTAGGCATAAGGATAATTTTGAGGGTGGAGCTCAAAATAGTATGTGGTTAGGCCACTAGATGGTGTGTGGGTGATTGGTAATAAGGGGAAGGTTGTGAGGATGGTGGACGATAGGGGTTGTAGATGTTTGGAATGGGTTGAGTGGATTGATATATGGTAGGTGTGTTTGATGGGTTAGGTTATCTAGTTGGGTGATGAGAGTTTGGGGAAGTTGGTTGGTATTAGTTAGGTGTTGGATTTTGGTATTGGATAGGTTGATATTGAGGATGAGGAGGGGGTTGAGGGTTAGTAGGTGGAGTTTGATAGTTTCCAGATGGAGGATGATTATAAGTTGGAAGAGCTTGATAATAAATGAGAAGAGAATTTTGTTGGTTGGGTGGATGTTGAGTGGTGACTTTATAGTCTGGTGGGGGTTGGGTTGAGGTTGAAGGCTATTCATGTTGAACAAGAGGATATTGGTGATATTTATTGGGGGAAGTTGTTCTTGGTTAGGAGGAGGTTGAGGTGGATTAGGTAGATATTATCGCGTATTGGAAGTATATTATCGATATTGTTTATGTGGTTGTTGAGCTTGGGTAGGTGGATATATCGATAGCCATTATTGGGGGTTTGGTGGGAGAAAAGATGCATGCATGGTTGTTAGGAAAGAAGCCCATGTGGGAGGTTGGGTAAATATTTTTGTAGGTCTTTGAAAGTGATTAAAAAAACACTAGTTTTTTGTTGAGAGAAGACTGTTTATCCACTGTTCAAGAGGAAAATCTTGAGGAGATTGATCAACAGGATGTCATTCAACTCTAGAACAATCATATACCTAGAGGGTTGGTTACTCTAGAGAGCCTATTTGATAATGAAGATATGAAAAAATAAGATCTATGGAAATCAATGAGAAGATATATAAAGAAATTTAAATTGAATAGGAAAAGAAGCTCAAGGTTGGAGTCTGATATTCTCTAGAAGAAGAGGATATCAAAGTTGTATGCCTAAAGTACCAAGACATTGCGGCTTGGTCATATGAGGATATTAAAGTATATGATAAGAAGGTCATACCACACACAAAAGAACTAGAGCCAAGTGCAAAACCATTCAGGTAGAAATACAGGCATGTGAATCCTAGGATCGAAGCCATAATGAGAGAGGAACTATTTTTTGAAATATTTTCAACATTGCCTCCTTAGTCCTAAGTATTAAGTCCTAGTATTTAGTTTTAGTTTAATCTTTTGATTTACATATTTCTAGTTAATTTTATTAGCATACATTGAGTTTTTGGCTTGGTTGGTCAATGTTTGACCATAGTCCAAGATTAGCATGTTGTTAGGATAAGAGCTATCTTTAAGTTAGTTTGTTGTAATAAGTTTAAGAGGATTTCTCTCAACCATCGTGTCTATTTTTAGTTCTTTCAAGAACTATAAAACTATGTAATGCATTATTGATCAATAAAAAAATTTCACCATTGTTTCTCATTTGGTATCAGAGTAGGTTTTCTCATATGGATCAAAACCTGTGGAGAGTAGCGTGAAGAGATCTGAAGCACGCACTTTGTTAGAGAAACTCAAGTGGCCAACACTCAGCAGATTTTTAAGGAATAGCTCGAGTAAATAATTAATATATTACGAATCCTGATGTATTTTCTTATGAAATTTTTAGGGTTGTTATATAATTGTATAAATATGATGTAGTCTAAATTTTAGGTGATTTGGAGCTAATTTACAAATTTTATTAGCATTTTGAGTTTTTAATAAAATGGTTGTATAAGGTGGAATACAGGGTATTTGCTTCTCAAATTTTGGGAGAAATATTATTTAGATAAAATAATCATTTCAAAATAATTCTAGGTCATTTGGATCTGTATTGATTGATTTAGGTGAATATTGATTTTTTTCTTCAAAAATCCTAGATCCGAAATTGTGATAAAAAAAGGGAAAAAGTAAATGATCACATATTTTTCACATTTGTGAATTTTATTCCAAAATTTAGAGGGTTTTCATATTATTGTCTTAGGAATACAGAGTTTAATTTTTAGAAATTTTGGAGCTATATGGATTGATTTATGTGAAAACATTGAAGTTGTCTCAAAAACACTCTAAGATCTAGAAAGGGCAAAAGTAAATTGATCACATATTTCTCATTTGTGTGAATTTGCTTCTAAAATTTAGTGGATTTTTAGATAAGTATATCATAAGTCTACAGGAAAGGAGTGGCTGAGATCTAGGTGGAATATTGATGAGTGGTGGATTGTAGAATGGCCACCATGTATAAATAATTGGAAGTGCCCAAATTCAATGGAGGTAATTATGCTATTTGGAGCATAATGATGAAGACCTTCTTGAAGGCTCAAGACTTATGGGATATAGTTCAAGAAGGCTATGAGGAATCCTCTTGGAGAAAGCTACAAGGTGAGGAGAAAAAATAGAATAAGGAGCAACAATATGCAAATTGCATAGCTCTTATGGATTTGAGGAGAGGAATGGAAAAGAATTTTTTTCCTCTCATAGTCAATTGTAGATCAGCTACAATGGCATGGCAAGTGTTGAAGGATGATTATGGGTTTGATGAGGACACCAATAAAGCCATGTGTGACAATCATGAAGATTGTTTAAGCAAGGAGGAGCCTTGCTTCCTTGAAGAAATTTTTGAATTAGATCCTTTTGAAGGAGTTTTTGAAGAGTCTTTTCAAGACTAATATGAAGACATACATTCTTATGATGGTGAATTCTTCCTTGAAGAGGAAGACATATTTGAAGAAAAGAGTGATGATGAACTTATTTAAGAGAAGAGATACAAATATGATGAATCCCTTCATGGAGAAGAGGATGAGAAGGTGAAGGAGCCTTGTATAGCTCTCATTGGAGAGAGTTATTGTGAGACACCCATAGTTGCAAACATGTCTTGTAATGGCATGGAAAATTGTAATAGTCAATTATTTCTTTTAGGAGGAGAAAAATATGAAAAGAAAAATTGTACTAATAATTTTTTTATAGGAATGGCATGCTTGGAAATCATTCACATTGATAGCAAAGAGGAAGAAGAATTTGAAGATAAAGGAAGAGAAACACTCACATTGGAGTGTTCCTTGCTTGAAGATCACCAAGGTGAGATGTATGATGAAGAATGTCTCATGAAGGAGACATATGAAGAAGAGTGTCTTATGGAGAAGACACCAAATCAGCTATTTGTTGAATAATACTTCATGGAGAATGCATCTACAATTCTCATGGAGGAGAATAAAGAATATGATGATGGAAAAGCAATGTTCATGGAAGACTATTGGCTTATTTTTGTTGAATACCATTCACTTGGAATGGATGTGTGCTCTCTTGAAAGAGCAAATAAAGTAATGTGGGATGATGATCCACAAGAAAAGTTTGATGAAGAGGAAATGGAAGCTATAAGCTTCTTGTTAGAAGATCACTCATCAAGGGTGAAGGATATGTTGGGTGAAGAAAAGACCCCACAAGACTCCCTAATTTGGGATATGGAAAGTGAGAAAGAAAATGGGATAGAAATAGAAAGTGAAAATGAGATTACTGATTTTCTTGTTGTAATGGCAAAGAAAACATCACTCATGGATGATGATCACTCACTTGGAGTGATTACATTGTAGAAAGAGAGTTGTATTGAAAAGGCAACAATGTATGATTTCTTGAATGAATGGTGTTTCAACACACCAACATGGATTGAACAAAGGAGGAGAACTCTTAGTGAAGATTTGATGGTTGATATTGAAGCAACATACCCTAAAGGAGAACTGCTACAAAATAGCTTTATGGGAAGCACCAAATCTACTCATACTAAAGGTAATGTTTTTATGATTAATGATTTGTTTTTTATGAGCAGGAATGAAAAGAAAGGCGATTGTCTCATTGAGATAACTTTGATGAAGAGTCTTCTTGGAGAGAATACAATGATGGAGAACTTGGGTCACATGGATCAAAATGATGTTTTCAAAATTCCTTGGGAGAAGGATTCTTGTAAAGTCATTGTTGTGAGATAATATTTGTTTGAGGAGCAACTTTATGTTGCATATGTAGTTGGTCATTATATGGCCATATTTGTGGTGATTTTTTGTGTGAAAATATGTGAAAAAGTTTTATGGTATGATCATCTATGTGAGATGATTAATTGTAAATACTCATGTGGAGTATTTTTTAGTGTTGAATATGTAAAAGAAGATCAAAATGTGAGAGCATGGTTTAAAGACCATAATGATAAAGATGTAAGATATTGGTTGCTGAAAACCACAAGAGGAGATACTTTTTTTGAAGGGGAAGCTAATCAACAAAAGAAGGCACTCAAACATTTGCAAGAAATTCCACATGAAGAGTGGAAGGAGTGCCACCATAAGTATTTTATAAATTCTGATTTCTTGGTTCAATATTGGAGGAAACGTAAGAGAAATATTTTCTTCCAACTCTGTGATGCTTAAAGAACTCTTGCATGAGTGTCTTTAGCATCAAGGGGGATAATGTTGGAATATTTTCAACATTGCCTCCTTAGTCCTAAGTATTAAGTCTTAGTATTTAGTTTTAGCTTAATGTTTTGATTTACATATTTCTAGTTAATTTGATTAGCATACTATCTTTAAGTTAGTTTGTTGTAATAATTTTAAGAGGATTTCTCTCAACCACCGTGTCTATTTTTAGTTCTTTCAAGAACTATAAAACTATGTAATGCATTGTTGATCAATAGAAAAATTTCACCATTGTTTCTCACTATTGAAGTTGCTAAAGGCTAAGATCATTTATCAAATAAAACATTCAACTTTGGTAGCCAACTTGGTTCCTATAAGGAAGAAGAATGGTGATATCTTCTTGTGTGTAGATATCAGAAACCTCAATCAAGTATCACTAAAGGACCACTACCCCCTCCCACAGATTGATAAAATATTGCAAATTGTGGCTAGAGCAGAAATATTCTCACTACTGGATGGCTTCTTTGGCTATAACTAGATTTGGCTAAAGTATTAAGATCAGTTTAAAATAGCATTCACCACCAAAATGGTACTTTTACCCATAAGAGAATGACTTTTGGACTATCTAATATATGAGTCAAGCTCTAGAGAGCAATGGACTATGCCTTTGGGGAGCTGATAAACAAGGTCATTCTAATTTACTTAGATGATATGACTGTATACTCCCATGACAAGCAAGACCACCTGGTGCATCTTGGATAAGTCTTTCAGAAGTGCAAAGAATTTGGAATCTCTCTTAAACCTAAGAAGTCATTTTTTGCAGTTCATGAAGGAAATTTGATAGGCCATTTGGTCTCCAAAGAAGGTATGGCCATTGATCCAGATAGAATAAAATTCATCCTTGCCATTCCACTTCCTATGAACAAGAAAGCTTTGCAGTCCTTCTTTGATCAGATAAACTTTATCAGGAAATCCATCTCTGACTTTGTTCAGAAGGTGAAACCTATATCAAAACTATTGAAGAAGAATGCATATTTCAAATGGACTAAGGTAACAAATGAAGCCTTTGAAATCACCAAGCAATTCATTGCTACAACTCTAGTGCTATTCAATATAGACTTTAGCAAAGACTTCATTATTTATGCTTATGGAGCTGAAGAAATTTATGCATCAGTGCTCAGCCAAAATAAATATGAAGGAGAAGAGCATCCCATATTATTTTGGAGCTAGAATCTTCATGAATATTAGGTTAAGTACAATTTTTTTGAGAAACAAGTATTTACAGTAATGAAATCATTGAAAAAATATAGGCAATACTTAGTTCAAAGCAAGACCCTAGTTTATGTGGTTCATCTGGATATGAGAAGTTTCATTCTACAAGGTGAACTGGGAGTTACGAGAGCTGGTTGGGTTACTAAGATCCAATAATATGATGTGGAAATTCATCCTACCAAATTGCTTAGATATAGAGCCCTATGTCAAGGTTTGACAGAAGCAACATTTTCAGTAGAAGTGATAGCCTGTCAATCAATAGTAGAAGATAAAAATGAGGACTTAAGGTTAGGAGAATAAAACTAGGTATATCATATGACTAAGTACTTTCATACTGGGGTATGCCCTCCTAATATTAATCCATCACAGAGAAGAAGATATAGGCTTTAGGATTTGAAATGTATTCTATTTCCAGAATGCTTATACAAGAGAAACCTTGATGGAATTCTCATTAGATGCTTAAAATATGATCAACAACAAAAGGTCATAGAGGAGTTCCATGGGGGACTATCTGAAGGACACTTCTCAGGAAGAGTTACAACATTGAAGATCATCAAGGTAGGCTATTATTGGTCTACCATATTTACTGACACCTTCAAGGTCACTAGAGCCTGTGATGAATGCCAGTGGTATGTGGAAAGATCAAGGAATCATTCATTCCCCCTTAAACCAATTCAAGTTGAAGAACCCTTCTAGAAAAGGTATTTGGACTTCATAGAGGTTATCAATCCACATTCCTTAGTTGGGTATAAGTACATTTTGATTGTTATAGACTACCTCACTAGATGGGTAGAAGCCATTCCTACAAAAAAATCGAACCAATAAGTGGTGATAGATTTCATGGAAAGCTTAAAGAAGGTTTGGTGTTCCAAAATCTTTGGTGAGTGACAATGGACTAACATTCATAGGATCCAGATACATTGAGTTTTCCAAAAAGTATGATATTACCATAAAGAATACTTCAAACTACTACCCCAAGGAAATGAACTGGAGGAATCAACTAACAAGAAAATGCTAATAATTTTGAGGTCATTAGAAGGTAACAAGAGAAGTTGGCATCTACTGCTATAACAAGCTCTATGGGTGGACATAATCACTATCAAAAATTCCATCAAGACCTCCCCTTATGCCTTAGTATATGGTAAGGAAGTAGTACTACCTATGCACTTGGAAATCCTAGCCCTCAAGTTGGTAAACACAGAGAATGAATCTGAGCAAAATCTAATGGAGATAATTTTGACACACTTGCTATAGCTAGAAGAGAAAATAATTTGGTTATATGAGGATTTTCAGAAACATTCATTTGACATTAAAGTATGGTTTGATAAGAAGGAAAGATTCAGAAAGTTCCAAGTTGGAGATTCTATACTCAGGTGGAATGTTGAAAGAGCTAAACCTGGGCACCATCAGAATTTTAACTCTTTCTATGATGGTCCTTTCAGAGTAGCAAAAATTAAGAAAACCAATGTTTTCTAGCTTGAATATCTTGAAGGAAACATATAGTCGATTTCGATCAATGGTTTTCACCGTAAACTCTATTTTTGTTGAGATGTAGCTCATTGTAACATATGTAAATATTTTGTATCATAACTTGTTTTTTATTTTTATTTTAAAGTTTTTGATTTTTGATAAAATGCCAAAAAAAAGGGAAGAAAGAAAATTTTGCTTCAAGAAACAAAGTGATGAGTTGCAAAATAGGCTAAGTGGTAGCGGAATACATCATTATTCCAATCTGCTCTCAAATAAGCTAACTAATAGTGGAATAATGCATGCATTCCAGTCTACTCTTAAAAGGACTAAGGTAGCAGTGGATCACGACATGTGTTCCAATCCACCAAAGTTCATGACTATTTTTGAGTGGGAAAGTGAAATCTTGTGCCACACCATTTCCAAAGGAAGAAAATATTTGTAAAATCATCTCGCAAGCTTCCTATGCTACTACAAAGGAAATAAATATGACGAGCGACACTGCAAGTGTAAGAAAGTGTTTTGTGCTTTAGCCAATTAGTGAGCGACATAATATATCCAAGCCATCATGATGCATAAGTTGAATTTGAAAAGTGTGGAGACAGATAGTTCTCGTAACGGTTGCATTAATGGTGAAAGAGGTGCATGCAATGGTATTTAAAAGTTTTAAAATGTAGAGCTCATTCAATTGTCGAAAGCACCACCTACCAAGCAAAAATAGCAAATAATAACAAAGCGTTGTTGGCAAATGCTATAGAAAGAACGCTCTAAATATTTTTGTGAAAATGGCTCCTAAGAAAGCGCCAACAGATATGCAGAAAAGATAAGTAGATCTGGACGACTATGTAAATAAGACGAGGCGGTTGTTAGATACTGTAATGATCCTATTAGAGTAAATATTCCATAATTTGGATATTTTACCCTTTCTCTACATTAGGTAGATTTTATTTACTGCATGGTAAAAAGTAGCTTGTTACTTTTTACCACTAGTATTTACTTTTACTAGGAGATTATTTATCTTTTACTATTTACTGTTTACCTTTGGATATTTATCTAAATATCCTAGGTTAGTCGTAGTCAATTTGACTACGTAGTAAGTGGTTAGTTGTTAGCTTCATTGGCGCATCTGTTAGCGTCAAGTTAGGGAGGTTAGCATTGCAAGGTTATTTTTAACCTTTGCATTTGTATTTAATCACTTGATTTATTCAATGGGAAGTTAATGTTCTTATTTGACTTGATCGGTTTTATATCATTGGTATCATTCGCGAGGTTTTCACCTCTGGTTCCTGTGAGCACGGAGAGAGCGACCCTCATTCCAAGTGGTGAAGACGAGAGGCACTCTCGTTCCACTGGAGAAGGTAAGAGGTCCCTCTTCCATTGTGTCAGGCCACCTTTGCTGAGTTTGATCGATTTCTCAGGTTACTTCTAAGGACCAAAGAGGAACCTTTGACACCTCGATTTACATGATCTACATTTGGAGGAGGGCATTCGAGCCCTCCCCCGCAGACCACGCGGGCACTACATGCATGGCCCCCGATCTGACCATTGAATATTTTCTTCGACAACCACCCTGATAGGGTTGCCATGCCCCACGGCTAGGGGCCCTCGCATAGTGGGCAGGAGGCCCACATGCGGCTCCCCAACTAGGAGGAACAGTCATCATCGAGGGCAGGAGCGCCCTCGGGTCACCCGACTCTGACAATATCCCTAACGAGGGGACACCCTATCAGATACACCTGACAACAGCACGGTCCTTGAAGGATTGGATCGATCAATGAGGGCAAGCGTGCCCTCCATCGGATCTGCCAACTGCACAAGACATGAGGCATAATCGGGACATGTGACAGACAGACCTGACACCGCATAGGACACGAGGCAAAATTGGGACACGACATCTGACAGATAGACCTGACATGAAAATCGATGACATGACATGGCAGGACACGTGGCGAGTGTGAGAGCAGTGATGCGTGGCATGCTGAGTGTGGATTCTGATTTGGCGAGTGTGAAGACGACATGTGGAGGGTGTTACGTGGATGTGGCCCCTACTGGCTAGATACATGGTGAGTTCTAATATGAGGCTGCATGGCGGGGTTTGATTTGTTCTCCACGGCAAAAGGCAAGTGGGCCGATCTGATTGCCCGTAGGCAATCAAGGTTTTAACGGTGCGTTCAGAGTTTTAAATCGTTGCAACATGCATCGAGTGGTGCATGTGGGATAAAACAAATCCCATGCACCGTTTCATTTAAAAAAAAAAATAATCACAGGCACCAACCATAGCAAAGGGGATATTTAGTCCCTTTGCTCACATCCCTAGCAATAGCCGGAGTGGTCGACCGGCCACCGCTAAGGTGTTCTTGCATGGCACATCGCAGGATCCAGTCCCGAGGTGGCCTATTTTGCTCGAAGGAGCCTTTATCAAGGTATATTTTTTTTGTATATTTGTTTAATTTTTTTTTAGCATTTATTTTAATAATTTAATATTTTTTTATTTAAAAAATCATTTTCTTTAATATTAAGTGATTTTTTTTAACAAAGAATAATTTTATTATTGATTATTTTTGCTAGAATTAATTAGACTTATACACTAAAAATGCAAATTGAAGGTCTATTTTTTTTGCATCATTTAATAGAAAACATGCTTTTGTTTTCTCCATCAAGGGAGATATAAGACATATAAAAGCATTTTTTTTCTTCTTGCAAATTAAAGAACCTTTAAACTCTTCTCAAAAATTGTTAAATTTGCACATTAAAGGAAGACAAAATCCAAACAATTGATTCTTTCATGCAAATTTAGAAAATAAGGAGACCCATATTGTAAAAATCAAAGGCAAAGTGTGCAATTGATTTCTCTAAAAAGGAGATATAATTCATGTACTTGCACATTCTATTTTTTTGCAACATTGAGAAGAAGGAAAGAAAACTAAGTCGTGTGTCGACTAGTACTGGAAACCTTTCAAACGTGGGTCGTGTGTCGACTTGTCTTGGAAGGGGTGCTCATTTTGTTTATTTTGCAAATTAAGGGGGGAAGACAAAATTTGTACTTCTTTTGCAAAATTGTAAGACAAAGTAGGAGACATAAAATATCACTTTTTGCACAAAAAAAAATCCAAACATTTTTGTTGCAAAAGTTGGAAATAAGGTGCATTTTCGATTTTACTCGACACCTTCATTTCAAAAATTGGCAAAATAGGTGCATTCTCGGTTGTATCCGACACCTTTGTGATAAGAATTTTGTGGGAATTCTTGTTTGATTATTGCATTTTCCTTTTGCAATTATAAGTCATAAACACAAGAACACTCAAAACCCCAAAATTTCACAAATTTGTGTAAATCAATTGCACAATTAAAAGCCATTTTCTAAACTTGATATTCTCTCCTAAATCAAAACAAAACCCCTAATTCACTCTTATTTTTTTGGCTTAATTTTCTCCAACTTTTCATCCTTTTTAAAGGATGTTAAGGTAGGTGCCATTAAATATCTATTTGAGTGAATTATCTTTTGGTACTCTTTTAGGGTATATCAAAAGAAAGAACAAGTTTTTGTAAAAACAAAAGGAACCTTGAAAGTAGAAAACTTTTGCACTAAGGGGGGTTAATTCCTTTCTTCTTTTAAAAATAGATTTTGTAAAAAGAGAAGTTTAAAACTTGTAAAGGCACAACATAGAAGCAACACAATGGCAACATTGCTTGTAAAGTGTCTAATTCAGATTCTGATTCTAGTTCGGAAAAAAAGCACACAAGTGCTCATTGCTAAAACAATATTGTAGAGGGAAAACACATTTTTTGTCACATTGGGCAAAGCACCATTATCCTCTCTCTTTTTTTTTTTAGGCTTCATAGAATAGCATAAGTTTTTGTTTGAAGTCCTTATAATAAGGGGTGAATGTACCTCTTTTAGGCTTCATAAATAGCAAACTCTTAAATGTTTGAAGACCTTGTAACAAAAAGAAGAGACTTTTTATGGTGTAAAATTGCCTAGGAGGCAATGTTTGTAAAAATCCTTCACAAAACTCTTAAGTTGCACATCTTTTGTAATTAAGGGGGATATACATTTCTTTTCTTCACAATTTTTTGTAAAAAGAGAAGAAGACTTATAAGGGTGCATTTTCGGCTACGATCGACACCTTAGTCACACTTCTTTCAGAAATTAGATACAACATGTTTTGCAACAAGAAGGAGGGAACTTATAAGGGTGCATTTTCGGCTACGACCGACACCTTAGCAACCTAATATTTTACAAAATCATATTGTAAAATGAATGAATCTTGTATGAAGTGATCTACGCTACTACACCTAGCGATTGCAGTGGTTGGTTACCCATGCAATTCGATTGGATGATGTGATTACTATAAGGACATTTGTTGGTATGAATACAAAGTGAGGAATGACCCACTTTTTTTCTTAGAAGCAGCCAGAGTACTGTGACAGAGCAAGAACCAGCAGATCGACATCCTTTTCACTGTATTGGGGCAGTTATATACTTTACCCAAATATTATTGTATAGGAGGATAAATATGTATTACCCAAATAATGTAATAAGGGGGGATGTTAGAGTAAATATTCCATCATTTGGATATTTTACCCTTTCCCTACATTAGGTAGATTTTATTTATCGCATGGTAAAAAGTAGCTTGTTACTTTTTACCACTAGTATTTACTTTTACTAGGAGATTATTTATCTTTTACTATTTACTGTTTACCTTTGGATATTTATCTAAATATCCTAGGTTAGTCATAGTCAATTTGACTACATAGTAAGTGGTTAGTTGTTAGCTTCATTAGCGCATCTGTTAGTATCAAGTTAGGGAGGTTAGCATTGCAAGGTTATTTTTAGCCTTTGCATTTGTATTTAATCACTTGATTTATTCAATGGGAATTTAATGTTCTTATTTGACTTGATTGGTTTTATATCATATCCAAGTAAGGAGAACCTTCTTGAGGAGCAATTTGAGTTTAGATACTTCAAAGGGAGACCAAGACTTCAGGGTTATGCGTAAGGGTTCGACCCCAAAATGTATTTATAAAAATTTGACAAATTAGTTTCCAAATCTAGGTGAATATTGTCTAAATGCATGTAGAAGGTTCACTATTATTAGGGGTAATGTTGGAAATTTAAACTTAAAATAGTCAAATTATTATAAAATGAGGTGAATCGACCCAAAAAAATTATACCCAGAAATGTTTGGCTAATGGAACCTGGTCAAGGATCCAAAATATTAGCCAATTCCAAATTTTTAAAATTCTAATTTTAGCCAATTTGGCGATAAATAGCCACTATGCATAACCCTAGACCAAGTCAACCTTAAGTTATCATTGCTATAAAATCCTTCTTATTCTCTTACATCTGTGATTTTTTTCACCATTGTCCCGAGTTGATTTCTACAATTATTAAATTTTATAATCCTAAGATAAGGGCAGTGAAAATAGCTAATGGCACAACATTATTTACCATTACCAAATAATCTTGTCATAACTTGTTTGCCATGGGAGTAAACCCACCCCTAGAGCCTAAACAATTTGATATAGTAGAACAAGCTAGGGTTTATGCTTCATTAATGGCTTCTAATGAGAAGGAAGTCATGGAAAAATGACTTTGTTTCTAATTAATATGTATAAAGGAGGAAGATGAAATACCTAAAGTCCCAATCCCTATTAAGCAGTTTGTCCACCTAGAGCTCTATTCCATGCTAGCTTGTTTGGAGGGTTTGGATTCATATTAATTCATGAGAGATTGGAAAATAGCCACTAATTATGGTATTTCAAATGAGAAAATATATGAACTAGATGTAGAAAAGAAGGGTATTAAAGCCATTTACTTTTATTGGCCAACTTTCCTTACTAAAATAATACATGAACAATTGTTAAGGATGAAAAGGTATTCTAATACACCCTCTTTCCAACATTATTCGAGTCTGGTTTGGATGTTCTTTGTTACTGTAAGGAAGATGATGCCCTGGATTCTGGTAAAAGAAAAAAATGACCAAGGAGACCCTATCCTCGTATACTATTGGACTGCTCATTTGAGGAGCACTGAGTTTGTTTACATATTTAACTTGGAATTTCTAGGGCCAACACTAAATATAATGTATGGGAAATACCCTAGGTTACCACAGTTGGCCAAAGAATTATTGAGAACAAAGGGTGTCGAAGAAAGAGATTGGTACGTCCTTATAGAAGGCACAATTATTAGACTATATGGCTTCATTGGTAAGCCTTTTCTACTTCCTCATTTTGTTACAAACATATTATTGGATCTAGAATATTTGAGGCAAGCAAATTTTATCAATATGAACTATGGCTTTGGAAAGAAAAAAAAATGTGTGTTGACCTGCCGCAACGTTGATGATATAACTATCACCAAAAAGGGACAGGGTGAACAAATCACCCAAAAATTTGGATAAGTTGGGCATGTTCTACATCCCTCAAAGGTGGAGATACGACCTAGATGAAAAATTTCACAAGAGGAACATTACCCACAATGGAGAGAAGGCCCACAAATTTTAAAAAACCTCAAGGCATCATTTTGAATAGGGCAGGAATAACAAAGAAAATTCCCTGTTATATTGGAATGTTACCAAGATGGAACAACTTCCCCCATGGCTAGATTTCTACGAACAAATAGTTGATTTTGATTCAAATAGAAATGAAAGCCATCAGTTGAAGGAGTTTATGATTAGAGAAGTTGAAAGTAAAAATAAATGCTATGAAAATAAGATAGTATACTGGTGGAGAATAAGAGTGGAAACCAGTACAGAGAAATCTAAGTTTGGGCAAGTAATCGATAATGATTTTTTTAATAGATATGATAAGAACATCACAACTTGGAAGGTAAAGGACCATGTGGAAGAATGAAACCACCATGTGAAAATAAAGTGTAAAGACAAAGGAAATAATACCAATACACAAATTTGATTATGAAATGTGAAACTTTTACAACCCCTTTGTCTTTTAACAATATAGTGAAGCCTTGAAGGATTTTACAAGAGAAGATGGTGTAATGCTTCCCTTTCACAACAGAATTATGATGTGGGGTGTGTGATATTCCTCTCTCCCAAGGTTGCTCCAATGTTATTTAATACCTACATGCAATACTCAAAAGAGAAGGTTAGTGATAAAATAAGCCCACCTTGTTCTTTTGGGCTCTTACTCAAGCAAGATGATATTTAAAACAAGTAAATGCTCCTATTAAAATAGAATGTAAAAGAGTGTTATTCTTACAACTCATGCAATAATGGTAGGTTGTCCTAGCTCCCTCTTTCTTCATTCATTCATTCCTTCATTCATGCTTTGATTCCTCCTTCCTTCAATGAAGAGAATGAGGGGGGTATTTATAGAATTTTAGAAGAGAGGGGGGTGAAGATGATGTGGCACATGAGTTTGACATAGTGGAAGACAAGACTAGGTGGGTGAAGAATTTTAAATTTTGAATGTGTTGGCATAGAAGACTTTTGGGTGGGTGAGAGAATATAAAATTGTTAAGTAGGTTGGTAATGGAAGACTTAGGATAAATGGAGGAATATAAAATTAGTAAGTGGGTTGGCATGCAAGAAAGAATTCTTGACTTTGGTGTGCATGAGTGGTGGTGGGTGTAGAAAATATAGAATAGGACTAATCTAGAACCCTTGACTTGGGCATAAGCATGTGAGAAGGTAGGTGTAGAAAATGTGGCTATTCTAGAATATTTGACTTGAGCTCAAGCATGTGATAAGGTAGGTGTAGAAAATATGGCTAATGTAGAATCCTCGACTTGAGCTCAAGCATGTGAGAAGGTAGGTGTAAAAAATGTGGCTATTCTAGAATCCTTGACTTGAGTCGAAGCATGTGAGAAGGTAGGTGTAGAAAATGTGGATATTATAGAATCCTTGACTTGAGCTCAAGCATGTGAGGAAGTATTGAAAATTAATTTAAAAATATTAAATTCATGAATAGTGAACAGTGAATAGTGCACAGTGAACAATGAACAGTAAACAGTGAACAATGAATAGTGAACAATGCACAACAAAATAGAGGGAATTTAGATGAATTTAAAAATATCAAAGAGATATTAGAAGAACCAAAACTTGGATAAAATGATATATTTAGGTGTAGAAAATATGGCTATTCTAGAATCCTTGACTTGAGCTCAAGCATGTGAGAAGATAGGTGTAGAAAATGTGGCTATTCTAGAATCCTTGACTTGAGCCCAAGCATGTGAGAAGGTAGGTGTAGAAAATTTGGCTATTCTAGAATCCTTGACTTGAGCTCAAGCATGTGAGTAAGTATTGAAAATTGATTTAAAAATATTAAATTCGTGAACAGTGAACAGTGAATAGTGCACAATGAACAGTGCACAGTAAACAGTGAACAGTGAATAGTGAACAGTGCACAAGAAAATAGAGGGAATTTAGATGAATTTAAAAATATCGAAGAGATATTAAAAGAACCAAAACTTGGATAAAATTATATTTTTAGGTGTCTACACCTTGCATCCCATCCAATGTGTTGTTTTTTTTTAAAACAACACATTACAAAAAGAGGCATCTGTAGACACCTAAAAATATCATTTTATCCAAGTTTTGTTTCTTCTAATATCTCTTCGATATTTTTAAATTCATCTAAATTCCCTCTATTTTCTTGTGTATTGTTCACTATTCACTATTCACTGCTCACTGTTCACTGTTTACTGTTCACTATTCACTGTGCACTATTCACTGTTCACTGTTCACTGTTCACTGTTCACTGTTCACTGTTCACTATTCACGAATTTAATATTTTGAAATAAATTTTCAATACTTCCTCACATGCTTGAGCTCAAGTCAAGGATTCAAGAATAGCCACATTTTCTACACCTACCTTCATATTCTTGGGCTTAAGTCAAGGATTCTAGAATAGCCACATTTTATACACCTACCTTCTCACATGCTTGAGCTCAAGTCAAAGATTCTAGATTAGACATATTTTCTACACCTACCTTATCACATGCTTGAGCTCAAGTCAAGGATTTTATAATAGCCACATTTTCTACACCTACCTTCTCACATGCTTATGCCTAAGTCAAGGGTTCTAGATTAGTCCTATTCTACATTTTCTACACCCACCACCACTTATGTACACCAAAGTCAAGGATTCTTTCTTGCATGCCAACCCACTTAGTAATTTTATATTCTTCCATTTATCTTAAGTCTTCCCTTACCAACCCACTTAAAAATTTTATATTCTCTCACCCACCCAAAAGTCTTCTATGCCAACACATTCAACATTTAAATTTCTTCACCCACCTAGTCTTATCTTCCACTATGTCAAACTCATGTGCCACATCATCCTCACCCCACTCTCTTCTAAAATTCTATAAATACCCCCCTCATTCCCCTCATTGAAGGAAGGAGGAATCAAGTCATGAATGAAGGAATAAATGAATGAGGAAAGATGGAGCTAGGACAGCCTACCATCATTGCATGAGTTATAAGAATAGCACTTTTTTACATTCTATTTTAATAGGAGTATTTACTTGTTTTAAATATCATCTTGCTTGAGTAAGAGCCCAACCGAACAAGGTGGGCTTATTTTATCACTAACCTTCTCTTTTGAGTATTGCATGTACGTATTAAATAGCATTGAAGCAACCTTGGGGAGAGGAATATCACACACCCCACATCATAATTTTGTTGTGAAAAGGAAGCATTACACCATCTTTTCTTGTAAAAGCCTTTAAGGCTTCACTATATTGTTAAAATATAAAAGGGTTGTAAAAGTTTCACATTTCATAATCAAATTTGTGTATTGGTCTTATTTCCTTTGTCTTTACTCTTTATTTTCACATAGTGGTTTCCTTCTTCCACAAAATAAAGTGAAACCACCATGTGAAAATAAAGTGTAAAGACAAAGGAAATAAGACCAATACACAAATTTGATTATGAAATGTGAAACTTTTACAACCGCTTTGTCTTTTAACAATATAGTGAAGCCTTGAAGGCTTTTACAAGAGAATATGGTGTAATGCTTCCTTTTCATAATAGAATTATGATGTGGGGTGTGTGATATTCCTCTCTCCCAAGGTTGCTCCAATGCTATTTAATACCTATATGCAATACTAAAAAGAGAATGTTAGTGATAAAATAAGCCCACCTTGTTCGGTTGGGCTCTTACTCAAGCAAGATGATATTTAAAACAAGTAAATGTTCTTATTAAAATAGAATGTAAAAGAGTGATATTCTTACAACTCATGCAATGATGGTAGGCTGCCTTAGCTCCCTATTTCTTCATTCATTAATTTCTTCATTCATGCCTTGATTCCTCCTTCCTTCAATGAAGGGAATGAGGGGGGCATTTATAGAATTTTAGAAGAGATGGGGGTGAGGATGATGTGGCACATGAGTTTGACATAGTGGAAGACAAGACTAGGTGGATGAAGAATTTTAAATGTTGAATGTGTTGGCATAGAAGACTTTTGGGTAGGTTAGAGAATATAAAATTGTTAAGTGGGTTGGTAAGGGAAGACTTAGGATAAATGGAGGAATATAAAATTACTAAGTGGGTTGGCATGCAAGAAAGAATCCTTGACTTTGGTGTGCATGAGTGGTGGTGGGTGTAGAAAATGTAGAATAAGACTAATCTAGAACCCTTGACTTGGGCATAAGCTTGTGAGAAGGTAGGTGTAGAAAATGTGGCTATTCTAGAATCCTTGACTTGAGCTCAAGCATGTGATAAGGTAGGTGTAGAAAATATGGCTAATCTAGAATCATTTACTTGAGCTCAAGCATGTGAGAAGGTAGGTGTAGAAAATGTGGTTATTCTAGAATGCTTGATTTGAGCCCAAGCATGTGATAAGGTAGGTGTAGAAAATATGGCTATTCTAGAATCCTTGACTTGAGCTCAAGCATGTGAGGAAGTATTGAAAATTGATTTAAAAATATTAAATTCGTGAATAGTGAACAGTGAACAGTGAACAATGAATAGTGAATAGTGAATAGTGAATAGTGAATAGTGAACAATGCACAAGAAAATAGAGGGAATTTAGATGAATTTAAAAATATCGAAGAGATATTAGAAGAACCAAAAATTGGATAAAATGATATTTTTAGGTGTCTACACCTTGCATCCCCTCCAATGTGTTGTTTTTTTTACAAATAACACATTGCAAAAAGGGGAATCCCCTCCAATGTGTTGTTTTTTTTACAAACAACACATTGCAAAAAGGGGCATTTGTAGACACCTACAAATATCATTTTATCCAAGTTTTGGTTCTTCTAATATCTCTTCGATATTTTTAAATTCATATAAATTCCCTCTATTTTCTTATACATTGTTCATTATTCATTGTTCATTGTTCACTGTTCACTGTTCATTGTTCACTATTCACTGTGCACTATGCACTATTCACTATTCACTATTCACTGTTCACTGTTCACTGTTCACTGTTCACTGTTCACTGTTCACTGTTCACTGTTCACTGTTCACTGTTCACTGTTCACGAATTTAATATTTTAAAATCAATTTTCAATACTTCCTCACATGCTTGAGCTCAAGTGAAGGATTCTACAATAGCCACATTTTCTACACCTACCTTCTCACATGCGTTGGCTCAATTCAAGGATTCTAGAATAGCCATATTTTCTACACCTACCTTCTCACATGTTTGAGATCAAATCAAGGATTCTAGATTAGCCATATTTTCTACACCTACCTTATCACATGCTTGAGCTCAAGTCAAGGATTCTAGAATAGCCACATTTTCTACACCTACCTTCTTACATGCTTATGCCCAAGTCAAGGGTTCTAGATTAGTCTTATTCTACATTTTCTACACCCACCACCACTCATGCACACCAAATTCAAGGATTATTTTTTGCATGCCAACCCACTTAGTAATTTTATATTCCTCCATTTATCCTAAGTCTTCCCTTAGCAACCCACTTAACAATTTTATATTCTCTCACCCACCCAAAAGTCTTCTATGCCAACACATTCAACATTTAAAATGCTTCACCCACCTAGTCTTGTCTTCCACTATGTCAAACTCATGTGCCACATCATCCTCACCCCACTCTCTTCTAAAATTCTATAAATACCCCCTTCATTCCCTTCATTTAAGGAAGGAAGAATCAAGGCATGAATGAAGGAATGAATGAATGAAGAAATAGGGATCTAGGACAACCTACCATCATTGCATGAGTTGTAAGAATAGCACTCTTTTACATTCTATTTTAATAGGAGCATTTACTTGTTTTAAATATCATTTTTCTTGAGTAAGAGCACAACCGAACAAGGTGGGCTTATTTTATCACTAACCTTCTCTTTTGAGTATTGCATGTAGGTATTAAATAGCATTGGAGCAACCTTGGGAGAGAGGAATATCACACACCCCACATCATAATTTTGTTGTGAAAAGGAAGCATTACACCATCTTCTCTTGTAAAATCCTTCAAGGCTTCACTATATTGTTAAAAGACAAAGGGGTTGTAAAAGTTTCACGTTTCAAAATCAAATTTTTGTATTGGTCTTATTTCCTTTGTATTTACACTTTATTTTCACATGGTGGTTTCCTTCTTCCACAAAATAAATTGAAACCACCATGTGAAAATAAAGTGTAAATACAAAGGAAATAAGACCAATACATAAATTTGATTATGAAATGTGAAACTTTTACAACCCCTTTGTCTTTTAACAATATAGTGAAGCCTTGAATAATTTTACAAGAGAAGATGGTGTAATGCTTCCTCTTCACAACAGAATTATGATGTGGGATGTGTGATATTCTCTCCCAAGGTTGCTCCAATGCTATTTAATACCTACATGCAATACTCAAAAGAGAAGGTTAGTGATAAAATAAGCCCACCTTGTTCGGTTGGGCTCTTACTCATGCAAGAGGAAATTTAAAATAAGTAAATACTCCTATTAAAATAAAAATGTAAAAGAGTGCTATTCTTACAACTCATGCAATGATGGTAGGTTGTCCTAGCTCCCTCTTTCTTCATTCATTCATTCCTTTATTCATGCCTTGATTTCTCCTTTCTTCAATGAAGGGAATGAGGGGGGTATTTATAGAATTTTAGAAGAGAGGGGGGTGAGGATGATGTGGCACATGAGTTTGACATAGTGGAAGACAAGACTAGGTGGGTGAAGAATTTTAAATGTTGAATGTGTTGGCATAGAAGACTTTTGGGTGGGTGAGAGAATATAAAATTGTTAAGTGGGTTGGTAAGGGAATACTTAGGATAAATGGAGGAATATAAAATTACTAAGTGGGTTGGCATGCAAGAAATAATCCTTGACTTTGGTGTGCATGAGTGGTGGTGGGTGTAGAAATCATAGAATAGGACTAATCTAGAACCCTTGACTTGGGCATAAGCATGTGAGAAGGTAGGTGTAGAAAATGTGGCTATTCTAGAATCCTTGACTTGAGCTCAAGCATGTGATAAGGTAGGTGTAGAAAATATGACTAATCTAGAATCCTTGACTTGAGCTCAAACATGTGAGAAGGTAGGTGTAGAAAATGTGGCTATTCTAGAATCCTTGACTTGAGCCCAAACATGTGAGAAGGTAGGTGTAGAAAATGTGGCTATTCTAGAATCCTTGACTTGAGCTCAAGCATGTGAGGAAGTATTGAAAATTGATTTAAAAATATTAAATTCGTGAACAGTGAACAGTGAGTATTGCACAGTGAACAGTGAACAGTGAACAGTGAATAGTGAATAGTGAATAGTGAACAGTGCACAAGAAAGTAGAGGGAATTTAGATGAATTTAAAAATATCGAAGAGATATTAGAAGAACCAAAACTTGGATAAAATGATATTTTTAGGTGTCTACACCTTGCATCCCCTCCAATGTGTTGTTTTTTTTACAAACAACACATTGCAAAAAGGGGCATCTATAGACACCTAAAAATATCATTTTATCCAAGTTTTGGTTCTTCTAATATCTCTTCGATATTTTTAAATTCATCTAAATTCCCTCTATTTTCTTGTTCATTGTTCACTATTCACTATTCACTATTCACTGTTCACTGTTCACTGTTCGTGAATTTAATATTTTTAAATCAATTTTTAATACTTCCTCACATGTTTGAGCTCAATTCAAGGATTCTAGAATAGCCACATTTTCTACACCTACCTTCTCACATGCTTGGGCTCAAGTCAAGGATTCTAGAATAGCCACATTTTCTACACCTACCTTCTCACATGCTTGAGCTTAATTCAAGGATTCTAGGTTAGCCATATTTTCTATACCTACCTTATCACATGCTTGAGCTCAAGTCAAAGATTCTAGAATAGCCACATTTTCTTCACGTACCTTCTCACATGCTTATGCCCAAGTCAAGGGTTCTAGATTAGTCCTATTCTACATTTTCTACACCCACCACCACTCATGCACATCAAAGTCAAAGATTCTTTCTTACATGCCAACCCACTTAGTAATTTTATATTCCTCCATTTATCCTAAGTCTTCCCTTATGAACCCACTTAAAAATTTTATATTCTCTCACCCACCCAAAAGTCTTCTATGCCAACACATTCAACATTTAAAATTCTTCACCTACCTAGTCTTTTCTTCCACTATTTCAAACTCATGTGCCACATCATCCTCACCCCCCTCTCTTCTAAAATTCTATAAATACCCCCCTCATTCCCTTCATTGAAGGAATGAGGAATCAAGGCATGAATGAATGAAGAAAGAGGGAGCTAGGACAGCCTACCATCATTGCATGAGTTGTAAGAATAACACTCTTTTACATTCTATTTTAATAGGAGCATTTACTTATTTTAAATATCATTTTCTTGAGTAAGAGCCCAACCGAACAAGGTGGACTTATTTTATCACTAAACTTCTCTTTTGAGTATTGCATCTAGGTATTAAATAGAATTGGAGCAACCTTGGGAGAGAGGAATATAACACACCCCACATCATAATTCTGTTGTGAAAAGGAAGCATTAAACCATCTTCTCTTGTAAAAGCCTTCAAGGCTTCATTGTATTGTAAAAAGGTAAAGGGGTTGTAAAAGTTTGCACATTTCTTAATCAAAGTTTTGTATTGGTCTTATTTCCTTTGTCTTTACACTTTATTTGCACATGGTGGTTTCCTTCTTCCACAAAATAAATTGAAACCACCATGTGAAAATAAAGTGTAAAGACAAAGGAAATAAGACCAATACACAAATTTGATTATGAAATGTGAAACTTTTACAACCCCTTTGTCTTTTAACAATATAGTGAAGCCTTGAAGGCTTTTACAAGAGAAGATGGTGTAATGCTTCCTTTTCACAACAGAATTATGATGTGGGGTGTGTGATATTCCTCTCTCCCAAGGTTGCTCCAATGCTATTTAATACCTACATGCAATACTCAAAAGAGAAGGTTAGTGATAAAATAAGCCCACCTTGTTCGGTTGGGCTCTTACTCAAGCAAGATGATATTTAAAACAAGTAAATGCTCCTATTAAAATAGAATGTAAAAGAGTGCTATTCTTACAACTCATGCAATGATGGTAGGCTGTCCTAGCTTCCTCTTTCTTCATTCATTCATTCCTTCATTCATGCCTTGATTCCTCCTTCCTTCAATGAAGGGAATGAGGGGGGTATTTATAGAATTTTAGAAGAGAGGGGGGTGAGGATGATGTGGCACATGAGTTTGACATAGTGGAAGACAAGACTAGGTGGGTGAAGAATTTTAAATGTTGAATGTGTTGGCATAGAAGACTTTTGGGTGGGTGAGAGAATATAAAATTGTTAAGTGGGTTGGTAAGGGAAGACTTAGGATAAATGGAGGAATATAAAATTACTAAGTGGGTTGGCATGCAAGAAAGAATCCTTGAATTTGGTGTGCATGAGTGGTGGTGGATGTAGAAAATGTAGAATAGGACTAATCTAGAACCCTTGACTTGGGCATAAGCATGTGAGAAGGTAGGTGTAGAAAATGTGGCTAATCTAGAATCCTTGACTTGAGCTCAAGCATGTGAGAAGGTAGGTGTAGAAAATATGGCTATTCTAGAATCCTTGACTTGAGCTCAAGCATGTGAGAAGGTAGGTGTAGAAAATATGGCTAATCTAGAATCCTTGACTTGAGCTCAAGCATGTGAGAAGGTAGGTGTAGAAAATGTGGCTATTCTAGAATCCTTGACTTGAGCTCAAGCATGTGAGGAGGTATTGAAAATTGATTTAAAAATATTAAATTCATGAATAGTGAACAGTGAACAGTGAACAATGAATAGTGAACAATGAACAGTGAACAGTGAACAATGAATAGTGAACAGTGCACAAGAAAATAGAGGGAATTTAGATGAATTTAAAAATATCGAAGAGATATTAGAAGAACCAAAACTTGGATAAAATGATATTTTTAGGTGTCTACAGATGCCCCTTTTTGCAATGTGTTGTTTGTAAAAAAACAACATAGTGCAAAAACTTGAACTAAAATTTTGTTGTTTGTTGCCCCAATGAAATGATTATCCTTGTGGGAGTATATTTGATAACCCCCTCAAGTGGCGAGTGCGCAAGGGAAGACACATGACCAAGGATGAGCCACTTGACAAATGTGTCAATGGGTAGGAGAGATAAGGGTGAGGGATGGGTAAGGTGTGAGATTAAAGAAAAGTTGAGGGGGATGAGGATAAGGGGATATAGGTAACAAGTATGTTTGAAGTGGAAAAAAAGTGGTGCCCAAGGAGACAATATGAAGGTAGTGGATAAGGGAGGTGTTCAAGGGGATGTACGGAAGTGGAAGGCAACCATGAAAAAGAGTAGACCAAGACAGGAAGAGACCACATGTGCACTACGTAAAAATGTGTAAAAAAATGTGTAGCCTAAGGAGGCTAGTGAAAAATGCGTAGCCGAAGGGGGCAAGTATAAAAAGAGACGCCCAAGGGGGCAATGTGTAAAAGAAGTGCCCAAGGAGGCAGGTTGAAAGGGGTTCCCAAGGAGGCAAGTAAATATAACAATAGTGCAATGTGGGGGTACTTCCAGGTCTGAAAAGTATCATGGTGCAATGAGTGTGGTGAGGGTAGTGGACCAAAAGAAGAGCAATAGGATAGATTTGGGGTCGATGCAGTAAGAGGTGTACTAGCGAGAGTAGGAGGCTATAAGATTGAGGTTGGTGAGATAGCTTGGGTCTTTGGACTACCTGTGTAGATGGTTGAGATAGGATCTACCAATTCTTTTGGGAGGAATTTAATGTTTAGCCTTCCTGATGGAATACAAGAGCGAATCTTTGCACTGAGTGCAAGTGCCTCCCGAAAAGCAAATTTTATTCGATCCCTTAAGTCATGGATATCTGATAGGGTTAAGAAGATGTCATCAAAATTCTAGATTTCATTGAGACTCGGCTTAGTGGAGCCGTTGTATTGTCCTATCACTGTGTCGTATTCTATAGGGGGTCTGATTCTGGTTCATCTCATGAATTGGGATCTATATGATTGGAGGAAACCAGAAGTGATCTCTCTGTGTAAGAAGTTGATTTGGTATAATTCCATTGGGCTTGTAGGAGCACTAATCCCAGATTGGAACATGTATTGTTATGATTTGAACTCCCCAGATCTTAAGGCTAATCTAATAGCTTGTAGATTCATCCTCCAATTTGATAAGGGATTCCTTCGAGTACTTCAATGGACACAAAAGGTGAATTATGCTAAAAATGTGACTGATAGATTGGAATGGGGATTCATGCCTAACTTTTTATTTTGTAGGCTTGTGATTGACAAACAAGTGACATGGTTGGCAAGTGGCCCTCGACGTGTGGTAGATGTGCGGAGTGTAAACCATTATTCTTGTGTCGTGCAAGAAACTATTGATTTATCTTATTTTAATGAGTTTGAATGGCCAAAGCATATTAACTTTAACCAGCATTGGGGGTTGTCAGTGAATCAACGAACGTGGGAAGATGCAGTAACTTCAAATTATTCTGACTCTGACAGTGAGTAGATGTTTTGACGGTGAAGGCTGCAGGGGGTCCATAACCTATGCACGTGTGTGACGTGTATTGTTGAAAAGTGAAGCGCATCATAATGTTAAGGGTATGGGCAGGTTTTTGTAAAGGAATGTACTTAATGTAGTTGGTGACAATTGTCCACTTGTCATGGTGCATTTATTGTGAACCATTGACACGTACCCTTGTCTTAAATGTCAATTTTGGATCAAGTTGGAGGGCACTAAATCTGCATCTGTGTACATATACGTGTAGGGGAAACAACATCTCTCAAATGTATGTAGCATTTGTTTCGTATATCAATATAAGAATATTGATCTATTGATTGGAGATGTCACTTTTTCGTGATATATGTGTGATATTGCTTGTTCTTTTGAGCATATATTCAGTTGTCCCGATGGTGTTCATAGTGATTGTTTTGTTGATTTTTGCGGATATTTTGGTTCATATGCTTTAAGAGAAAAGAACAATTCGAAAGATCATGGATTCACTATAGGGTAGCGAAGGGTTCATGTGGGGTATTAAACTGCACATGCAAGATGCTGCACGGGATAGCAGCGAGGGATGGAGGCAAAAAATGGACACGAAGTATTGTTGAGGTTTACCAAAGGTCTGATGAAAGAAGTGTGTCGCACAACAGAGAAGGAGAAGAGCCAGTGAGTGAAGTTTTATTTTATGTATTTAGTTGCTAATTTATTTATTGTAGATGGAGTAGGAAGATAAAAATTGTTTTGGTGGGTTTGTGGTTGCGTGGGTGGGTAGAGATTTTTATGGATGTATTTATTTATTTATTATTGTTGTTTGTTATGATTTTTGCATGGGGTGGGGCTATGTAATATGAGTATAGTTGAAAGTATTGCGGTCGCGACATCGACATCGACCATTGGTTGGAAATTTAAGGCGATTGATGACAGATGAGGATTGGAGGTGGTTGGAGATGGTAGGGTTTGCAGGTGTTGCCCAGGTTAAGATGGTGTATGCTGATATGATGTACCTATCAGCATTATGTGAGAGATGGGATCCAGATAGGGGTACATTTCATTTTCCTACGGGGGAAATGACAATTACCCTGGAGGATGTTTATCGGATTTTGCGATTACCGATAGAGGGTGCTATCATTACAGTGGCAAATCGATGACAAAAAAGGTTAGTGATGGAGGAGATGTTTGGTAGTAGTTGGCATAGTGTTGATATCAATAGTGGGGGGTGTTGTATGAGGAATATTTTGAGGTAGGAGTATTATCAGTAAAACAAACCCTGGCAATGATATTGATATCAAATTGGGTTTTACCTGATTCATCAAGGGCACGGTTTCCATGGAATATGCTAGGGGTTGTAACAGACTTGGTGAAGAGGTCAGTAGTCTTTGCATGGGCACCAACCTTATTAGCACAAACGTATAGGGAGCTTTATGAAATTAAGAGGACAACACGAAATGGATTGAGTTGTAGTTTGTTGGTGCAGGTGTGGGGGTGGGAGCATATAGCAGTAGAGAGACCACTAGGTCTACCTTATGATGCTCATAGATTTATGGGATCAGAGGTACCGTATGTATTAATATGGCTAACAACTAAGGAGACAAGGTGGAGTAGACCGTATGCGAAGGATGGAGATCACTATCGTGAGGCCTTTGGGAGTCTGAGGCCACAAGATATTTATTGGCGACCATGGAGAGGAGGGCCAATATGGAATGATGAAGCAAGGCAATTGGCTCGTGTGCGATGAGGGAGATGGCTAATTGGGCGAAGGAGTGAGCAAGTTGAGTATTTTTAGTATACTCGAGTGCTACGCCAATTTGGGTTGAGACAAGGGGTACCAGATCCACCTGTAGTGTATCAAAGATGATATAATTATACTGTAGCTGCCCCAATGATAATTGTATTAGACAGGGAGCTAGATGAGCCTTAGGTGGTGTCTGATGTTGATGATGTAGGCACAACCCCAGAGTTTGAGAATTGGTGGGCTACACAACATTGGAAAGTAGGGAGAGGAGTAGAAGAGCATGTGGGTGAGGTTGGAGAGGCAATTGGAGAGATGGTGGAGGCTACTAGTGGGGGAGAATATATGATACATGAAGGAGGGGAAATAGTGATACAGGAAAAAGTGGATGAAGATGTTTGTCATCAAGTGGACGAGATAATTGGGACCTCCAGTGCAGCGATTGGGGAACAATTAATGACCATTTTTGAGGGTGTAGGGATTGGTGGATGGATGGGTGCAGTATTAGGGGATGGGGTGCCATGGGTTGAAAGAGAGGTTGTGAATACTGAGGAAGATACGATGGTTATGCAGAAAGAGGTTTTGCAACCACAACATGCAAGGGAGGATTACAAGGCAGCTTTTTTAGTGTCTTGTTTTGATGCATTGGTGAGTCATGGGTTACTTGTTCCTTCAACTCCTTCATCCCAACACCACCAAGGGGGACACCAGTGATGGGTTCAAGAATACCACAAGGCATAGATCCAATAGCTACACAATTTCTAGGAATTGCTTCACCACTGATAAATAGGAATCAAGAGGGGAGTGAGGGGACTCATCAAAGTGTACAGGAGAGAGTTGCAGAAGCACAACCAGAGGAGGGGAAGTGGGGGTGGTGAGAGGATCAATATTTGTATATGGCTTAAGAGGCCATAATTTTATATGTATTCATGAAATTTGATGCCTACGGGCCATTGTTATGTAACCTATGGGCATGAATAATGTGAATTGAAATGTGATTCATGATTGATGTTGTGGATGTGTTATGCTTATGGTTTTTTTTTTTGCACACAACTTGTCAGAAAGTAGATGTTAAATGGTGTGAACAATTTAATAGGATAGAGAAGGAATGTAAGGACAATGGGTATGTATGTGTAGTACCATGCATGATTGAACTCATTAACTAAGGGCATATACATGATTAGAAGCATAGAATAACGAGGAAGAAAGATAGAACAAATGATAAAGAAAGAGAACTCCAATGTCGTAGGCTGCTGAGTATCTAGAGGTGTTTTCAAGAGACTCAAACACCCTAGTTCTCCTCTCAAGTGGTGAGGTTACCATGCAAAGGTCATTAAGATTTAGAGGTCCCTTGAGACGTATCAAGACATCCTAGAATCACTGTGTGTGCAGTGAGTTCATTAACCAAATTTTGAAAAGGTTTGGACTCAACCAATCATAGTCCTAATGAGAAAAATAGAGCTCAATCATGAAGGCATACTCCACTACCAGTCAGGCATCTATAGCCCCGGTGGAGATAGCACACGGTCCATCAATGTTGCTCCACTACCAGCCAGGCGTCTATAGCCCCGATGGAGTCATCTAATATGCCCAAGGATTCAGGCTATATTATTATTATCATCATCATTTTTTTTTAGCATGAATCCTTGGGTTTTGGACCGCTAAAGGATGCACGATGAGCTAATATGAGCATTGGGACTAATCATGATGTCATCCTTGCCTAATAAAAATAATATTAATATATGTATTACATGTGGGTCCTAGGATGCCTCGATAGATCACAAAGGGAAGCTCCAAATCATCATGGCTTTGAATGGGATAAATGCGCACTTGAGGAGGATACTAGGTATGGCTGAGTGACTAAAAAGGATTTCTAGAGACTCATCAATCCAGGTCTAAGAGGTAGAAGAATGGACACAAGAGAAGGGAAGAAAGTAGAATAAAAAGACCATACTAGTGGTTTTGTATATGCCCTTAATTAAGGGAAGTCAATCAATTATGGTCCAAAACTAGATACCCATTGTTCAAAGTAATATGGAATGAACTAAATCTAAAGGAATTAGCATCACAAGGGCAGAAAGTGAAGGATGAGATATGGTGTGAGTTTTTTTTTTTTATAAGGAAGACAAGTTTAAATGAACTAAGCATAAAAGGCTCTCAGATGAATAATATTGATGGGATCGAGCTCCTCAACTCCTTCAAGAGTGGCAAGCCTATAAGTTTTAGGTCCATATTTGTGTTTAATGATGAATGGTCCAAGCCAATTAGCAGCAAATTTGTCATGCAAGTGAGGTGAGATGTGAGACTATTGTTGATTAGCTTTAAGGACAAGGTCACCTACTTGGAATTCATGAGGATGGACCTTTCGATCATAGGCTCACTTGATGCGATCATGATAAACTCGAAGATGCTCCAGGGCATTAATCCGATGTTCATCAAGAAGGGTTAATTGATCAAGCCGTGCTTGACGGGCTGTGTCATCATCTATGAATTCCTGTAAAGAGATGCGAAGTGATGGAATTTCAAGCTCTAAAGGCATAATTGCCTCAGTACCATAGACTAATGAAAAAGGAGTTGCCCTAGTCGGGGTACGAATACTAGTACGATAAGCCCATAGTGCGAGGGGTAATTGTAAGTGCCAATCCTTATGATTATTCTTAACAATATTTTTCAAAATAGAACAAATGGTTTTATTGGTGGCTTCGGCTTGCCCATTGGCTTGTGGGTAATATGGAGTGGAGAAACTGTGATGGATGTGGTATTTTTGGCATAAGTTATGAACGTCCTTATTTTTAAATGGGGGACCATTATCTAAAATAATCTTGGATGGTATCCCAAAATGACATATAATATGATGAAGAATAAACTCTGTGATTTTAGCCCCAGTGGTAGAGGTAAGGGGAATGGCTTCCACCCACTTGGTAAAATATTAGGTAGCCGTTATTATGAAGGTGTGTTGTCCGAGAAGAAGGTGGGGAAATTTTACCAATCAAGTCTAACCCCCATTGTGAAAATGGCCAACATGCTTGTATGGGCTGAAGAGCTTGTGAAGGCACATGTGTTAAGGGGGCATGAGTTTGGCATTTGACGCATCATTTAACATATTCGGAGCAATCATGTTCCATGGTGGGCCAATAATATCCCATTCATAAAATCCGTTTGGCAATAGCTAAGCCACTAAAATGGCCTCCACATGTGCTATCATGTGCTTGAGTGATTGCCCATTGGGTTTCCAAGGGTTCCAAACAACGAAGTAGGATACCATCATAACTTCTTTTATATAAGATGTCCCCCAGTAGCACATATCATGCTACTTTTTGTTTGAATGCTCGCTTGGTGGTAGAAGGAATATTAGGAGGAAAAGACCCAGTTCGTAAATAGTCTCGTAATTGGGCAAAGAACGTGGAATAGTGGTCAGTGGAAGTGGTAGTGGTGTGGCAATCTCCTGCAACAATGAAGGTGGAGGTTGTGGGTTGGTCTATTGTTTGGGTGAATATTTTGAGGAGTGGGGTGGTAATAGAGGGATATGAAGTGGTTATAGGCTCAGTATAAGGGGAAAGGTGTCTATGGATGAGGGCTTGGAGGAGGATTCGTATTTGGGAGGTTTGAGGAGATTCGGTAGTAATAAGATCTACATCTTGTTTGATGTCAGATGTGGATGAGTGAAGAGCAGATTGGGCCAAGGTTTTGACATGGAGAGTAGTAACATCGTAGAATGGATTCTTAGGTATGAGGGACCCTAAGGAAGCCATAGTGTCTGCAAACCGATTAGATGAGTGAGGGATGGCATCAATGTCATACCAATCGAGTTGGGCTAATAGTTTTTCTGTGATGTCTTTATATAACTTTAGAGTTGGATCTTTACATTGATAAACTCCCTTAATTTGGTTGATGATCAAAAGAGAATCACCAAAGATATGTAAACGTCTGACACGCATCGCTAAAATAGTTTGAAGCCCAAGAATGAGAGCCTCGTATTCTGCATTATTGTTGGTGCAAGGAAAGTCTAGTTTAAAAGAAAAGGGGATAGGAATCCCTTGCGGGGTGACTAGAACTACTCCTGCACCACCCCCTTGTTCACATTTAGAACCATCAAAGAATAGAGTCAGGTCATCATCAACATCATTAGGTGATATTGATTCATTTATTTTATCAATAGCAAAGATGAAGTCATCGAGAAGCTCAATTTTAAGAGGTTCATCATTGGGTAGAGGAGCTTCTGCAAGTTGATCAGCAATGACCTGACCCTTTATGGATTTTTGGCTAATAAATTCTATATCAAACTCACTAAGGAGCATGATCCATTTGGCGGTTCTACTATTGGTATATGTGCGACTCATCATATATCGCAAGGGGTTTTCTTTAGCCACCACATATGTAGTATGATTTAGCATATAGTGTCGTAATTTCTTGGTGGCAAATACTACAACAAGGCATAATTTTTTGACATAAGGATAGCGGCTCTCATAATCGACAAGGGTGCGACTCAAGTAATAAATGGCTTGCTCACGATTTAGATCATTCTTTTGTGCAAGCATTGTTCCTATGGCAACATCGGTGGTAGATATGTACAAAAGGAAGGGAGCATCAGGTTTGGGAGGAGTGAGAATTGGAGGGGATGCAAGGTATCGCTTGAGATTATCAAAAGCAACCTGGCATTCGGGTGTCCATTCAAATTTAACTCCTTTTTGTAAAAGGTGATTAAAGGGTTTGCATTTATCAGATAATTGTGCTATAAATCGTCGAATGGCTTGGATCTTGCCTTGCAAGCTCCTTAATTCTTTAAGGTTTCGAGGAGGAGGCATATCCATTATTGCTTTAACTTTATTGGGATCTACTCGAATGCCTTCTTTGGAAACAATAAAACCTAGGAGCTTTCCCGAGGTAACACCAAAGACACATTTCTTAGGATTGAGTCTAACATTGTGTTCGAGAAGTCGATTAAAGACTTTTCGTAGAACATCAATGTGGTCATGTCGATGTTTAGATTTAGCAAGGAGGTCATCGACATAATCATCCATGAGATTATGCATGTAATCATGGAAAATATAAGTCATGGCTCTTTGGTATGTGGCCCCAACATTTTTGAGTCCAAAGGGCATTACTTTATAACAAAAATTTCCCCAAGGAGTGGTGAAAGAGGTCTTGTGTTGATCAGCAGGATTGACTCGAATTTGGTTATAACCCAAAAAACCATCCATGAGGGATAACATTTCATGTCCGGCTGTAGCATCTACTAGGGTGTCTATATTAGGTAGCAGAAAATCATCTTTGGGACATGCTTTATTAAGATCTCGAAAGTCAGTGCATACGCGTATCCCCCCGTTGGGTTTAGAAATGGGTACCATATTAGAAACCCACTCAAGATAATCAATGGGTTGTATAAAGCCCACATCAAGTAGTTTTTGTAATTCATATTTTACCATGAGGGCAATGGTAGGATGTAGTTTGCATAATTTTTGTTTAACAAGTCGAACATCAGGACTTAACACAAGATTGTGGACCACTAAATTAGGATCGAGTCCAGGCATATCTTTATAGGACCAAGCAAATACCTTCTTGTATTCTTTTAGGAGTGCAATAAATTGTTCTTGTTCCTCCTTAGAAAGACCTTTTCCTATTTTGACTATTTGTGGACTGGTAGGGTCAGAGCTAAGGTCGACATCTAAGGTTTCTTCAATTAACATATGAGAGCCCTCCTCCAATTGGTGTGGTGTAGGTATAAGGAGTGGGTCATTGGCAGATATAAGTGTAGGAGGAGTATTAGATGTATCAGTAGTGGATACAGTAGGGGAAGAGGATGAGATGTAATTAAGAGTATAGGGGATGGATTGTTGTATGGGTAGGAAGTCATCTGGAGTTGGAAAAGTGGAAATGTGGCTCATATCGATGGTGTCGGGTTGAATAGGTAATAGACGTTCAGGCTCACTTGTAATTTGAAGAGGGGTGAAGAGATCAAAAGATATCATGAGGACCGAAGGGTGTGAGGAGAGTGATATATTAGGGGAGAGTATCTCCTCCTCATCCTCTTTGAAGGTATAAGAAGAATTGGTAAAGGAAGCAAGGGAAAGCATGTCTGTATATCCAAGGCCAGCTCGAATATTGGGTAATTGACCTGGAAGGTCAATAAAGGTGTGGTTGCCTTGTTCATATCATCCTAGACCGAAGCCTTGCCAATGACATTTTTGAAAATAATATAGGACAAAATATGGTTTGGATAGGAAACCAACACTAGCACAAAAATGATCTTGGGGTGAAATGGAAGTGGATGGTAATGTGGGTGTATCAAAATTGGTATGGCTAGAGGATGATCCTAAGGACACAATAGCATCTATAACTATAGGTATATCATGGGGTCTACCAAAATCTCTAATAGACTCTACATATGGTAGATTTTTAATATTTACATCATGTACAAGATATTCACCTATGGCCATGTTGGACATATGTACTGTGACGTGTGGGATCGTAGAGTGAGAGGATATAGGGTTTATAGAAAAGATAGGTGTGTTGTGTGGAAAATTAGCCGACATAGGTGTTGATGAAGGGGTAATATTTGGTGAGGTGGGATCAAGTGGTGTATGGTGTGAAGCATGGGGATCCTCTTCTTGGCAAGTAGGAGTGGTAGAATATGGGGTAGGATTAGTAAGAGGATGACTTGCATTTTTAAGTAGTGAAAGGGGTGCTTGGGTAGGTATAGGATTTAGGGTTTGGGAGGAGGTGGGTGATTGAGCCTCTGCTAAGTTCAAAACATGAGAAATGGTTTTGGGTACGAGTGAGGAAGTAGGGGTATTAGTATTAGGGGTGAGGGAAAAATGAGTGGTGGGTAGTGAAGGTTGGGATGAATCAATGATTAAATTGCAATATTTAAATGGTTCATCATCTCTTGGTATACAATGGATAAGGCCATCATGCACAAACTTTAAGCAATGATGTAGAGTAGATGGAACACATCGCATCTCTCGGATCCATGGTCATCCTAAGAGAATGTTGTATTGCATTTCTCCCTCAAGGATGTATAAGAGGGTATGAATGGTCTTAGGGCCAACTTGGATAGGTAAGACCACAATCCCTAAGGTAGAGCAAAGGGCATCATTGAAGGCACGAAGGGTGAAATCGGTATGGATTATATAGGAAGAGGGAATGTTGAGGTGTTTAAGGGCCACCGATGTAATAATACTAATGGAAGATCCTGTATCAACCAAGACCCTCTTAAAGGGTAAGCCATTAATTGAAGCAATAATATGCATGGGGGGATCGGGTGCTCCCATAGGCATTGCCTTAATCTCATAGTCATAAAAGGCAATAGCAGGTTCGGTGCATGTTCAAATATGACCTATAAAATTGGTAAAGGCTTGTGGGTCTTGAGAAGGAACATCAATTGCTTTTAGGATTTCCATTAAAGCCTCTCGGTGGGTAGGGGATTGTTGGATAAGATCATAGACAAAAATTTTAGTAGGAGCAAGTTTAAGGCAATTGGTTAATTTTTGGGTAAGGGTAAGGATAGGTTTAGGAGGGGTTTGTTTGGAAGCTACGGTAATAATGGGGGTTGGCGGTTGTTGGGGATTGGGTGGAGCATTTGGGGATTGAGTTTGAACTTGGGTTTGAGAAGGATGTTGGTGGTTGGTTTGGCATTGACTTCGAGTGGTCACATGCACCATTCCAATGAAGTCGGGTTTGTGGTCAATATGATTAACTTGGTTAGGAGGTGTAGAAGATGTGGAAGTTGTAGTGTGTTGGGGCAAAGGGTTTTGATAGATCCTAAGGTTTTGATTAGGGGGAGCTACGGGATTGTCAATACGAATGTCCCCTCGTTCTATCATGTCTTGGACCACATTTCTAAATTGAATACAATGTTCAATGTCATGTCCTAGTTGACGATGGTAGATACAATAAATATGTGCTTTGTAAGATTGAGGTAAGGGCTTATTGGGATCATAAAGAGGCTTAATTTTAGGTAAGATAAGGGCTTGGGATTTGATAAGATGATGAAATATGTCGGCTAAAGGCTCAGCGAGGGGAGTAAACTCTCATCTTAGCACTCGACGAGGTCTATTTGAAGGTTGGGATGTGAAAGTGGAGGTCAAGGGTTGGGTGGAGAATGGTTGAGGTGTTGTTTGGGGTTGGGGTTGTGGAGGAGATTGGATAGTGGTAGTAGGAGGTGGTGTGGTAAGGAAGACTTGATTGACTTGGGGTGATTTGGAGGAAGTGGCATTACCCTTTTGATTTTTGTTGTTCCACTCTTTCTTTTTAAGTTTTATGATGCCCTCTTGGATCTTAATATCTTCAATGACCTTAGCTTGGGCTAACGCCTCTTCAAAGGTCCTATATTGTTGTAATTGTAAGAGTAAGGAAATGTGTTTGTTGCAACTATGAGTAAAGAGGTGAGTTAGCTCAGTGACAGGCAAGGAAAAAGGAAGTTCATTAATAATAGCTTGCCATCGGGCTCCGTAATCAAGAATAGATTCATCATCAAACTATTTAAGTTTGTAGATATCAGTGAGGTTGGTTTTCTTCTTGACTAAGAGGGTGAAGCGTTCAAGAAAGAGATTGGCCAATTGTTCGAAGGTATAAATGCTATGTTGTGGTAAAGCATTATACCATTCGAGAGCAGTGCCACTTAGATATATAGCAAAGGTACGAAGAAGGAGATGGTCACTACCACTAATGAGGAAACAAGCATTCAAATATTTTCTTAAAAAGTCTTTTGGATCCCCTTGTCCTATAAAAGGCTCAAGTTTGGGTAGCTCAAATTTATAGGGGTAGACTGGGGTAGGCACATATGGATGAATAGGTTGGGTATAGATTTGGCTAAGGGTGGGCTTTTGGTATCCTATACCTGCAGTTTGAAGTTCCAATGCATTCATGCGACTGATAAGTCATTGTATCTCATCTTGGGAGGTTGTCTACAGCATAGGAGAGGACGATGTGAGATTGTAAGTGGGATTAGGAATGGTAGTGGTACAATTGGATGGTTGGGAAATATAAGTTTGGGTGTTAGTTTGAGGTGGTATGGGTTGTGGAGGGTAGGAGGAGGGAGATGGGTATGGGGGTAATATTGAAGTAGGTCTGAAGGGGGTTGAAAATATGGGGTTGGATGGGAGGGATTTGATTGTGGTTGAACAAGGGGTTGAGGGACTTGTAGGGGGTAATATTGAGGTATTTGAGACTATGCGGGTTGAGGTTGGGGAGGAGGTTGAGGGACCTATAAAGGAGGAGATTTATGGGATTGATATGGTTTTTGGAGGGAAGTTTGATGTTGGGGGTAAGAAGGTTGAATGGGGGGATTTGGGGGAAGTTGTTGAGGTAGGGATGAATATATCTGGGATGGAGTGCATGTAGGTTGGTATGGCATAGGTTGGGATAAAGGAGATGGTTGAGGGACTTGTGATTGATAAATTTGGGATGAGGCATGTTGGGCTTGGGGAGGAGGTTGAGGAACTTGAGATGATGGGTATTGATATTGGGGATATGTGGCTAAATTTTGGGGCCATTGAGGTGCTTGGGGTGGTTGTTGAGGAAGAATTGGGTATTGGGAATTAGGAGGTTGGTTGGGAGGATTGGAGGGAGATTTTTGTGGTGATACAAAGGGTTGATTTTGAGATTGAGGGGAGGGTATGTGTTGTTGGGTAAGGTTAGGGACTTGCGATGGAATAGAGAAATTAGATGGTAATTGGATTTGAGGTGGTGTTTGAGTTTGAGTAGTATTATATTGGAGAGGTGGATTTGGATTAGTAGGTGGTTGTGAGGCTAAAGCAAGAAGGGGATTGGTTGGAGGTGGAAGGCTAGGTATGGCAACACCAGGATCATGAATTGGCATATGGTAAGTTGTGGTATAGGGTGAAGTAGTGCTAGCATTGGGTTGAGTAGGGAGTGTGGAAGAAGATGGTTGAGAAAGTGTAGCACTAGTAGCAACAAGGGTTGAAGTGGAAGAGGGGATGATGGAGTGGGTAACTACATTAATTTGAGGTTGAGCCATTAGTTGTTGGAGTGGGGGTGGCACTGAAGTAGAAGATTGAGTAGAGGTTTGGGTGGTAGGATAATCAATAAGGGGCTGAGATAAAATATCAGGAGTAGTGGTGGAAGTCGATGGGGGTTGGGGAATTGTGATTAAGGCTAAGGTAGATGTCAATGGATCAAAGGGTGAGGGATTTTGTTGGGTGTAGGTTGGAGTACCTTCTTTAGAGGTATGTGAAGAGGTGGTCTCAGCATTGGCCATTGTGGTAATAATGGGATAAGCATCATAATTGTGATGGGTATCAGGAGGAAAGGGATTATGTCATAAAGAAGAGGTACCTAGAGTGGCTAAATCTTCACTCACAGGTGTTAGATCGGGTGTAGTGGAAGATGGTAGGGTAGGATCCATAGTGATCTGGTTTAAAGCTCGGACTTGACTTCGAGTTGAAACCATAGGACAAACAATATGGCTAAAATTTACTCACACAAAAAGATATTATGTTAATGGAGCACAATTCCTAAGAGGTACCAAAAAATAGAAATCTAAGCTAATTATTGCTACTATCTAATTTCTTTATAAATTAAAGAAATCTATGCTAAAAGGGAAGAAAATTTAAAAACTAAAGCTATCTAAAATAAATTAAAACACTAAAATTAGAGATGCAAGTGCAACTAATTATTCTAATTAAGGAGAGTAAACTAAAAAGGGTTATTGTGTGTGCGTTAAGGTAAAGGAGACTTATGTGTGTGTAAGAAATGGAGCCTAAGGAGGTTTATGTGCATGGAAAAAGTAAGACCCAAGAGGGTAAGCTAAGCTAGATGTATGTGCAAAAGAAGCCCACGAAAGCTAAAGGTAATAAAAGAAAAAAAAGCCTAAGAAGGTTTGTAATTGTGAAAAGAGTCCAAGGGCGCAAAGTGTGCTAAAAGAGAAGCCTAAGGAGGCTTGTGGAGAAAGAGAGAAGCCTAAGGAGGCTTGTAATTGTGAAAAGAGCCCAAGGAGGTCAATTGGGCTTAAAAGAGGAGCCTAAGGAGGCTAAGTGTGTTAAAAGAGGAGCCCAAGTAGGCTAAGTGTGTTAAAAAAAGGAGCCTAAGGAGGCCTAGTGTGGTAAAAGAGGAGCCTAAGGAGGCTAAGTGTGTTAAAATAGGAGAAGCCTAAGGAGGCTTAGTGTGTCAAAAGAGAGAAGCCCAAGGAGGCTAAGTGTGTTAAAAAAAGGAGCCTAAGGAGGCCTAATGTGGTAAAAGAGGAGCCTAAGGAGGCTTAGTGTGGTAAAAGAGAGAAGCCTAAGGAGGCTTAGTGTGGTAAAAGAGGAGCCTAAGGAGGCTAAGTGTATTAAAATAGGAGAAGCCTAAGGAGGCTTAGTGTGGTAAAAGAGAGAAGCCTAAGGAGGCCAAGTGTGCTAAAAGAGGAGCCTAAGGAGGCTTAGTGTGGTAAAAGAGAGAAGCCTAAGGAGGCTAAGTGTGTTAAAAAAAGAGCCTAAGGAGGCTTAGTGTGGTAAAAGAGAGAAGCCTAAGGAGGCTAAGTGTGTTAAAAAAGGAGCCTAAGGAGGCTTAATGTGGTAAAAGAGGAGCCTAAGGAGGCTAAGTGTGTTAAAATAGAGAAGCCTAAGGAGGCTTATAATTGTGAAAGAGCCCAAGGAGGCCTAGTGTGCTAAAAGAGGAGCCTAAGGAGGCTTAGTGTGGTAAAAGAGAGAAGCCTAAGGAGGCTAAGTGTGGTAAGAGAGGAGCCTAAGGAGGCTAAGTGTGTTAAAATAGAGAAGCCTAAGGAGGCTTATAATTGTGAAAGAGCCCAAGGAGGCCTAGTGTGCTAAAAGAGGAGCCTAAGGAGGCTTAGTGTGGTAAAAGAGAGAAGCCTAAAGAGGCTTGCAATTGTGAAAGAGCCTAAGAATGTCAAGTGTGCTAAAAGAGGAGCCAAAGGAGGCTAATTTTATTAAAAAAAAAATAATCTTAGAAATAAACTATGCTAGACAAGTATGTGAAATGATCCTAAAACAAAATATAATTTAAACTAAAATAAAAGCCTAAAGAAGCTTATGTGTGAAAATAAAAACCCAAATTATGCTATCCAACAAGTCTAGGAACAAAGAAGGAGGACTTAGCTGGAAGCCTACGCGGATGTTGCAAGTTGGCACCTTCTAGGATGAAACCATCTCTACCCAAGCGATATAGAAATGTGAGACCATCTCCACCAAGGTGATCTTGACTTTTTCCTTCAAAACAACATAAAACAACAACAATTAGAAAAAATATGCAACAATAGTTGAAAGTAGGAGCAAATATTGCATAAAATAAACCTACACTTTATCCCTATAACTAGTATAAATTAAAACTCAACAAGGGCAAAAGTGGAGGTCAAGGGAATGGTCCCACCGGGCATGCCATTTTGTAGAAGAAGGAAACCACCATGTGAAAATAAAGTGTAAAGACAAAGGAAATAAGACCAATACACAAATTTGATTATGAAATGTGAAACTTTTACAACCCCTTTGTCTTTTAACAATATAGTGAAGCCTTGAAGGCTTTTACAAGAGAAGATGGTGTAATGTGGTGTAATGCTTCCTTTTCACAACATAATTGTGATGTGGGGTGTATGACATTCCTCTCTCCCAAGGTTGCTCCAATGCTATTTAATACCTACATGCAATACTCAAAAGAGAAGGTTAGTGATAAAATAAGCCCACCTTGTTTGGTTGGGCTCTTACTCAAGCAAGATGATATTTAAAACAAGTAAATTCTCCTATTAAAATAGAATGTAAAAGAGTGCTATTCTTACAACTCATGCAATGATGGTAGGCTATCCTAGCTTCCTCTTTCTTCATTCATTCATTCCTTCATTCATGCCTTGATTCCTCCTTCCTTCAATGAAGGGAATGAGGGGGGTATTTATAGAATTTTAGAAGAGAGGGGGTGAGGATGATGTGGCACATGAGTTTGACATAGTGGAAGACAAGACTAGGTAGGTGAAGAATTTTAAATGTTGAATGTGTTGGCATAGAAGACTTTTGGGTGGGTGAGAGAATATAAAATTGTTAAGTGGGTTGGTAAGGGAAGACTTAGGATAAATGGAGGAATATAAAATTACTAAGTGGGTTGGCATGCAAGAAAGAATCCTTGAATTTGGTGTGCATGAGTGGTGGTGGATGTAGAAAATGTAGAATAGGACTAATCTAGAACCCTTGACTTGGGCATAAGCATGTGAGAAGGTAGGTGTAGAAAATGTGGCTAATCTAGAATCCTTGACTTGAGCTCAAGCATGTGAGAAGGTAGGTGTAGAAAATGTGGCTATTCTAGAATCCTTGACTTGAGCTCAAGCATGTGAGAAGGTAGGTGTAGAAAATATGGCTAATCTAGAATCCTTGACTTGAGCTCAAGCATGTGAGAAGGTAGGTGTAGAAAATGTGGCTATTCTAGAATCCTTGACTTGAGCTCAAGCATGTGAGGAGGTATTGAAAATTGATTTAAAAAATATTAAATTCGTGAATAGTGAACAATGAACAGTGAACAGTGAATAGTGAACAGTGAACAATGAATAGTGAATAATGAATAGTGAACAATGAAAATAGTGAATAGTGCACAAGAAAATAGAGGGAATTTAGATGAATTTAAAAATATCGAAGAGATATTAGAAGAACCAAAACTTGGATAAAATGATATTTTTAGGTGTCTACAGACCAAAATAATTTAGTGTTGATTTATAAGAAGCCACAACCAAGGTCAAATTCTCCATACCTGTCCTCACAAGAGAAAACTAAAGGAGAAGGGGTTGGTACTCCATTAACTACTATTAAAGCTCAAAAAACATTTGAGCCCTCAACAGAGCAACTAGAGAATTTCCATAAAGGTACAAAGTTAATGAGTAGAATGTATTATTTTGATGACAGGTCCATTAACACAAAAGTCATGAAGACAATAAGCAGGACCAAGTGCCTAGCTCTAAGTGGAGAGCCCCCTGAAATAGAAATAGATTAGAATGAGAAGGATAAGAACTTCGTGTTTACACCAGTGAGTCTCACTACTATAGCTACAATGGAGTTGAATCCTATTTCTGAAGAATCATTGTAGGAAGTATTATCCATGGAAGATACAGAGAATGATAAATCGAAATCATTGCAAGTTTTTAAAAGAAAAGCCAAAAAAACATCGGAGGAAACTCAGAAGGAGGTCTGTAAGAAATAGAAGGTGGATAAGGATAATATTGTTGAGAAAATCCCTATCACATTAGTAGAAGAATTGATACAACAAACATAGCAACAAAGTATAGAGGTAGCTCCAGAACACCCTACATCTATAGGTGAAGGTATGATTTCTATCCCCCCTTCTCTTTCTCCTCCTCTTTTTTCAAATAAAACTCCTTCCCCTTCTAAGAAAAAAATTGAAACAAAAGCACCCTTTCCCCCTCATAATTCATATCCTACTTCACCAACAAAGACTATGGTCCAAGCCAACCCATCACCTCCACAATCATCTGAAATGCCTCCTCCATAATATTTTATAATCCCATCTTTATCATTGCAACCTCCTTCATCATCTGAGACACAAGCTATTTTTTCCACACTCACTCCCCCTTTTGTAAGTTTTATTTCATTTCCCATGACTTTTCCCATCTAATAACAACAATAGTTATAGACTCAACTGTAGTCACTACCACCCTTTCATAGTCAGCTACTGTGTTTGCTCTCCCCTATATTATAGCCTCTCCTCCTCATGTAAGTTATCCTACACTAGAAAATTTGCAAAAGAAGAAGAAAATTTCATAGAAAATTCAAGATTTATGGGTAGATAAGTTTTCCAAACCTTCAAAGAGGATGGCTACAAAGAGAATTACTATGTTTTTTGATCTGGTTTCAAGGCAAAGAGCATCTAGATCCATTATTCCTTTAGTGAGTAAGCCTAAAACTGAAATGAATGCTCAATACTATCAGCAAGAAGAGTATATAGAGGACATTGAGCAGTTACCTGCTGAATATGAGTTGGTTATAGCTAAATTCCACTTGGACACTTTCTATGTCAAGGTTGATATATACAAAGAGAAAGTCGACAAGTTGGAGCAGACAATAAAAAAGCTTGATAAGATAATCAATAACCAGAAACAGATAGAGAAAGCTATCAGAAGTGAAGCAAAGAACTGACTAAGCAAATTCCAAGAGGCTATTAAGCTCAAAGAGCAAGTAGAGGAGCAACATAAGAAAAATTAAGAATAAGCCAAAGAGATACAGAGCTTGAAGCACTAGCTTCAAATTAAAAAGGCCAAGTCTTCATGCTTCTCGAAAGCAAGGCTAAAGAAGGTAAGGAAAGAATTATTGTCTAAAGTTTTGGAGAAATGCTCAGAGTTGTAGTCCATCATTGACTACATGGATGATGCCAGTCACCTACTTCAAAATACCCAATAAGATTTGGATAGCTTCAATCAAGAAATACAACCCATGGTGATACTAGCCAAGAAAATTTATAAGCTGGTGTATAGCAAGCTCAGTGATACTGCTAAACCTATTTCTAAAAAAGAATGGAATACTACTATATTGGCTACCAAAGTCATAGTAAAGAAGAAAAAATTATTGTAAAAGGCTTAGATGTTGTATGATAAAGTGGAATATACAATTCGAGATATAGTAGACATCAATCAAGAGATGGTTTAGAATGGCTTCAAAGGATTATGTTTGTAGAATAACACTTTGTTAGTAGAGGAAGATATTAAAAAGAGTGTAGCCAATAGCCTTCAAGATGAATTTGAGATTGATTCCTTGGAAGATCCAATTGATCAGGAGTAGGTTTCACAAATGATAATTTATTTAACCAGGCTCCGAGACCTTATGGAAGACTTTGTAAATAAGGAAAGCATTGCTAATTATAAGGAAACTTCTAAGTTGGAATACATTCACAAGTAGCTTAAGGATACTTCCAACCCCTTTGAATTAGTTTTAGAAATAAGCTTTGCAAAATTTGAAGCTGATGGTGCAGCTGTTTGGTGATGGTGCTGATAAAAAGATAAAGAGCAGGATTCACCTATGGAAGAAGAAGAGGTTGAGCAAGACCAAAAAGATAATTCTACAGAAGAAGCTCAATGGGAATGTGAAGAACCAGATAGGGTTACTGCAAACCCTCAAGAGGCACAAGCATAAAGTGTTTTCTATGTTGTACATTTTTGTAGTCATGTAGAAGTATTGTATTTTTTTATTTTGTTTTGACTCTAACACTGTCAAAAAATTGCAATAAAATCATGAACCTAAAAGATAGAGAATGAAATTTTTGTGAAGGTATTCATGTCATTTTTGAAGAAGCATAAAAGGGAGAACACAGTTCTATTTTTGCTTAATATTGGATTAGTTTTGAAGGAGTGACAGAGATATTTGTATTTATAGTATGATCTCGATATGAACCATTACCCTCTGGATGAATTCACAAGGTTTTAAGAGGGTATTGGTCCTATAGAAATTATTCTATGAAGTATTGTTTGAAAATTAGTATTTTTGACTCCTGATGTCCAATGGTTAAGACTCTGAGTTCGATGACTTTACGAGTAAATCCACCCAAGAGGCACAAAAATGTAGGCCCAAAATGACCACATCCTTAGAAAACTTTGAAAATTTATTCTAAGGCATGGACAAGCTCCAATCCATTGAGGATAGAGAGTATTTTAAAGTGGATTAGCACAAGAGGTTCCAATCCGATCGATACTTAGTGCTTTTTGCAAACATGAACGAAGTGTTGTATTCCACCTGATACTTAGTGTATCTCATAGCGGTATAGCATGAGGGTTCAAATTCATAATATGACTGAGTCTAAGATGACGTCAACACCTTTCAAAATGTGTATAGGTAATATTGCTTCATCCTGCGCACTCAAGCGACTAATTATTGTGAATTCCCATTCCACTAAGTTCTAAGGCTATTTTTGAGTAAAATGGTGATAAGCTCCACGTCACTCAATAAGAAGGTCAAAAACACCTAAAATGAAGTATAAGGTAGCATAATAGCACAAAGGTCATTTCCCATTATTTCTTGAGTGGATTGATGACACACTCTACTCTGTAGTCAACTCTAGTCAAAGCTAGTGGAGCAATAATTGAGGAGCGAATTGTAGCTTATTTTCTAAGCCACAGACGCAAGAAAGGAATTAAACATTTTGAAGGTTTAAGTGAGTGGATTTGCAATGAGCTACATCCTGCTCAGCACTTAGTGTATTTCCCACCAAGTCTCCAATCCGTTTGTCGAAGCCATCCAAGGTAACGTCAGTGTTATTTTTTTTAACGAATTGGCAATTTGTTCTATCTCGTTGGACTGCAAAGAATTGTTAAGGTTTAATCACATTCGTTCACTAAAGGTATCAATGACAGATATTTTACTGATATTTTCATGAGCATACAAAGATGTATTCTTGGCAGATGAAGGCCAGTCAGTTCTAGTGTGCAGATAAAGCGTTAGTAATGCCAAGAACCAAGAATCAAGAACCAAGGTAGTTGTAGATCTACGGTGATATGAAGTCTCCAAGAAGGATGAGCGGTTTAGATCTAGTTTCTTATTACCTGGAGTCTAACTGCTATTGTTGAACCAACAAGTTGTAGAGCTGAGCTTCTATGGCGTATGATTTCCAATAGATTTCCTAGACACTATGGATGAATGAATTAATGCCAACATAGCTTTTTGCTAAGTTTTTAGATTCTAAATCCTTGTAATGTCTCCCCTATTCTTCTTTCATTGTAAACTATATATAGAGGTTGAACCCTTGATTTTCAAGGTTGGCTCTAGAGTGTTTGCTTGCCCTACTGTGTAATATCTTTTGAAAATTAATGGAAGGAGCATTACTAAGATTTTTGACTCAAGATTTGTCATCTTCAATGTATTTCATTAAGAGGTTCAAACTATGAATTACATTTCTATCAATGTTGTTATGGTTAGTTTATTCTATTTGTACTAGATTACTAGTTGTGAAGCAATTGAAATATGTTCATAGTTATATTTGTGCTATTGAGAAGTTTATTTCTATGAAGTCTGAATATTGATCTATTTTGCTAATTTGGATTGTTAATATTTTAGACATTGAAATTACTGCTTGAAGCACATATCTGTTTTTGTTGTTATTGTATGAAGGTTACTCTATTTTGGGTGTTGCTAATCTTAAGTGTGGGACATTGGAAATAGTTTTCCAAAGGTTTTCCTTATGAATTCCTGTGTTTTTAGCCCTATTCAGCCATCGTTAATGCATAATTTCTTAACCCTAAACCTTTTTCTAACACTATTCCTCAAAACCCTTATTGAGGTTAATTGAGTCAGCATTCTATTCAGTTGACAAGGAACCGACCTACTTTGGAGGTTGGGTTGAAGTAGTCTTTGGTCCATCCAATGTTGAGTTATGAGCTGTGACTATTGGGTGCAAACCTGTCTAGAAAATTGGAAGATATACAATTGTAGCATCAAGTAAAACTTGATGACAATTCGGATCCCAATAGTTACCAATCAATTAAGTTCTATAGGAGTAAACTTTGATAATTAGGTTAGGGCTCTTTTTATCTTGTGCTTGTTACTAGAAAGCTATAATGGATTGGTAATGGCTATGATTAATTTTGTCTTTGGTTCAAAAACTTTAAAGTTTGATTATGTTATTGGTGTTATCCTTAGCGAGGAAATATGATGAAAAAACATAGGTTAGACATCAGGTAATGCTTTGATTATGGATAACAAGGGGAGACAAAGGGAGAGAGGAAAAAGCCTAGGGAATCATAGAAATTCAAAGAAAGGTAGATCCAAATCCAAAGGAAATAAGCTGGAATGTTGGCATTGCGGTAAGAAAGGACACCTAAAAAGAGACTGTTGAACTCAAAAATAAAAAGAGGAGATGAAAAAAAGGATAATAATTAGGAAGTAAATGTAGTAGGTTATTTGTTGCAATATGCTTTATTTATTTTATTATATAATATTAATGATTGTTGGGTGCTAAAATCAAGGGCTTAATATCATACCACACCCCATAGGAAATATTTTTTAGACTATGTTCAAGGTGATTTTGAATTTATTTGGGTGATGATCGACCATGTAAAATTGTTGGGATGGGTATGATACAAATAAAATTACCAAATGAAAACCAAAGGTTTTTGAAATAGGTAAGGCATATTCCTAATTTGAGAAGAAATATAATTTCAATAGGGCAGTTGGATAGCAAAGGTTGTATAGTTATATTCTCAAAAAAATCATGGAAGGTTGTTAAAGGATCATTGATACTAGTAAAAGGAAAGAAGGAAGGTATGTTGTATGTATGTAACAGTAATACTGATATTTCTATTACTTTATCTTCTATAGGAGTAGATACATATTTATGAAATCATAGGCTTGGGCACATGAGTGAGAAGGGGATGTAGATTCTCCATTCAAGGAATTTTTTGCCAAGTTTGAAGCAGGTTGATTTGGACTTTTTGTGAAAACTATGTTTATGGAAAACAAAAAAGGGTTAGATTTATCAAAGTTGGGAAGGAAAAGAATAGTTAAAATCTAGAGCTTGTGCATACATATGTATGGGTATCATCTCAGATATCATCTCTTGGTGGCTCTCAATATTATGTTACTTTTATTTATGATGCAACTAGAAAAACTTAGGTTTATTGTATTTGAAGAAAATTTGATATCTTTGATACTTTTAATAAATGGAAAGCTTTGGTTGAGAAGATGAGACAAGAAATAAGTTGAAGTGGCTTAGATAAGATAATTGAGGTGAATACTATAGCAAGAAGTTTTATAGTTACTGTTCATACCATGGGATTCATTAGTGAAGACAGTTCCAAGAACACCACAAGAAAATTATGTGTTATAAAGGATGAACATGATAATCATGGAATGTGCTAGGTGTATAAGATTACATGCAGGATTGCCTTTATATTTTTGGGTAGATGTTGTGGATATTGTTGTTTACTTGATAAATAAAGGACCTTCAAGTTCCCTAGATGGTGGTATTCTAGAAGAGGCATGGACAAGTAAACCCGTTAACTACTCATTTTTGAAGACTTTCGATTGTGAAACATTTATTAATATTGATAAAAATAATAGAAAAATACTTGAGGTAAAGTCTAATAAGTGTACTTGTATTGGATATGGATTTAATGATTTTAATTATCACTATTAGGATTATGAAAATCAAAAAATCATTAGGAGTAGAGATGTGGTATTCAATGAGATATTCATGTATAAAGGTAATTTGTAGGAAAATAAATAGAAAAATATAAACACAGAATACTTAGTACTTGAAGAAATCACAAAAAATAAAATTCCAAAGGTGCTATAAAATCAACAGTAGTAGCAAGCACCTCAAAATCTTGCAAATACTGTTAGAAGATCTACAAGGTTAAGTAGACCCCCTGATCACTACTCTCCTTCATTGTATTATGTATTATTGACTAATTCTAGTGAACCAAAAACATATGAATAAGCAATGCAAGTAGAAACCAAAATGAAGTGGGAGCAAGGCACGAAAGAGGATATGGAATTTTCTAGACTTGGGATTTGGTTCAATTGTCTAAAGGAAAAAGAGCATTATAGAACAAATGGGTTTACAAGGTGAAGAAAGAAGATGGAGGTAAAAGAGGTACAAGGCTAGAATTGTTGTAAAGGGGTTTGTAGAGAAGAAATGTATAGATTATGATGAAATCTTTTCTCCTATTGTTAAAATGACTTCAATTAGAAGTATTTTAAGCTTAGTGGTTATAGAATTTACATCTTGAATAGTTAGATGTAAAAACAACTTTTCTCCATGGGGATTTGGAAGAATAGATTTATATGTAGCAGCCATAGGGGTATGAGATCAAAGGGAAGGAGGGATTAGTATGCAGGTTGAAAAATAGCTTGTATGACCTGAAGCAAGGTCCAAGGCAATGGTAGCTGAAAATCAACAAGTTTATGACATAAAAGGATATAGTAGATGTTATTCTGACTATTGTATTTATTTTAAGAGATTGGATAATGATAACTATATTATCTTGTTAATGTATGTATATGACATGATTTTTGTAGCATCTAACATGCATGATATAAATGTACTCAAAAGAAAATTAGCAAGTTCATTTGAAATGAAGGATTTGGGTGCTACAAAGCAAATCCTTGGTATGAGAATAACAAGAGATAGGAAAATTGTAAATTAACATTGTCTCAGGGTGAATACATTGAGAAGGTATTAAAAATATTTAATATGTAGGATCCAAAACTTGTTAGGACACCTTTTGCCAATCATTTCAAATTGACCAAAGAGATGTATCCTAAGACATAGGATGAGATATGCTACATGTCCAAGGTTTCTTATTCATTGGTAGTTGGTAGTATGATGTATGCAATGGTGTGCACAAGGCCAAATATGACATATGCAGTAGGAGTTGTGATCAGGTTTATGAACAACCAAGGAAAAGAGAATTAGAATGCAGTGAAGTGGATTTTAGTTGATCTTCAAGCATGATAATAAAGGTGATAAAATTTCTCGCTCTAAATGTGAAGCATAGTGCAATAGGTGTAGTAGCGATGGAGTTACTATGATCAGTATTCAAGTGGGAGATTTTTGGTTGTGGAGCATGATTAATTTGGAGGCCTTATTTTCAGTCATACTTGGACCCACTCCATGAAGGGGGGATGTAGGGGAGGCAATTCCCTCCCTAATACTTTCCACCAGGGGTCCAAGGGGATGACGACACTTTTATGTAGCCTCTCCTAGCAAGGGTTTCAAGGGTAGCACCTTTGAAGTCAAAAATAAATTTTTTTCTCTTTCTAAATCTAGACCATTTATTATTAGGTCATAAATTGAATGATAGATTTTAGTCGGGATTTTTTGCCCTAAAATTATAACATATTTTTTATAAGAGGATGATGTATGGTAGATGTATATATTGTAATACACAGTGTGCGTAATTATAAGAGACAGTGATAGAGCAAAGAGGAAGTTACATTGGATCTATTGTAGGTTATATCCCTTCAATGTTTTTGATGAAATAGAAAGGCTTGGTTATTTTATTCGTAGACGTAGCCCATATTGGGTGAACCACATTAAATATGTCTCTTATTGTGCTTTATTTTCTACGATATATTTTTGCATTTAATTATTGATCGAATTTTATTATTTAATCCTACATTAGTTATAGAAATTTTGATATTATAATTGGCTAGAGTATTTCCACAAAGTTGCAAGAAAAATCATGAATACTATGACTCAACATTCATTCCACTAGTTTGACAAATCAACTAGTGAAGACTATTGGTCTCAAGACATCTGGAATTTTTTATTCTAACTACTATCTAAAGTATCTCTGTTGTAGAAAATTAACTCTCATAAGTTGGGACGATTCATAAAATAGATAGAGAAGGATTTCACCTTAATTACCTAAAAGTCTATGTGCTTTCCTCATGTAGATATTAGTCTTTTTGTTGTAGTAAAATAGACACTATAAATCCATGCAGGAGAGACTCGAGGAGAATAGTCATGGTGAAGTTTGGAGATTGGAGATATCCATTGCTATATTGAAAAACTTCACATTATAGAATAAAATATCATAGAAGCCTTACACCTGAAGAAAAGGCCATAGAAGCCCTGTACCAAAAGAAAAGGCCACAAAAGTCTTGATCCAAAAAGAAAGGACACAGAAACCTTGATCCAAAATAAAGGGCCACAAAATCCTTAATTATGAAGAAAACTCTAGATAATAGTTCCTAATCTAGAAGAATAATCTAGATAAGAGTTCCTAAAGAAAAATCCAAAGAAGAGTTTCTAATCCAAAATAAGACTCCAGAGAAGAGTTCCTAAAGAAAACTCCAAAGAAGAGTTTAAAGAAGAATCCAAAAAATAGTTCATAAGAAATAGAATATAGGATATTGGTGATCTCCATTAAATATTGTGAATTGTATATTAGCTAGAGTGTTTCCACAAGACTATGAAGAATAACTAGTGAAGTTGAAAAGGTCTGAAAAAGATCCCATTGGGAACAACAAATAGAATATCTATTCCAAAATAAGTTGAAGAGATCCATAGAATATCTCATTAGAAAACTTCCAATATTTGAAGAGATAAAGAGGGACTAGCAAAGTCCTATTCTTAATCAAATAAGCAACAAGAGTTAGAGATCCAATAAGAAGATATCATTACCAGCAATTCCACAAGCAAAAGGTTGAAGGAAAGGTCTAATTTGGAAGATCATAGAAGCTACAAGATTGAATAACCTAGAGAGGTCTCAAGGACAAAAAATAAGAAATATTGGATATCCTTATTACAAAGATCTTAGAAGCATCATCAATAGAGTTCCTAGAATAACTCATTAGAGAAATCCACTACCAAGGAGAAGATCATGATAGTGAATTACATGGTAAAATTGTCACCATATGATAACAAACCCAAGAGGAGAAGAATTTGATAAATATTACCAAATCCCAAAGAATAATCCAGTGAAGACCTCAAGATATTTAGAATCTTGAAAAGAATATCATGTTTGAAATTAAAATTCAACAAGAAGACTAAAGGAGGATTTAGATAGAATAAGCCTACCAAATCCAAGAGATTTGGAGATTGCCTCTCACAATAAGAAGACACATTTTAGAGTTAATATTTTTCTAAATCTACAGCAAAAAATAGAAGCCACCAAACCCTAGGCTCAAGACATGAGGTTCAATACCATAGTTTGGTGAAGCAAGAAGTTGTTTTGGATATTCAACAAGAAGGTACGAAATTCATTCATCTCAAGGTAGAAACTTGGTGAATCTAAAAATCAAGATCTGCATCATCTACAAAATCCATTAAAGGTAAGAAACTTGGATGCAATTAGTAGAACTTTAAATGAGGTTTCATTATCAAGTATCATTAAGTATCATATTTGGATTAAATTTGCAAAAAGAAAGACTCATATTATAGTTTCAAGAAGGTGCAAAAGATAGTTCTTTTAAGATATTTACATGCACATTAAAATAGGATTTGGATGTATTTAAAAATAAATAAATATATCATCTACCTATTATCTATATATAAAGTAAGAAGACTACATCCTAGAACATTGATTGTAGTGAAAATTTATAGATTATTTTTTAAAGTTCATTATAATTACTCTTAATAATTACAGAGATTATTAAGTGCATTTGAAACTATGTTGAGAATTTATTTATAGGATTAATAAGTTGAGATTATTCCTACCATTAAAGTGCATTAATTTGGAGGTATTATTAATCCATTTGCACTATACTAGTTGATCTTTAACTAGTTACTCTAAAAAAGGGTTAGTTTATGTTTTTTGATTGTTAAGATCAAGGGCACAAAACAAGCATATTATCAAAGTGTCTAGACACTATTTGGCACACAAAACCTGCAGTAATTTATGGTCCAAATAAGACACCAAAAATATATCATAGTCCTCCAAGGAGTGGAGAAGAAAGCCACCACTAGAATCAGTAAAAGAAACTACAAATCAAGACTTTGTGAATCTCAAATTTGATGTGCAATAAGGGTTCTTTACAGGTAAAAAATTAGTGTAGAAACTACTTCTTCAAAATATTCTATCTATGTGGTTATTAGATTGAATTTATTAATAAATTAACCAAGCAAAACGAGATATTTGTCTAGAAAAAGAGACAACGTCAAATCAGCCCTTGCCCACAAGAAATTTGCCATTAAAACCAGCAGAAAAAGCTTGCAAAAGGAGGTGCAAAAATAAGGTATTCTATTACAAATTTTATTTACATTATCTTTCACCATAATATTATATCCTATGTAATAAAAAGGACAAGGCCTAAGTGTCATAAAGACACATTCTTCATAAGCAAGGAACATCTCAAAGCAGCTATAGAGAAGCATAATTCAAGCAATATCAAAAGAGCCTTCAAATATCTCACATCACCCATGGTTTTGGATAGCCACAACAAGGAACCTGCAAGCACACATAGCATAGCACAAGGAAGGAGCCATCATTTACAAAGGGAGAAACACAATAGCTTGAAAGTAGGAAGGAATCAAAGCATAAAGAAAGCAATACCAAAAGCTAGATGTCCACCCACAAGGAGCATCCAAATCCACCATTGGAGTATCACAAAACTCCACCAAAGTATTGCTCAGCTAGAACCAACTCACATACCAAGTGCCATCGAAGCATTGAGGAGAATATACAACAAAGAAAGAGCTATAAATAATATGTTGAAGCTTGCAATAATACATTAAGGAGGCATATAGATACATTGAAGAGGAAGGTTCATGCAAAAGAGAAAATGTGCCACTTGTCACCATTGAAGAAACCCTAACATCTCCCATTTGAGCACTCAAAATAATGCTCAAGCTTGCACGCATGAAAGGAATAGTCCAAGGAAGAATTACATAGGAGAGAATTAGTTTTTTTATAGGAGTGTCACTTGTAACCAAGGCATACAAGTGCTTACATAAAAACTATACCGTCTATACACCATTCTACAGCAAATTCCAAGTGTCAAAGAGCATATACCTTCTTCAAGCATTGAAATAAAACTGCCATGATACTTGTCATTCTCTAATAAATCCTCTTCCTGTTTAAGATGCTTAAAACCAAGGAGGAAAGCACATTCATAGCTGCAAGAAGTTGGAACATGTAATAAAAGAGAAGAGAATTTAAAGCTCTTGGTCAAGACATTCAAAGCAGGTCAAAGAAGCTAGATTTGAGGCACCACCATTCAAGGATTGAAGTCAAGGAAGAATCAAAGCCTACCATTGGTCATAGTGCCCAAGAGAAGCATTAAATATTGTTGTCATCCACGTCTAAATTCAATTCTAGTTACTTAAGGTTTGTAGCATTATAAAGGTAAGATTTTATCTTATTTTAATTTTCTTTCATCAAAAGGAGTTATAAGGAAATAATATAAGGTTGAAACTATAGGGAAATCAAATACATTTGGAAAAAAACTTAAAGGATAATTATACACCAAAAATAGCTTAATAGTTGCAATTTAAAACATAGGAGAAATAAGAATTTCTACTTGGAAAAATTAAATTTCTATTATTGTAAATACTATTATTTTCTAATATTCCAAATTAGGGAGTTATAAGGAATACTACACCAAAATTAGATTATTGGAATTTAGAAATATTAAAAGACTATAAAAGGAATTTTATAAAGGAATATCAAGGGTTGAAATTAATTGGTATACTTGTATCAAAATCACATTAAAGGGACAAAAAAAATCAAACCATTATAACTTCATCAAATTAAAATGTGCTTAGTTCAATAGGAGTAATAAGGTGTAATAAAAGTTGATTTTTGCTATTTACAAAACTTTACAAAATCAACCCAAAATTGAACTACTATTCTAAAAATCACATTATCAATCATATTGCATACTCTAATCACTAGGGAGACATAAGGAATCCTAGAAAGCCTAATTCTAAGTAAGGTTTTATCAAATTAGTTCACATCTCTTAACTAGGGAGATATAAGGAATTCTACAAAACCTAAGCATTGGATAGATTCATCAAATTGAATCATATACTCAATTTACTTGAGGAAGATATAGTATTCTATAGATATTAAGGAAACAAAATAATACTATACTTCATATACTAAGGATACATAAGGGAAGTCTACTACAAAGGATTCATCAAAAATATCTCTAAAACAAGAAAAGCTAAAACTAAGAGATATGTCTACCTCAAGTAATACAACAAACAATTAAATGAACAAAATTATTAGAAAGGAAATATCAAGTGACATAAAAAGTGGAATCAAGAATTCACTTATAAAATCTAAAGGAAAATACTCTTGCAAGAATCTAGTGATAGTACTTCTACCTATGAAAGTACTGACTCCAATAAAGAAGAAGAAGAGGAACCAATTCAAGGAGGCATACAGTACAATGTGAATTAAATATAATGCAAATGAACAAATCAAGCTAAAGATAAATCGTAAGAAGAATTTCCATATTGAATATTGAAATCTTCAAACACCCAAGTATTGTAATACAAGGGGGTGTTAGAGTATATTACATCATTTGGTTCATGTAAATGTACCACCTTTGGTACATAGTTAGAGTAGAATATTACTTTAGGATGAAGTTATCTAGTTACTTCAAGAAATGTAATAAATGCACAAGTGTCAATGTGCGAGTTGTAATGTGCAAGGTGTCCCCTTGTATAGCTAGGTATAATGTTGTCCAAGGAATCTATCTTCCTATATAAAGGGCCTCATAGTGATATATCAAGTATATCAAGTTCATCAAGTTCATTATAGTAGAGAATAGTAGATAGTGGTAGAACTCCTTGATGGAGCACAATGTAGTTCTTTAGCTTATATCAATGGAGTGACCATCACCTCCATATTGCATTGTATTTTTACCACTTTCTATTTATAGTATATTTTAGTCATATTGTAGAATTCCATTATTTCATATTTTATGCATCTTATTAGGACCTATGATAGATCCCTCCCACTACATATATCCTCAAAATATAACATCAATGAATATCTAGATCTTGCAGAACCCTTGTGTTCTAATGGAATCTACACCTAGAATAACAAGAGATCTAATAACCAAAGGTCTTAGAAAAATTGGATAAATTTCTTACTTGTGTGGATTGGATCAATAGGGGAGCATTGATACAATCTAAAGTTTTGCAATATGGGGACCTGGCCATTGGCCCATCAAGAGCTCTATTGAGGCTAATTATAGACCCAAAATAATTCTATTATGCTTTGAGAGAATATCGCTTATGCATGAAAATATGATGAACTGGTGGAGGGATGGTGGAAAGAGGAATCCCATATTTATGGAACAAAGATGTTCAAGTTCACTACCAACATTCAAAGGTTAAAGCAAAAATTTAAAACTTGGAATATAGAATATTTTAGTAACATAATTAAGAAAAAAACTCAACTAGAAAGTGACATTCAGTAGATTGAGAAGGATATAGCATGCTCAAGATGAACCTCTTCTAGAACAATAAAAATGCTTGCTAGGTACCTTAAATGAAGTTTACTTGAAAGAAAAAATATTTTGGTGATAGAAATATAGAGTGCAATAGATGAAAGCAACAACAAGAATACAAAATTTTTTCATCATACCACCTTGGATCATAGAAAAATTAACAAGACTCAACTTTAGAATATTCATAGGTTTAGGTAATCTCTACTCCAAGATAGATGGAAGATCAAATCATCTCATTATTCAAGTCCCTCCTATCCAAAGAGGAAATCAAGATGCTCAAAATTACATGCTTTAATTCATCCCAAAATTGATCACTCCAACTCAAAATTCTTGCTTACCAAAGTAAATGGAAGAAGAGAAAATGAAATAAGACTTGTTCCAAATGAAGATATTTTGGGTAGTTAGCCCCAATGGATTTCCCCTAGGCTTCTTTCAACACTTCTGGTACTTGCTAAAAGATGAAATTTTAGTTGTGGTTTATGAATCCTTCTCTAGTAAATAGATGTTGGATAATATAAATCAGAAATTTCTTGCACTCATTCCCAATATGGATAATACAAAAAGAACGGATGCCTTCAAAACTATCTCTTTATGTAATGCAATTTATAAAATTATTTCCAAGGTTATCATAAATAGACTCAAATTGATTATCATAGACATAATTTCTTGTGAGCCAAAAAGATTTTATTAAAGGAAGGAACCTATTGAATTAAGTCTCTATCATCAAAAAATTAATCCTCTCAAGAGTAACCAAATTCAAGGCTTACTTACTAAGCTTGATATAAAAGGGCCTTCAATAGATTATCCTATAGTGTTTTAGATAGACTAATGGAAAAGTTTGGTTTTGATTAAGATTGGATACAATGGCTAGTCTCCTTATATAAAGACCCATTCATCTTGGTTCTGATCAATGGAAGATCAAGAGTATTCTTTAGAAGTTCAAGAGGTCTTAGGTAATGAGACACCATCTCCCCCTACTCATTCATCATTATTACAGAAGTCGCAAGCAAGGGTTTGAAGCTTCTTTAGTCAAAAGGACAAATCTTGGGACTCAAGATAAATAGGAGGTGTCACCCATTTACTCACTCCCAATTTATATATGATACCATCCAACCCCAAAGGAGATTAATAGAGTCAAAGGTCTTCTTACTACATATGAGATTGCCTTTGGACAAGAGATGAACAAGATAAAATCTAAATTATATGGAATCAACATATAAGAGAGACACATTAGATTATATGCTCACCAAATTGGGATGGGTATCAATAACCTTCCTAATATTTACCTAGGGATTCCCTTATTTAGAAATGACAATATTATATATTCTTAAGAGCAAATCATCTCTAAATTCCAAAATAAAATGGTCTCATGGAAATATTGGTTAAGATGAAATTAGTATTTGGAGTTTTAAGCATCTTCAATATGGGTGCATTTTGAATCCATGATGATATCATCAAAAGAACGAAAAATATTATGAGAAAATTCCTATAGAGAGGATATACTATAGACAAGAAAATTTGTTTGGTAGCCTAGGGTAAAATTTGTATCAATAAAGCATCAGGAGGCTTGGGAATTAGAAACCTTTAGATAGTTGACAAGGAAAATCTAAGAAAATTAATTTTGAGAATCTATGTAGATTATGACTCCCTCTAAAGCCATGTCTTTAGATAAAAATATTGAGATGGGGTTGAACATAAATATTCACCACTGAATACATCCCTGGGGATTACTCAACTAGAATAACCAATATTTCTCAAATGGGATGTTATAATAGGCTCAAAGGTTAAATTTTGGAAATATTTTTGGATAGAAAACTAGCCTCTTGATTTCAAGAAAGACTTAAAAATATTCAAAGCTTACTCTACAGGACCTAGGGAGATCTATATAGAAATTTTGGAATTGGAAAGAAGAAAATGGAAGAACCTTACAACTATTCCAGCTAAGTTTAGTTAGGAAATAATAGATTTTGAATCCCTCTTGCTCAATCATAAAGTAATGACCTCTAGGGGTGAGGAAAAACTAAACTAAAGTACCACACCTTTGGGTAACTACATTGTTAAATCTTCTTACTTTGTCTTCACAAAAGTAGAAATTAACAATACTTTTTTAGTAGTGTGAAAAAGGGTTTGGTATTCTAAAGCCTAGCCAAAATCTATCTGTATCCTCTAGTTGGTTGTACATGACAAATTTATGTCTAGTGAACAAATAAAAAATGGTGTTGGCTTGAAATACTTAGATGTGCTATGTGTGATGATGCAAATGAAACCGGTCCTCATCTTCTCCTCCACTACCCCTTTACCTATAATCTATGGGAAAAATTAATGGAGAAATTCAAAATATCTTGGGTTATATCTATGTGTTTTGATTCATTATTGGTTTAATGAAAATTACCCTATAAGGGTAAGGCTCTCCTATTCCTATAGAACATGATCCCAACCATGCTTTCCTAATGCATATGGCTAGAAAGGAATGTGAGGAGTTTTAGGAAAATAATATCTAATAAAGAGAATGTTTATATCATATTCAAATCTCACATCACAAAACTATGTGAACTGTACTATACTTGAATCAACCATCAACATAGAGAATTTTAAATTCTTGGGAGGCCATTAGAACTACCATGGAAAAACATCAATTAGGCTCTAAAATAAACATACACAATGATAATAAAACTATAAATTACTCTTATATCAAGCCTATTCCAAGATATTGAAAGCTCAATATTGATAGTGCCAACAAGGTAACCCCACCCAACAGCTTATGGTTGTATCTGGCAAAACAATCATGGCTCTCCCATTGTCCATGAAACTAGCTACATTATCTAGAACACCAACAACCTTGCTAAAGTATAAGCTACTATTAGAGGTATCTTAGGTTCTCTTTGTTTACCTCTTTAGGTACTTTGTGTGGAAGGAGACTCATAAATTGTTTTTAATTCTCTAAAGAAAAGAAAAATTCAAGATTGTGTGCTAGCCATCAAAAACGAGAAAGCATGGAAGGTGCTTGACAAACTTCTACTAGTTGACTTCCACCATATATAATATTTGGCCAGCAAGTTGGTCAACTGGTTGGCTCGGTAGGCCATTTAGAATAAATTATCCTTAGATATGATATCAAGCAAAGAAATGACTTGAGAAAATTACAAGAGTTGATTCAAAATGATGTGGCTTATTTTAGCATGTAGCACATATAACATATATGATCTAATTGATTTGCACTTATATTTTTTAGTATAAATTAAAGGTTTTTCTAAGTTACCAAAAAAGATAAAATTTAAGGAATATAATTGGTTGAGGTAACTTCATTTGATGAGAGGTGGCTTATATTTAAGACCATCAATTGAGATTTGTTTTGGTAAAGATATAAATTATTAAAAAAAATCTAGTTTGGGTTAAAAACTTTGGTTTCTATTATCAACAAGGAGGTTTTGAAGAGTATTGATAATACTTATGGAAGATCATCAAATAGGACCTACCTATTAAGGACCAAAAGCATATTTCTTATACTTGGATATGTGTTGCCATGGATATTCCAAAACTTTTGCCAAGTCCATTGCAGTTAAAATTGAATTAATACAATAGGAAAAACAATTGGATAATGAAAAAATCATATTCTAATATCATAAATGTTATGAGACTACATACATGGAAAGAGATTGTAAAGTAAAAATGATTCAGAGAAAAAGGTGAAAAGTTTTGGTCATGAGAAAACTTTAAGATGAAGCAATAAGATCATTTTATAGTAGAAGTTGGCTTAGATCAAGGATTTTCCATTCCCAAAAATGAGATAAATAAATCCTTTTTGCCTCATAAAATGGTGTAGACCTTAATGGTTTAGTCAAATAAACAATAGACAAAACCAAGAAGGATGCAAGGGATGAGGAAATATAATATGCAAGTTCAAATACAAAAGGACTTAAAGGTGCAAAGGAAGACAACGAAGCAAATATTTAATCAAAAATGTGGAAGACATCAAGTTTATTCCTAGTGAATCATATTCATTTTTCTCAACTAGTAGAATTCATCTTCCTACAATAAAAATGGAAGTAGTATAGAGTTTATCCTTTGCACTTTAGGGTTTTAACAACATAATAAAAAAATAGTATGGAGGATATCCAATGCAATTTAGTATTTTTTGAGGAATCATAAGAAAGTAAGTAGTATGGAGGATGACCCTTTGTACTATACAGTTTCCAAGGTGGCGTAAAAAATTATTTTCAAGGTTATCCCTTGGACTTTATATTCTATAAGAGCAACATAAACCAATTGAAAATAACTACCATCATGAATAGTTTGGAAATATTGAAGAGATCGATGAAGATGAAAGTGTTGGTGGGAATAAACAAATGGAGAGGAAGACCCTCAAAGAAAAATCAAATAAAAAGTGAACTTAGAGGGATATTGATTTAGAAAATCAAAAATAAATATTACATGTATTAACAAGAAGTGGGGCTAAGCCCACAAATAATAAGAATAAAAAGTAACGATGAATATGGAATATTGAAATAAGGCCCATAAAAAAGAGTTTATCAAGGAATTAATATGTTGTTATAGTCTTGAATTTATTTTAATACAAGAAACAAAAATATGTAGCAAGGAATATAGTAATGCATTAAAAATATTTGGAATACAGAGAAATTGTCTAGCAATTTTTTCTATGGAATTTTTGAGAGGTAATGTAATAATATGGAATAATTATAAATGGGATGGAAAATTTCTAGAAGATTTAAGTAATAAATAGTTAGTCAACTACACTAATAATATTCTTCTTGACAAAATTCAAAATTTAAATGGTAATTGGTTGAAGAGGATTTATGTTTTAATAAAAAATATGAAGAAGTTGATTGTAAAACACAACATTTAAAATGAGATAAGAACACTATTTCAATAAAAAATAAAGTTATTTTAATAATTTATCAAATGGTATGAGCTCAACTTATAAAATTCTTGGACTTTCGAGGAGGAGGTCTAGGTTCAATATTGCTAATTAATACATGCATAATTGCCAAGTTGTTGTAATACCATTATGTTGTCATGTTGCATTACAGGTGCCACCTATTTCAATATCATATAATCAATCAAAAAATATTTTACTAAATTGGCAAAAATCATCCCAATAAAAACCACATATAAGTTATTAAAATTATAATAATATTATAATATCAAATTAATAATACATTATGAAAAATGACATTAGTTCAACTAATTAAATTCTTTAACTTTTAAAGAGGAGATCCAAATTTGAATCTTGTGAAATGATACATGCATAATACCCAAGTTGTTATAATACTACCATGTGGTCATGATGTAATACAAGTAGGACTCATTTCAATCCCATGTAACCAGTTAAAAGTAAAATAATATATTAAAAATTTAAATTTATATTTTGAAATTAAAATATTCAAAAGAAAACCCCTATTCTTTCTAGCCAAGAAGTAAAATCTAGCCAATACAAATTAGAGTTATAAATACCTTTATAAAGCACTAATTCATTGATAGAATTGTAGCTAAAGTATGTACAAAATTGCAACAATACATACAACAAGAAAATATTTAGATTCTTTAAATTTGGTTGTGAAACAACAATATAGTCCCCTATTTTTTATGCTATAATAGCAGTAAAAATAAACACTAAAACGAACAACAATATACCAACATGAAGGCACTTATTTTTTGATCATTGTAACAATATTTTTAACATCTCTCATAACAAAAAACTTCTATAAATGCTTTCCTTACCATTGCAATAATACATCCAATTTATGCTTTTCCAACAATGGGGAATGAAGGTGGGACATGGAAGGCTAAAATTCATGCCCCTTCTTCAACTTATTCTCCAACAACATTTTAGTTTTTCATTTCTCTTCAAATCTAAAATTTACCCTTTTTTATATGTTTATTTTTTTTATGCTTGACCTATACTGGCAACTGAATTGGTAGGAAGAAATCTTGGTCAATAAAATCCATTTAGTATTTGGAGATATCAAGATCGAATACCAACATTCTCTTTCTTGATGTTGAGCATATGAACAATATTATCTCTAAGCTTTAGCTAAAGTTTTGTTACCCCTTTAGTAGAAATATCAACCACCTACCATGAGCATTCACATACTTCAATTCACTTTTTTGTTCTTTTGAATCATGTCTCTAAGGAAGTGATAAGTCAAAATGCTTAGATTTGTTATGATGAACTAGATTATTTGCCAATTTGATAGTGCCTATATTATCACAAAAGACTTGTTCATTGTCATTTTTTCTCCCTAATTTCTTCTAAAATTTTCCTATGCCATAATGCTTGTGCAACAATTGAAGTGATAATAATATATTTTGCTTCTCTAGAATAGAGTGTAACCTATCCTCACTTCTTTAAACTCCAAGTGATGAACCCCAAACCAAGTGTAAAACAATTGTTGGATGTTGACTTATCATCATCTAAACTACCGCCCCAATCAATATCACTATAACCAACCAATTCAATATTGTTAGATACATGATAATGTATGCCAAAATCAATTATACCCTTCACCTACCTTAATATCCTCTTGGATACCTTCAAAAGTATCTTTGATGGCTCACTCATATACCTATAAATAAAGGACACAACATATATAATGTCCAATCTAGTATGAGTAAGAAACATCAAACTTCCAATTATGTATATATAGGCTATCATGTTTACTTTATTAGCTACATCTATGCATAAAACTACTCCATGAGCAATTAGAGTCGAGATTGATTTGCATTCTTCCATGTTAAAAACTTTCAACATATCCTTGGCATCAACATTATGCATAGTGGCAAATCATTGTTAATTCACGAATATTAGGATTTTCAAATTTTGAAATTGACTAATCTTGGGACCTTTCACTGGGGCCTATTCGCTCAAAATTTCCAAGATGCAAATTTTTTGGGGTCGGCTCGCCCCAACGGTGATAATAATTTTTTTGTTTTTATTTCAACTCGCCAACCACTTTCACCCAAATCTACGGATATTTTACCTTCAAATTATAAATATTTTTTTTTCTCGCAAAATTTGCCACCTATACTACTTGTATAAATACCTAACACGATACTAATAAACATACATCTAAAACACTCGAACTCCTTGAATAGATATGAATCGACAAAAACCCTATAGCAGACCAAAAAATAAAACACTATCATTTTCCATCGATTGAAATCTGATTGGTTGTAAAGGTTTTCAATCAAAATATTTATCAATTGATTGCATAGAAGCGTGATACAATATCGATCAGTTACAGAGAAGCGTAACATAATGTTGATCAGTTACAAAGGACTAGCTATCAATAAAAATTGATCAGTTGCAAAATACTATCTATCAAAAAATTTACCAATCGATTAGAGAGAAATATGACATAGTTTCAATCAGTTACAGAGGATAATTTGTCAATAAAAACCGATCGATTATAGAAGACTATCTATCAAAATTTTTATCGATCGGTTGAAGATAAGTGTGATACAGGGTCGATCGGTTACATAGGACTATTTTTTAGCAAAATCGATCGATTACAAATTTATCGATTGGTTACAGATTTATTGATCGATTAAGATTTGTTGATCGGTTACGATTTTTCCAATCGATTATAGATTTGTTAATTGGTTATAAATTTTTTGATTGGTTACAGATTTTTTTATTGGTTACAGATTTATTGATTGGTTACAAATTTATCAATTGGTTACAAATTTATCGATTGGTTACAAATTTTTCAATAGTTTACAGATTTGTTGATCAGTTATAGATTTTTCAATCGTTTACACAAGCTTGTTGCATAGGTCTATCGATCAATTGTGTAGAGAAAAAAAATGGCATGCCTAGCAAGGTAAAATGAGATGCATATGAAATCAACACTTCAAACAAGAATAAAATGACACATATATGAAATAAATGGGTGGTTCTCCTTATATTGATATAAATTTCAAATAAGCGGTTACAAAGTGTCCCCTTGAGGGCTCTCAATTGATACACTCAATATAGTAATCAAAGGATCAAATCCTTCCAAGAATCCAAGGTGCACTTCCAATGTCTTCCTCGCACTCACGATTGAGGTGAGCGGGCTTTCGATGTCATTGTAAAGTGTTCTATCATTGTTCTAGCTTGTTTCTCCTTCCTTATGCGTTGTGATACCTAGATCTACACAAGAAATAGAAATTGATTAAAATCATGTGTGGATTAAGATGAAACATGAAGGTGCATGCATCAATAAGCTTGAAAGAGGAAAACTGCAATAGACTATTAAAAATTGCTCCAAATGCTAAAATATTTATGATCCATGCATATTATGTGCTCTATTAATTATCTAATTAAAAATGGTAAAAAAATCATGCTCAATTTTGTGACCATCCTAGGGTGAGCCAAACAGGCCTGCAAATCATAAAAACATGATAACAGAAGCAATACAACTCCAAATTGCACCAAATTTTAACAAAGAGCATATAATATAGGCTAGAAACTATTTGTACAAAAATAGTAAATAAATTGCACTCCAATTTGTGGTCATCACAAGGTGAGCCATTTAGGACTGCAAAACACAAAAATCATGATAACTAATTCAAAACAACTCCAAATTAGACCAAATTTGAACAATAAGCATATAATATAATCTAGAATAGACCTATGCAAAAATAGTAATAAAATTGTACTCCAGCTTATGGCCATCCTAGGTTGGTATGGTTAGGACTATCACAATTTGAGGGTCATCCTGGGGTGGGACGACCACAAAATCTAGTGATTTCTACCACCAATTCCTTTTGGGATTGGTCCAAAACACTCTTATGAGTATTGCCAAAAACTTTGGGGATAGTATTAAACCAAATGAGTTGGTTTTGTAAAAATATTATGACTTTTGGACTTGAGAACCTCCTTCACTAGGTAGAGATCTCATGAGAAAAATCACAAAATATTGAGGATAAATCTCGGCAACACTTCATTGCAAATGTTGCAAATACTCCTCTCTAAAGTTGGGTGGAATTGATCCACTTTATAGCCCAAGAGGGCATTTTGTCAAATGAGCATGTGATTCCATGAAAGGTAGGTGTTGCCATTTTTCCAAAAGGTCACCATGTGTTGGAGGGGGAAGGAATCTCTCTTTTTTGCCTCCAATTTGCAACTTAGCATGAGAGTTATACACCCTCTCACTAGTATGCTTGAATAGGTAAGATAAATGGCAATTTTTGTATGTCATTTATCCTAATTTTGACTTTTGGGGGGTCAAATACCATGGCCATACCACCCATGGATGGCCACTGGAAGTCATCCCTGGGTGGGATGACCATGAACTATGGTAATTCCAGGGTGGGATGACCATGCCTACATGGCCTAAAGCTTCCCAAAAGTGAGGTAGAACCTCCCAAAAGTGGTTAGGATAACTATGTAACCTCTAAGGGTTGCCCAAGGGGACTATATGGTGCTAATTTAGATAATTTCTTGGTCATCTAATCGGATTGACAAGATTTTAGTGTCTATAGATGCCCCTTTTGAGATACATTGTGTGTAGCACAACACTGAGATAAAATAAACGACTAAAGTGTCAATTGATTAAGGTTATTTAATAATCTAACCAACTTTAGATGCCCCAATCATGAAAAGAGCATGTGTTCTTGAATCCTTGCTTCTGACTCAATAAAGAAATTGGTCTTGGTTTCTCTTCAGCTTCTAGGTAGGCTCGGGGGACTCATAACCCTAGGCATTAGAGAATACCAAGTATTTGGTAACTTTGTGAGGTGTACCAAATAGGTAGTTTCATCTACCCTGTTATGTGCTTCAATTGAGATTTATGTTTTTTATCTACCCCAAGCAAGGGCATGATTATCTTTGTCAATGATTCATTGGACAAACGCAATTTGCATGATTGAGTGTTTGATTATTGATTTTGATTATGAATGTTGTGGTTATGACTACCCCCTCAAGCGATGAGTCAATGAGGGAATGACCAGTGATAAAAAGTGATAAGTTGCTTGATCCATATAACTTGATTAGGGTTCCTTCAATTGTATCCATTGTAAAATTGAGTATTTTTGTGAGGATTTTGATGATTTTATTGATGTTTCATGGAAGAAAAGAGTTGAAAATCTTGTTTCCATGGGGCGGTCCGACCATAGTGGCCTTATTGGGGATTGAAGTAGAAACTTTTCAATGCATCCATGAATAATTTGGGTTCAATATTGATCCTTTATTAATCCTATCATATTTGACTTGTTTTTAGCGGGTTTTAGGCCATTTTCTTTGATTTTTGTGTTGTTTTTGCAATGTTTTTTTGTTTTTGATTAATATATATATATATATATATATATATATATATATATATATATATATATATATATATATATATTTGACCAATGGGCTTATTGGATGTCATTGGGATTTTTTGAGTGACAAAAGGGTTTATGGATACCTTTGGAGCTTTTTGGATGACCAAAGGGTTGATGGGTACCTTTGGGGCTTTTTGGATGACCAAAGGGTTTATGCATACCTTTGGGGCTTTGTGGGTGACCAAACAGTTTAGGGGTACCTTTGGGGATTTTTGGGTGACCAAAGGGTTTATGGGTACCTTTAGGGCTTTTTGGGTGACCAAAGAGTTTATGAATACCTTTGGTACTTTTAGGGAGTTTACCAAAGGGTTTATGGGTATCTTTGGGGCTTTTTGAGGTTGATCAAAGGGTTTATAGATACATTTGGGGATTTTGGATGACCAAAGAGTTTATGGATACCTTTGGGGATTTTTGGGTGACCAGAGGTTTTATGGGTACCTTTGGTTTTTTTTGGGTGACCAAAGAATTTATGAGTACCTTTGGGGCTTTTTGGGTGACCAAAGGGTTTATGGGTACCTTTGGGGATTTTTGGTTACCAAAAGGTTTATGGATACCTTTGGGACTTTTAGGGAGTTTACCAAGGGTTTATGGGTACCTTTGGGGCTTTTTGAGGTTTACCAAAGGGTTTATAATTACCTTTGGGGCTTTTGGGTGACCAAAGGGTTTATGGATACCTTTGGAGCTTTTTGGGTGACGAAAGGGTTTATGGGTACCTTTGGGGATTTTTAGGTGACCAAAGGGTTTATGGGTACCTTTGGGGATTTTTGGGTGAACAAAGGGTTTATGGGTAGCTTTGGGGATGTTTTATGATCATCCTAGGGTGGGACAGCTACAAATTTAGGGGTTTTTTCTACTTGGATGACTATTATGGTCGTCCTTGGATGTTCCAATTAGGAAATCAAGGACAGTTTCAGGCCATAAAAACCAGTACCTGAAATATCAAAAGCACACAAATAAGGTCAAAAATTGAAAAAATAAAATGGGAAAGGGGTCCCACCATGATCACCATTGTAGAGCAAAAAAATAGTATGCCTAGCAAGGAAACATGAGATGCATCTATTGTTCTACTTGATCTAAGCACTACAAAAGCAATACTTCAAACAAGCATAAAATAACACATATATGAAATAAATAAGTGGTTCTCATTATATTAATATAAATTTCAAATAAGTGGTTACAAAGTGTCTCCTTGAGGGCTCTCAATTGATACACTCAATACAATAATCAAAGGATCAAATCCTTCCAAGAATCCAAGGTGTGCTTCCAGTGTCTTCCTCTCACTCACGATTGAGGTGAACGGGCTTCCAATGCCACCACAAAGTGTTCTATCATTGTTCTAGCTTGCTTATACTTCCTTATGTGCTACGATACTTGGATCTACACACAAGAAATAGAAATTGATTAAAAGCATTTGTGGATTAAGATGAAACCATGAAGGTGCATGCATCAATAAGCTTGAAAGAGGAAAAATATAATAGACTATTCAAAATTACTCCAAATGCTACTAAATTTGAGATCCATGCATATTATGTGATCTATAAATGATCTAATAAAAAATAGTAAGAAAATTATGCTCAGATTTGTGGTCATCCTAGGGTGATCTAGACAGGCCTAGAAATCACAAAAACATGATAACATAAGCAATACAACTCCAAATTCCACCAAATATGAATAGAGAGCATATAATCTATTCTAGAAACTATCTTTGCAAAAATAGTAAATAAATTGCACTCCAATTTTTGGTCATCATAGGGTGAGCCATTTAGGACCGCAAAACACAAAAATCATGATAACTAATTCAAAACAACTCCAAATTGCACCAAATTTGAACATCAAGCATATAATATAATCTAGAATAGACCTATGAAAAAACATTAACAAAATTATACTCCAATTTATGGCAATCCTAGGGTGGGATGGTTAGAACTATCATAGTTTGGGAGCCATCCTAGGATGGGATTACCACCAAATCTGGTGGTTTCTGCCATAAATTCCTTTGGGGATTAGTCCAAAACACTCTCAGGGGTATTATAAATAAATTTGGGGATAGGATTTGTTAGAATTAAAGTGCACTATGCCTTTGTTTTGACACTTGTCAGTTTATATTGACACTTGTCAGTTTATCATATAGGCCTTCTGCCTACATATGTAACTCATTTGTATCAATAAAATAATCCCATTAGTTTCAGTCCCATTTGTATCCATGATTTACAGGCTGATCATTTTGAGGTTGTCCATAGCTATATGCATCATTGTAGGGTTGCTGACCATATCCCTGCTGTGCAGACCCACCATATGCCTGCTAATTCGATCCAGGTTGCACATAATCTAGTTAAGCAAAGGTCTGCTACTGAGCATACCTAGTTTGTGATGGAGGTTGCTGCTTATAACCTGTTTGTGTTGAATATTGCTGACAGTAGGTAGGTTGAGTTGAACCTGGCTGGACATATTCCTATGGAGCAGAACCTTGTGGTCCATAATTTGTCTGTGTTGACCCCTGCTATGGATATCCAGGTTGTACTAGTGTTTGTTTTCCATAACATTTTTGAGACAACTGCTGCCCATATCCAGAATTAGGCAATGGTTGTTGACCATATGCAGATTGAGATGTTCCTTGCTGCCCATATCCAGTTGGTGGAGCTCCTTGTTGAGGATAGCCAAGTGAATTTAATGGTTGACTGTAACCCTGTTGAGGTGGACCTGGTTGTCCATGCCCTTGTGAAGACACTTGAGAAGAAACCTGTGGCGGTCTATTCCTTGTGATGGAGGTCCATCTTATTGTGGATCTGGGGATGGTGTAGTTCCTGGAGGACCATAACTTGGATTAGTATATCCTTGCTGCTCATATCCTTGTTGAGGATTTACCTGTTGTCCATATCCCTGCTAGGTCAGAGTCTTATTTCCATATCTTTACTGTCCATAACCTTGTTGAGGATAACTTTGTTGAGAGTACCCCTGCTGTCCATATTGGGTTGCCTGGATATGTATCTAAAATTTTTGCCCTGTTCGATTCTTGCGCTCTATTGGTTTCTTCTATTCTACGCAAATCTATGAGTGAAGTGTGTAGTTTGAGGTGAAGATGAGGGAAATTTTGCATATCCAAGGTGGACAATGCGGCAACCAGATTGGTGCCAAATTCTGGGAAGTTTTGTGCACTGAGCATGGGATTGATCCCACGGGGACCTACCATTGAACCTCTGATATTCAACTGGAGAGAGTGAATGTGTACTACAATGAGGCCAGTTGTGGGAGCTTTGTTCCCCGGACCTGCTTTGTATTCTCCAGCTTCAGCCTCGAGGCGTACGTCGCATACACGTTTGCAAGCGCCATTTTTTAATATATGTGCAGTGAAGTATAGAGTGAGAAATATTTTTTTTAAAGCTACAATATTGACTTTATATGAGATATTTGAAAGTTCTCACCTCCTCATAAAGATAGTTGACATAGTGGCAGCAAATTTCATTGAAACTCCCAAGTCAAGCATCTTTTTCCAGAGCACAACTCGGATGGGTGACTACTTGGGAATGTCCTGGAGCTGCACATATTTTTTGAGGGTCATTGTGTTTGATTTGTTGAAGCATCAATTTGTATACGCCTATAGGGGTATTTATAGTCATTGGAAACAATTTTCCGTGTGTTTGATTTGTTGAAGCATCAATTTGTATACGCCTATAGGGGTATTTATAGTCATTGGAAACAATTTTCCGTGACGGAAACAATGGTGGTGTCATATTGTAATTTTGAGGCTGTTTTAATTAAGTTTTTTAGCCTCAAATTTTTTCTACCTTGGAGTGCATTTTCGGTTGTACCCAAAACTCCCAAGGTACTTGTAAGTGAACCTAGTATTTAGTAGTACCCTCTTTCTACTTGGCGGATGCAGCGGCTGGTTACCCATGCATTCCGGTAAGATGAGGTACCTACCATAAGGACACTTAATCTAGGGACTACAAACATAGACACCCTAGACTCTATCCGAGATTTTTTTGGATCTACTTCTGAAGACTATAGACGAAGACACTTCAGAAGATTCTCTTCTATTCTTCTTTCTTCTTCTCCTCCACACTTGGATTCTAAGGCTCAATTTTATTGTATTTCATGGCTCGTATTTATTTTGTATTAAGGTGCATTTTCGATAGAGACCGACACCTTCTAGATTGAGTTCACCATGAGGAGGGATTTGATATTCATGGTGGATCTATTCAGTGACCTACGAGAGGCAACATCCTCTGAGGATGACCTGTGAGGCAACGAGACCCGAAGTGGGCGACCCTGAGGCATCCATGATGACCCTGAGGCACTTAGACGACTGACCCAGTGGCAACAGACCCATGGAAGTGGCTGACCCTGAGGCAACAAATCGAGATGTATACACAGTGAATCTAGCATTATTCATCATTGGTGAGCCAAGCACAAAGAGAACAAGCCTAGACCAAATCAGCAATAGAAGAGGATGATAGGTTGCTTTTTAGAGAAGTCAACATTAAGGGGGAATTTTACCTAATGTTGACTTGTTTTTTTCCTTTAGTTAGGATAGTGCACTTTAAGGGGGAATGTTAGAATTAAAGTGCACTATGCCTCTGTTTTGATACTTGTCAGTTTATATTGACACTTGTCATTTTATCATATAGGCCTTCTGCCTATATATATAACTCATTTGTAGCAATAAAATAATCCCATTAGTTTCAGTCCCAACAGGATTCACTCAAATGGGTCAGTTTTGTAAATAAATTGTACCTTTTGGATCACTTGAGAACCTCCTTTGCTAGGTAGAGATCTCACAGGAAAAAGCACAAAATATTAGAGATAAATCTTGGTAGCACTTTATTGCAAATATTGCAAAGACTCCTCTTTGAATTTAGGTGGAATTGATCCACTTTATAGCCCAAGAGGGTATTTTTTCAAATGAGAATGAGAGGCCATGCGAGGTAGGTGTCACCATTTGTCCAGAGGATCACCATACATTGGAGGGGGAAGAAATCTCCCTTTTTAGCCTCCAATTTGCAACTTGGCATGAGTGTTATGCACCCTCTCACTAGCATGCTTGAGTAGGTATGACAAATGGTAGTTTTTGGGTACCATTTATCCCAATTTTGACTTTTTGGGGGTCAAAGACCATGGTCGTCCCACCCAATGATGGTCGTTGGAGGTTGTACCTGGGTGGGATGACCATGAACTGTGGTCATCCCGGGGTGGGACGGCCATGCATAAATGGCCCAAACTTCCCAAAAGTGGGTAGAACCTCCCAAAAGTGGTTAGTACCACTATGTAACCTCTTAGGGTTTCCCAAGGGGGGCATATGGTGTCAATTTAGACAATGTCTTGGTCGTCTAATCAGATTAACATGATTTTAGTGTCTACAAGTTGTAGAGTTCTAATGAATAGTTGCAAAAAGTTGTGATGACTATGACAATAGATATAGTGAAAGCTTCCAAAAATATCAGTGTGGTTGTTTTACTTTAGATAATCTCTAGCAATAAATTTGACTTAATGCCTACTTGTTTTTGTAACCTTGTTACTTATTCTGTAACTTTTATTGGTGCAGTATTATATAGTTTTTTTAGAATTTCTATGGAAATATTATTTTAGTTTACAAACTATAGTAGTCACAATGACATGAGACATCAAGATTTCCTTAGAATTCAACTTAGGTTAACCCTACTAGAGTGTAAGACATTTCTTCAGTGTTGGTTTTAGAATGTTATCTTGGATTGTAATCTTCTTCCACTATTTTTTATCAAATCTTCTTCTTTTAGTTTCATAGGTAACATAGATGCACCATCTACAATTATGAAATTTAAGTATCCATTTCATCTTATAGTGTGTTAGGAGAATTTCTTGTTGTCAAAGCCTACTTCTTTTCTGTTAGAGTATGTTTTCTTAGCATTACATTATTTTGTTGTTGTTCTCTGAGTACGCAGACAGAGATCATTGTAGAGGGTAGCATAGGTTTATCTCAAGACTCATAGATACTTTATGGAATTATAGTTTAACCTTGGTTTCTTAGAAATGCAAATTATTATTGAGGGAAGTATGTACAATGTCACCTACTAGAAATTATGGAAATTATTATTGAAGTTATTATTGAGGAAAGTGTGATATTTTCCTTCAAATTCATATTCATTTCCTAACATCAAAATATTTTTTATTTACAGGTACAATGTCACCTAATGGTGATGGAAATAAGGGAGGCCAATATTCTGTTAAAAAATAAATCTTGAAATATTTTACACATATATCAAAATGCAGTGAGGTATCCACATCTGCAGAAGTTGAAGGTACAAACACCTTTACAAACTAATCAACTAATTTTTCTATTCTATTATTATTAAATATAAATACTTTATTCATTAATAAATAAATGGTTTATCTATTTATCTGTCTCTTTTTTAATGGTTTGTAAAATGTATTCACTTAATTCTTAACTATAGTGTCTTTTTAAATTCAAAAATGATATAGAATTTTCATAAGCCTCCACTTGATATTCCAAAGGATGAGATGGTACCACATGATAATTTTCATCATAACAACATTTGACAACCACTTGACAAGATGAATTATACAGACACACAAATCAAAAAAGAAAATGAGATTACAATTAAAATGTAAACTTCTAGGGAATCTTCTAATCAAAAAGCTAATTGTAGAAATTTAACCAGGAGGACTATTGGAAGGAAATATAAGCTTGAATGGTCATCAACATATTACTTTATTGAGTCATTTCATCCAAAAAACAAAAATGACACACCAATAGAGTGTAGATGTGTTAGTTATAGTTGGAAACTAGGAAAGGATCATAAGATGCAACTTAAGTTAGACACAATAGAAAAATATTGTGGGAAAGTTTATTTGATAGTAAAATAAAGTGATGGAACAATTACAAAATTATTTAGGTGGAAGGATGCATCAGAATGTATGCATATCAAATATGCACTAGAATACAAAAAATAAATGAAAGATCAACAAACTCTTGTTGATAAGGGTGGAATAATCCAGACCCAATTTCAAAAAATTTATAAGACTGTATTAGCCTCAAAAGTTTGCAGTTTGTTGTTGCATACAATATTCTAAAAAAGGTAGATCCATGTCTAATTTTATTGATTATAAGCAACTATTTCAACTAGCATATGTACAAAACCTCTCTAGTTCTCATTGGTCAAATTGAAGTGGTTGGAAAATTGTAAAATGTCTATCACTGGTTGAGGAGGACCTAAGAGAGAATGTAAAACATGCCAAATTCATTTCACTTTCAATTGATGAGGTAACGGTTGTTGACAATACATCTTGGATTTGCATACATGTTTATACATTGCAAAATCATTTAAGAAAACCTCAATTACTAGCACTACATAAGATGATGGAAAATTGTAAAGCAAAAAATAATACAATGTTGTTGTAACCAGTTTAAAGGATATTGTCAAAATAGATGAAATAAATAGCCAGACATTTAATTTGTGTTGGAACTGATAGTGCAGCTATAATGAAAGGACAAAGTAACAAACTTTGTGTTAGACATTAGACAACAATCACCCCACATTTGATTCTCATTCATTGCATGCTGCATAGAATAAACCTTGCATATAAAATTATGAGCACATTTGAAAATATTGCTAGATTGGAATAACTCATACGTGAAATACAGGTTTACTTTTTGTGCAGTCCAAAAAAGTTGTAGAGTTTCAAAAATTTTCTATAGGTGTTACTAAATACAAAAAATTGTTAAAGGATGTGGACACTATGTGGATTTCATTGTTTCTTCCTACAAAAATGGTTTTTTAATAATATTAATCCTTAGTGGGGTTTATGTATGGACATCGTAGGGATGTTGATAAGGTGAAACATTTATTATACCGTATGACTGACTTGGAAACACTTCTCATATTATGTGGTATTCTTCCATTGTTGAAAGAAATGAATAGTTTGATTACACTTAGATAGAAAAGAACCATTTATATTATCAATTTCATCAGGATGAGAAAACACATATAAATGCTTATTGATAAGATATACTTGTCTAGAGAAAATTTTACAGATCCTTTGTTTTGTTGGAATACTTTAACTAAGGTCAATGATCCTAACAACTTTTTAAAGTTTAACATCAATGATAATATTTGTATTAATATCCATGGAAATATTATTTCTTTATATCGTAATGAAAATCGATCAGATACATTTATAGAGGATGTTGAACAAGTTCCCATAATACAACGACTTTGATGTGGTTTTACATAGCACTAAGATTAAATTGATAAAAATTGTAGAATCATTGACAAGGGAAATAAGAGAACGTTTTCAAAGAGATGAGTTGCTTGAGGTGATGGTTGTGGTTAACCCTATGTTCTATAATCCTTATATTGACTCCAATAGTAAAAATGAGTTGTTTGTAAAATATATGAGCACTCTTGCAAAACATTTCACTAAATGTGTGGAATTGAATGGTATTAAAATTAATGGTATTCTTAATAAAGAACTTTTGAGACAAAAATCCAATGATTTTGGAATGACAATGGTTAATCAAATTGAGCATTTTAATAACCCACATGAGCATTTTTCCATCATACGTTTGTGGAAAAAAATATATCCAAGTAGTGTCTTATAAGAAATGATGAGTGAATATTTTCTTTTATATGAATTATGTCAGATAATGATTTTGGGATCTATTGAATACGAAAGAGTTTTTAGTGCACTATCTTTTGTGAAATATAAAGTTCGTAACAGGTTGGACAAAAATTTAAAAAATTATTTGAGAATATATGTGTCATCGTACGAGTTGGATACGTATCCCTATGATAGATATTTGATATATTGGAAGTCCACAAAGGACCGAAGAGGTATCACTATTATTTTTGATATTGAGGATAACGACACTTGTAGTGATCAGATTGTGGTGAAGCAAAATTCAGATATGCTTCTAGATCTTTTGGAGAAGTTGAGAAGTGTTTGTTTCAACTTCCTCCATTGTAAAATTTCAATGATTTAAAAAAAAATCATTTTATTAATGGTATTCCAAATTTGATTTCATTTGTCTTCATTGATAAGACTTTTTTTGCATACCGTAGCTTTATTTTTATGTCAAAAAAATATATATTTTATGCTTTGGATTTGAATTAAATGAAAAATTTAAAACCATACATGCATGTATAATTAGTAAATGAAAACTCTAAAACCATGTATCATTGGTAATTGAATTTTTTTTGTTTTATGCTTTGGCTTTGAATAGAATGAAAATTTTAAAACCATGCATGCATTAATCATTAGTTAAAAAAAAAACTTATAGAAAGTATTGTATGTATTTTAGAAAGCACAATGCAAAAATGTTAAAACCATGCATGGTTGTATCATTAGAAAATGAAAATTTTAAAACCATGTATCATTAGTAAATGATTTTTTTTTGTTTTATGCTTTGGCTTTGAATAAAATAAAAAAATTTAAAACTATTCATGGTTGTATCTTGCAAGTCTTATTTCAAAATTTATATCCAACATCTGGCTTGGAGAATGATACGTAAAAATCATCTTACCCTTCTTACTTGTAGAACTTAATGAGAGGATTTTTCTCTTATTTGCATAAGAAATTTACTCAGGAATGGGCTGGTCACTAGCTATGTCATCATTAACAACCTTTTTGGACTTATCAACATGGTCATTTTGTTGATCAAAAAATGCCCCTTCATAAAAAATGACATCTCTTGAAACAATAACTTTGTTAGTGATGGGATTATAAAGTCTATAGCCTTTGCTTTCTTCACTATAACCAACAAATATGCATATCTCGCTCTTTGGATCTAATTTCTTTCTATATTAATCAACAATATGCACCTAGTCTAAACAACCAAAAACATTGAAATTATTGGCATTGGGATTTTTATCATACCATGCTTCGTATGGAGTCTTTGTAATTTAATTAGTGTGACTTTGATTGAGAATAGTAACTATTGTAGCAACTACATCACCCCAAAAAATTTTGCTTAATCCCTTTGCTTGTAACATGGTCCTTGTCATTTTAACAATGGTGTGATTCTTCCTTTATGCTACCTCATTTTGTTGAGGTGTATAAGTTGTAGTAAGTTGTCTTTTAATGCTAAACTTGTAACAAAAAATCATAAACCAATTTGAGAAAAATTATCCTCATGGTCATTCCTTAAATATTTTATTCTACATCCACTCTCATTCTCAACCAAATATTTAAACCTCTTAAATGCATCAAATATTTCATATTTATGTCTCAAAACATAAACCTAACATTTCCTTGAGAAATCATCAATAAAGTAATGAAATATGATGACTTGCCCAAGATCTTTGTTTACATCAAACCACATATATCAAAGTGAATTAGTTGAAGTGTATAATGGGCCCTCCATGCTCTACCTTTCTTAAAGTTCTCTCTTGTGTGTTTGCCTTTAGCACAACCTTCACAAACCTCCTTGTGCTCTTCAACTTTTGACAAACCATAAACTAATTTGTGTGAGGTCAATAACTTTAGACTTTTGAAATTCAAGTGGTCATACCTTAGATGCCACAACCAAATCTTGTCTTCAAATGCTACATTTGTGAGGCTACTGCTATTGCCTCTAAAATTCAATGGGAACATCCTATTTTAACTTTGGGGTAATTGTAGCAACTATATTCCCCCAAAAAATCATAAACAATTCATTGTTTATTGTCAAAGACAACCTTATAATTATTTTCACAAAATTGTCCAACACTTAATAGATTATGTTTTAAATTTGGAGTGTAATAGATATTATTGATATATTTATTACCTTTTTTTGTGTTCACATCCACAATGCTTTTTATGGCAACATCCAAATATTTATTATCACCACGCTTGATCATGATCTTGAAGCTTTCATCCATTGTAATCATTGTTACCAAACATATGATTGGAGCAACCAAAATTTAAGTATTGGACTTCTTGAGGAATATTTAAACTTTATCACATGATAAGAATAAGTGGCTTGGTGGAGCATCCTCATTCTCATTAGCATAATTAAATTTTCAACCTTAATTTTAGGATTTAATTCTACATTCTTTCTCAAAATACTCATACCTCTTGCAATGATAACATTGGCCATTTCTTTTAAAATCTATCTCTCTCTTGTAGTTGAACCTCCTCTTCCTCTTGGAAAATTTTGATTTTGACCTCTTCATTGGCCTTGCCAATGACCTTGACTACTAGTGTTGACACCTTCACTTTTGGAAATTCTCAATTTTGACGCAAATTATTTATCTTCACTCTCTAAATGTATCTCTTAATCTCTCCTTATGATACATAAGATACCCAACCAAATAATCACATTTAAGCGTAGCCAAATTTTTGCTTTCTTCAATTAAAATTTCTATATAATTTTGCCTTGGTGTTTGTGTTCTTAACACCTTCACCACAATATCTTCTTCAATAGTTTCACCAAGTGTGGCTATTTTTTTTACCACATATTTCACTTTGATACAATAATCACTTACTCCTTCTACTTCACATATTCTTATATTTTAAAATATGCATGTCTCACTCTTTGGATCTAACTTATGTCTATGTTAATAAATAATATGTGCCTAGGCTAAAAAAAATAAAAACTTTGAAATAATTGGTATTGTGATTTTTATCATACCATGCTTTGTATGGAGTCTTCGTAATTGCACTAGTGTGACTTCGGTTGAGAATATACACTACTGTAGCAACTGCATCACCCCAAAAAATGGTGTTTAATCCCTTTGCTTGTAACATGGTCCTTGTCATTTTAACAATGGTGTGATTCTTTCTTTATGCTACCTCATTTTGTTGAGGTGTATAAGTTGTAGTAAGTTGTCTTTTAATGTCAAACTTGTCACAGAAACTCAAAAAGATTTGAGAAAAATTCTCCCCATGGTCAGTCCTTAAAAATTTTATTGTACATCCATTCTCATTCTCAACCAAGATTTAAACCTCTTAAATGCATCAAATATTTCATCTTTATGTTTAAAAAATAAAACCAACATTTCCTTGAGAAATCATCAATAAAAGTAATTAATTATGATGACTTGCCCAAGCTCTTTGTTTGCATCAAACCATATATATCAAAGTCAATTAGTTGAAGTGGATAATGGGCCCTCCATGTTCTACCTTTTGAAACTTATTTCTTGTGTTTTTGCCTTTAGCACAACCTTTACAAACCTCCTTGTGTTCTTCAACTTTTGGCAAACTATAAACTAATTCGTGTGAGGTCGATAACTTCAGGATTTAGAAATTCAAGTGGTCATACCTTAGATGTCACAACCAACTCTTGTCTTCAAATGCTACATTTTTGAGGCTACTGCTATTGCCTCTAAACTTCAATGGGAACATCATATTTTTTCACATTGGGATAATTGTAACAACTTTATTTCCCAAATTTTTTTCATAAATATTGCATGTTTATTATCAAATGCAACCTTATAAATATTTTCACAAAGTTGTCCAACACTCAAAAAATTATATTTTAAATTTCGAGTGTAATAGATATTATTAATATATTTATTACCTTTTTTTGTGTTCACCTCCACAACTCTTTCTGTGGCATCATCCAAAGATTTAATATTAGCACCCTTGATCATGGTCTTGAATCTTTCATCCATTATAGTCATTGTTGCCAAACATATGGTTGGAGCAACCAAAATCTAAGTACTGGATTTCTTGGTGATTATTTTCAACTTTATCACATCATAAGAATAAGTGGCTTGGTGGAGCATCCTCATTCTCATTAGCATAATTAGCTCTTCTACCTTCATTGCTAGCTTTAATTCTATATTCTTTCTCAAAATTCTCATACATCTTGCAATGATAACATTGGATATTTCTTTTATCAAACCTATCTCTTTCTCTTGTAGTTTAACCTCCTCTTCCTATTGGGAAATTTTGATTTTGGCCTCTTCATTGGCCTTTCCAATGACCTTGAATACTAGTGCTAACACCTTCACTTTTGGGAACTCTCAACTTTGACCAAATGCTTTCTCTTCACTATTTTCAAATGTATCTCTTAATCTCTTAAGATACCCAACCAAATAATTAATTTTAAGTGTAGCCAAATTTTTGCTTTCTTCATTTAAAATTTCTATTTAATTCCACCTTGGTGTTGGTGTTCTTAACACCTTCTTCACCATAATATCTTCTATAGTTTCACTAAGTGTGACTATTTTGTTTACCACATATTTCACTCTAATACAATAATAACTTACTTCTTCTAATTCACACATTCTTAGATTTTCAAATTCTATTTTTAATGGTTTGTAATTTTAGAACTTTAACCTAGTAACTGTTGACAATATTGTCACATTCCACCAAGGGGCAGAAAAATTAAAATTTTGTATGATATTTGTTTTGGTTGAAAATTTTCTTTGTTTATAAGTTATAGCAATTTTGATTTCCCTATCGCCCCCTGGTGGACAAAATGAAAAGAAAAGAACTTCGGGCCCTAAGCGCTTCAAATCATTACTTCGGGTGAGAAGTTTGCCGAAAATACAAAAGATAATGCTTCACACCTGAAACATTTTTGGCAGCTGCTTTGGGCGGAAGTTTTGTGAAGCGACATCCAAACAACTTTGCCGAGGAAGAAAAGATAGGTCGAATCAGCTAAGACAAAGAAATTACTTCGGGCCTAAAATATTTCTAAAATCCACTTCGGCCATTTTTCACCCGAAGCAGTAGAGGTCAAGAAAGTGTTTCGGCCGAAACTCTCTTGCATCGCATTTTCAAAAGAAGATCGGCCCGAAGCATTTTTTCCCGACCCGTCAACGAAGCGGTTTTTCCAGCGAAGCAGCGAAGGATAGAGGGAGATCGGCTTCGGCACTTCGTGCCCCCGAAGTAGTTTTGCAAAGCGGAAATCAGCAAGGCGCTTCCTAGGAACGCTTCCCAAGTTGGGCATTTTCCCGAGGCAGTTAGAGAGCCTCATAAATGCATATTTTCTTGCCCGATAAGCCCACTACTCATTTTTGGAAATTGGATGCGAAGTATCAGCCCATGAAGAAGAGCTCGGAAAGCATGGCCACCACTCGAGCACCACACCTACAATCCAAGGACACCCAGGCGGCTCATTTAATGCGACTTTCTCTGGCTGACTCGGTCGCCATTGCCCGTTTTGGTAGCCAATTTGAGAGATCATTCGTAGCAGCAGCGAGGCACTAATTTCTTAGGGCCCGAGGGTGTACTCCACCATTTTTTGTAATAATGATTCAGAGGGCCGGGTCCTCTATAAAAACCTAGGCTTTGCAATGTAAAGGGGGGAACTTTCTGCTAGAAAGTTGTTGTAACTTGATGTCCTACGTTTAATACTAAAGATCTATTGTGCTCCATTTCTCTCTTTTATGCTGCCTTCTGTGCTTAATTCCTTTGTCTTTTCTCGTTTGTGTATCAAGACTTTGAGTCCTGAATCCCATATGCAATCGGGGACCGAACCCTTGAAATTTGCCCTAAAGGATACATAGGGGAGGAAAAATGTCCCTCTTGCTTTCTTTTATGCTGACTGGTGGATCGAGGTTTCTGTTATTCCCTCGATTTAATCGTTGTTACTTTGAACCCTGAATTCCAACGAGAGAGAGAGGAGAACCCTACAAACCCGTCCAGAGGATACATAGGAATGTCAGCACTACATTTCCTTCATGTTATTCTTGGTATTTCTTGTTGCTATTCAAGTTGTTAGCGAGCAATCGTGCTTCCTATTCTCTCCCACCTGAAATCATCATCTTCTAACCCTTACTCTTTTTATTTCTTTCTCTAACCCTTACCCCTTTTTATTTCATTTCTTGACCCTTACTCTGTTTATTTCTTTCCTGCACTCTTGTCTCAAACCCCCAAAATTAGATTAGTATAGGAGCCGACCTTTCTCCGGAGATTGGCACGAGGGGCATCTCTTCCTCTCGACCTTTCAATGTTGGTCGCAGGTCCAAGGCATGCAAACCCACCGAAAGTCCTTTCCTGTGCAGATTTGATGACCAACAGTTTCTGGCACGCCTGGTGGGACACAAGGTCCCATATTTGAGAAAATTTCTAGCCCGTCTTCATCGGAGCCAGTAGTTCTAACAAGTTCCCGGTGAGATCCGATTAGTCTCATCCCCTGAGTAGTAGTGAGAATCGATGCTCTCATTACTAAGAGACTCTTAGCATCTGGCGACTCTATTTTACCCAAGAATATTTAAATTGTAAAGACCAGTACTAAAGCCTGTGCCTTCATGCAAACAAGATGGAGAGTTATGAATAGATGAGAGGAAATTGATTTCTTTGAGCTTGATATCGATGCCTTTGGGGAACGCTCTAGGTTAATTACCCGTGAATATCTCTTACGCGGGACATCCTCGCAAGAGGCTGCTATTGACGAGCAAGGCCTAACTTTTGATAGCACAGCAGCTAGTTTTCCTCTGAATCCTCCCAACTCACCGAAGCATCCTAGTGCCTCCATTCCCATTGGCCTTCCGACAAGCAACCCAAGAGGGACTTCGGTGACTTCTGTTCCACAGAACCAAGGCACAAATATGACACAACAACAACAACAACAACAACAACAGCAACCACCACCCAGATTATTTCCAGCATGGAATTCTTCGTCATCATTGAATCTTGTGGGCTAAGGGCAAGTTCCACCTACCACAATCGAAAAGCTCTCGACGTTCGATGGAACCAAAAAGACTGCCCTAGAGCATATCTAGGAAATCATTTCCCTGGCGGAAATCCACGATATCACAGAAGAGCGAGTGATGGTGAAGCTCCTAGTTCTCTCTCTTAGAGTAAAACTCCTCTATTGGTACAGATCTTTGCCATTCGACACTATTACGAGATGGGACCAGTTAGCTGGGTAGTTGATGCAAGGCTTCAACGAGTCCGTCGATCCAACTTATCTTCTGTAGCAATTCACTTCAATCCAAATACATCCACAAGAAGAGATTGCAGAATTCAATGTTAGGTTCGCTCGAACCTAGCAAAGAGTCCCAGTTGGACTTTGCCCATCTGACGAAGCCACGGCATACTACTTCCTTCGGGCCTTCAACCCTGATATCGACCTTATGATAAGGTACTCCAATGCCAATACTTTTCCAGAGTTGTATGGGTTAGCCAAGAAAGCAGAAACGGACCTCATAGCTATGGGTAAACTCCCTCAAAGAATGCCAATGCCCATACTCCCCGAATTCCTTCAAGCCCAGTACATGAGCATAGTCGCTCCACAGATTTTTGCAATCCTTGCATATCCAATCTCATCTTTGAACCCGAATATCGTTGTGTTGTAGATCACTGCTCCACATATACATTTCCCCACATTTTCAACGTCGCCCACCATCACTCCAACATTTCCAATGTTACCAACACCCTTCCAACATCCTACCTTGCCCTCGATACCGACCATGGCTTCTTTACCATCAGTTCCCAAGGCCGATGATATGCAAGCCAAGATATTGTAAGAAATACAATCATTAAATGCCACAGTGCATACCTTGTCCAATGACATGATCGTTGTCAAGAAGAAGCAAGCACAACAAGAGTTTCTACCAAGAAGGTCTTATCCCATGCCTGCACTTACCAAATATCAAGCTACTCATCAAGGAAAAGCTTCGGTAAGAAATTCTACGATAGAAGAAGCCCCAAGCACTTTTGATCATGTATATTGGTGCTCTACATGTAATGATCCTCATGAGGAAAATACATGCATGTTGCATCAAAACTATGTGCAGATGCTAACAAGCAGCAGTCAAGGCGGCCAAGTCAACGTCATCCGATAATTGGATCAGAACTTGTCCATCGGTGAGGAAGAGCCAGTCGCGGTCCTTACCAGGGGAGGTAAAATATTGATAGAGGTAGATGCTACTCAGATGGCTCCCTTGAAGGTACACACTCGATTTGATAAGGTACAACCATCCTCTTCGACCTCGAGCAAAGCTCCTCCACCAGCTCTAGTCAAAGAAAAGGCCCAAAATGCCATCGTTGAACCACCTCAGGTGGAGACCAAAGAAAAGGCTAAGGAGAAGCTCAAGTTTCCCTCGCTCACCAAGCGACAAAGGTTCGAAGCGACAGAGCAATATCGCACCAAGTATGAACCAAGAAAGGAACCTGAGGTGCATAACTCCCCAGCCTACAACATTGTAGAAGAGTTGAAGAGAATTCCAGCCAAAATTAGTTTGTATGATGCTCTGCAACTTCCTGGACAAGTGGACTTACTGCAAGAATCATTGAAGAGGATCAATACAAAGAAGGCAGAACCGCTCGCCCTAGTGCAGACCCTGTCCACGTCCATAATGGGGAAAAATAGACCACCACCATTCTACCTATCCTTACAAATGGAAGGATATATCGTGCATAACTGTATGATAGATTCTGGAGCCGCGACGACAATAATGTCGAAGGTGGTATGCGAGGAAATAGGCATGGAATACACACGAAGCAGTCACGAAGTCCTCCAGCTAGACGGTACCCCAATGAAGACTATAGGTGTAATCAAATACATTCCTATTCAGCTACATAAGAAACCTCAAATCATAGTCATACAAGAGATGGTAGTCGTGGACCTGGAACCCTACTTGAGCATGTGCCTGTCAAGGGAATTCATGGCAAAGCTGGACGGATATCTATCCATGGACTACACTCATCTAGAGATCCCCTTAAAAGGGAAGAAGGTGAAGATCTATAATGAGAAGCCTTCTACGTTCCTAGTTCAGAAGATGTCCGAGGAAGAGAACAGTGGCCTTGTGCATACGATCACAGAGGAACTAGAGCAAGTGGATCTGATCCAGGAATCCCTCGCACAGTTGTGTTGTGAAGATGAATTTTCATTGGTAGATTTCAATGCCATGATACAGACTGAGGTGGGGTGCTACACCATCGCCAAGTCCGAGAAACCAACCAAAATAGAAGGAAAGGTTTCTGCTCAAGGAGGACTATGGAAATTGTTCTTCGATGGTGCCCGATGCAAGAACGACGCTGGGGCAGGAATTCTTTTGATTTCGTCGTTCGGTGAGCAAAAGGAATATTGCTACCGATTGATATGGAGCTGCACCAACAATGCAGAAGAGTATGAAGCCTTATGTTAAGGGCTCAAGAAAGCTGACAAGTTAGGCATAAGGCATCTTCAAATATTCAGAGATTCCGAACTAGTTTGCAACTAGGTCACCAACAGATGCTATTCAAAGAAGCACTATCTTAAATCATACCACAATAGGGTATGGGACCTGTTCGACCAGTTTGAATCCCTCAATCTACAGTCTATTCCATGAGAAAAGAATCGACATGCAGATGTCTTAGCATCCATCGCAGCCCAATATTCTCCAATGGATGATATGGTACATAAGTCGAATGTTGTAAGGATGATCTATAGACCCTCTTTCCCAGACAGAGATTTACACTGGCAAGTTTTTGACAACGATGAGAAGATTGTCAATTTCATGATACAAGAAGCTGCTACAGTCGACTACCGAAGCCCTGATGAGGAATAATATGAAGGATTGGTCCAGTTGAAGAACAACCATGTTCCCAAGGGATTGATCATGCTTGAGAGCCTTTTCGATCAAAATGATCGATCGCTCTCTCACAGGATCCAGATCAACGTGCAGCAATATCAAGATTTAGAACTGGAACTTGGGAAAGTAATAAAGGTTGGGACTAATTGTACTTCAAAATAAAAGGAGCGAATCCGATGTTTATGTAAGAAGTACCCATATATCGTGGCTTGGTCTTATCATGACCTCAAGGGATATGATTGACGACTGATCCAACATACAATCGAATTACAAGAAGGGGCCAAACCTTTTCGACAGAAGTAAAGGCCGGTTAATCCAAAGATCGAGGTCCTGATGAAGGCCGAACTACTTAAAATGCTTGAAGCAAAGATCATTTATCCCATCAAACATTCTTCCTGGGTAGCAAACTTGGTACCTGTCAAAAAAAAGAACAGAGACATCCGGTTATGCGTGGACTTCCACAATCTGAATCATGCTTCCTTCAAGGACCACTATCCTCTCCCATAGATCGATCAGATCTTGCATTCGGTGGCTGGAGCTCAAAGATTCTCCCTGCTCGATGGTTTTTTGGGATATAATCAAATCTGGGTCAGGGACGAAGACCAAAATAAGACCTCGTTCACAACCAAGTGGGGCACATTCGCCTACCAGCGGATGTCTTTTGGCCTCTCGAATGCGAGATCTACCTTCCAGAGGGCGATGGACCTAGCTTTTGGTGAGCTTCTGAACAAGGTTATCGTTATCTATTTGGATGACATGACCGTCTTCTCCTGAAAGAGAGAAAACCACCCAGAACATCTTCAACAAATTTTTGAAAAATACCGAGAGTTTGGCATTTCAATCAATCCAAAGAAGTCTATCTTTGCAGTTAGTGAAGGAAAACTGCTAGGACATGCAATTTCAGAAAAGGGTCTCACCGTGGATCCTGACAGAGCCGAAGCTCTGATGAAGCTCCCAATCCCAGTAGATAAAAGGGGCCTTCAATCTTTCTTTGGTCAAATTAACTTCGTAAGGAAGTTTGTCCCAGACTTCGCCTAGGTCATTAAGCCGATGTCTGAGCTTTTAAAGAAATGTGCAGAATTCATCTGGACAGAAGAGAGGAGAGAAGCATTCAAATAAATCAAGGCCCGAATTGTTCAGGCATCGGTCTTGATCAACCTCGACTACAGTCGAGATTTTATCCTATATGCAATAGGAGAACCTGAAAGCTACACCACGATTTTAATGCAAAAGGGGGAATATGGAGAGGAACGTCCCATCGCGTTCCTCAGCCAGATAATTAATCCCCATGAAGAGAAGTACAATTTCATCGAGCATCAAGTGCATGCAGTTATGAAGTCCCTCAGGAAATTCAAACAGTTCATTTCTCAGAGTCGAACCATAGTCTTCCTCATTCACCCTGATGTGCGTAGTTTCATTATTCAAGGGGAACTGGGAAGCAATAGAACTGGTTGGGTGAGCAAAATCCAAGAGTTCGATATTGAGATCAAGCCCACCAAACTAGTTCGCGATCGTGCACTATGTCAAGAGTTGGCGAAAAGCATAACGGTTGAAATAACAGACTGTCAGTCGGATGACTGGCCAACGGGAGAATGCCTCGCTAATCAGGAAGAGGCCGAGAAAGATTGGGTTAGCGAAATAGTGGAATATTTCAACACCGGCAGATGCCCCTCGCATCTGAATGCTTCGCAGCAAAGACATTTTAGGATGCGGTCCGCCCGATACACTATGCACCCAGAAGGCCTATTTTTCAGGAACATTGACGACATCCTCCTCAGATGCATAAAAGATGATGATAAGAGGAGAATCCTGGGCGAATTTCATTCAGGACTATCTGGAGGGCACTTTGCTGGAAGAGCGACAGTGCTAAAGATAATCAAGGCGGGTTACTATTGGCCCACACTCTTTGTCGATGCCTTCTTCGTTTGCCGAAGGTGTAAGCAATGCCAAAGATTCGTCGGCCAAAGTAGAAATGCTTCGATGCCACTCCAACCGATACAAGTAGAAGCTCCCTTTCAGCAATGGGGACTAGATTTTGTAGGGGCCATATCACCAAACTCCTCCACTGGACACAAATTCATTCTGACTGTGACTGATTACTTCACCAGGTGGTCCGAGGCAGTCCCCACAAAACATGTCGATCAAGATATCATCGTCACCTTCCTGGAAGGATTGATTACCCGCTTCGACATCCCCAAAGCAATTATTACAGATAATGGTCCTGGTTTCATAGGCGCAAAGATCAACGAGTTCCTATACAAGTATGGGATATATCACAAGGTGTCCTCCAACTATTAACCCTAGGGCAATGGATTGGCAGAATCCACCAACAAAACCCTATTGAGGATACTGAGAAAGCTTATTAATCAAAACAAAAGAACTTGGCACCTCCTTCTAGATCGGGCCTTGTGGGCTGATCGGGTTTCTGTCAAAAGGTCGATCAAGACTTCGCCTTATGCTCTGGTCTATGGCAAGGAGGCCATCCTACCCACTCACATTGAGATCCCTGCATTACAGTTGCTAGAAGAAGATGAAACCAACCCGATGGAGGAATGCCTGGTCTAGTTACTTCAGCTAGAAGAGGAACGTGAAAAGGCCTACCAAAACTTTGCATGGCATGCTGCGGTCACCCGAGAATGGTTCAAAAGGAAATCATCTGATTGCACATTCAAAGCAGGAGACCTGGTATGGAGGTGGGATTCATGGAAGGCCAAGCCTGGGAATCATGACAAAATGGATGCGTTCTGGGACAGATCATTTGAAATAGTAAAAGTGAATTTGGCTAATTCCTTCATCCTCAAAGATGCGAATGGCCAAGTTTTACCAATCTCAGTCAATGGTCTTCACCTGAAGACCTTCAATCGCTGAGGTATGTACAGCTCCAAAAAAAAAAAAATCTTGCATGTATTTTTGTATATAGGGTTTCAGTTCTTTATCTATAATCTGTTCAAAAGATCGCAGAGAGCAAGTGCCACTTCAACCGCAAAAGCTAGACTCTTGGCTTCGGCTTCACAAAGCACGATCGAAATCACCTTCGGGGAGTTTCGGTCTGAAATAGCCGATGAAGGGAAGTTCGCCCCAAAGCAGTTCATTCTCATAGAACTGAACCACATGCAGATCAAGGACGTGGAAAATGCTTCGCTAAAGAAATGTGCCGAAGGCATTGTCTGAAGTAATTCTTGGCGAAGACCTCTTCGATGAAACAGGTTTTGGTCGGCGAACCGAAGCAACAGCATAGCAAAGGGGAACTTCGGGCCCAAAATGAAGAAAATCAGCCCAAAGAAGAACTTCACGACGAAGTATTTTCTTCGCCAACTCCATGCCACCGAACCTTGATTCTGAGGTGGACACATTTAAGATGTGCCTTGGGGAATGTGCCAACAGCAGCCTCAAAAGGGGACCGAAGTAGATACGAAAGAAATGACACTCATCCCAAGGCAGTTCATTAACCAAAAGGCCGTGCTAGGGTACCATGTGGCAGTGATTCGTGCTCTCGATACAAAATCAAATCGCCGAATTGCATGGCCCTATGTACGACGCTGCCATATAGCCAATCAGATGCCGCAGCGATACTTTTGGGCTAGGCCCACAAAGTAATTATGGTGGTTGCCATAAATGCCAGAAGTTGCCCTCCGAAGCTATAAAATGCAGATGCCTGTTGAGAACAAACCATTTGCAAGTGTGAGAGTTGAGTCTGCATTCTGTCACCTCAAAAAGCTTCTGCATCAAAGGTTCCACTGTTCGCTGTGATTATCCCATCCCTTGTTATTCTGCTGCAATCGTTCACAATGGGAAGGAAGAACCCCATGCGAAAGGGAAAAGAACCAAAGACGATGGTCAGAGTCATAGAAGAAAAGAAATAGACACCTAGGAGGTTCAATCCTCCCCCACGCCCAGGAAAACAAGTGATGGAAGGAGGGGAAGAGTTCGATGATGAGCCCAGCATAGAACCACCTGTCAATAAATGAGCAAAAATCAGGGACCCAGAGCTCTCAAGAACCATGGCCGAGCTTCGGTATACCATCAACTTTATGAAAAGTAGGCTCTCAGTAGAGAACAAGAGGGCAATGGCGTATTATTCCCACATATACTGGTATCTAGTCCCCCCTACACATCACTGCCCCGAGCTCATATACGCCATTGCTCAAAACTATCAACCAAAAACCAGGCAGGTGTTGGACACCTCAGGTAAAAAATTGTTTTCCATTCTGAAGGAGGATGTGCAGGCAGCATTCACACCACAGCAAAGGCCACCAAAAGGCTATACCATTCGTAATGTCAGCTTGAGTGAACAAATGGATAAATTCACCGCTAATCCCTTCATTCTGAGCTTTTTGCGTGAAAATATCAAGAGCGGACTTCCTTTCGGTAAGCGACCCCAGATGCCCCTGCCCTTGGAGGCCTTCAAGAACAAGGATATATTCTCTATCATTGCGTGGGTGGGTGGCTTTTCAAGCGATACTTCGGTATTCCCATGGCAGGTGTCACTAGCCGAATGCATTTCTAGAGGAGAGTTCTACGCTCCTGACGCTTTGCGACCGACAACCAACCCAATTTTCTTTGATTGGGCAGAATGGGTGGCCCGAAACCTGCACATGTGGTTGACATCCATGCAGGATGCTAGTAAGGAGCTGCACTTCCAGCCTTGTTCCTTCTTGGTTTGGATCTTCTTCTTTCATGTACATAAAGACCTTCACCACTGTGATGTTTCACCAGTCGACAAGGATGGGATCCCTTTGCCTGTATATCAGTGGACCCGTCTCCTGCCGAGGTCGGAGTCCTATTACCCTTTCAATCAGCAATTTTTGGGACCTGCGATGCACATTCTGACAAAGTCTAGCCCCCGGCTGCCTCTCGGCCTTAGAGATAAAGTGGTACTGGAGAAAAGGGGGGATGTGTTTCAATTGACACAAGGGTTTGTGATCTGCCTTTTCGGCTTCACAGGGAAGCCCTTCTTACTGCCCTTTTTCCCTTCGGACTACCAATTTGACCTAGAAGTTGCTTGGCAAAGTGACGCGACCGACGAAACCTACGACCACAGGCGAAATTGGGCACACACTTGCGACTTCCCCTTCAAGATGGGAGTCATCAAAGTCTTTTCCCTCAAGCAGAACATATACCTGGAGGAGAAGCTCGTCGATTTTGTTCTGCTTCAAATACCACAAAGGTGGCTCTATGATCCGTTGGGGGTGATGAGAGATCATTTGAAAAGAAAAAACTTCCACGTCTGTCCTTGCCCAAAAATTTTGGAGCAGAGGAATAACCCCAATGGTACGAACCTGGAGTGGCACTTAGAGGAGATGAGGACGTTGCCTCCTTGGCATGACTTCTATCCTATGGAGGTCGAATTTGACCCAGACCAGTGCCCATTCCCAACTCTAGACTCCACTTTCTGGAGAAAAGCGAAGGATGATTTAAAAGAGGAGTTGAAAGACTGGGACGAGGAGCAGTTAAGAGAATGGTAGATTATGAGAGTCCACCGTCGAAATATGAATTCTTATGGGCTTCTAACAATGGACAGGGAATTCGCAATTATGTATCAGACCAATATTGGGTCTTGGAAACCCTTGTCTTTCATCGATTTCATTCCATCGGCCACCCTAAGATCAAACGAAGGCCCTAAGAGGACTAATAATGTCTCTAAGGAAAATGCAGTCAGGGTCGTGCCAAAATCTTTACTATAGAGCCCATCCGAAGATCTGGAGACAGTAATAGAGGAATCAGAGCAACCCCTCAAGAGGAGAAAAAGAAAGGAGCGGGAACCTACACAGGCCCCCCTGAACTTCCCAAAGCGACCGCGTATAGGCACTCTGAGCACCCCTGCCGAAAGATCAGTATTGGGCTCGGTCGAAGTAAACAACGGAGGAACTCCACCAAGTGTCGAAACGATCCCAAATGTAGATGTCATCAATGTGGAGGAACTCATGGAAGGCGTGGAAGCCAAGAGTACCAGGGCCCGAAAGGAACAAGATCCAATCACCTAGGAGATCACCATGGTCGCTCTGCCAGGAGGGCACGTAGGTACATTTTCTTTGCCTTATGCTATAGTTGCTCGTAAGTCCACCCCAGTTCTGGACGAAAGCTCTCACCTGTCCACCCTACCTCCACAAGGTCAGTCGCCTTCTCACGTCGTGTCCCTAACTACTCCCCCTGAGTCTTCTAGCCAGGATAAACCTATTGATGTTACTTTGCCCAGCCATGCCGCCAATCCTTCAGACATCAACCAGGGTGAAGCCAATAGCCCAATGCCGAACCTCGAGGCTCATTCCTCTATTGTACACAACGTGCTCCCACTCATCGAAGCCACCGTCACCCCTGTTGCTGAACCTTTGGGTGAGGCTATCCCCTTCAACTCCTTATATTTGTTCAATCCCTCGACTGTAGACCCAGCCGCATTTGACTCCAAGCTGTCCTCAATACGGGAATCCCCCTTGGCCAAAAAACTCCTCCAAGCCCGACAAAACATAGAGAGAATGTTGAAAGAAGCAAGGAAGAAGAAAGGGCGCTCGCTCGCTCAAGTTGAGAAATGTGTCATCTTTGATTTTGAGGCGAGAAAGATGCATAAAATAAATATACCCAAAGTCCAGAAGCCCTTGGATGAAATGACTCCAGCGGACTATGAATATTAGGATAAAGAAGAGGACCTGGAACATCTAAACGTGGACAAGGAGTTTGTCTCTATGCACATGGAATCGAGACCTTCAAGGCGCATGCCAACATTGCCAACAAGCGCAGGTTCGAAGCCAAAAATGCTAACATCAAGCTGGAGGAGGAGCTAGCAAGGGTTTGCTCCAAATTGGTAGAGGTCGAGGAGCAGTGCAAGCTGATGAAGAAAGAAGTGCACGCCCTAAAGCTGCGGATAGCATAGTTGGAGTGCACAGCTAAGAATCAAGCACAAAGGTAGGCCGAAAATGATTTGAGGGCCAAGGAGCTTGAAGGTAGGATCATGCAAGCTCAAATCCAGCTGCACGAGAAGGAAGGCATAGGGCTATTTGATAGGAGCAAAATCAAGGAGATTCGCTCACATCTGCTCAAGAGTTTTAGGTCTCGGGCTATCAGTGCCCTTTCAGTTTTAGTTTACACTATAGAAGACCAGATTGTTGCCGTCGAAGGAGGGCCAATCATCGAAGAAGTCATTCAAAATGTCAGAGCCCGACTCAAGCTGGCCCTCAAGGTACAAGATGCAAGGTATCAAGATTTGAAGCTCACAGCAATGAGTCGAACAGCGAGGGATTGGTCAACAGCCCAGGCCATAGTTCGCGCTTTTTTCTCCATAGCCAAGAAAGCTCAAAAGGCAAAAAACCTACTGGATGCATTCGAAAGCGAGAGGTGCACGTCGATGGGCTACTTCGAGGACCTCTTCTCCTTAGGCTTCCTAAGCTTCATGGATGATGATGGGAAGCCCTTAGCCAAGGAAGAAATCATGCCGAAGTGGCAGCAATTTGAAGGCAACATCTCGGAGATAGATGAGTAGGCCGAACCAATAATAGAAAAGCAGGTTGTTGATTACATATTGAAATATTGTAGAATCGTAGCTTCCCTAAACGATCTGCACACTAGGTCCCAACATGCAGAAATAGATCAGATCGATAGGTTCCACACCTTGGTCAAATCTCTGGGAGATCAGGAGCTATTCATAAAAAAGGTCTAGTCTCAGATTCGTCGAACCTTAAGAAACATCTGCGTTTGCCTGGCCCCATTGCCAATGGATGAAGACGTAGCAGAAGCAATGGCGACAGGAGGAGAAGAAGCAGTAGAGGAGGAGAGAGAAGAGGAAGAGGAAGGACAAGTTGTGGGAGCATCCCCAGAAAAATAACAAGGAGAAGATTCTGGAGGTAACTCTGGCCCAATGGATGAAAGCTGAGGGTTCTACCACCGAGACAAACTCATTGCCTCGCGAGCCGCCAAGAATTTTGACAATATTGTCACATTCCACCAAGGGGCAGAAAAATTAAAACTTTGTATGATATTTGTTTTGGTTGAAAGTTTTCTTTGTTTATAAGTTATAGCAATTTTGATTTCCCTATCGCCCCCTGGTGGACAAAATGAAAAGAAAATAACTTCGGGCCCGAAGCACTTCAAATCATTACTTCGGGTGAGAAGTTTGCCGAAAATACAAAGATAACGCTTCGCACCCGAAACATTTTTGACAGCCGCTTCGGGCGAAAGTTTTGCGAAGCGGCATTCAAACAACTTCGTCAAGGAAGAAAAGATAGGCCGAATCAGCTAAGGCAAGGAAATTACTTTGGGCCTGAAGTATTTCTAAAATCCACTTCGACCAGTTTTCACCTGAAGTAGTAGAGGTCGAGAAAGTGTTTCGACCGAAACTCTCCCGAACCGCATTTTCAAAAGAAGATCGGCCCGAAGCGTTTTTTCCTGACCCGTCAGTGAAGCAGTTTTGCCAGCGAAGCAGCGAAGGATAGAGGGAGATCGGCTTCGGCACTCCGTGCCCTTGAAGTAGTTTTGCAAAGCAGAAATCAACGGGGCGCTTCCTAGGAACGCTTCCCAAGTTGGGCATTTTCCCTAGGCAATCAGAGAGCCTCATAAATGCATATTTTCTTGCCTGATAAGCCTGCTGCTCATTTTTGGCAATCGAATGCGAAGTATTAGCCCATGAAGAAGAGCTCGACAAGCATGGCCGCCACTCGAGCACCGCACCAGCAATCCAAGGACACCCAAGTGGCTCATTTAATGCAACTTTCTTCGGTTGACTCGATAGCCATTTCCAGTTTTGGTAGCCGATTTGAGAGATCATTCGCAGTAGCAGCGAGGCGTCAATTTCTCAGGGCTCGAGGGTGTACTCTGCCATTTTTTGTAATAATGATTCAGAGGGCCGAGTCCTCTATAAAAACCCAGGCTTTGTAATGTAAAATGGGGGGAACTTTCTGCTAGAAAGTTGTTGTAACTTGATGTCCTACATTTAATACTAAAGATCTATTGTGCTCCATTTCTCTCTTTTATGCTGCCTTTTGTGCTTAATTCTTGTCTTTTCTCATTTGCGTACCGAGACTCTGAATCCTGAATTCGGTATGTGATCGGGGACCAAACCCCTGAAATTCACCCTGAAGGATACATAGGGGAGGAAAAACGTCCCTGTTGCTTTATTTTATGTTGCTTTGTGGATCGAGGTTTCTGTTATTCCCTCGACTTAATCGTTGTTACTCTGAACCATGAATTCCAGTGAGAGAGAGAGGAGAACCCTGCGAACCCGTCCAAAGGATACATAGGAATGTCGGCACTATGTTTCCTTCGTGTTATTTTTGGTATTTCTTGTTGCTATTCGAGTTGTTAGCGATTGATCGTGCTTCTTGTTCTCTCCCACCTGAAATCATCATCTTCTAACCCTTACTCTTTTTATTTCTTTCTCTAACCCTTACCCCTTTTTATTTCTTTTCCTGACCCTTACTTTATTTATTTCTTTCCTGCACTCTTGTCTCAAACCCCCAAAAGTAGATTAGTATAGGAGCCAACCTTTCTCCGGAGATTGGCATGAGGGGCATCTCTTCCTCTCGGCCTTTCAATGTTGGTCGCAGGTCCAGGGCGCGCAAACCCACCGAAAGTCCTTTCCTGTGCGGATTTGATGACCAACAAGTAACTTTCTTGGTAAGTATCCTATAGGGTCTTCCAAGAATCTGATATTAACTTTGAATCTACTATTCTAAGTAATGGGCTCTTATCTAGATCAAATTGGATATGGTACAAAGTCAATGAGTTCTTCTTGGCATCTTTCTTAGCCTATCTATCAATATGTGGCACATTGATCTAATATTTTGGCTCGTCATAACCAGCTTCAACTATTTCCCATAATCATAATCTTATTCGTTGAATTGGAAGTGAATTTATGTTGGCCATGATCAATTGTAAGAGAGATATACAACAAAAATTCTTTCAACCTAGATATTGATTGACCTTATGCTTTATACTAAATGAAGAAATTTAAAAGAACATCCTTGTACTTTCCAGCCAAGAAGAAGTAAAATATAACCAATACAATTTAGTATTATAAATGGTTTCATAAAATATTAATTCATTGATAAAGTTATAGTTGAAGTATATATAAAATCATAACAACACATACAATAAAAATTGCAGGTGAAGTATATATAAAACCATAACAATACATACAATAAAAATTGCAGGTGAAGTATCTATAAAACCGCAACAATACATACAACAAAAAGATGTCATAGATTCTTAAAATTTGGTTGTAAAATAACATTTTAGTCCCTTGTTTTAAATGCTAAAATAACAATAAAAACAAACACTAAAAAAAACTAAAAACAACAACAATATTTACCAACATAAAGTCGTCTATTTTTTTATCATTATAGCACTATTTTTAGTAGCTCTCATGACTCAAAACTTTTATAAATTCTTCCCTTTCCAATAGTCTAGAATTGCAATAATATATCTAATTTATGCTTTTCCAACAATGGGGAACAATGTGGGACATTGATGCGGGAGCATCCAACATAAATATGATTATGGACAAGTCATTTTGATAAATTATCAATCCTTTTATAACTACCAACCTTGTGTATATATAGAAACAAGAATAGGAAGAAAAAATAATAGTGTGCATAGAAATTGCAAATGGTTGTACATCCAATATTCTACATTACACATGTCTCTACACTCTTTTATCTTACCCTAAATATCGTTCCCTCTTCCTTTTTCACTTCAAATTTTTTTGTGTATGCATTTAAATGACAAATGTGTTATTTGCATTGTATGTTGTATATTTTCTAGACTACTGTGTGTAGGATTGAAATTAAAGATAAGGTATTACAATAGTCCAATTGGAGACCCTGTCGCGTGGAAGTGTGAGTCAAAAATAAGTGAGAGAACCATCTGAAATGGAATGTCATTTTGAAAGTGTTATCGTGTCATGCAAAGTGTTACTATATAGTTTTATTGTAAGGGAAGCAATCTTAGTAAAAGAATGTGGTAGTGAAAGGAGTGACCAATAAGAGAGTTGTTTGAAGGAAGTCGTTGGAGCAAAGAGTTGTCTAGTAGTGCACTCAAGATTAATGACTTCTGGGTGTCGTCAAAGCTAAGAGTTGTCTAGCAGAGTGTTGTCTAGTATCTTACCGTCTTATCAAAAGTGTCATCATACAACCTTGTCATCTTGAGAATTATCTTCATGAAATTATTTGTGAGTGTCATCATGAAGGATGTTGTTTATCCAACTGTTGTCTTACCGTCTTGGCAACTACCATCTTGCCAATTGTCATATCACCATCATAACAATTATTGTATTGTCATTGTTGTCTTGTTAATTATCGTTTGATGCATGCAACTAAGAACAAAATTAAATATTACATTGGTGTAATTGAACTATGAATTCTTGTTGCTAGGGGAGGTTGTTGCTCAATTGACCCCCTCTCCCTAGACAACATCAAACATAGAAGGCTAAAAGTCACATTCCTCCTTCAACTTATTCTCCAACAACATTTTAGTTTTTCATCTCTTCAAATATTAAATTTAGCCTTTGTTTATATACTTATTGTTTTTTATGCTTGATCTAATCTAATAGCTAAATTGACACAACAAATCTTGGTCAACAAGATCCATTCTACAATTAGAGAGATCAACATCTAATACCAACAAAAATTTAATATACAGCTCATAAAGTTTAGAAAAATTTATAATGAATAAAAAGTTTCACACTTTTAACCAAGGTTCAAATCTTATTAACGAACCTTAACATTTAAATCAAATAATATTATTTTGATTGATTAAATTTGAATTTTATAAAAATATATAAAAGCCACGTTTGTAATATCACTCTATATGATATAGTACAAATGGAGCTTATTTCAATTCTATATAACCTATTTAAAATAAAACCACCACATTTATTATTAAAAAATAAAAAATAATCATATTTATTAGTTTTATTTAGATGAAATTCCACAATAAAACTAAATAATTTTTCTCCCAAATGTGGTGGAGATTATAGCCATAAAGGAAATCCAAATCAACATGATCAAATTTGTTCACTACTTAAATGACAACATTTAACCATCCATTGACATCACCAGTCAAAATCTTCAACCATATATAATATTTTTTAACTTAAAAATATAAAGCATTACAAAGTATTAAAAGATCTCTAACAATTAAGAAAGAGCATTTGAGACTTGAACATTATATTAATCTTATTCCTAGTTTTTTTTTCGTTTACAAATTACATAAACAATCATTCTCAAAAGTTTTAAACACAAAACTATTTAAGAAACAACCACTATCTTAACCCCTAGAACAACTGTCTTAATTCTTAAGCTATTACTACATTCACAAGAGAAAAAAAGTATCACGTGAAGAATTTTAATGTGCACATAAGACAAAACATCTATAAGAAAACATCCATAAGATAAGGAATGAATAGACAAAAGTTTAACTTAAAAGTAACTAGCTAAGACTGTATTTTTTAATTAAATTTTATGTTGACTTTGGGTTTATATTCCTTACGCAAACCAAAAAAAAATGTCGTTTAACATTTTTGGATTGATCAAACAATTGTCTTAAAATGTTAAGAGTTCAAAAGTTTTAAATATTTAAGTCTAAAATTTAGAAGTTTTTAGTTTTATTTTATTTATTTTTGATAAATATAAGAATTTGTTACATCTACAATATTTTTCTACTAGTAAATAACATTCAAATTTTGGGGTTGTTTTTTAAAACTCCTATTTCATCTTGTTGTTTAATCAAGTGTGAAGTGAATCTCGGATTACTCGGGATTGTAAATTCAGGTCACACAACTACCTTTTGCAAATAATAGTTATTTTAACTGTTTTTTAATACTATTTTAATGTTTATATAAACACTGATAATATTGTAAAAGATTAAGATCCCTCCTTGATGGGTGGTCGTAATTGATTTTGATGCGACAAATGCTACAATAACAGAGATAAAATTAATCGGTAGGCAAAGTTTTTGAAACAACAAAATGGACTGCGGAAAAAGCTTATGAACTATCAGTGTTGTGCGATGTGGAGATGGCCTTGATAATATTTTCCAGTTGTGGGAAGCTTTACGAATACACAAGTAACAAGTCGATTCCTAGGGATGTTGAAGAGTACCGTAATTTCTACGATCCATTAGGGTTTTGGAATAAGCTTGCAATCGAAAGAGATTCGTAGATCCATTAGGGTTTATGAGGGGAATTTAGGGTTTTTGGCAACTTCATTTGTTGGATTTTGGGATGGAGGGTTTCAACAAAGATGCATGCATTGAGCCAAAAATGAATTTTAAAGAAGTAATCCATGGAGGACCACCTCTAACAGGAGGGAAACACAATCAATGATTGCCAAGGAAACCATTGAGGATGCCAAAGGTCGATTCAAGGAAAACAGAGATGGGTTGCATGAAAGCAACTAATGGATCTCCAGTAGTGAAGTTGGAAATAACGAATATCCAAGATGGAATATATGTGATTGAGAGGAAAAGCCTAATTTATTGATTCATGGGATTCTAACCGACTCTTGCTACCTTCAAGCAATGGGTTGCAAAAAATTGGAGCACTAAAGGTAAGTTCCAAATTTTTACTCACCCTAATGGCTACCTTCTTTCATAATGAAGAAGATAGGGAGAACATTTTTCAAGGGGGGACAATGGTTTTTTGGTAGGGCAGGGCTCTTCATGAAGCCCTGGCATACCAAGTTCAAATCTGAGGAAAAGATGTCATCAACTAACCCTCTTTGGGTCCGTTTATTTGGTCTTCCGATAGAATACGAGCATCCAAAGATATTCGCAACAATTAAAAATTCTTTAGGAGTTTACATGATGACTTTTGATAGCACCCAACACTTAGAGCATATGATTTATGCAAGGATTTATGTTTTGATTAATTTTGACAAACCACTTCTAGATAAGATTACTTTATGATATAGGGAAGAAATATGGGAGCAAGTAGTATATTATGAAAATATTCCATTTAGATGCAGAATGTGTCATGAATATGGCCATCTAGCCAAGGATTGTCCACATAAAGTCCCTAACAAAGAGAAAGAGGATGGGGACCAGGGTCATGCATAAGGGGTTGGACTCAAAATGTACTTGTAAAAAATTGTGAATCCTAATCAAAATCAAGGTGAATCATGACGAATCCAAAGCAAATCAAATCAATCATCTTCACACCAAAATTTGGGGCATTTGAAGCCCTAAAAATTAAGGTCATCTTTGGGATAACTTTTGACCTATTAAATCACCTTAAAACTTCATACGAATATCACCATTAGATCAGGCTCGAAAAGAGATTTCCAACGAGTACAAATATGCCTATGTTTGGATATATATTGTGGCAAATTGACCCTAAGAAACAAATTGGTCTTGAAAATTTTAGGCGAATGGGCCGACGTCGAGGGTCCTCATATTCACCAATTTTCAATTTTGAAAATCCTAATATTCACCCAATTGATGAATATTTGCCACTATGCATAACCATGATGGGGACTTGGCAATATTTCAAATCCCTAAACAAAAAAATACGAAGAAAAAATAGCAACAAAAGAGAAAACAGTAATTTCACCTAACACCTTTGAAATTCTCTCCACGGATGAGCAAGCAGATGATGAGGATGGTCAAATGAAAACAATTATTATGGATACATAGTTTGATGAAGAGAGGGAACAAGAAGGATTGTATTATGAGAAATCATTAAAAGAGCTTGTCTTGATGCTGAGAAATAATAATAAAGGAAAAAAAGGACAATGTAGAAAACCAACCCAAGTGCAAAACAAAAGGACAAATTCAAACTACAAACAAAACGGATCCTCAAAAATACCATACAAATTCCAATAGTAGTGTCATGGTACCAAGTAACCAGCCTATAGTCCCAACTGGAATGAAGCAAGATATGAATAAAAGGATAAGGATGTCATAATCCTAAGGCTTATAGTTAGTCTCTTTATGACAATGTTGGAAGCTTTGGCTATTTTGCTAAGCAATTTTTGATATTTTTGGTAATTTGTTAAGCTTTGGTTTATTTTTAGTGTTATTGTTTTTTGTTTGTTTTGTCTATAGCTCCTTTGTGCTTTGTTTTTGTTGTATTTGTTTTTCTTGATTTCGTTTGTGGTGTATTTGATTCATTTTGTTGTTTTTATTTTGGATTTGTTTTGTTATGTTGTTTTTGGGGTTTGTGTGTGGTTCGTGTTTTGTGGTTTTTTGGTTTGTGGTGTATTTTTTTCTTTTTGTTGTTTTTGTTATGGTAGTGTTTTTTTATGCTGTGTTTGTGGTTTTTCCTGTGTGTTCCGTGTTTTCGTGTTTTTTATTTTCGTTTTTCTTTTCTTTTCTTGTCGAAACACTCAAGGAGAATGTTTTTTTTGTTTAGTTTTTTGTGTGTTTGTGTTTGTGTGTTCTTGTTTTGTGTTGTTTTAGCTCCTTGTGTGTGTCAAATGTGGTAGGGCAGGTGCGAGCCTTGGGCATTTTTGGCAAAAAAGATACCCCTGCCTCCTTGGGTCTTACCCAAAAGTGCAATCCCTTCTAGGATGTTTTCCACAAAAAAGAAAAAATGTTTACATAAAGACATAAAATGATTAATAATAATAGATTTAAGCTGATTGCAATGGTAAGGGCTTTGGCTTCTCTTTGGGAGGTTAAAGATTCAAACCTTACTCAGGATAAGAGGACCATGATCCCTTATAAAAACCTGTGATGCTATTTTTTTATGTTCACATAAAGATATAAAATGATTAACAACAATAGCTTTAAGCTTATTACAGTGGTAAGGGCTTTGGCCTGTCTTTGGGAGGTTAAAGGTTCAAACCTTATGGATAAGGGGACCAACCCCTTATAAAAACCAGTGTGTAAACTTATTATAAAAATATCAAGTGATATTAGATTAGTTAGATGGTAAGGGCTTTGACCTCTCTTTGGGAGGTTAAAGGTTCAAACCTTACGGATAAGGGGACCAACCCCTTATAAAAACCTGTGTAAACTTAATATAAAAATATCAAGTTATATTAGTTCAATTGGTTAGATGGTAAGGGCTTTGGCCTCTCTTTGCAAGGTTAAAGGTGCAAACCTTATGGATAAGGGGACCAACCCTTTATAAAAACTTGTATAAACTTAAGTGACATTAGTTCAATTAATTAAATTCCTCAATATTTAAAGAGGAGAACAAGGTTCAAATCCTACCAAAAGATATAGAGATAATATCCAAATATCCAAACTTTGTTATAATACCAATTGAAAAAAAAAACTAACAACTAATTCATTATAAATTTAAATACCAACATTTAGGCTAAAAGTCTCAAGTTAATTTTAGTAGCTGAAGTTTTGCTTATATATTTATAAATTTAATAAATATTATTTTTATAATAAATGCATAATAACTTTATTTTTTATTTTTTCATTTAATTTTATAAAATGGAAACCTATTTTATCCTATTATTTATTATTTAGTGACTGTACATAATAAGATTAATTATTATTTTTTAAATAAAACTGTTTAATTGATTGCCTTCGCTAAACTTACTCTGTCACAAACTTTTTATTTTCAAAACCTAATTCCCCCAAAAATCCAAGTCAGCACTGAAAAAGACATGACATATTTTCTCCCACTAAACTCCAAGTCAACATCTACAGCACAAGTGGGAGGTAGAAGACATTAGAAGCAAACATATGCCAAATTCTACATTCTCCACTTGTCATTCAAATACTATATTTTGAGTAATGAATGCAGACAAACAAACACATGTACTTTTCTTCCCTATTCACCAGTTAACAGATGGTCCAAAACATGCCTGCAATAATCTAGAGATTGTATAGATAAGGAAGGACTCTCAAAAAGCATGAAAGAAGACTTTATCATGAATTGGACCTATTCTTAGTTAAAGGCTATTGTAAGCATATATTCAACTTTAGAGAATGACATCTAACATGTATGCAGTCTCACATATGTGATTGACTATGGAAGTATAAAAAATGGCCTTGTTTTTGGGTTGAATGAGTCTAAATTGTTTTCACATATGCGATTGACTTTGAAAGAGTGAAAAAAAAAACCTTGTTTTTGGTTGAAGAGTAAAAAATAGCCTTGTTTTGGGGTGAATGAATCTAAATTGTTTTTTTTTTTAATATTTTATTTGTTTTATTTTTTTTATTGGTTTAAGGTAGTAGTTTGATTCGAATTTTCTAAGTGTGTACTAGATTGATGATGATGGTATGAATACCAAGTAACCGGTTGTCCATTTTATGTTTAGCTATAAAACAACGAGGTGTGAAATAGGTTTGGTGGATGCAACCCATGTGGTTTGAATCCTGCCCTTGCCAGCTACTAAACATAGTGTAGTTGTAACCAACTGTCCTATCAAGCAAAAAAAAACATTGGATTAGATTTTTTTTTATTTGGTTAATGTGATAAACGGTATTGAGTGTTGGGTATTCCTATCCCACCATGACTTTTCATAAGGGGAGAGTTGAACTTATCAATAGGGGATTTAACACACATACGCCACAGTTTAAATTTTGGACCTTTTGAATAAGAGTCAAACTCGAACCATTACATTGTCCCCAAGACTAAATTAGCTACGTTTTTATTATATCTTAAATTAAAAAACAACAGTGCTAAGGCTAATGATTTAAAATTGGGATTGATTTTAGCAAAAGAAAAGGGATTTAAGTTTGGTTTTTTGGCGATTTGAAATTCATTATAAATTATTTGGTCATTGTATGTTCATCAACATCTTGTATGTGATAAAGATTATCAAGATTTTATTAAAGCAATTTTTCAAGATAGAATTACATCATGTATGCAAAAAATAATAGGTAAGATGGCTATTTTTGGAGTGAATTTGACTCTTGAAACATGGCATATTTGGCAAAACCCTACTGAACCTGAATGACAATGGAGGAGACCTACAGTTTCAATAGGACCGCAAGAACTCAATTGAATGTTATGGCAATAAAATTGGATCTATTGGTTCAAATTTAATTTTTCCATTCCTTGTATGTTTTGTAACTATTCACTTTGTGTAATAAAATATTTAAATAATAATAATAATAATGTTTATAGTATTTAGCATAATTTGAGTCTCGATTTTAATTTAAGAAATTTAATGCATTAATATTTTTTTAATAAGTTGAAAATTTGAAGGCATATCAAGGCCACCCTTCTCGTAAATTGAACTTGAATCTCCGCTAAGGAAGCCCAATACCTTTTGTCATTGTGGTGTCTCTTTGGGGACTAAACTTAGAGTTTTTTTTAACTAACTATATATAATTAAAATGTGTCTTATTTATATTAATTTGCCACTTTTATTACGACAAAGTGGTATTTTAGATATTATGAATATATTATTTTGATAAGATTAGAACTTAGGTCATAGTTGTGAGGAGACTGCCCACCCATGTGTGTCGGGTCACACTGGTTTCTCACACTAACCAAATAATAATAAAAAAATGAATTGATTGAGGTCCTCTCATTTAAAGCTAAAAATTTGAATTGATTGAGTTGATACCATTTGATAAGGATTTTATTTCTTATTATATTATTATTATTTAAATGTTATTTTTTCACTTGAACTTATAAATATAAATTCTAAGGATAAAATAGATTTTAAGGTTTAGGAGGTTATAGGTTGTTTTTTTTATGGAGGATGTTATTTACTCAGCATATGGTTATCCAATCATATTTTAGTTACCTAATATAGATAATAAATTGCCATCAAATTTAAAATTAAAAATAAGGTTTTATATTAAAAAAGAAAGAAATACTTCGTAGTAGTACCTTAGCGCAAAGTTTTAATAAATAACTTTTATTTCTAAAGTTTTTTATAAAAATTTTATGCCATTGTTAAGAAAATTGTTGTTAACCGAAACTTTGGAGTTTTTACAACTTTTATTTGGGTTTGAGTTTCAATTTAGCTAGCTTGTGTTATATAGGTTAAAAAAATAATTTGTCATTAAATATTTTAAATTGATATTTTGATACGGACCTAAATTTACATGATGTGTCCTTTAAACACCACATTGGTATGTCATTGGACTCTCATTTTGAATACCTATGTTTGAATCATGACGAAGGTGGTTCCTATTGTGTCTATAAGGAGGGAAACCTCTAGTTGTGCCCTCGATTGTGTCTCATCATAGTCCCCGTGTCTGTATTTTCTCAAATCTTGCTTGTTCTTCTTTATCTAATCAAGATTCAGATTGGACATAATGCTTATCTCCAAATAAGGGTATATAGAGATGTATCTCTTTGCACTCTCCCTAAAGTGGGGTTTGATCATAACCCCCTACTACTATAAAAAGCCCCTTTACACCCATTCTTCCCTAGACCATTCAGATTTTAAGCCATGTGGCTTTCTCATCCAGAGCTCGAAGACTGTATCAAGAAATGGTGGTCCATGGATTTTACTAGCTCACCCATGGAGATAGTGACTTCCAAGCTCAGGTTCATCAAACTTAATCTAAAAAGGTGGAATAAAAGAGTATTTGGTGATATCTTCGAGCAAAAATTTGAGCTCAAAACTAAACTACAAGTCATTCAAAATTCCATTAAAATAAATGCTCTCTCTAATGAGTCTAGAGCGGAGGAGCTCTCTATCGTGGCAGATCTCAACAATATTCTAAGCAGAGGAGAACTATTATGGAAACAAAAATTAAGATCCCTCTAGCTTAAGGAAGTTGACAAAAACACTAAATATTTTCACTTGTCTACTTTAAGACACAGAGATTATAACAAAATTAGAGAAGTTCTCAAATCTGACACGTCTATCACCAAGGACATTCAAGAGATAAGGAGTGAAGTTGTCTCCTTCCAATCCTCACTTTGTGATCTTCCTCCTGCAGATCCTGAAGTAGAAGAGAGATTATTTAGAAATATCTTGAGTTTGATCTTTGATCAAGCCAACAATGATCTTATCAAGACCTTTTCATATGAGGAGGTCAAAAACATGGTTTTCTCAATCGCTAGTTTAAAAGCTCCAGGACCGGATGGTTTTCCCCTAGTTTTTTGTCAAAGTTTCTGGTATATAATTGGTAAGGAAATCTGTGCAACCCTTAGAAGTGCCAGTCCTCGACTATTTTTCCCAGGAATTTCAACTCTACTTTTTTGGTTTTGATTCCAAAATTTGTAGGGGCTAATAAATTCTCTAAATTTCAACCTATCAACCTTTGTAACACAATTCAAAAAATATTCACCAAATTTCTCGTAAATAGACTCAAATTGCTCCTCCCTCTTCTTATTGATCCTACCTAGAGTGGCTTCGTGCCTGGTTGCTAGATTCTTGATGGAGTTGTTATTGTCCACGAGCTTATTCACTCGATGGATAAAAGCAAGAGAGTTGGAGCTTTCCTCAAGTTAGACATCAGTAAATCCTATGATAGAGTCTCCTTGTAATTTTACTAAAGGTACTGAGAAGATTTGGTTTTTTTGAGCAATGGATAGACCTGGTCAATTTTTGCATTTCTTCAGCTAACTTTTTTGTGTTGGTTAATGATTCTCTAGCAAGATATTTCAACAATAACAGGGGCATTCGGTAGGGAGATCCCCTATCCCAATTCCTCTTCTTTTTGATGGTGAAAGTTTTGGGTTACTCTATTACTGCAAATTCTAATATTGTTGTTATTAAACCTGCTCTCGGGTCTATCCCCATCTCTCATCATCAATTCGTAGATGATACCTTACTCTTTTTTTTTGTCTTTTGTCCTTCAAGTGCACTCTATTGAATCTATTCTCCTCGAATTTGAAAAAGTGATAGGCCAACAGGTCAGTTTAAAAAAAAAAATGATTCTTTTTTAATACTTTGACAACCAAACAAAGGAATATAGTTAATATTATTGGTTATGAAGTGGTCTCCCTACCCTCTACATATCTATTTTTACCTTTCTTCAAAAGCTGTTGTAAATTGGATCTCTAGGAACCCGTGGTTGATAGGATCCAACAAAATATTTCTAGCTGGAAGAAAACTATTTTAAGCTAGGTCAGGAAAGTGCTCTTAGTTAAGATATCCCTGCAGAGCATTCTTGTATACTTTATGTCAATCTTCCAAATTCCCGAGAAGATCCTCTAAAGAATTGAGAATATTCAAAGAGATTTTTTATGGTCTAGCTCTAATATCAGGCATAGATTTCACCTAGTGGTCTAGGAGCAAATCTGCAAAAAAAAAGAATGTGGATGCCTGGGTTTGAGAAAAACTAGTCTCATGAACAAAGCCTTGATTTTCAAACAATATTTGATGCTGGTCCAAAATGAAGATGTAGAATGGATCAAAATAATTAAGGCTAAATATTTTGGTATGGAGAACAATTTGTTGATCTCACCATTGTTGCCCTCTGGGTCAACCTTCTAGTTGAATTTACGTAAGTCTAAAGACCTGGTCTATAAGGGAGGGACATGGCTAGTGGAAAATGTCCAGGCTATTGACTTCTGGAATGATCCCTGGTTAATGGATGATCCCTTATCTTCTCACCCTGATTTGGCTATGGTTGAAACCTCATGCAGAAGGGTGTTTGGCTCTAGATTTTCTAATTTTATTATTGCCCTTCTAAATTACAGAATTTGGAGATACTTATCCCACCCTGATCTTTCTCTAGCTGAAACTTATGCCCTTAATCTCATTGTTGATTTGTTAAATTTTTATGTGCTCAAGCTAGAGTCGAATGATGATTCCTTTTGTTGAAAGGTGTACCCCTCGGGTTCTTTCTTAGTTAAACCCACTTTCTACCTACTTGAGGAACATGTTCCCCCTAGCCCCTTTACAACTTGGTCTGGATCAAAGGTCTCATCCCTAAGATTAATATATTCCTTTGGTTGTTGGTGCAGCATAAAGTCCTTACCTTGGATAACCTTATGAATCATGGCCTGATCTTACCCGGTCACTACTATTTGTGTGGCACCTTTGATGAATTCCCAATCCATCTCTTTAATCTCTACCCATTCACAAAGGAAGTTTTTGACTCCTTTTTTGGTCTTCTAGGATTCTCTTGGGTCCTCTCCATTTCCCTTCCCGACATTTTGTTCTAGTGGTTATCCCCATTCTCCTCCAAGCACCTTCAAATATTATGGTCTTTCAATTTAGCCCATCTTCTATGGGGAGTTTAGGAGCACAACCAACGAGCCTTTAAAATACCTCTAATTTGGTTGGCTTTGTCTTTTCCAGGTGTTTGGCCGTTATTATGGAGAATGTATCCTTTTGTTGCATAGAAGATAAACCCAAGGATTCTAAGTGAATATTGGATAATCTGATAGATTTTAAACCAGCTAGGAAGTTAGCTTTATCTGCTGCAATTAATCAGAGATTGTCCACCATTTGGATTCCCCACCTCTTGATTGATTCAAATTAAATTTTGATGGTGCTTCAAAAGGGAACTCGAGAAGAGCAGGTATCGAGGGTGTTATTAGAGATCATAGGGACGATATTCTGCTAGCCTATGTTGAAGGGCTTGGAGTCAACTCCAATTAGTTTACGGAAGTCAAATCCCTTTACCAAGGCATCATGTTGGTCAGCTCGTTGGGACTCCATAAAATTATCATAGAAGGGGACTCCCTTACTACCATAAATTACATGAAAGGACGACCCCCAAGAAATTTGTCAACAAAAAATATGGTTCTTGAAGCTAAAAGAGTTGTCCCGCTTTACGAGGATGTCACATTTCGGCATACTTTTCAGGAAGGTAATAAGTCCGTGAACTTCATGGTAAACTTGGGTGTGGAGCACCCTTGACTTTGTATTTGGTAGGAGGACTTACATGAGGGCTTGAGCTCTCTGAAGACAACAAATTTTCTTGGTAGAGAATTTGAGCATGGTTAATTGTTGTTCCCCTTATGGTACATGGTTCCTCAGATTGTAAGCCTAAGTAAGGGTCTTTTTTGTAAGTTTTTGTTTATTACTTAGTCATCCTAAGTCATCCTACTTCCCTACGTGGAAGTCCTTTTCAGTTTTCTTTAATCTATTTTTTGACATTTCTCTTTGTTCTTCCATGGTGATTGTGGGGCCAAGGCTTGGAAGCTCTGTTGGTTTCTTGTTTGTGTGCTGCTAGTTTGGTTGTGTTGGCTTTTTGACCCTTGGCCAATCTCTTTTTGGCCTTGGCTTACCTTGTAAAAGGTTCGGGGATCCTTTCAAAACCCCTTCTACCTTTTATAAAAAATCAAGACAATTATAAATCAATCCAGTATTCTCCACAATATCTCACAATAAATCAAGATGATTTTCTCACAATGAACAATAACTCACATAAAATATTATTGATAACTATTAACTCAAGCAATGTAAATAAAATATCTTTGCAAGCTCCTTCGAGCACATATTACATTGTTTTGTCTTCAGAATATATACATTGGATATGTGACTCTTCACATTCACAAGATTTTTGACCTTTACACTTACACAAACCTTTCATCTCCTCCAACACAAAGGAGATATAACACCATATTTCTCAAATGAGAGATATTACATAATAAATCCACATATCCACCTAAGTACAAAGACTCTCATGATTATATATATTAAATGACACAACTCATAATTCCATACTTTTTATCATGATATCTCATTTACATAACTCATACTTACTAACATGACACCTACTATATACTCAAATATTAAACACACTCTAAACTAAACTATTTACATGGTCCTTGCATTAATCTTGTAAGGTACTAAATAATGTAATACTTCCAACATAGGTCAACTTATTAAATTCTTAGACTTTCAAGGAGGAGGTGGTTCAAATCTTGCTAATTTATATATGCATAATTATCAAGTTGTTACAATACCATTATGTTTCTAAGTTGTAGTACAGGTGCCACATATTTCAATCTTAGATAATTAATTTAAAAAATATTTTACCTAATTAACAAAATCATCCCAATAAAAACCACATATAATTTATTAAAATTACAATAAGATTACAATAATACAATATTAAAAAGGGCATTAGGTCAACTAGTTAAATTCTTTAACTTTTAAGAAGGAGACCCAACTTTGCATCTTTCAAAATGATATATGCATAACAATCAAGTTGTAATGCTTCTATATAGTATAACAATCAAGTTGTAATGCTTCTATATAGTATAACAATCAAGTTGTAATACTTCCATGTGGTATAATAGTCAAGTTATAATACTTCCATGTGGTCACAATGCAATACAATAAAAGCTCTTTTCAATCTCATACAATCAATTAAAAATAAATAATATATTAAAAATATAAATTTAGATTTTAAAATTTGGCATAAAACCCATAAGATTTAGAACAATTAATAAGGAAGAAAGAGTTTTTATTCTTAACCAAAGTTCAAATTTAAAAAAACCTTAACATTTAAATCAAATAACATTATCTCAATTAATTAAATTTCTTAAAATTTTTAATAAGAAAGTTTAAATTTTATTAAGAAATATAAGAACTACATTGCAATACCACTCTATATAATACAATATAAATAGAACTTTACTTCAATCCCATATAACTTATTTAAAACAAAAATGTACCACATTTATCCTCTTGTATCCAGACCAAAAGATAACTATTTTTATGGGTTTTATTTGGATGAAAAAATTTAAAGATTATTTGTTTTTCATGTTTATGGAGATAAAATAAAGTAAATAACGTATATGAGATTATGGTTATTAAAAGAATTCAAGTCAACATTAAATGCTAATTCAACTTGATAAGATTTTTCCACTATTTCATGTTTAACAATACATTGACATCACACTCTTTATAAAACATATATAAATGTTTTATGGGAGAAAACACAACGGTTTAGGCTTTGGTTCTTCTTCAAAAGGTTCAAGGTTCAAATTGCTTGGGTTTATAGTTAAAATTGTATATAATAATTTTTAATTAAAAAAAAAACTATAATAAAAATTATCGAGTATTAAAAGATTTAAATTCGTCATTTTGTTAATATTTTTATTAATTTTTTTAATTTAAAAATATAAAATCATAATGAAAGTCATTTCTATTGTTAATATTTTTATTAATTTTTTTTAATTTAAAAACATAAAATCATAATAAAAGTTATCGAGTATTAAAAGATTTAAATTCGTCATCTCTATCATTAATATTTTTATTAATTTTTTAATAAGAAACCTTTATAAATGTTAGTGCTGTTGTAAAAATTTAAAATTCACGCAAGAGGTTTTTGAAAAGAATATTAGTCTCTTTGTATTAGATGAAAATTCACGGAAACATTTTTTTTTTTTAAACAAAGTCTAAATATTTAAAAAGGATTTTTATCCTCTCAAAACTTTATAATCAAATATCAATTTTTAACTAAAAAACAGAGTTAGTTTTTATGAGAGATCATAATAATTAAAACTTTGACCATTTGTTTTTCAAAAACATATGACAAAATATGATGTATATGTTTCTAATTAATAGTCAATTCTCCAGGTAGACAAAAAGATCTTTAAAGGCCATTACTGCATCTAGAAGAAAGAAAGTTAAAAAAAAAATGCAACCTTGTTCCTAATCAATAGTCAAAAAATCTTTAAAGGCCATTACTACATCTAGATAAGATAAAGACCATGATGTATGCAAAAGAGTGCATGAACATTGTATTAACCTTGTTCCTAATCAATAGTCAATTCTTCAAGTCAACAAAAAGATCTTTAAAAGGCCATTATTACATCTAGAAGAGAGAAAAAGGTAACACATATAGTTATCGTCTTTACGACATTGAATTCTTTCAAAAACAACCAAATGCGCACACAAGACAACATGTATAGGACAACCTTTGAATAGACCAAAGTTTAACTTAAAAGAAACTTTCCAAGGTTGCTTTTTTTAATTTTATTTTCACGTTGACTTTGTAAAGCAACGAAACAAATGAAATGTTGTTTAATGTTTTTTTAGGTTGATCTAGAAAGTAAAGTTTTTTAATACTTATAGACCTAACAATAAAATTTTAAACTTATAAAAAAACTAAAAAAAATTTACCACTGAAAAAGACATGACATATTTTCTTCCCTAAACTCCAAGTCAAGTCACAAGTGGAGGTAGAAGACATTAAAACCAAACACATGCCAAACTATACATTCTCCACTTTCACTCAGTTACTATACTTTATACAATGAATGGAGACAAACTAACACACGTACTTTTGTTACCTATCCACCCATCAAGATATGGTCCAAGATATATGCACCATAATCTAGAGGTTGTAAGATACAAGGACTGGGGGTGTCAGGCTGTCCCTAGATTGTACCTTCAATTGTAGTTTTGTATTTTTTAATATAAAAAAATCTCATGATATGGAAAGTAAAAATTATTTAGTGAATTTGTAGTACAAGTAGGATATATAGTTTTTTAATTGGTTATATGAGATTGTAGTTTTATATTTTTTAATATAAAAAAATTAAATTATTTATTGAATTTGTAGTACAAGTAGGGTATATAGTTTTTTTAATTGGTTATATGAGATTGAAGTGGTCTTATATTATATCATGGTTACATAGTCAATTTAATTACTCAACAATTTTGCATGTATTATTTAATAAGATTTGAACTTTGTTTTGTTTTGTTTTTTTTTTTTCTAATTTAATGAAAAACCTCTTGCGGGGTTCCTTTGGTATGAGAAACCATGACCATGGGATTTTACGCTGTCAAAATTACTCGAGAGTTGTGCTTTTTTTTTTTTACAAGGATTTTTTCCACCTGCCTCGTCTTGGTAAGTATTTACTTCAGTGAGGGGGATTTGGAGTGGCTCGAGATTGGAATCGCCAATTTCAATCTGGAAAACACTCAACAAAAAGATTTGAACTTAGTTATATAGGATTGAAATGGTCTTACTTGTATTACATTATTACCACAGTGTGTATTACTACAGTCAATAATTTGGCAATTATGTATGTAATCCTTTGCAAGATTTGAACATGGATCTCATCCATAAAAGTTGAAGTATATAATCCATCAAACTAATGTCACTTGATGATAGTCTACATTTTTTTAAAATTTGTTATATGGAATTGAGATAGGTCTCACCTATATTGCATCATGATCAAATAGTGGTATTACAACAATTTGTCAATTATACATGAATCATTTGGTAAGATTTGAATATGTGGTCCCTCCTTGAAAGTTGAGAAATAAAATCGGTTAAGCTAACATCATTTGATGATAGTGTACATAGTTTTTTAATTGGTTATATGGAACTAAAATAGATCACACTTGTGTTTTATCACCTTGTAACAACTTGGATATTATCTATGTATTGCTTAGCAAGATTCAAACCTTAGTTTCTTCCTTGAATGTTGAGGAATCTAACTAATTAAGCTAATGTTATTTGATATAATAGTATACACAAATATCCAATATGTAATAATATATTTTATTTCAAAAATATTTCTTTTTAAACTATGAATATCTATGAAGTGTTTAGATAAACTCAAGAGATCCATTGAAAGTAGGGTCAACTCAGCCTAGATTAAAGCATCTGCTCCCTGATTGGATACCCTTTGCCAATTCAATGATTGGTTTTAAGGTTCAATGGGATACAAAGCATTATGATTTTTACTATTGTTGGGTAGCAACTAAAAATAAAATGATAGGAGATGAAAGAGGAGTAGTAAACTAGATGGGATGTTGAGCAAGTAAACACTTGTATGTATTATCAAAACAGCTAACAACTAGTTGCAGGGGTGCCAAAACAGACAAGATTTCCTGTTGATCACTTAAGCTCAATATATGGAACTATTAGGGCAAGAGGTAATGTCAGAATGAATCTCAACTAAGATTGGTAATGATTGGAAGTCATGGCAAATTGAACATGAAGAGCGACTCAAATTTCATACCATATGGTATGGATATTGTAGATTCACGGGAATCTATAGGAAATCTCCTAAATCAGGCATGGCAAGAATACCAAAATTTTGTGTACATAGTCGACACTTAAATAGATATATATAGCAAGTGCATATCTGCTTAGTGTATTACACCATCTTGTACATAAAGTAGAGATATCAAAAAGAGGTGATCATTACAATAATTTATTGCAAGTTGATTGAATATAAAGTATAATGAGTAATCATAGAAAACATGGGAATATGGATGCAAAATAAATTTTGATTACTGTCAATTATCTTCATCAAGCACTTTCTACCCTCTTATTTTTTATTTCTTTTCCACTTTTATTTTTTTGACTTCGTAGCCCAATGGACAAGATCAATATAGTACTTATAGAAGATCCACCTGAAAACCTACCTTGATATGAGCCAAGAACTATTGCAACTAGTGAGCATAATAACACATCATACCATAAAAGGATATGATGTCAGCTAAACACAACACCATAAAAAAAAAAGGATCTTAGTTAACATGAAATGGAATGATGATTAAAACAGTTCACAGAAGGTTGACCTTCTTGAGAAAAGCCTATCAAAGGATGCTAGCCAGTGGAACCATCATTTGAAACTCAGATCTATTTAAACCTTCATATGCTACCTAAATTAAAAGAAGATATTCTTGAAACAAAAATGAGGGTAGCGACACAGAAGAACATATACAACATGAAATTTCACCAACAAAGAAAGTTCTTGATAGATTGTGTAAGAAAGAAAAGGTTTAAGAGCATCAAATTCTCATGGCAGTCTACTTGTTCTTGAAACAGTTGGTGGCTATAGCAGAGTATGCTTATGAAGTGCAACTTTTTGGGATGTCCCATGAACCAGGTGATTATGCTTATCATTCCTTGGATGTATCCCATGGATTAGGTAGTTATTTTTACCTTTTTTATGGGATATTTCTAGGATTACCTTTCCTTTCATTTCTTTTATTTTTTAGTTTGCATTTCTTCTAGTCCTCACCTGATAAGTATACCACAAAATCCTTTGGGTTGTGGCAAGTTTACTCCCTTTTCTGCTTCCTCCTCTCCTATTTTCCTCCATGTAATTTTTTGTTTTCTTTCCAATTTTTTGTCTTCCCAATGTTTTTTCCACTTTTTGTCGTTTCACCACTTGCCACCTTTTTATGCATGAATATTATCACACCTCCACACACACCCTCCTTTACCTTACGGTAATTGCTAGTTGTTTTTCCTCCAAATTTTCTTCTAGCTCCTTCTTCCCTTCCCCTTCCCTTAGAAAGTGCTAAAATAAAAAATGACCATATGGGTTCCTTATTTCCATTAGTGAAATTTCCTTGTGAGTCACCAAGAATGTGGGTGATTTTTGTCTTTGCCTCACCCATGCAACTCGTTTTGTGGAAAGATGATAAAAATTTGAGAACAACAATTTTTGGGTAAGTATGAGAGTTGTTGAACTCTTTAAAAGTTTCCAGATGGTGGGTCTACCCCATTGGTAGGCTGCATGCTAAAGATAGAGGTCAACCCAATACAGAGGATATTACCTCAGATTAACTAACCTCATGCAAGAATTACATAGATATAACAGTCATCATCAAAAGTTTTTACCTCTAAATAAAGGAAGACCAAGTGCATATGGTAGTTCACAAATGTTAAAAATTGGTAAAGTTAGGAGAGTGCCAAAACTTATGTATTCAAACGCATTTTGAAGGGGTGCCAGAAGTTCGCCATGATGTCAAAAAGCAAAATCAAGCAAAATAAATTGGATTTTACACGCGTCGAAACTCTTACACCTATTTGAAACCTAATACAGTACTTAGAACATGTCATGTTACCAAATGCAAAGAAGCATAGAATGGGTAAATTTGGCTAACCCCTATACTGGTCAAAATTACCACACTTAGCTAGGATAAAATATTATAAATTATTTTGGTTTTCCATCTCTTGTTGCCCAATCATAAAAATCCCTAATGCATAGTTGAATCCCAAGAAGCAATAAATGAGTACTTTCCTTTCTAGTTTTCTAATGTTCTCCTCAAGTTTATGATTTTCAATATTTAGTACCAAATAACCTTATATAGCTTCCATGCATGTCGATCTTTATGTTGATGGGTCCAAAGAAGATATAAGTTTTCTAATATCATAATTTTACCATATATACCCTTTGGTTTATCTTACTTGCATTTTCTTAATGTATCCTAGAAGGAAATATTTGAAGAGACCAAGTAGCCCCCTCTTCCTTATTACATATCAATGAAATGCAAACCTATTTTACAAAAAAACTCTTATAGATTTAGATTCAAGAGACTTACCAGGTGTGTGACTAAAAAAACTTCATCCTCAAATTTCCATCCATATTCTAAGATCAAGTTAAAATATTGAATTAAAAATAGTATTTTAAACAAATAGAAAATAACTTAATAAAATAATTTAAATAAAAATTAAAATAAATAACAATTACTAAATTCATATAAATTAGATAAAATAAAATTATATAAATAAAAACTTGTGTTTAGGGATCAAGAAGCAAGTGCAAGTGCAAACAAGGAGAGATCCTCACCTTTAGAGTTCTAAATATTTGAAGAAATTAAAAAAATAAACGATTCTCATGAGGAAAAACTCGGTATCAAGCAAGAAACTTATTAATGGAATCCTTAAGTGGAAGTAAAGACATCCTAGTTGGAACTATGGATACCATAGTTGGGAATAAATAAATAATGAATCTATAGTAATCCTCATCTAAATAAATAATGAATCTATAGTAATCCTCATCTAAGTGGGAGAAGATATAACAGTTCTTAACTGGAGGATTAATATGCAAGTCCAATGGATACTAGTTAGTTTTTTCAAAGATTCAAAAGTGAATTAAATGGAAGTGGAGATTGAGTTTAACTTATTCAGTGAATTTATTTACAAAAACCATTTTTTTCTCTTTATATTCTCTAATTCCTAATTTATGAATAAAATAATGGGTTGTAAACCATGGTTTAGGGGGAGAGATAGCTTATATATATCATGACCACATAGTGGAATTACAATAGTTTGGCAATTATGCATGTATCACTTGGCAAGATTTGAACTTGGATCTTCTCCTTGAAAGTTGAGGAATATAAGCAATATTAATTTGATTATCATTTTTGAAGCTAGGCAAAACAAGTACTGGTCGCTAGTTATCTAATTTTAGGAGTTTGGCCATGGAGTTTGGTTTGAGGGAAGCCTGCACCCCTAAAGTTATACTTTTGAGATGCTATGTGAAAAATATTAGTTTAGCCTATAGAAATATAGACAATCAATCCATATGTATATGCTTGAGATTGTCAAAGTTGGATCCAAAGAAAAATAAAAAATGGTTGTCTTAATACAATAGATGGGTCTTCATTGGTGACTCTGAAAAAAAGAAAGATAAAACAATGGGACAAAATATCTTGAAAAATAAAGCTCTGATCTGCCACTTTATGGGAGTCAGACTTCTTCTTGGATCAATTGAATATTGGGTAGCCAAGAACTAGAAAATAAAAGGAGAGGTGGGTATCATTTTCTACCCAAATAGTTATTTTCTTGTTGAATTTTTTGTATAGTAGGATCATGATCAATTTTTTTAAGATAGCCACTAATTTAATGGTCATGCACGATATTTCATGAAGCCTTGATACATTGGAATTAATCCAAATGAAGAAATTTCATCCTCAACCCTAGTTTGGGTGAGTCTTTTTGCCATATCTATTGAATTCTAAAATGGAAAAGCATTCAAAGCTATGCATAGATCAACGTTTATTTAAATGTGAAAAACCCTCTTTCAAAAATATCAAGCTAAAGGTAGAAGACTTGGAATGGGATCAATAAATTGACTATGAGAATATTTACTTTTGGTATCGAGTATGTCTTGAATATGACCATCTCTTCAAAAAATATCCCCAGATCTATAAAAGGATACAAGTGAAGACAAAAAGGAGGGTTTTCAACTACAAAAAAGAAAGAAAACAACTCATAGACAAGCAAAAATTGGCATGAACGTTATGATTAACAATATATTTGAAAGCTTACCAATTGAATATGAAATCAAGGATGGGAAAATTTTGGAGTCTCTAGAAACCTCAAGAGAATAAAATAATAATGAGGATCGGAGAAGGCTTGAAGACATCCCCACAAGGGTGGAGATCAATAGCATGCTAAATGAGGAGGCTCCTATTCAACATGCTTTTGAAGGTGAAGAAATTTTTTAAATGCAAGGGAATGATCGAGTAATGGAATATCTTTAGTCTATGGTAACTACCTATACCAAAAAAGAGGATAATTTGGTACTTGCAACATAAAAAATAAAGGAAAAGTAAAAATCTATATGATCAAACAAATGCCAAACAAATGGAAGGTTGCAAATGTGGGTCCTAATAAAAGAGAGGCATAAAATACAACTAGGAAATGCATGAGCAATTAACATTACAAGGAATAGTAAAGCATTCTTAAATCTAGAGTGATGGTCTTTTGGATACTAAGAGGCAGAAGTAATATCCATGAACTTCATATCCTAGAATAAAATGGTGTATTCATTCCTCCTTCAAATCTAGAATGGCCAATAAATTTCTAAGTAATGAAAAGCCTATTTTTCATATTTATTTAAGGATTTAAAATATCATAAGCAAATAGGATTAAAAGGAAAATTTGACCCAATAGACTTGTTATTTCAAGTAATATCGAATACTTTTTAGGGGGCTACTCATCCTCTGGGATAGTTAAAAATAGAGTGTGTCATTAATAAAACCAAGAACTAGATTGTTATTAAGGCAAAATGGTTTGACATCGGATGGTATATTGATCTCATTAATATTTATGGTATAAAAATTCCTAACAAAAATAGATATTGTTGAAAAAATATTGCTAGCTAGTTATCATAACAGGTAAACTTACTTTGCATAATTTGGGGTGATTGAAATGCAATAAGATACCTTGAAGAAAATATGGGGAACTAGGAAGCTTGATCAAGCCACCAAGAATTTTAACGCCTTCAATTAAGACCTAGATCTTATGGAAACCTTGTGTTCTAAGGGCATATGCACCTAGAGAAACAAGAGATCTAAGAACCAAAGGTCATAGAGAAATTGAAAAAAAATCTTACTTCTATGGATTGGATCGATAGGGAAGCATTGATGCAATATAAAGTTTTATAATATGGGGATATGGCCATTGGCCCATCAAGATCTCTATTGAGGCTAATTATATACCCAAAATAATCTTATTCTTCTTTGAGAGAATGTGGCTTACACATAAAAACTATGATGAACTAGTGGAGGGATGGTGGAAAGAGAAATACCATATTTATGGAACAAAGATGTTCAAGTTCACAACCAAACTTCAAAGGTTAAAGTAAAAATTGAAAATTTGGAATAGAGAAGATTTTAGTAACATAATTAAGTAAAAGGTTCAACTAGAAGTGAAATTCAACAGATTGAGAAGGATATACAGGATGCTCAAGATGATCCTCTTCTAAAAAAAAAAAATTGCTTTCTAGGTACCTTAAATGAAGTTTACCTGAGAGAAGAAATATTTTTGTGACAAAAATTTAGAGTGCAATGGATGAAGGCAACATCTAGAATACAAAATGCTTTCATCGTATCACCTTGGATCATAGGGAATTCAACAAGACTCAACTCTACAATATTCTAAGGGTTAGGTAATCTCTACTCCAAGAGATATGGAATATCACATCATCTCCTTCTTTGAGTCCCTGCTATCCAAAGAGGACATCAATAGGGTCGATGCTCAAAATTACATGCTTTAGTTCATCCCAAAATTGATCATTCCAACTCAAAATGCTTGCTTAAAAAAGGAAGTGAAAGAAGATAAAATGAAATAAGAATTGTTAAAAATGAAGAGATTTTGGGCACTTAGCCCCAATATATTTCCCTTAGGCTATTTTCAACACTTTTGGTACCTGCTAAAAGATGAAATTTTAGTTGTGGTTTATGAATCCTTCTCTAGTAAATAGTTCTTGGGTAACCTAGTTCAGACCTTTCTTTCTCTCATTCCCAATATGGATAATACTAGAAGAGTGTATGCCTTCAAAATTGTCTCTTTATGTGATGCAATTTATAAAATTATTTCCAAGGTTTTCATAAATAGGCTCAAATTGATTATCATAGACATAAATTTTTATAAGCCAAAATATTTATTAAAGGAAGGAACCTATTGGATTGAGTCTCTACCATACAAAAATTAATCCACTCTCTCAAGAGTAACCAAAGGCAAGGATTTATTACTAATCTTGATATAAAAAAAGGCCTTCGACAAAGTATGCTATAGTTTTTTAGGTAGACTGATGGAAAAGTCTGGTTTTGATGAATATTGGAGACAATGGCTAGCCTCCTTATATAAATACCCCTCGATATCAATTCTAATCAAGGAAATATAAAAAGGATTATTTAGAATTTTGAAAGGTCTTAGGTAAGGAGACCCCATCCCCCCCTACTTATTCATCATTATTACAGAAGTTATGGGTAAGGGTTTGAAGTTGCATTGATAAAAAGGATCTTGGGACTCAAGATAAATAGTTGGTGTCACCCATTTAGCCACTTCTAAATTTTAGATGATACCATCCTAATTGTAAATCCAACCCTAAAGGAGATTAATAGAGTCACTATTTGTTGAATAGAAAAAAAACCTTTAAGGGTAAGACTCTCCTATTCCTATGGAACATGATCCCAACCATGCTTACCTAGTGCATATGGCTAGAAAGGAATGTAAGGATTTTTAGGAAAATCATATATAATAAATATAAAATCTGGAGCAAGTTCAAGGCTTACCTCACAAAACTATGTGAAGTTTACTATACTTGAATTCAACCATCAACATAAGATATGAGAATTTCATATTATTGTGAGGTCATTAGAACTACCATGAAGAAACTTAAATTAGGCTCTAAAAGAAATAAAAACAATGATATCAAAACTATGAATTTATCTTAGAACAAGCATATTCAAAGATATTGGAAGCTCAATTTTGATAGTGCCAACAAGGAAACCCCACTCAATAACTTATGGTTATATCTTGCAGAAAAATCATGGCTCTTCCATTGTCCTTGAATCTAGCTACATTGTCCAAAACACCAACAACCTTGCTAAAGTAGAAGCTACTATGAGGGGTATCATAATATCTATTTGTTTGTCTCCTTAGGTACTTTGTGTGGAAGGAGATTCACAAATGTCCTTAATGCTCTAAATAAAAGGAAAATTCAATATTGTGTGTTGGCCATCAAAATTGAGAAAGCATGGGAGGTGCTTGACAAAATTTTGCAAGTTGAATTCCACCATATATAATGTTTGGCCAACAATTTGGTCAATTGGTTGGCTAGGTAGGCCCTTGAAAATAGATATCAAGTCGAATAACTTATCCTTGGAGATGATATCAAGCAAAGAAATGACTTGACAAAGTTACAAGAGTTGATTCAAAATGATGGGGCTTAGTTTAGCATGTAGCACATATAACATATATGATCCACTTTATTTTGCACTTATAGTATGTAGCTGAGCATTATGCTTTGTATTTTTTAGTATAAATTAAAGGTTTTTCTAAGTTACCAAAAAAAAGAGAAAAGTTAAGGAATATAATTTGTTGAGGTAATTCCATTTGATGAGAGGTGGCTTATATTTAAGACCATCAATTGAGATTATTTTTGGTGAATACATAAATTATTAAAAGAAATCAACTTATCAAAAATGTTTTTTTAAAGAGTATTGATAATACTTAGGGAAGTTCAAAAAAGAGGACCTCACTATTAAGGATCAAATGCATGTTGCTTATACTTGGATATGTGTTGCCATGGATATTCCAAAACTTTTTCCAAATGCATTAAAGTTAATATTGAATCAATACAATAGGAACAACAAGTGGATCATGAAAAATTATATTCTAATATCATAAATTTTATGAGACTACATACATGGAAAGAGATTGCAAAGCAAAAATGATTTAGAAAAAATATGAAAAGCTTTGGTCATGAGAAAAACTTTAAGATGAAGCAAGAAGATCATTTTATAGTAGAAGTTGGCTTAGATCAAGGATTTTCCATATCCAAAAAGGATGCAAAGAAATACCTTTTACCTCATCAAATGGTGTAGACTTTCATGGTTTATTCAAGTAAACAACATACGAAACCAAGAAGGATGCAAGGTACGAGGAAATATAATATGCAAGTTAAAATATAAAAGGATGTAAAGGTTCAAAATAAAACATCAAAGCAAACTTTTAATAAAAAGGTGAATGTGGAAGGTAAAGTGTTAATAAAGACAACAATATACCAACATGAAGACACCTACTTTTATGATCATTGTAACAATATTTTTAGCAGCTCTCATAACTCACAAATTCTATAATGCTTCCCTTGCCATTACAAAAATATATTCAATTGATGATTTTTCAATAATAAGGAATGAAGGTGGGATGTGTAAGGCTAAAAATCATGCTTCTTCTTCAATTTATTCTCCATCAAACTTCTATTTTTTCATTTCTCTTCAAATCTAAAATGTACCATTTTTTATATGTTTATCGTTTTTTATGCTTGACCTAGTCTGGCAACTAAATTGGTAGTAAGAAATCTTGGTAAATAAAATCCATTTAGTAGTTGGAGATATTAATATCAAATACCAACATTCTCTTTCTTGATGTTGAGCAGATGAACAATCTTGTCTTTAAGCTTTAGCTAAAATTTTGCTACCTCTTTAGTAGAAATATCAACCACTTGCCATGAGCATTCACATACCTCAATTCACTTTTTTGTTCTTTTGAATCATGTCTCTAAGGAAGTGGTAAGTCAAAAAATTTAGATTTGCTATGATGAACTAGATTCTTTTTCAATTTGATCGTGTTTATATTATCACAAAAGACTTTTTTCATTGGCATTGTTTCTCCCCAATTTCTTCTAAAAAAATTCTAAGCCATAATGCTTGTGCAATAGCTGAAGTGAAAATAATATATTTTGCTTCTATATATGAGAGTGTAAACTAATCCTTGCTTTTTTGAACTCCTAGTGATCAACCCCAAACCAAGTGTGAAACAATTATTGGATGTTAACTTCTCATCATTCAAACTACCACCCTGATCAATATCACTATAACCAACCAATTCAATCTTGTTAGATACATGATAATGTATTCCAAAATCAATTATACCCTTAAACTATGTTAATATCCTCTTGGATACCTTCAATAGTATCTCTGATAACTGACTCATATACCTAGAAATAAGGGACACAACATATGTAATGTCCAATCTAGTATAAGTAATAAATATCAAACTTCTAATAATGTTTCTATAGGTTATCATGTTTACTTTATTAGCTCTATCATCTATGTATAAAACTACTCCAAGAGCAATTGGAGTTGAGATTGATTTGTATTCTTCCATGTTAAAAATTTTCAACATATCCTTGGCATACTTGGATTGAAAAATAAACATTTGATATTCACTTTGATGTACTTACATTCTTAGGAAATATTGCATCATCCCTAATTCCTTCATCTCAAAAATTTCTCATCATAGCACTCTTAAAATCATATGTCATCTTAGAACAGCTACCCATGTATATCAAATTATCAACATAGAAAAAAACAAGGAGAATGTTATTACCTTACCTTTTGTAGTGAGAGTGGGTTCACACTTACTTCTAATGAAATCTATCTCCTAAAAATTGCCATCAATTTAGACATACCATACCCTTAGAGCTTGCTTGAGACCATACAAGGCCTTCTTCAACTTGTAGACTTAGTCTTCTTTACCTTGGACTTAAAATCCTTGTGGTTGCTATGCATAAACTTCCTCCTCTAAGTACTTTTTTAAGAAAGCACACTTCACATCCAAATGATGTATGATCCATCCCATTTGGGTTGTCAATGAAACCACCATTATAATAGTCTCTTGTCTTTTCATTGGTGCAAATATATCTTTATAGTATATGCCATTTATTTAAGTGAATCCTTATACAACTAGTATTGTCATATGTCTTTCAACACTACCATCACTCTTGTACTTAGCCTTGTAGACCCATTTAGTACGAATACATTTCTCATCATTTGGAAGTTGTACAAGTTACCAAGTGTTATTCTTATGAATTGAATTTATTTCTTCTTCCATTACTTGCACCCAAATATCATTCATACAAAATATGATGGTTTAAATTCAGCTTGTGATAACAAAACATAGTTTACTACCTCACCCTATGGGTCTTCTTCATCATCACCATAAGTTTGTAGCTTTTGCAATCTTGAGGTCTCATGATCAACTTCATGTTCTTGGCTTCTTGCAAGTCTTATTTCAAAATTTATATCCAACATTTGGCTTGGAGAATGAGATGTAATAATCATCTTACCGTTCTTACTTGTAGAACTTAATAAAGGATTTTTTTGCTTATTTGCATGAGTAATTGACTCACAAATAGGCTATTCACTAGCTGTGACAACATTAATAACCTTTTTGGACTTATCAATATGGTCATTTTATTGATAAAAAAACTCCCCCTTCATAAAAAATGACATATCTTAAAACAATAACTTTGTTAGTGATGGGATTATCAAGTATATAGCCTTTAATTTCTTGACTATAACCAAAAAATATGCATGTCTCACTTTTTGGATCTAATTTCTTTCTATGTTAATCAACAATATGTACCTAGGTTAAACAACCAAAAACTTTGAAATGATTGGCATTGGGATTTTTATCATACCATACTTCATATGGAATCTTTGTAAGTGCACTAGTGTGACTTCGATTGAGAATATACACTATTGTAGCTATTACATCACCCCAAAAAATGTTGCTTAATCCCTTTGTTTGTAACATGCTCCTTGTCATTTCAACAATGGTATGATTTTTCCTTTTTGCTACCTCATTTTGTTGAGGTGTATAAGTTGTAGTAAGTTGTATTATAATGCCAAAATTATCACAAAAATCTCATAAACTAAACTGAGAAAAATTCTCCCTATGGTCAGTCCTTAAACAATACATTCTATATCCCTCATATGAGGGTGGAGGTGGGGGAAGTAACACATGCACGGTTTTAAACCTCTTAAATGCATCGAATATTTTATCTTTATGTTTCAAAAAATAAACCCAACATTTCCTTGAGAAATCATCAATAAAAGTGATGAAATATGATGACTTACCCAAGCTCTTTGTTTACATCAAACCACATATATCAAAGTGAATTAGTTGAAGTGGATAATGGGCCCTCCATGCTCTACCTTTTTGAAACTTCTCTCTTGTGTGTTTACCTTTAGCACAACCTTCACAAACCTCCTTGTACTCTTCAACTTTTACCAAACCATAAACTAATTCGTGTGAGGTCAATAACTTCAGGCTTTAGAAATTCAAGTGTTCATACCTTAGATGCCATAACTGACTCTTGTCTTCAAATGCTACATTTTGAGGCTACTGCTATTGCCTCCAAACTTCAATGAGAACATCCTATTTTTTAACATTGGCACATCCTATGAATGAAGAATTTATTATGGATTGGATCTATTTTTAGTAAAACTTGTATATACCTTGTCAAATTCCTTAAATCATGCTTTTTTTTATAACATAGGGCCTCATTTTTATTATATTTTAATCCAATATATTATTTAGTATAATTTGAGTAAAAAAAAATATTTTGAAAATTTATTACCTTAAATTTATATTAGGGGTTTTAAATTAATTATATAAAAATGAAAAATGTTGCAATTATACTAAATTATCACTATATTTGTTTTTGTTTTTTCGTTTTATTTGTTATTATAGTTATTATGAATATATCATTTGGTAAGATTCAAATATAGATTAATAGTTTGGCAATAATATATGTAATCCTTTGTAGGATTCAAATATAGATCTTGTTTGTAAGAGTGGAAGAATATAATATGTTAAGTTAATATTATTTTATGATAGTGTATATATATTTTTATTTGTTATATGGGATTGAAATAGGACTCATTCTTACTATGTCATGACTACATAGTGGTATTACAATAATTTTTTAATTATGTACGAATCCCTTGGTAAGATTTGAATTTGGGTTCCCTCCTTAAAAGTTGAGAAATATAATTGGTTAAGCTAATGCCATTTGATGAAAGTGTACAAAACATTTTCAATTAATTATATGGAACTATAATGGGCCTCACAGTATTACATTAATTTGTAACAACCTAGATTTTATCGATGTATCTCTTAGCAATATATGAACCGTAAGTTTCTTCCTTGGATGTTGAGGAATGTACCCACTTAAGCTATTATTATTGTTAGCTTTTGAAGCTATAAACTTAAAGGAAATGAAACCAAAAGTACGTAAAGAAGCATGCAATGTTATAACTATGGTAATGGATAACTAATATGCATGAAAATATGATAAGAAACCTCAAAAATATCTCAAGAAATAGCCATTAATGAATGCTCACGAAAATATACAATGCTATTCAATGGAGGTCACAACACCTCCATATTTGCAAAAATAGATCTACATTATATCTCCTGTTACTCTATCTATGCACAACAATATCCTCATTATCTTCTACTCTATGAAGGCCTATTTATAATGAGATGCAACTCTTTACCTTCAATATTCCTATGACACATCACTATTCTATTCTAATGACTTATGTACATGTGGAAGGGTTATGCATAGTGGCGTATATTCACCAACTGGGTGAATATTCAAAATTTTTAAATTGAAATTTGACAAGAATGGGGACCCTAGACGTCAGCCCATTTGCCTTATTAAGGGTCGGTTCGCCGCGCGATTATAATAATATTACAGATTTAAAAAAAAAAATCAACAACATTCCCACCTAAATTGAGGACCCTTTTCGTCTTAAAATTATAATTTTTTAAAATTATCCCACAAAATTTACCTCTTATACCAGTATATATAATTAACACGACAGTGATACTTTCCATGTAAAACATACAAACTATTAGAAAATCGACCACCAGCAACAAAAAGTAAAACCTTCCAACAGAAAAGAACTGAAACACTTGATCTGTTGTAGAATTCCATCAAAATATGATAATGTGTAGAAATTTAAAACCAATAGATCCATATACAACTTCTACACGAACCAAAAATCGAACACATATTTGCACCCGAACTCGGTCAGACCTTGTTTTGCATCTGAACAATTCCAGGACCTTGTTTTGCACCTGAATAGTAGTGGACCTTGTTTTACACCCATACCGACTATTGAATCTTAATTTACTCCCGAATAGGGTCGGACCTTTTTTACACCCGGACCAGCAACCAGACCATTGCCAGAGCCTGACTTGCACTCGAACTATGTCAGACCTTGCTTTGCACCCGAACTGGCTACCGAATCTTTCTTTGCACCCAAACATGGGTTGGACCAAGCTTTACATTCAGAAATATCTAGATCATGCATCTATTGTAAAAAATAAAGGTACAAAATTTTACCTCTCTAAATTATTTTTAGAGAATATGATTTCAAGTAGTTGTTATAGTAGTAACATGTGTTTTTTCATTGCAGGTTTCTTTTTTGTTGTTTTCCTCTATTTTTCCCTCTTTTCCTCTATTCCACATTTGAATGTTTTGATGCATTTCTTAGCTACCTTTCCTTCTCATAAGACACCGCATTTTTTCATTCTTTTAAGACACTGTAAATCCGTGATCCTTAGTTTTCTTATTTTTTGAGAGAATATGAGTTCAAATAGGTGTAGTAATAAGATCTATTTTTCTATCATCTAATTGCAGGTTTTTTTTAGTGTTTTTCTATCATTTATTGAAAATAGGTCAATGCTTTGTTTCTCATTGTTTCCCCTTTTTTGCCTTGTTCTACATGTGAGTGTTTTGATGGATTCTTCAACTACTTGTCCTTCTCTTAATGAAATGTAATTCTCTCTTTCTCTTAAGACACTTTGATTCTTTATTTCTCTTTTAAATAGGTAAATGCTCTATTTTTCTAAAGATATTGTGATTCTTTGCTTCTCTTAATACACTGTAATTCTATGTTTCTCCTAATTTTTAGAGAATATGAGTTCAAGGAGAATATGTTTTCAAGTCCATTTAGTACTATAATTTGATACTTTTCCACATTTGTATCTCTAATTATATTTTGTATATATATATATATATATATATATAAGTTCTGTGTCTAATTTTTTTTGCTTGATAATAAGGGGTTGTACTCGGGTACCCACCCTTGACAAATTAAATATCTCTTATTTAGAGCCTGATATTTTACAAATAGATACACTTCTTATCTCAATTAAGATGCTATAGCTAGAAACCTACATCATTTTACATAAAATATCTGAATTATTGATTTTTCTTTTTTGGATCTTTTCAAATTTTTGTATCAATACAATTACTTCAACACATCGCACTATCATAGCCTGCTTTACCAAATCTAAATTTCTAGTTTCATTCCTCGTTGAAGTCATAGCCCTTCATTGCTCTTCCCCTTGTTCAAACCCTAGTTAGCAAATATTTACACTTTCATTTTTTGTGACTTCAAAAATTATCACTACCCTTGTTTCAAATGGTTGACTTCAGAAGGCCGTATCTTCGTTAATATTACTTAGATTTTTGTAAATGACCACTCATTTTGAATCTATTTAAATTCTACACAAGTTGGTCCAAGAATCAGTTGAATCGGATAACTCTTTGTGAAGATATGACTCTAAAATATGAGATGTTTTTCAGAAAAAACCCTAATCCTTCGCACTTTGCAATTTTTTTTTTCACGACTTGAAATATTGTCACTACCCTTGTTCCAAATGGTTTAATTCATAGGATTGTATATCCCTCATTATTGCTCAAATTTTTTCATATGGCCACTCATTTTAAAGCTATCCAAATTCTAAACAAGTTAGTCCAAGAATCAACTGAATTAGATAATTCTTCGCGAATATATGGATCCTAAAATATGAGACATGTTTAGGGAAAAAACCCTAATCCTTCACACTTTAAAATTTTATTTTTCTCATTGTAAGCAGTATTCCACCCTCCTTCAGCCTTCCTAGCCTTCCATTCAACATCCTAGCCTTTTATTGTAGCTCCTTAAACCAACCTAGCATTCCATGCTCCTTAAGACTTATTATCCTTCCATGTTCCTTCATCCATACTAGCCTTCCACCCAACATCCTAGCCTTTCATTGTAGCTCATTTATCCAATCCATCCTTCCACAATCCTTCAACCAACCCAACCTTCCATGCTTCTTTAGCCTTGATACTCCAAATATCAACTCATAATTCAACCTTCCATGCTTCTTCAACCTCCAGCCTTCCATGCTCCTTCAACCTCTAGCATTCCATGGTGCTTTAGACTCCAGCCTTTCACGCTCCTTTAGCCTCTAGTATTCCACGCTCCTTTAGCCTCCATCCTTCCACGCTCCTTCAACCTTCTGATTTGTTAATCATTAAAGCACTAGACCATTTGCTAGGCCCATTAGGGGGCAACCCCTTGGTTGCCCCTCTTTTTCTAAAATTAATTTGAATTTGTATATTAATTTTTTTGTGCTTGTATTAGTTACAAGTGTTATATCCAAAAACAAAGAAGTGGCATGCATTGAAAAAATCGTGCTAAAGCCTACCTATAAACTAGTATGTATTTACTACCAATCAAACATCTGTTTATTGTAGTTATAATATTATTTTGAAGTTGAGGCCTCATAGTAGTAAGATATCTTCAATATTTTATAAATTTTTTAAAATGAAAAATATTTTCTTTACAAGTAAAATGACACCTACTAGTGATGGAAAGAAGGGAGGCAAATATTTTGCTTAAAAATAGTATCCTAAAATATTTTAGCCATATATCGAAATTCAACGAGCCATCAAGATTTATGTAAATTCAATGAACAAATGGTTTTTACCTACTAAACAGTTAGTTTTGTATTCTATAAATTATTGTAAATATTGTTTTCTTCCTTAAATACTTAAATCCAAAAAACATAAAGAATATTATTGTAAAAAATTTTCTATTTGTAAAGTTTTTTCTATTAAATCCAAAAATGATAAAGATTATTATTGTATGCAGAAAGCCCTGTTGACCCTGATATGCCTCTACTTGAAGATATTCCTCATGATGACATGCCTTACAATGAAAATTCTCTTAACAATGACATCCAACAAACACTTGACAATATTCCTCAAAATGATGTACTAGTTGAAAATTAAAGTGATAAAACAAATACAATACAAACTTCTGGAGAATCTTTAAGCAAAAAATGTAAAAGTAGAAAGGGATCTAACTGGACTATTGGAAGGTCATTTCAGGTTGAATGGGCATAAAAATTTCCCTTTATAGAGCTAGTCCTTACTAAGGACAACAAAGTTGATCCAAAATAATGTAGATGCAAAATTTGTAGTTGGAAACTAGGTAAGGATCATACGATACAAAATAAGATAGATACAATAGAAAAATATTATGGCAAATTTTATTCAAAAGTTATAGAAAGTGTGGAACATTTAATAAGATAGCTAGGTGGAAGGATGCATCGAAATTTATGCATGTTAGATATGCAAAAGAATATGATTATCACTTGAAGCTACAACAATCTCTTGTTGAGAAATATGGAATGATTGAAGCCCAATTTCATAAAATTCATAAAACCACATTAGTTTAAAAAAAAAATCAGTTTGCTATTGTATTTAGTATTCTAAAAAAGGGTAGACCCCTTAATGATTTTATTTATTATAAGCACCTATTTCAACTAGTTGATGTGCAAAACCTTCCTAGTTCCCATTGGTCAGATCAAAGTGGTTGGGAAATGGTAAAATGTCTATCATTAGTTGAGGAGGACCTGAGAGAGAAAGTAAAACTTACCAAATCTATTTCACTTTCAATTTGTGAGGTGACCATTGTGGAAAACACTTATTGGATTTGCATGCATGTGTACACATTACAAAATAATGTAAGGCAACCTAGTTTGCTAGGATTACATAATATGGTAGAAATTTATAATGCAAAAAACATCTATAATATTGTAACTAGTTTAAAATATGTTGCAGGAATGAATGATATAGACATAGCCACAAAGTTAATATACATCGGAGTTGACGGTGTTGTTATAATGCAAGGACACATGAATGGTCTTTGTGTTCGACTACAAACACCAGTTACCCCATATATGATACCCATTCATTGCATGTCTTATATAGTGAATCTTGCATATAAAATCATGAGCAATTTTGATAATGTTGTGAGAGTGGAAGACCTCATTTGTGAAATACATACTTATTTTTCATGCATACCAAAAAGGTTTGCAGAGTTTAAATAGTTTTCTCTAAAGTTAGAGAAGGAAAAAAATTGTTAAAAGATGTGGATACAAGGTGGAATTCATTGTATCAACCTGCATACAAAGTTTTATAGAATATCAATTATTAATGGGGTTTATGTATGCAAATTGTAGGGCAGTTGATAATGTAAAATATTTGTTATTCTATTTAATTGATTTGGAAATCCTTTTAACATTATGTGATATTCTTCCAATGTTACAAGGAATGAATAGATTGATTAAACTTGCACAATAAAGATCCATCTATATTGTTGATTTCATGAGGATGAGAAAATAAATATGTATGATTATTGATAGGTTATGTCTCCAATAGAAATTTTATAGATCTCTTGTTTGATAGTTAGATAACATTAACAAGTGTGAACAATCCAAAATGCTTTTTGAAGTTTAACATCAATGATCATATTTATATTAATGTTCATGAAATATGATACCTCTATATTGTTTTAAAAGGCAATCTAGTATAGTTACAAACGATGTTGAACAAGTTCCCATAATACACAATGGATTTGAAGTTGTTTTACATAATACTAATATTAAATTATTAAAAATAATAGAATCATTGACAAGTGAAATAAGAGAACGGTTTCAAAGAGATGAGTTGATTGAGGTCATCGCTGTGATTAACCCTCTGTTTTGGGATCCTTGTACTGACTTCAAATATACACATGAGTTGCTTATTAAATATATGTGTATACTTATTAAGCATTTCAGTAAAATTGTAGAAGTTATGGTGTTGAAATCAAAGGTATACTAAAAAAAAAACTTTAAAATAATAGTCATCATATTTTGGATCGAAAATGGTTGATCAAATGTCACTTTTGAGTAACAACCATGAGATAGGTTCCATTGCATATTTGTGGCAAAAAAAGTATCCAAGTAGCGTCTTAAAAAATACGATTGATGAATACTTTTTTATATGAATTATGTCAAATAATGATTTTAGGATCTATGGAAGATGAGAGGGTTTTTGATGCACTATATTTTGTTAAATCTAAGCTTTGTAATAGGCTAAAGAAAATTCTAGAAAATTGTATGAGAATTTCTGTGTCATCGTATCAACTAGACAAATTTCCCTACGATAAAGCATTGGCATATTGGAAATCCCTAGTACATAGAAAGGGTGCCATGAATACTCACGATAAGGAGGATAATGATGCTTGCAGTGATCAGATGGTGGAGACACAAATATTTGCTATGCTTAATAGTGATTCTAGACAAGCTGAGAAGTGTTTGTTTCAACTACCTAAATTGTAATTTTTTCATGATTTCACAACATTGATAAACTTGAATTCATTTGATAGTAAATTTCACAATATTATTTCAAATTTATTAGATTTCACAATATTGTTTTATAACATTGATAAATTTGTTGTTTTTGAAATGGTTTTAACTACTTTCATATCATAGTATTGTTAATGTATGAATATTAATGTATTTCAACAATTAAGTTCTTACATTGTTTAATATAGTAATTATTTTTTGTTGTCTGAGATTAATATATTATATATAATTAGATCATCATAAACTAAAAAAGCAAAAATAGATTATAAATAGAAACAAGCATGAAATGGTAGAGGATACAAAATTAGTAAATAACTTTTTCATTAATTCGATTCAAAATATATTACATGGTATAAAATTGTTGACTACAATACAACAAAATATGCAGTCAACTAGTAAACATTTCATCCTAATCCTTAGATTGGGGACTTGTTGCCTTAGATTTTCCTAGAGTTGCCTATTCCTTTTATTTTTCTCCTTCGTGTACACCCTGATCTGGTAGTGGTCCAGATTTTATTAGACTTTATTCTACTTTCTCAAAACTCCCTAGCAATGCGGCTTCTTCTTGGGCTAGATCTTTAGCACTGTCAAAAGAGGATCTTTCTCCTTCTACTTCTTCAGCATGAGATCCGAATCCGCATTAAGTTTTCCCTGATATATTTTCTTAAAATGTCATTATACCTAACTTTGGCTTGCATTGTCTTTTTCATTATTATTGTATTTTTTAGAAATTTCTTTGTAGTCTTAACTTGCATGCTCTAAAATTGTAATTTCAAATTATCAAAATTTTACAGCAAAACAAAAAGAAAACATAAGTTAGTAAAGTTATATGAAAAAAAAACATAAGAAAACATATGCAGCTAAACTCTCACCTCGGCCACATCCCGTGTAGCCTCAACGACTACAATATTTGTATTATTAAAAGCCCATTGGTTATAGTACGCTTGGGCTTCAACATTAAAGTTTTCAATTCTACTCAATATAATGGTTAAAAATTCGTTATCAAATGAAATAGTAGACTTCACTGATCCTGATGTAGTCTGATCTAACAGACCACTAATATTTTTTGGTTCATTTTCGACTAGAAAAAGTTTTTATTTTCTTTTTAATTTTTTTATATAACGACCATTTATTTCCTTAGTAAGGAATTTCACCCAAATTATCCACTCCTTCATCACATTTAAATCTTGAAGCACCATGTCTTGAATGGTTGCTCCAATACTATCACCCATTGAATATCTTACATCAAAATTCACTTTCTCATCCTCTATTTTAGGATGAGGGTCGGTTGTCCTAGTAGAAGGGGATAATGTTTGCATAGCCATAGGAGTTGTTATTTGTTATGCTTTTGTATGTGTATCTTAAAGCATATATGTCACCTTCAATCTAAAAAAGTTTCCCTACAAAAAATAATCATAATAAAGCATAATATTTTTTAATCCCATGGATGAAACCTCTAGTGCCTTTGTACTTGTGTTAAATGAAAAATATGGGAACACAAACACATTCCCTTGTGATCTTGATGCAAGAAGTGTTTTTCCATTTCTAAAGGTCATTTGGACTCTCATTTGTTGAACCTGTGGTTGTTGTGGTGGATGTTGTGATGGCATGATTTGTTGGCCTTGGCTTCTCATCGATTTTTGTTGGTGAAACATGGACTTACCTTCAACTCCTAGGGTGTCATACCAATGCTTAGTAGTGTTGGATGCACTACAGTTGGTACATCAATATTTTTAAATTATGAAAACTTTTAAAATAAAGAGCTAATATAAAATTAATAGTGTCCACCATGGTGGCTGAGTTTGTTTGGATGTTGTGCAAATATGATCTGATGTGATCTAAAATGTAAGGGCAACAGTCAAACTTCTCATGGTGAAGGAAGTGAATGATATAGGCCAATGCCCATAATTGAAGTTTTTTTCTTCCATGCAAAATTAGTCTTGCTTGAAAGAACTCAATAATGGTCTTTAGAATTAGATTTTGTACAGAGCTATTTGTAAACCCTATTTTTGACTTAGTGGCGGAAGATGTCATGACCCACCCTTGATAGAATTTTTATTTGGATAATCTTATGTTTTGTTGTGGTGCTTTTTGGATGAAATGATAGACTATTTCATATGTTTTATGCAAAATACTTGTTTCTTTTGAAGAATATGAAATATGGACCTTATAATGGAATATAGGATAATTATATGTTTAATTTTTGTGAGACATACATGTTTAAATATGAATGTGATGTTGCTAATAAATTGCATGGTTGCAAGAATAAAAAAATATTCCTTGTAGGTGGAAGAAAGAAACAACCACCGAGAACAAGATGCCTTGAGGGAAATGATGTGATGGGTTAATAGTCAGAATAATCCTTGGGGAAACATTGATGAATATCCCATTCATGGAGATGCATATCATGAATTGAATATTTGATTGATGCATAATGATCTTTTCCATATTAAAACTGCATTTGGCTTGAAATTTTTTATTGATGAGTGTTGTTTTTATTATTCCTATGTTCCTTAAAGTAAAATAAAGTATACATATATATATATATATATATATATATATATATATATATATATATATATATATATATATATATATATATATATATATATATTTGAATGAAGAAATGATTGATTGAGATAATAATTATTTTGGTTGATCGTAGTGGTCCATTGTTTGTGCAAGAGATTAATGAATGAAATCTTGTTAACTAGCATCGATCGTGCAAAGAGTGTGATTGTAGGATGTTAGTAGTTTTGTTGTGTTGGCATTTTAGAAATGAATACTTGTTGGTTTAGATTCTTCTCTATGTGTGCAAAACCAAAATAAGAAAAATGGTCATCATGTCACAAACATGGGCCATGAAAGATGTGCATCGAAATGGCCGAAGAGAGTTGGTAATTGCGAGTGAGGATACCTAATCAGAGGGAGAAAAATTTGTATAGTAGACTAGAGTTGATTTTGAAAAGAATCTATCTCAAAATTGGTGATCATAACCAGGTAACTTTGTAGCACATTTGTTTTGTTGGATGATTTGAACATAGTAGATTGACGTATTTTTCCTTAGGAGCTAAGCTTGCTTGATTTGGTTAAAAGTTTGTTGATTATGTTTGTGAGATTATTGGGATAAAGGATGCCCAAATTTTCTCCATCAATGTATTATGTGAATTTCCATTGTTTTTAGATTTGAATACTTGGAATAATTAATCTGGCTATAATTGATTGGTTTAAGCCCTGGTAAAGCCCATAAAGAAGTTTTTTTTTTTTAACAATTAGGACCCAAACTAGAGCTAGTTTTTCATCAAAGTTGGTTAAAGAGAAAAGGAAAATTAAATTAGATTTTAAACTTGTCCTAGTTGAAATCCAGTGTAACAGGCCATAGATGTAAACAAAGAAATTGGTATTGGATTACGCCTTGTGATTCAAAAAGTCATTTTTGAGTTGATTTGGGTACATTATTATATGAAACTTGTTTTGTTTTATGAAGTTAAAACACATACTTGAGTAGTGTGATAGATATTTTATCTTCTAATTATGAATAGCCAATTTATAGAAAGAAAAGCAAGAATGTTATTGAATTTGTAGTTATGATAGAATCATTTCATTGTCATTTTTTTTTTTAAAGGGACTTAGATTTTTGAATTGTCAATTTTGTTTTGATGGCTGAATATTATTCTTAAGAATACATAAATGATTGATTTGATAGTAGTGAAGATAAGATTTAGTTTTAGTTGTATTGGAATGCCGAATAATGCCATGGAATTAGAGTTTGAATTGAAGTCTTGATTTTCCATTATTATGAGTAGATAGAACAATGACTCATGTAGATTTTGCTATTGAGAATAAATATTTTGTTGGGTTGTTTGTCTTTGTATTCTAAAAGGTGAAAATGGTGTGCTGAAAGAAATGAATAATTGTATTTTTTGTTACATCTTATCCTTTCTGGTGAAATGAATAATGTTTATGGAATGACTATGTATAGGTTGTATGGATTCAATCTGGTAGTGAAAATGTATGTTAAATTGGGTATGAGATATATTCACATGACTGTAGTGCAAGCTTCCCATGAAATGGAATTGAAACTAGTTTGTGCTGAGATGCGTTAACCAAAAAGAATGTGGATTGGGTTATATTACCTACAAGAGGTATCTTGCATCTTATTAAAGGAGTTATCTCTAATACCTATAAAATGCATCTCTTCTCAGTGGGGCCGAAGGACACACACTACGAGAGAAGATGATGGTGGTGGATCAGGGTAGTTATACGATTGTCAACTGCTTATCGATTATGGAAAAGATGGTGTAATCAAGAGCTCGATCTAAAATTTACTTGGTGTTTTGATTATGATTTTGTAAATAAATCTATTCAAAAGATTCAATTTAGAATAGAGATTATAAAGAGAAAATTATGAGTTGTTGATGTGTTTGGAGAACGAAATAAATGATAGTTCTCACATGCCTTATAATATGCTTGGTGCCACTTATGTAATAGTTGAATTTGAAATTGTATGATGACTAATAATTACTATGCTTTTAAATGGATGACTAAACCTATGAATGTGCAATTGTTTTGGGTTCATGTCATTATGGAAAATAAATCCAGGATAAATCTGGTTTAAGCAATCCAAGATACGTTTGTTTATCGAGATAGAGGTTTGTTTTCTAGAGGTGTGTCTCTAAAGATGTTAAGGATTTAATCTAATATATTTATTATTCGCAAGCCGAATTGATGTAAATTTACGTATTTTTGTTAATGTGTTTGGTATCTATGAAGATTAGGTATCAATCCATGGAATGAATAGTTAAAGAGATTTTATTATTGTAATCATCATTCTATGATAGTAATATGGTGGTGTTAAAGATGTCATTCTACCACGTAGTCTCTTCAAATAAAGAGTATCAAAAGTTTTGGGTGGGCAAATAGATTTTAGTAAATTAATCATTACTTAGTTTCCTTGATAAGGGTATCTCATGGAATTAAAATGAGTAATCCTCTAAAAAGAAACTTAAGAACTTATAACTTTTAAGAAATTATATTAGACAAAGTAGAATTCGGTTTAAACAAAGACTTGATTGGATGTGGAAATGAACTATGCTAGGATTGATGTGTAGACTATATTTTTGTGACATCACTTAGTACTCTTTCATAAAGGAACTTGTATTAAGAGTAGATATTTATGTGTAGCTTTCTTACTTATGCACTAAATGACTTGTGTAGTGATTAAAGAATAAAGTATCTCCTTTCAAATGAACGAAGGGATGGATCAACTTACTCGCTAAATATTGCTTGAGGAAGTTAATGAAGTAAGACGCGTACACTTAGTACTAATTCACAGATAGACTTGTGAAGAAGTAGAGATGGGTGTATGCTCAAGTCCTGGCAAGGAAACCTAGAGAAGGATTTCTAGGGAATATTTTTACCATGTGAAAGAATGCATGAAACCTGACCAAGTAAACTAGTGAAGATAGGATTTTCGTTAAACTCCTCCTTATATATCTATATATATATAAAGTTAGTAAATTAGGTTAGAATAATTTCAGGTAGAGACAAAAGTTGCACCAAAAAAATAGATGGCAAATAAAAAATTGTAAATTCTAAACAATAATAGAATCAATTGACAAGAACTATACCTAACAAAAATTTTGACTGGAGATCATAGGTCATCTCTAGGTAAGATTTATCAGCCTAAGATAGCATGAACTTCGAATTTACAATAGGAAAACCCTGGTGTATAAGATCTATCAATCTTGTGATATCAGTAGGTGTGATTGTAAAAGATAGTTGTCTATTCCACAATGTCAGATTGATTATTTCATGGTCATAGTTGTAATTGTCAATGATATTATGTAAAATATGTTTATCTATCTTGAAATGCGGTATTGAAAGCAAGGTCTACAAACCTACATCAATAAGCCACAAAAGGTCAAAACCAAGGGTGGTTGACAAATCTAACATGGCGGTGCAAGAAAGGTTCTTGAATACTATTTTTCTAGTAGTGGTGGAAGTGGTGGCCATTGTTCATTGTTAAAGCAGGAGAAAAATGATTTGGAAGGGTGTGGGGTAATGATCAATTGGGGTTCAATTTGGTCGAGTGTAGTTACAAAAATAAAACTAAAAAATAACTGTCAATGTCTATTTATAGATAGAAATAAATGCATGTGGACACATGGCAACATATCATTCAATATGCAATGAGGATGACTAATGGTGTGACATGTGGTAGGGTAAACACTAGTGCACCTAGTATGAATTCAAGAATATATTTGCACTTGATCCATATTTGAAACTAAAGTTACACCCAATTTTTAGTTGAACCACAAATTGTAATCAGTTTGAGACTAAATATTATTTTGCAATCGGTCCATTTTTGGATTGTGTTTTGAGACAGGTTTGTGATCGAACCTTGTTTTACAATCAGTTTGTGACTAGACCTTATTTTATATTTGGTCTGTTACTAAACCTTATTTTGCAACCAATCCATGAATAGACCTTGTTTTGCAATTGGTCCACGGTCAGACTTGTTTTGCAATTGATCCATTATCGAACCTTGTTTTACAACCGATCCATAGTTGGACCTTGTTTTGCAACTGATATGCGATTAGACCTTGTTTTACAATTGGTCCATGACCAAACCGTGTTTTGCAATCGATCCACGATCAAACCGTGTTTTGTAACCTATCCATCACCAAACTATGTTTTGTAACCAGTTCGTAGTCGGGCCATTTTTGCAACTGATCTACAACTGAACCATGTTTTATACTTGGTTTACGGCCAAGCCCTATTTTGCATCAGGTCGAGCCAAAACTATAAAATTTTCTAATGTTTTATAATTTTTGGTGAAAAAAAAGGTAATTTGCCATGTCCTCCTACATGAAGTTGGCCAAGATTCACTAGGGTTTCAAAATGAATTCACCATATTTTTACAAGTACATTTTGGGTCCGACCCCTCATTCATAACCTTGACATATGGACTACATGCACATTTACATAATTACACATTCTAACACTTGTCCATTTATTACATTACTTCAATAAAGTACTTAAGTCCTAATAAACTCCTAATGTAAATATGTATCCATGATGGTACACTTGTAAAGATAATGTAATATATTCCAACACCCCCCTGTATTATATTTTTTGGGTATATGGATCTTCATCTTTCAAATATTCTTTATCTTGATCAGGTCCTTCTTCTTTTGTTTATAGATGGCCAAGTAATGCATAGTTTTTTCAACCTTTCATCCTCCTAATTTTGAATCTTCTAGTTCTTTTTCTATCTTATTTTATGTTGGTTCTTCATTTTTTGCAATTGTTTCTCAAAAATATGTTAGCATTGTTTTGGAATACAACATATTGTGAGGTTCCAATTGTATCTAGTGCATATATGTTTATGTGGATTGATCCAATGGCTTCTATCTCATCTTGATTCATGATGAGACACCTATTGATTCCATTTGAGTATCTGAAATCAATTATTTTTTTGCTCTATACTACCTTTGCTACTGAATTAAGATTAGATAATAATACGGGAACATACATTACATTATGTAGAAAAAAAATTGGAAATGATTTACTAGGATTTACATATCCATATTCATGTATATGATATAATTTCCATCTATAATTTTCAATCTGTAATTGTTAATGACTTCCAAGGCAATCAAACCATTGTGATTGTCCTGTCATATGATGACTTGCATAATAAACAATATACCAAATATCCTTTTCATTTTGACTTGTGAAATTGTTTTGGTTTGAAGTGATTTTGCATCTTTGATATGGTATATTGGATGGATTCTGATCTTGAGTCCTTTTTTAGTGAGTATTGTGATGAAATGTCCCTTTTGCCAATCTATCCATACTCTCAAGAAATTATAGTATTTCTTTTATCAATATGACCAAACTTTGATTAGAAATTCTTTTAAATCTAAAGAATAATTTTGATTCAATTTTTATAATATTTTAAGTTGCCAACATTATGACTTCCTAGTGGTTGATAATATGCCATTAATATCTTTTAATTTGTAAAACCAATCTTGAAAAAAACTTTTCCAATTTTCAAGTTTTGTAAAAATATCCTTTTGTGATAGTATGCTTAGCTTTCTAGGTTTGAGTTGAATTCCTTTTGTCTCCCTAATAATGATATGACAAGTTTAATATAATGCTCAAATATGATCACTTGCAAACAACTATTTAATATCTTTTGTAGAAATATTAGAAATACAATTTCAAAAGATATGATTCTGATTTCTTTGAGATATTTAAGTTGGAGTTTCCATCTCTTCAATCTTGAGTATGAGAAAAATCAATCTTCCAAATTTTAGATAATTCTAGAGTTTGACTTACCTCTACCTTTGTATAATGAAGTTTTCAAATTTCTACAATTTCAATTTGGAGTAGGATTCCTTGTATCTCCCAAGTTAGAAATTTAGAAAGACTAAATATTTGCAAAATAAATTTCACTAACATTATATCTCCTTGTTTATGGTTTGCAAATGTTTGAAGCAATAATAATAAATATTTTAATGCTTCTATTTTCTACTTTCTTCTCAAGATAATAAAAATGCTTTCTAGAGATTAACACCTTATTAATCCTATCATTCAATATCTCTAGAGTATAAAGTTTAGTTGATTTTAACCTTAATAAACTTTCAATACAACTCTTACTTTCCAATGTTTAATTCGAACTTGAAAGTTTTTTATAATCAACTTGAACCCTGCAACTTGATGGTAGTTGACTCCTTGTCAACTTTGAAATGCTACATAAAACTCTCACTCCTTCTTCATCACTGAATTGCGTACCTTCTCCAACATTCACAAGTAGCCCTACACTCTTCTCTTAAATCAACGAGTATGCTTCTATTTTATGTCTATATACTGACTTGTGCACTCCAATTAAATTGGTAAGCTTACCCTTCAACATCGATATTTTTGCTTGCATACTTCTTCAACAAGCAAACTAAAATGCTTTATCACTCCTCGATCTTTGTGTGCTATAGACTCTTTAATATTGCCTTAATTTATCTCTGTTATATTTAAATTGACATCCCTTCTATGAGCGTTGCACAAGTACTTATTTTAAGGTGTGTTTCTACATGATTAGAACACAATGTAGGAAGGATGGTACCAAGTGGTATTTTCTTTATCTAACTCCTTCTAAATGTTTCTACTGCACCTTCTTCCAATGTCAAATTATAAGTGGAATTAAAATATTTATTCGTTACCTACAATATCTTGGACCTATGACTAACACTTCTTCAAGAGCATTATAAGAATGATGTTGCGTCCATGTATTCTTCTATGTTGAGTGCTTTAGATATCTTTGATGTAGTGGTGACTTTCTATTGTTTGCATGAGATACCTTCTTCCACATGGTGTAATTCATTCACCATTTTGCCCTAACTCCCTTGGATATACAAACACTCTTGTCTTTCTAGCTTAACGCTCTTTCACTATAGTTTTTGATATTAGTCCAACACTTCAATTGATTGATATTATCCTAACAATTCTATTGGAGAGAAATGATTGTGATTCTCTCAACGCTTCTCTAGAAAAGATGATTATCCTTCCAACGTTCCTAAATAGTACCAACCAGATGTACATAGTGGCTTTAGAGATGGGTAACTCCTTGAATCTGAGTTAAAATTAGAGGATCTACACTATAAATTTGATGTGTCTCATTATATAGATGGTGCAAATTTCTTGAGTTTTTTTTACCACCTGTAAGGACTTCCATGCTGTATATCTTAGCTGAACACAATGCTTGCTTTGGTGCAAGTTGTATAGGAAAAAATATTCTTACTCTTGGTGTCAATTATGCTACTCTAAATGCTTCTATTACATGGATAGAACCCTACGATGCTTTCATCATTCAATTTACAATGTTGAGTTTATCTTGTGATGCCTTCACCAAAGGCTTTCAACTATCATGTGTACGTCGCTTTTCCTTCAACAAAATGGTATCGGATTTACCTTCTTTTACCTTAACCAAAGGCTATTTTGATGCTAGATGTATTCAACTTGATGTCCTTATTATAGCTCTACCTTATACCTATTTCATTCACATTTCTTTCTATCTTCTACTTGTATTTAAAAATTTTGCTATTGCTTGGATGATGAACGCATGGTGATGCTACTAAAACTATATCCCTTTCCTTGGAGATACTTACTTTTTAGAGCTCTTTAGAATGGCTCTAATGAGGTGTTTTGTAAACATAGAATAGGATGATGTAAACATTTTCCCCCTGTGCTCTTAAACCGATTCTCTTGACTTCTCAAAATGTTGGCTTCAACTTCCTTTGCAAGCTAAGATAAAATGAAGTCAATATTACCTTCAAACCCTTGGCAATACTTTTCTTGCTTGGTTACTTTTACACTCAATAATCCAAGCTTTTCATTAATTTTTTACTATAGAATATGCAAATTTTTAGTCTTCTTTTTCTTAGAATAGTCAATAGAATGTTGATATTTTTCTTTCTCTCGAAATATATCTAACTTCTATTTTCTTGTGTAGGTTTGAACCTTGTCGACAATAAATTTTGCACTACCTTGATGACTTTGAATGAACACTATTTATGCAACATTTAAACCTTGAAACTGGTGCTCAATAAAATTAATAAGATACCAAATATAAAATTTCAACTAATGAACCTTTTGCACCTTTTGTTGCATACCTTTTTTACCTATGTAGATGATGATGATGATGATGGTGATTTAAGTCACCTAAATTGTTGCCTTTTGTAGATGATATTGTATATTCTAAATTTCGTATATTCTATACATACATGCATAATTTTTTAGTGCATGCCTTTTTTTTGTGAATACATGTATCTTTGATAATACATGTTATTTATAGTACATGTATACTTCTTTTAGTGAATGATTATTTTTTTATAAAATACCAATCCCCTTAATATTTTAAGATATAATAATCTTCATGAAATAAGAGAAGCTTTTATTTCTTTTCTTTTCTTCATGACCATTCAACTGCATTTGAAAACTTGATGCTACTTTAAGCAAATGCTTCCTTTTGTAGTAGATTTTACAACTTTTTTCTATTAAGTTAAAGATTCAATTTTTTTCCTATCCCATAGTTCTATCAACCTTTTTTGATAAATTGTCTACCTTCGCAAACTCTTTTGCTTGTATATTTTGTTACATACCTTTTTTTTTTTTTTTTTAGCAAAAAACCCCTTGCGGGGCTGCTTGGTCTGAGAGACCATGAACAGGGGGTTCTACACCATCAAAGTCACCCGAGAGTCGCACCCGACCCTGCCCGTACCAACATTATCAATTAGATTTTGGATACCCAATTTAGCTTTTTGGTAGGGTGGAGATTTGAACTTGGGACCTCCCTTGGAGGATTACCCTTTCCTCTCCAACTCACCTACAACACCTGGGTATTTTGTTCCATAGCCATTAATTCTATCTTACTCTTTTCCATTTCCATATGTTTATCATCCTTCCCTTTCCCCAATATTTTTAGCTGATATAAGTATGTAGTCATTCATATGAGGGGTACTTCCTTATTTAATATATTAAAATTAAATTATGTCTTTATAATTTCTTTTCCTTCTTCATATAGGAATACATTTTTTTATCTCATTCATATTTTATTTTGATCCCTTACACCAATCCTTGAGCAAGTTGTACTTCTACGTGTTGGTCTTTCAAAATTAAAATCTAATATTTTTATAATGAAGGTTTTTTCTTGAGAAGCTTTTGGATTCTAAGGACAATAGATGCCCATAATTGTGATACAATCTACATTTATCCTGATATACTTATTAAACCCATATCATCTCTTCAGATTATAAAGTTATAGTTTTTTGGCAATGATTTATTAAGATCTAGATTAACATATAACCTTGTGAAATTAATTATCTTAGCATACCACTATTTAATCCATATCATATATATTCCTATAAAATTCTCTATAGATTCAAACACATACTTAGATCAAAATTCCTCTAATAGTTCATACAAACATATCCATATCACATCCTCTTAAAGCAATTCCTATGTAACTTTAAACCTTGTATGGCAATATTTCATATAAAGGCCTCCACTACAAAAGAACCTTGGGCCTCTTTGAAAAATTGCACCTCTATCCAACTCACTAGGAAAAGTGATTATGAAAGATCTTTTGAACAAACCATAATATTATAAACTCTTTTGGTTTTACATCTCTTGTTGCCCAATCATAAAGATCCCTAATGGATAGTCAAATTCAAATAAGTGACAAATAAGTACTTTCATTTCCAAATTTTTTAATCCTCCCCTCAAGTTTATGTTTTTAATCTTCAGTACTAGACAACCTTATATAGCTTCCCTTCATGTTGATATTTTGCTTGAGAGGTCCAAAGAAGCTATAGTTGTTCTAATCTCATAATTTTACCATATCTACCCATTGGTTTCCCTTGCTTGTGTTTCATTAAAGCATCTTAAAAGGAAATATTTGATGGGAACAAGTATCCCCTCATCCTTATTGTATATCAATGAAAATTCAAGTAGTGCAATCCTATTCTATAACAAAAATATTATATATTCATATGCAAAAAACATACTAGTTGTATGACTCAAAATATTTGATCCTCGAATTTCCATCCATATTCTAAGATCAAATTAAACTATTGAATAAAAATAGTATTTAAAAAAAATAAAAAATAACTTGATTAAATATTTTAATAAAAAATAATATAAATAACAATTACTAATTTAGGATTATATTTTGTTAACTTCATTTTTATTAAGTATTAAAAAAAACTTATGTTTAGGGAGCAAGAATACAGTGCAAGTGCAAATAGGGAGAGGGCCTCACCTTTAGATTTCTTCCAAATATTTGAATAATTTCAATAAATGAAGGATTCTCATGAGGGAAAACTAGGTAATAAGGAATTAAATTATTTATGGATGCCCTAAGTGGAAGTAAATATATCCTAGTTGGAACTAAGGACACCCTAGTTGGAAATAAAGAAAGAAGGAATCTATAGTAATCCCAATCGAAGTGATTATCAAGGATTGATCAAACATGATATAATCGTTCTTAACTACATGATGGATATGTAAGTCCAATGGATACTAGCCATGTTCTTCAAAGATTCAAATATGAATTAAATGGAAGTAGAGATTACGTTCAAATTATTCAATGAATTTTCTTATAAAACTATTTTATTCTCATCATATTCTCTAGTTCCAAATTTAGGGATAAAATAATGGATGTGGACCATGGTTTTGAGGGAGAGATGACATTTACATATATATCTTATATATATATATATATATATATATATATATATATATATATATATATATATATATATATATTCTCATCATATTCTCTAGTTCCAAATTTAGGGATAAAATAATGGATGTAGACCATGGTTTTGAGGGAGAGATGACATTTATATATATATATATATATATATATATAGAGAGAGAGAGAGAGAGGATTGAAATGAGCCCCATCCATATTATATCATTACCACATATTGGTATTACAACAACTTGGCAACTATGCATGTATTTCATAGCAAGATTCAAACCTAGGTTTCTTCCTTTAAAGTCGATGAGTATAATTAGTTGAGATAATTTTATTTTATGAGATATACCTTATATTTAATACCATCAATCTATTAGAAAATGAGCCCAAATAACATAGATCAATATTTCTCAAGATTACCTACCAAAAAAAAATATTTCTTAGGATCGTATAATCACATTCAACCACAATAAAATCAATATTGCACAAAATAAAAACTTTATTAATAGTAAAATTCTTCATACAAAAGTTGTAATATTATTGTAGTAGTAAGGGCTTTGGCCTCTCTTTGAAAAGTTCAAGGTTCAAACCCTACCCAGTATGAGGGGACCATGACCTCTCATAAAAACATGTGTAAATTCATTGAAAAAAATCTTCATACAAAATCTCTTTTTCCTTCATTACATTACATAGAGCTTTGTCATAAATATATAACCTTACATAAGACTCTTCAATAATCTTCACATTTTTTCTCTTCAAACTCATAGGAAATGCAACCTTTCATTTTTCATTCTTACATTATGATAAAGTCTCTCATAATTACATAACTCCCTACTTCTAATATTGACACATCACACATGACTCTTCACTTACACATGACACCCTCATGAATCTTCATTTACACACGTCACCTTTCATTTGTAACTCTAACTTGCACACATGACATCATTCACTCATAACTCACACTTGATTACATGACACATAAACACACATCACACCTCAACACCTACTATTGATATAAATAATAAACACACTCCTAAATCAAAATATTTAAAATGGTACTCAAGGTACCAAATAATGTAATACTGCTAACACCCTCCCATATTACATTATTTGGTATGAAATATTTTTACCTTCATTTTTCATATCTTGTCTTCATCATGTCTTCTTCCTCTAACTTTGGCTTTGACATTATTGTTGGTACTAGAGTTGATGTCTCTTGAATTTGTTATGATTTTGACTATTTTGAAATTATTTGTTTGATAAGTTCATCTAGTACCATCATTAATATACCTTTACACATTTCCATTTATGAACACTATTTCCCTTGTACCAAAAATTATTTTGGGAATGATTATTGCTTCCATAATTTTTACAATGAAAAAGATCCCAATAATTTTTAGTTTTGAGTCCATATCTATTGCAATGGTTACACTTGTAGTTTGCTTTTCCATATTTTATCACTTGCATTCATAGGCCTTTTTTAATCTTCATTTGTTCTTGATATTTTTGTTTTTGAAATATTGAAAGCAATTTCTATATTACAAACTCATTTCTATACATTATAATTATTGGTATTTTAAAAAAATATATTTATGCAATGTTTAAGAATAAAAAGAACTATACTTTCAACTTCTTTTTGGATGAATTGTATGTGCTCCATTAATTTGGTTGATCCATGTTTTCTTCCTTTTGAAATAACTTGTAAATGAATTTTGGAATATTTTTTTTTCTCTTCATATTGAATATTTATTTTTCCTTGCTTCCTAGCCATGATGTAATCCTTTTAAATTTCTTTTGTTTAATCCAAAAGAAAATAATCTTCTTCAAATTATAATATTTCATTAAAATTCAATTTCTAATTTCAATCTTCAATCAATAAATTTCAAAATCTTCTTATTTCTTCCTCAAATTCAATTAATTTCATCCACTTCATATAACTCTTGTTGGACATTTTGAGTCCTAAAAGTTAAAGTTGTCATTGATGTCAAGAAATGAAGTCAACATTAATATCAAGGTTTTCATCAAGGAACAAAGTTGTCAAAGTTGTTATTTGATATCCAGGAAGAAGGCCAAAGGTCAAGAGAATAAGTGCAAAGTTAAAAAGGAGATATAATATTTTTTATAAATTATTTAAATTCAATGAGAATTTAAATTTTATAAATAAATATTATTTACACCATGGTATGCAATGAGAAGGAAGCAATAATATTATAATGGTTAAAAGGATATAATATTATAATGTTTGATATTATAATATTAAAGTGATTTGGTTAAAAGCCCAAAGTAAAATATTTAATATTTTACAATACCCAAAGATGGGCTTGGAGTTTAAAATATTCAAAGCGCTTTATCAAGGTTCTAATCTTCGTCGACGTCTCATGGTAATGAAAGCTTCAAAGGCACCGACGTTTTACAAAGCATGGAGGAATTTAATATAAATACCTATGCCCAAAGGGCATTAAACTTTATCCTTGCTCGATCGATTAATTTGCATACGAATTGTTTAAAGAGAAGAGCTCGTGAAAAAGGGACTACGAATTTCGTGTTTGATTTGCCAACGAATAGAAACAAAGTGGAAGGCATCGAATGGTCGAAGGCCAACCGGGCAGCTTGGCCTAGTGGCAAGTGGGCAGGTGGTAAAACATTTGTTGGCAAGGGAGCCAACGTTTGAAACGTGGTGGTGTGCATTGGCAGTCGTGTTGGTTGAAGGTGCCAAAGGTGCACATTTTTGCAAAGGGGCAAAAGAGTGATACATTTTGAAGCACGTGGTGCTTCCTCTATCTCAAACGAGCATGTAGCTCGTGTGGCTATTGGAGCCATGGCAAGGCGTGTATCGTGGGAATTATTGAGGGTTCGAATCCCTCCGAAGGTAAGGTAAATATTTTGCATTAAATTTTTATTATTTGCCTAAGTTTGGAGGTATAAGGGTTGTTAGTGGAATTGTTTAGAAAGGGTGTTTGTTGGATAGTGGTGGTAGTTGAAAATTATCACTTGGAGTAATAAGGAGGTTTTTGGTTTTAATTATTTTTGATAAAGTCTTAAATTACTATATTGGCATATTGAAGGATTAAGACTTTTTGAGTATTGTTTAATTTTAATAAGGGGTTTTTGTGTTAAAGAAGATTATTGTGAAGGTATTGAATATTATTTAAGTTGGAGTGATAAGGTGTAATTTTGATATCATTTTGTATTGTGTTTTATTGAGGAAATTATTATCTTCTAACCCTTATTGAGATTGGCAAAGAAGTAATTGTGAGTGTGGCAGATTTGTGAGATCAACTCCTTGTCAAGCAAAAAGGTATGGGCAAATTCTTCCTTGGTTGAGTTGATTGATTGGCTTACTAGAAAATAAAGTTTGGAGTGAAAAGGATTTGATTAGGGTTTCCTTTTCAAAAGTGCTTGAGTTAATGCTTCAAGGTTTTCTAGAATTAAGAGTTGTGATTAAAACCTTGTTTGATAAGCATAGTTGTTGAAGCCATTGGTTGTGTGAAGAACTTGAGTTAGGGTTTTGCAAAGATCATGAGTATCATTGTTATATGAAGATTGTTTTATAAGCATTGTTGTTGAAGTGAGTTATTGTGCAAAGAACTTGAACTAGGGTTTTTGAAAAGAACATGAGTATCATTGTTATGTGAGATTTGTTGTTGAGCATTGTTGGAAATATTTTGAGTTGGTTGATATATGCTTGGACTAGGGTTTGTGAGAAAGGGGAGTTTCATTAAGCAATTGGTTGAGTTGAGTTGGTTGAGCCTAGTCAAGTGGTTGTATGAAGTGATTGTTCAAGTTCCATAAAACAAACTATTCTACATTCTGATTTGAGTTGTGAAAGTGATTGAGCATTGAGTATAGAACATATTGAGTCTCTAACAATTCTCTTTATGCTTCTATGAGATTGAGAAAATTGAGAAAGTAATTGAGCATTGAGTATAGAACATATTGAGTCTCTAACAATTCTCTTTATGCTTCTATGAGATTGAGAAAATTGAAAAAGTGATTGTGCATTGAGAGTAGAACATATTGAGTCTCTAACAATTCTCTTTATGCTTATATGAGATTGGACAAGTTCTATGTGTGGACTTGTTAAGCAGATTTGAGGTAAGTCTTTGAGAAGACTTGTGGACTGATTTTGTGTGAGCTTTTGTAGAAGCTTACAATACATATTTGGTTAAGTTCTAGAGAGGACTTATTGAGCAGATTGGGACAAGTTCTGTGTGAGCTTGTTGAGCAGATTTGGACAAGTTCTGTGTGAGCTTGTTGAGCATATTTGGACAAGTTCTGAGTGGACCTGTTGAGCAGATTTGAGAGGTTTAGAGTTGACCTATTGAGAGATTTGAGCAGGTTTTGAGTGGACCTATTGAGCATATTTGAGTAGGTTCTGAGTGGACCTATTGAGCAGATTTGAGCAGGTTTTAAGTGGACCTATTGAGAATATTTGAGCAAGTTTTGAGTGAACTTGTTGAGCAGATTTGAGCAAGTTCTGAGTGAACTTGTTGAGCATATTTGAGCAAGTTCTATGTGGACTTGTTGAGCAGATTTGTGCTAGATCAACTAGACTATGTTTAGTGTAGATTTGAGTGGACTTGTTGAGAAGATTTGTGCTAGACCGACTAGACTATGTTTAGTGCAGATTTGAGTGGACTTGTTGAGAAGATTTGTGCTAGACCGACTGGACTATGTTTAGTATATATTTGAGATAGAGCTTTGGAGGTGACAGAGTAGAGAGGATAGTAGTCTCCAGTGGATAGAGATCCATCAACTAGGGTAGTGAGGATAGGTCTTCTGAGTGGGGATAAGAGTCTTCAGTGGAGAGAGATCCACAAGCCAGTGCAATGGAGGTAGTAGTCTTCTAGAGGATCACCAACTAGAGCAGAGGAGAAGGAGTTCTCCTATGGATAGAGATCCACAAACTAGATTTAGGGGATCAACATCTCCTTTGGACAGAGGTCCATAAACATTGTAATTGGGAAGGATTCCCAAGATATTATTTGAGAAATATTTAGAAGAAATATTTTCTCCATGGAGGTAGCCATATTTGGGTGAACCACGTTAAATTGTGTCTCTATTGTGTGTGGTGATTTGTGCATTGATTTGATTACTATTGTTGATATTGCTATCTATACATTGCATAATATTGATTTGGAAAGAAAAGTAAAAAGTGCTCTTATACTGTTCACCCCCTCTCAGTATAAGCTTGTGTTCTTCAATTGGTATCAGAGTGGGTGCCTTCATAAGAGTTTAACAGCTTGAAGGAAAAGCTAACAAGAACACAATGGATCCTAAGGAAGTGTCCTCAAATAATTTAGCACTAGTATTTTATGGAAGTGACTATATGTATTGGAGTATGATGATGAAGATCTACCTGATGGCTCTTGGCAATGAAATTTGGGAATCAATGGAATTTGGATACGATCCCTTAATCAATCCTCCTACAGATAAGGAAGGTAAGCTTCTACAACACTATAATTCAAAAGCAATGAATGCACTTGTGAGAGGTTTGCGTAGAACAGAGTCTATGAAAGTTATGCATTGTAACACTACAAAAGAAATGTGGGATAAATTGCAAAACATATATGAAGGAGATAAAAGTGTCAAGAAAGCAAAGAGTCAAAATCTCAAAAGACAACTTGAAGAATTAAGAATGAACGAAGAGGAAAATATTAGTGCTTACCTAATTCGAATTGATGAGGTTGTTAATGATATGCGAGGACTTGGTATGAAGATTGATGAATCTGATGTTTGTGATAAAGTCTTAAGATCTCTTCCAAAAAGATTCAGTGAACAGGTTTTTGCTATAGAAGTATCAATAGATGGTGACACTTTGACAAGAGATAAGTTGCTTGGTATGCTCACAACATTTGAGATAAGAACAAAATATCCTATGTCCCAGAAGGAAGCAACATTCAAAGCAACCAATAAGACAAAGGGTAAGAAGTCAGAATCAAGCAATGAGTCATCCAGTGATGAAGAAGCTAATTATGGTAGAAGAAATAAAGGTTCCAGAAGATCCATAGATCTAAGATCTGTTAAGTGTTTCAATTGTGGAAAGTATGGATATTTTGCAATAGATTATCGAGAACCAAAGAACAACAATGGTGAAGAAAAATAGGATCACAGATACAGGGAATCAGAAAGATATAGGCAGGATAAGCATCAGAAGAAAGGCAAGGATGGACAAAGAAGACAAGGGAAGAAGTTCTTTCAAAGACAAAAGAGGAGCTACTATGCGGATAATGCAAGTAAGTACTCAAGTGATAGTGATGCTAGTGTTTCAGACAATGATAGAGATGAAGTTCTGTTTATGATTGAAGAAAAAGAACCAGTTAAGAAAACTCTAGTTATTCTCAAGTGTTTTAGATGTGGTAACTTTGGACATCTTGAAGATGATTGTACAAGGGATGGTTATAGCTTTAGTGATGATGAGTATGAGAATGCACTTGAAGGACCAGATGAAAATATTCTAATGGCATTAGAAGAAGAAGTAAGTGATCCTATAGAAGATAAGCCAAAAGAGAGTAAAGATGTGGACAAAGGTAAACAAATAGAGGATTATTCAGAAGAGAATGGTTATGATCTCAAGGGAGAACTTATCTATGCCCTTGACACCGTAAATAAGGTAAGGAAGCAACACTCTAAACTTGAAATTCGGTTTTAGGAATGTGATGAAGAGAGAAGATTGCTTATAGAGGATTTAGAAAAATCAAAGGCTAAGGCAAAAAGGTTCAAAGATAAGTTAGAAGCAAAGATCTTGGAATGTGAGAAGTTAGCACAAGAAGTGGCACTACTAAAAGAAGACTTAGAGGACTCCAAGATCAAGATGAAAGGATTTAAAAATAACTCAAAGAACTTGGATAAGTTCATCAAGACACAAAAGACTACATCAAGTAAAACAGGTCTTGGATTTGAACAGGTTCAAAAGAAATGGGAAGGAGAGTCAACTTCAAGTTTTGGAGGAGAAGAAACCTCAGATGAAGATACTTCAGAAGAAGACAATGTAAAAGAAAGTGAGACATCAGAGGATGGGTTGGACAATAGAGAATTCAACAAAAATAGGAACAATGCACAAAGAAGATACAGATGGAACAACAATCAGAATAGGAGACCAATGAGGTCAAGACAAGGAAGCTTCAATGGAAGATGCTTTTCATGTCACAGGTTTGGGCACATGGCTTCACAATGTAGGACACATGAAAAATAAGAATATGGGAATAGACAACTTTTTCATGGGTATTGTTACTCATGTAATCAGTTTGGTCACAAGGCAATGAATTGTAGGGTTCATGATAGAAGAAGATATGGCTTCACTAGGAGAAATCCTAAGATATTTGCACCTCCAAGGAATAATAACATTAAGTGTTATAAGTGCAATAATGATGGTCATACAACAAAGTGGTGTAGAGCAGACATTCCAGAGATAGGTATGAACAGGAACATGAACATGAACAAGAACAGGAACATGAACAGGAACATGGATATGAACAGAAACAAGAATATGGATGTGAACAGGAATAGGAACATGAACATGGATAGGAACATAGACACGGATAGAAATAGTCAGAGGAATAAAAAAATTAGAAAATAAGAGAAGAGGATAAAGGTAAAGAACAGTGCTTTATGGGAGTAGAAATACTCCCACCCTAGAATTAACCACCTTAATAGAAGGTGGGGGAGGGGCTAAGCTAAGAGGCTCATTCTTAGCCCCGAGCCCCAAAGGTGACCCTTTGCCATTGATGTCAAAGGGGGAGAGAGATTTGAGTATAGGGAGAGATATTTGATATTTGAGAGAGCATTGAGCCAGGGGGAGCAGCATAGAAGAAGAAGTCAAGTTTTCGGTAAAATTTTTTTGGGTTGCCATCAATGACAAAGGGGGAGATTGTTGGACATTTTGAGTCCTAAAAGTTAAAGTTGTCATTGATGTCAAGAAATGAAGTCAACATTAATATCAAGGTTTTCGTCAAGGAACAAAGTTGTCAAAGTTGTTATTTGATATCCAGGAAGAAGGCCAAAGGTCAAGAGAATCAATGCAAAGTTAAAAAGGAGATATAATATTTTTTATAAATTATTTAAATTCAATGAGAATTTAAATTTTATAAATAAATATTATTTACACCATGGTATGCAATGAGAAGGAAGCAATAATATTATAATGGTTAAAAGGATATAATATTATAATGTTTGATATTATAATATTAAAGTGATTTGGTTAAAAGCCCAAAGTAAAATATTTAATATTTTACAATACCCAAAGATGGGCTTGGAGTTTAAAATATTCAAAGCGCTTTATCAAGGTTCTAATCTTCGTCGACGTCTCATGGTAATGAAAGCTTCAAAGGCATCGACGTTTTACAAAGCATGGAGGAATTTAATATAAATACCTATGCCCAAAGGGCATTAAACTTTATCCTTGCTCGATCGATTAATTGCATACGAATTGTTAAAGAGAAGAGCTCATGAAAAAGGGACTGCGAATTTCGTGTTTGATTTGCCAGCGAATAGAAACAAAGTGGAAGGCATCGAATGGTCGAAGGCCAACCGGGAAGCTTGGCCTAGTGGCAAGTGGGTAGGTGGTAAAATATTTGTTGGCAAGGGAGCCAACGTTCGAAACGTGGTGGTGTGCATTGGCAGTCGTGTTGGTTGAAGGTGCCAAAGGTGCACATTTTTGCAAAGGGGCAAAAGAGTGATACATTTTGAAGCACGTGGTGCTTCCTCTATCTCAAACGAGCGTGTAGCTCATGCGGCTATTGGAGCCACGACAAGGCGTACGTCATGGGCATTATTGAGGGTTCGAATCCCTCCGAAGGCAAGGTAAATATTTTGCATTAAATTTTTATTATTTGCCTAAGTTTGGAGGTATAAGGGTTGTTAGTGGAATTGTTTAGAAAGGGTGTTTGTTGGATAGTGGTGGTAGTTGAAAATTATCACTTGGAGTAATAAGGAGGTTTTTGGTTTTAATTATTTTTGATAAAGTCTTAAATTACTATATTGGCATATTGAAGGATTAAGACTTTTTGAGTATTGTTTAATTTTAATAAGGGGTTTTTGTGTTAAAGAAGATTATTGTGAAGGTATTGAATATTATTTAAGTTGGAGTGATAAGGTGTAATTTTGATATCATTTTGTATTGTGTTTTGTTGAGGAAATTATTATCTTCTAACCCTTATTGAGATTGGCAAAGAAGTAATTGTGAGTGTGGCAGATTTGTGAGATCAACTCCTTGTCAAGAAAAAAGGTATGGGCAAATTCTTCCTTGGTTGAGTTGATTGATTGGCTTACTAGAAAATAAAGTTTGGAGTGAAAAGGATTTGATTAGGGTTTCCTTTTCAAAAGTGCTTGAGTTAATGCTTCAAGGTTTTCTGGAATTAAGAGTTGTGATTAAAACCTTGTTTGATAAGCATAGTTGTTGAAGCCATTGGTTGTGTGAAGAACTTGAGTTAGGGTTTTGCAAAGATCATGAGTATCATTGTTATATGAATATTGTTTTATAAGCATTGTTGTTGAAGTGAGTTATTGTGCAAAGAACTTGAACTAGGGTTTTTGAAAAGAACATGAGTATCATTGTTATGTGAGATTTGTTGTTGAGCATTGTTGGAAACATTTTGAGTTGGTTGATATATGCTTGGACTAGGGTTTGTGAGAAAGGGGAGTTTCATTAAGCAATTGGTTGAGTTGAGTTGGTTGAGCCTAGTCAAGTGGTTGTATGAAGTGATTGTTCAAGTTCCATAAAACAAACTATTCTACATTCTGATTTGAGTTGTGAAAGTGATTGAGCATTGAGTATAGAACATATTGAGTCTCTAACAATTCTCTTTATGCTTCTATGAGATTGAGAAAATTTTGAAAGTGATTGTGCATTGAGTATAGAATGTAAGTCTAAGTTTCAATTAACCTTAGATTAGTTAGGCCAAAGGTAAAACAAATGACACGAATAATTAAGCCAAAAATATATTCAATTAACCAGCTAAAAACATACATTAATCTTAAACCTTATATAGGCTTAGAACAGGCGCTAAAGTAGGGAAGGGAAGGTGGAGGAAGATCGGGGAGTTTAGAGAGAACGGAGGAGTAGGAGGTGGAGTGGGAGGTGGCAGCGAGTGTGGGGAGAGGAAGGGAGTGGAGTGATAAGGGAAAATGGACGGCAAGAAAGGAGGAAGCTGAGTGGAGGGATAAGGAGAAAATGAAGGAAAGGGAGAAGGAATATCATGCCGACCATCCAAGCAAGATTAGCCGACAAAAGGTGAGTGTGTTCACACTGGGCTTAGAAAAACTAGTTTTTTCTAAGCCTGTTTTAAGCTAAGTCCTGTTCACACTTGCAACATTCTCCCCCTTAAAGTTGAGAGAACTGACTATACAGTCTCGTAGCTTTACAAATTGAGCTTTAGCCAGTGCCTTGGTGAAGATGTCAGCGACGTTCTCCAAAGTGTGGCAATAGTGAAGCTCAACAATATCAGTTTCCACCATATCTCGGATGAAGTGGTACTTCATATCAAAATGCTTGGATCTACTATGGTGGACAGGATTGTATGCCAACTAAATGGCACTGATGTTGTCATAGAATATTCGAGTTGGACCACTTTGCTGCTCTCCAATCTCTTCTAATACCTTTCGGAGCCATAGAGCTTGAGTACTAGCATGAGTCACCGCTATATACTCAACTTCTGTTGAAGATAGTGCTACTACTGTCTGCTTCTTGGAACTCCAAGTTATTAGGCCTGAACCAAGACTAAAATAGTTACCCGATGTGGATTTTCTATCATCAATATTGCTGCCCCAATCACTATCACTAAAGCCTTCAAGCTTGATAGTATCACATTTGTAGTACTGGATTCCAAAATCCAATGTACCCTTCACATATCTCAAAATCCTTTTAGCTGCCTGCAAATGCAGCTCAGATGGATTAGACATAAATCTAGAAACAAGAGATACAACATACTGAATGTCTGGTCTGGTGTTGGCGAGAAACATCAAACTCCCAACAATGCTTCTGAAAGTGGTCACATCAACTTTCGGTGCTCCATCATCCTTGCTTAATTGGATCCCATGTCCAATTGGAGTTGCAACTGATTTGCATTGCTCCATAGCAAACTTGTGAATCATATCTCGAGCATACTTAAGTTGACAGATGAAGATCCCTGAATCTGTTTGATGTACTTCCATTCCAAGAAAGTATTTCATCAAGCCAAGATCCTTCATCTCAAATTCTTGCATCATGGAGTGCTTGAACTCCATGTTAACTTTTTCATTACTACCCATAAAAATGAGATCATCCACATACAAACAAACTATGAGGATGTCATTTCCTTGATTCAGGTAGTAGAGCGTGGGTTCATTTTTGCTTTTGATGAACCCATAATCTTTAAAGTACCCATCAATGCATGAGTACCAAGCTCTCGGTGCTTGCTTGAGGCCATAAAGAGCCTTCTTCAGTTTGTAAACAAGATGTTCCTTGTCTTTCTCTTCAAATCCCTGTGGTTGCTCAACATACACTTCTTCTGTCAAGTAACCATTTAGAAATGCACTCTTTACATCCATGTGTTGGACTGTCCATCCCTTGTGTGCGGCTAAGGCAAGAACTGTTCTGATAGTCTCCTGTCTGGCTACAGGAGCAAAAGTCTCTTCATAATCAATTCCATATTTCTGAGTAAATCCCTTTGCAACTAATCTCGCCTTGTGCCTCTCAATGCTACCATCAGCATTAAACTTGGTCTTGTAGACCCACTTACATCCAACACGTTTCTTTCCTTTAGGAAGCTTCACCATCTCCCAAGTGTCGTTGTTTTTTATAGAGGTGATCTCCTCTTTCATGGCATCTTGCCAAATCTTTTGAGTACAAGCCTTCTCATAACTAGAAGGTTCAAGCTGTGCATTAGTTAACAAAGCATAGTTAACTAAATCTCCCCTAGGTTCCTGCTGGGAAACATCATCACCATACAAGTGCATATTTTCTAATCTTTGTAGAACAGAATTCATTTCACTAGCTTGACTCCTAGTGTATCTTTTTGAAAAATTCTTATCCAACATCTGATATGATGGATGATTCTATAGAGTTCTCTTACCTCTGGATGGAGAATCGATGTCCATTGGTGAGGAACTTACTGATCTCTGCGGAGAAGGACTTGGTGAAGAAGTTGAATCAGAAGATGAACCTGGATCTCTGGGAGGAGACTGCTTACTTTTTTGTGGTGTCTGTTGTTGCACCTACTGAGAACCTACATCACTAGATTCATCATCACTAAAAATCTGAGGCTTACCCCATTCTCCCCCTTCATCAAAAATCACATCCCTGGAAAGCACAAACTTTCTTGTCCTGGGATTGTAGAGTCTGTAAGCTTTTGTATTCTCACAATATCCTACAAAGATGCATGCCTGACTCTTTGGATCGAGCTTCTTTCTAAGCTCATCAGGAATGTGAGAATATGCCAGTGAGCCAAACACTCTAAAATACTTAACATTTGGCTTTTTACCATACCAAGCTTGGTAAGGTGTCTGTCCTTCCAAACTTGAAGTAGGACTTCTGTTCAAGATATGTACGCTGGTCCTGGCTGCATCTGCCCAATATGAATTAGTCAAATGCTTCATCTGAAGCATAGACCTTGCCATCTCCACAATGGTGCGATTCTTCCTCTCTGCGACACCATTCTGTTGTGGAGTGTAGGCAGCTATGAACTGCCTCTTAATGCCATGTTGCTTACAGAAATTCAAGAACTCATTAGAGGAGTATTCTCCTCCTCTATCTGATCTAAGACATTTTACAAAATATCTACTCTCACTTTCAACTCTTGTTTTGAAATCGACAAAGCATTCAAATGCTTCATCCTTATATTTCAAAAAATATATCCAAGCACATTCTAGTAAAATCATCAATGAAGAGTAGGAAGTAAGAGTTGTTACCAAGACTCTTGGTCTGCATCGGACCACAGATGTCTGTATGCACTAGCCAGAGTGGATAGCTGGCCCGCCATGCTTGTCCATGAGGAAATTTTGATCGGGCATGCTTCCCAAGAGCACACCCTTCACAGACTTCCTTACTATCCTAAACTTTAGGAAGTCCGGTTACCATAGCTTGGGAAGTTAGCATTTTCAAACTAGCTGAATTCAAATGACCATATCTCAAGTGCCATAGGACACTTGGATTGGAAATAGCAACATTTGCTAACTTATCTCCCCCTGGCTGGCCAAACTTTAAAGGAAACAATCTATTCTTTGACATTGGCACTTGTGTAATGATTCTATTACTATTATTTTTATCAAAAATAGTGCATTTACCCTCATCAAAAAGCAACTTGTAGTTCTTTTCTAACATTTGACCAACACTTAAAAGATTGTGTTGAAGATGGGGTGTGTAATAGATATCACTTACATGTTTGACGCCTTCTTTAGTTGGAACTGCCATTGCTCCAATGCCTTCAACTGCCAATGATTTATCATCTCCCAATTTGATGTTGGATTTGTATGAGGAGTTTAGAGTAGCAAAGAGCCCCTCTTTGCCACTCATATGGTTTGAACACCCAGTGTCCAAGATCCATGTATCATTCATGTTCTGATCTGCCTGACCATAAGAGAGAAAGAGATTTGTGGCCTCTTCCTCTTCTCCAAAATTTCCAAACCGATCGCTCTGGTTGCTACTAGTTCCTTGTGAAGTCTTTGTCCAACAGTCATGAGCATAATGGCCAAGTTTGCCATAGTTGTAGCAAGATTGTTTTGACTTATCTCCTCCTTTGCCTCTGCCTGATTGTTTTCCTCTATTTTGTTGTCCTCCTCTATTTTGTTGTTCACCTTTGTTTGAGAATCCTCCTCTGTTCTGATTTCCTCCTCTGTTAGGAGTTCCACCTCTCTGATTATTTTTGCCTCTACCTCGATTCTGTCCTCTGCCACGGCCTCTACCTCTGCCTTCTTGTGAAGCAAAGGCTTTATCATCTCCTCCGTAACTTGTGGAAGGAGTTTGTTGTAACCTCTCTTCATGTGAGAGAAGTGAGCCAATTAGGGATTCAAAAGACAGAGAAGTTAGGTCTTTGGATTCTTCTATAATGATGGCTACTGAATTCCACTTAGGAAGAAGTGTCCTCAACACTTTCTTCACTATAACTTCAGGCTTTACATCTTCTCCTAAAGTGACCATCTTATCTACTACGGCTTTCACACGCACGTAGTAATCACCAACCTTTTCACTCTCTTGCATTTTAAGAGTCTCAAACTCTCGTTTCAAGGTTTGTAGTTTAACTTGTTTGACTTGGTCACTACCCCTATAACTTTCTTTTAAAGCATTCCAAGCAGATTCAACAGTTATAAAAGAAGCTATTCTAGGGAAAATACTTCTATCAAGGGCGGCTTGGATATGATAAAGGGCAAAAGAATTATTCTTCTGTGCTTCCTTTCTAGCCCTTTTATCAACCACATTCAAAGCTGCCCATTCAGCAGCAGTAGGTTCAGATATATCCCTCTTCAATCACATCCCAAAGACCTTTGCCTATCAAAAGAGTTTTCATTTTAATTGACCAATACTCGTAATCACCACCATTGAACTCAGGGATTGGTAGACTAGTATTGGAAGCCATATTAGAAAGCAAACTTTTATTGCAACTTCAAACAAGTAGTACAAAGAAGTACAAAATAGATCTCTGATTTACTGATTTAAATCAAATCTAGCTTTCTTAATATGCTCACTGATTTGGCGGTCTTCTTCTCGAGGATCACCCAAAACTGGAAAGGTGAAATTGTCTGCTTCGTCGTCACTAATTATAATGACTTTAGGTGCTGCTACTGGTTCATAACTTCTTTTAAGAACATTTCGTTCTTCAGTTGCAGTTTCACCTCCACTGGTTCTGCTTCCTCTTCTTCTTCTTCTTCTTCTTCTTCTTCTTCTTCTTCTTCTGTTCTGAATCAGGAGAGCGTGGTGTATAGCTCTCACTTGTTTCTACTTCAGGCACTGTAGGTGTATAACTGTCACTTGACTGTCCTTCAGGTACTATTTCAACCGTCTCGGATTCAACTATCCTTTGCCCGAAGATATTATCTTCAGAATCTGCCTCGTAGCTAGAATCTGGTTTCCTCAGATGAGCAATCACTTGATTCTCTAATTGGCAAAACATTGTATGAAGTCCATACCGCTGGACTCTCCCGTCAAAGGAATCAGGAGTCTCTCTTCTCAAAAGAGAGAGTAATGCATTATAGCATCCGGTTGACCGGATCATCTACCCAGAATTACACCGTATGAACTGGGTTACAACTTAGTATGATGCCAAAAATAAACTTTTTATATCAAAAAAAAACTTTGCACCCTTTTAATTTTTTAAATTTTTTTTCAAAAATTTGTTTTAATAAAGACTTAAAAAAAAAATTAACAATTTCCTATATATATTTTTAATTATTATTTTTTAAATGAAATGGATATTTAAAAAAAACAATAATTAAAAAAACACATATAGAAATTATAATTTTTTTAAAAACCTTTTAAAAAAAAAATAATAAAATTAATTAAAAAATTAACCTTTTTTTTAAACCCCCCCGCTGGGATTCGAACCAGTAACCTCTGCTGTCTACCCGACAGACTTAGCCGTTGCACCACGCGGCTACGGATGGAAGCAAGGAAACAAAAAATAGTATTAACCTTCCTTAAATCGCGAAGTCAAAAAAAATAAAAAATTTTACCCCGATGGGATTCGACCCCGGGTCTCTGCTCTGCAAGGCGGGGACTTTCGCCGCTAGGCCACGCTAGTCGGACGAGATAGGAGAGGAAGGAGGTTCCTCTTATAACGGTGGGGAAATACTTTTTTTTTTTTTTTTTTAAATTTAGTCCCACATGCAGCGGGCAAAGAAATTTTAAGGCTTTATCAAAGCCTGCAAACCGACTTAGGTCGATTGCCTTCGGGCAATCGATCCACCAATCCTTTTGCCCATTAGATGACCAATCAGACGCTGCCACGTGGCACACCGGAGCCTTCGACCATGTCAGCCGCCACGTCAACACGCCTCCACGTTAGCCTCATCCACGTCAACCAGCCACGTCAGCCTCGATCCACGTGTTGTCAGCTCCACTGCCATGTCAGCATCCAGTCAGCTCCTAGTCAGCCTCGATCCATGTGTTTCCAGCTCTGTCGCCACGTCTTCCTATTGTCAGCTCTACCGCCATGTCAACTTGTTGTCAGCACTGCCAGTTCGCTCCTTGGGATCCATGCGACAGTTGCTCCTCGGGATCCGTGCGCTCCTCGGGATTCATGCGACTGCTACTTTCGTTGCTCCTCGAGATCCATGCCTTTGAATTTCGTGCCTTACCTCGGCCCTCGAGATCCGTGCCCCCTCGCTCTGATACCAGTGTAAGTCTAAGTTTCAATTAACCTTAGATTAGTTAGGCCAAAGGTAAAACAAATGACACGAATAATTAAAGCCAAAAATATATTCAATTAACCAGCAAAAACATACATTAACTTAAACCTTATATAGGCTTAGAACAGGCGCTAAAGTAGGGAAGGGAAGGTGGAGGAAGATCGGGGAGTTTAGAGAGAACGGAGGAGTAGGAGGTGGAGTGGGAGGTGGCAGCGAGTGTGGGGAGAGGAAGGGAGTGGAGTGATAAGGGAAAATGGACGGCAAGAAAGGAGGAAGCTGAGTGGAGGGATAAGGAGAAAATGAAGGAAAGGGAGAAGGAATATCATGCCGACCATCCAAGCAAGATTAGCCGACAAAAGGTGAGTGTGTTCACACTGGGCTTAGAAAAACTAGTTTTTTCTAAGCCTGTTTTAAGCTAAGTCCTGTTCACACTTGCAACATAGAACATATTGAGTCTCTAACAATTCTCTTTATGCTTCTATGAGATTGAGCAAATTATGAAAGTGATTGTGCATTGAGAGTAGAACATATTGAGTCTCTAACAATTCTCTTTATGCTTCTATGAGATTGGACAAGTTCTATGTGTGGACTTGTTAAGCATATTTGAGGCAAGTATTTGAGAAGACTTGTGGACTGATTTTGTGTGAGCTTTTGTAGAAGCTTACAATATAGATTTGGTTAAGTTCTATAGAGGACTTATTGATCATATTGGGACAAGTTTTGTGTGAGCTTGTTGAGAAGATTTGGATAGGTTCTGAGTGGACCTGTTGAGTAGATTTTGACAGGTTCTAAGTGGACCTGTTGAGCATATTTGAGCAAGTTATGAGTGGACCTGTTGAGCATATTTGAGCAGGTTCTAAGTGGACCTGTTGAGCATATTTGAGCAGGTTCTGAGTGGACCTGTTGAGTATATTTGAGCAAGTTTTGAGTGGACTTGTTGAGCATATTTGAGCAGGTTTTGAGTGGACCTATTGAGCAGATTTGAGCAAGTTCTTAGTGAACTTGTTGAGCATATTTGATCAAGTTCTAAGTGAAATACTTGAGCATAGTTGAGAAAGTTATGTGTGGACTTTTTGATCAGATTTGTGCTAGATCAACTAGACTGTGTTTAGTGTAGATTTGACTGGATTTGTTGAGCAAATTTTTTCTAGACCAACTGGACTGTGTTTAGTGTAGATTTGTGCTAGACTGACTGGATTGTGTTTAGTACATATTTGAGATAGATTTTTGGAGGTGACAGAGCAGAGAGGATAGTAGTCTCTAATAGAAAGAGTTCCATCAATCCAGGGCAGTGAGGACAGGTCTTCTAAGTGGGTACAAGAGTCTTTAGTGGAGAGAGATCCACAAGCCAGTGCAGTGGAGGTAGTAGTCTTCTAGAGGATCACCATCTAGAGCAGAGGAGGAGTTATCCTATGGATAGAGATCCATAAACCATATTTAGGGGATCAACATATCCTTTGGACAAAGGTCCATAAACATTGTAATTGGGAAGGATTCCCAAGAGATTATTTGAGAAATATTTAGAAGAAATATTTTCTCTATAGAGGTAGCCATATTTGGGTGAACCATGTTATATTGGTGTCTCTATTGCGTGTGATGATTTGTGCATTGCTTTGATTATTGTTGTTGATATTTTTATCTATACATTGCATAATATTTATTTGGAAAGAAAAGTAAAAAGTGCTCTCATACTGTTCACCCCCCCTCTTCTTATAAGCTTGTGTTATTCAACTCCCAAATATCAATTTCAATTTCAATATCTATATTCAATTAATCAATATTAAAATCATATTCTAGATATTCAATTTCATTTTATTTCCTCATAACTCCCAAATAATTCATTCATTTTGAAAAATGTTTTAACTCCCAAATTTGTTCCATTAATTAACAATTTCTTAAAACTCTTGATATCTCACAAAATAAATTATCCCTTCAAATAAATAATGCACCTAAAAAATAATGTGTCCTTAATAATCTTAAAGTCAATAATGTTACCTTAGTATGGTGTCATGTCAACTTCTCAAATTATATTTTGCTTTGATTATTTTAGGCCATCTGAGATATGTTAATGCAAAAAGCTTTCATTCTAGATTTTTTTCTAAGTAATATTATGAGCATTATGTTTGAATCACCTTTATTGCTACAAATGATGTCATAGTTATTTGTTTCCCATGTGCACAATAGTCCATAGAATAGGAATATGAAGAGTCTCTAGAAGAGTGAAGGCCAAGAGTGCTCCATATGAAGAGTCACATTCCATTATATGTATCTATGTATGTGAGTGTGAGATACACATTATAGAATGAGAGTGTGTGGAAGTATGGTGTATTTGAGATCTTTATTTAATGGAGATACAATTTTCATGAGCATTTGTTAATGGTAATTTTATGAGTTATTATTGAAGTTATTTATGAGTTTTATATGTTTAGGATATTGTCATTATCTTATATTTTATATTGCAACTTTATTTTAGATATTTTGGTTATTTTATCTTAAGTATTTAGCTTCAAAAGCTAACATTTTGTTCTTTTATTTTGATCACAAATCCTTTTGGTTGTGACATACATATTTCTTCTTTAGGATCACCATTAATAAATGCACTTTTTACATCCATTTGATGAAGTTTACATCCATGATGTGCTACTAAAGTGCAAATTGTTCTATTTGTAGTCATTGTTATTGGTGGTGCAAATGTTTCTTCATAACCTATTCCTTTTGTTTGAGTATATCCTTTTACAACTAATTAAACTTTGTGTTTATCAAGAGAACCATCTGCTTTGTGTTTTATCTTGTACACCCACTTACATCATACTACTTTCTTTCCTTATGGTAAATCAACTAAATTCCATGTTTTATTCTTTATTAAGGTTACATATTCTAATTGCATGGATGTTTTCCATTCTGGATGACTTAGAGAATTTGGAGTAGTTGTAGGTTCTGTTGTGGAACTTATCAATCCCCTATTTATGCTTGTTAAACTACGAGTTTGAGATCTTGTAGTAGTGAAAAATGGCATTTTATCTAGCTTTGAATCCTTAAGAGTATCTCTAAACCATATAGGTTATTTTATTTTAAGTGATGTAATAGTCTCTACATTTTCTATTTTTCATCATCTATGTCTGATTTTGAGTCTTCACTTGATGAAGTTTTTTCTAAAGAATTTAGAATAATTCTTGAATCACTATTTTATTCCTTAATAATAATATTTTTCCTTCATCAAATACTTTTTTTAATAAGCTATGTGTGGCTTCTATTGGGGGCCACTCGCATTATAAAAATAAAACATTACATTGCTCTCATTACATTTCTAACAAGTTAATTAAACCATACCCATATTTACCTTTTTATCAAAGATATTCTCTATCTTCCTCAAACTACTAAGTTTCCATAATCAACTCTCTTTTATTAAAGGAACTAACAACAAGAACAACCCTTACATGACACATAAATCCAACAGATAGAAGTAAAATAAACATAACAATCATCCATCAAACATGAAATCATTTCAATTATTTTTCTTCTATAATAGAGGTTCTTCCTCCTTTAGAGTGGCAAGATCTAAGAATGCATTTTTATAGTTCAAGCCCTTGAAGTAATATCTAGTTGTAGCACATTTTTTAGGATCTTCATTTTTAGTAAATTGATCATCATCGATTGTTTCATAATTATCTTCAAGAATACCATCTGAGGTGCTAATATTTTCCATGGAACTATCTAGATGGTATTTAGTAATCATTTTGGATTTTATCAATGATCTTATTCAAATTCTCCTTTTGGGGTTGAGTCTTTTGTTGCTCGCATGATTTTTGTTAGATAATTGGTGCATATGGAGGATGAGCTTCTTTCTTTTGAACTGGGGTATTTAAATGTTCTGAATCATTCGCATGCAAGACCTTAACCTCCACTAAGGAGGAATTAAAGCATGATCAAATAATTGAACATCTCTTATTAAGATGGTCATATTTTTTATAGCCATAACATCTTAGGGAGAAGTTTTCATATTCAATATTTTATTTCCATTCCCCTTTGATTGAGGATATAGTAATGGATTGAGGCCCAGGAACTTAAAAATCCATAAAAACAACCAATCTTGTTTTATTTATATTAATTTTATCGGAAAAAAATTTCTCTACTTGGGCATCCATATACTAGAATGCACCAATGGCATTATCGGTTTTGTTGAATATCTTCTCTCCCCAAAACTCCATAGGGAGAGAATAAAGATTCACCCAAATTGAGAAGCCATTAAATTATTCTATAAAGAGTTGAAACTAGGAGTCCAAGATCGTATATAGACACCCCTTTGATCAAAAAACTAATTATATCTATAATCCATTACCCTATCTCTATCTACTAAATTAAAAAAGGAATCAAAAAAGAATTTTTTTGGTAGGAGAGTTACTTGGAATTCTATACTAGTCCACCAATATTTAATGTATAATTTTTTGGGCTTCATGATCAATCAAATCCAACCCAAATTCATCCTCCATGTTGGACTAACTGTTGCACCTTGGGGATTTGACTTAATAGACTAACTGCCACCCTGGTCCCTAAGACTAACCACCTTGTGAGGTGTTCGAATACAAAGATTGTATTGGACACTACCACCTCAAGGTTTTAGTGTTAAAAGAACTCTATAGTGGTACTAGAGCCTCATCGTAGGATCAAATCCCCTTGAGTCATGTTAGAGAGAGGTTTTGGACCAACCGACACACCTCAAGAATTTAATTTAGTGGACTAACCACCATCATGGGCCCTAGGACTAACTGCTTTGTGAGGTGTTCAAATACAGAGATTGTATCAAATACTACCACCTCGAGGTTATGGTGTAACAAGAACTCTACATTCCAAAATCCTAATAAATGGCAAAGGTTCATCCACCCGTGAATCCAAATATCCTTGAGAGATATTTTTTATAACTAAAGAGGCTTTCTCACAGATTGAAGATACAGTCTATGAACAACCCTCTTCCTTCAACGCTTGACTGCACCTAGGTTTTGCATCCCTTTTGTGAAGACTATAGCCAAATTTATCACTTTGTTCCATCATTTTTCTACACCTAGGCTTTACACCCCTTTCATGAAACCTGTAGTTGTAGCCAAGGGTAAATTTAACCTTTCCTTCATCAAACATTATATCTTTGCTTATATAGATTTTTTTTTATTGTAGGATAATTTATTCTATAACCTATTGAATCATCATCATAACTAAAAAATGTTCCACACATAGTTTTATCATCAAGTTTAGTTCTTCTTTGCCTTGGAACATGCATGTATGCCTTACATCCAAAAATTCTCAGATGTTCTACCATAGGTTTTTGTCCTAATCATACTTCTTTAGGAGTAACATTTTTTAGTATTCTTGTGGGTGACCTATTTTGTAAGTATACAATTATTTTAATTGATTCTACCTAATTTTGATGATCAAGATGAGCTTATTTTAACATACAATGAACAATTTTCATAATTGATCTATTTCTTCTTTCTGCAATACCATTTTTTTATGGTGAATATGATGTGGTGAGTTGTCTTTTTATTCCATTTTATTCTAAAAACAAGTTGAACTATTTTGACAAAAAATTACCTTCTCTATCTAAAAAAAAATTGTTGATTATTTTTCTCGAATCGTTTTCAACTAGTAGTTTGAATTATTTCAAAAAATTGAAGGCTTCTAATGTGAATTTCATAAAATACACCCACATTTTCCTTGAGTAATCATTAACAAATTATTGAAATATCTATGTCCTCCAATAATAGTGACATTCATTGGACCACAGGTCGAAGGGTTTTATTGGTCGATAAAGCTCCTTGTTTGGCATGTGTAACCTCGGTTCAAATATCAGGGTCTCATAGAACCAGAGGGTATGTCGTGATAGCATTGTCGATTGTATTAAAAATTTTACTCAACACAACTGGAGGTTATAGTAGTAGAAAGGTGTAGGATTTAAGCCCATGAAGAGACAATAATAAATTTAACAAGATATTGATTCCTCTAGTATACACAAAAAACCATTCATTAAACCACATAGATTTATATATATATATATATATATATATATATATATATATATATATATATATATATTAATTTCAATGGTTCTTGAGCTCTATGCTAACGAATTTTAAAAAGTATTCTATGTTATTTTCTTGCTAGACATTGTGGACAAATTGTAGATTTCTATGAAATTTTAGGAAAACTTTTAACCATTTGATGTTTACCACATCTCATTTAGTGAAGATGCACTTATGTGTCCTAGCCTTTTATGCCAAATATCTCTTATTTCTAAAATCCCTACTGATAGAGCCATATTTGATATTGTATCTAGAGGAAGTAAATTATTTTTATAAGAGATAAAACCTATAACTCTTCCTTATGTGATAATAAGATATGTTTTCTTATCTTTAATAGTTTTGAATTCAATTGCTAGGTTCTAATCCATCATTTGAGATATTGAAAGAAGATTAGTAGTCATTCTAGGTACATATAGTACATTGTTAATTATTCCCTTTTCATTTGGTAGATAAATGAAGACACCGACTCCTTTGACCTCATAAGTGATACTATCTGCTATGACAACTGGTTTTTCATTTTTTCTTGAAAAGTATTAAATCTTTGTTTGTTTCCAGTCATATGCCTACTTGCTCCATAATCAATACACCAATAATCTATAGTAGTAAACCTTATATATCCCAAATTTAGTAAGCAATGAAATTTGCAAATTCTAAATTTTTCTAAACCTTTGATGTAGAAAACCTTTTAACTCCCAAATATTAAATTTGCAAAAATTCAAAAACTTCTAATAATTTTAATTTTCTCAAAATTTAAGAAAATAAATCTCCTATCTTAAAAAACTCCAAATATCTTCAAAAAATTTTAATAATAAAAATTGAAGTCCTTATTACTCCACACATATAAAAAACTAAAAAATGAAAAACTTTCATCTAAACCTTTTAACTCTAATTATAATCTCTAACTTATAAATTTAATTAAAGCATTTTAAAAGCTTTAACTTTTAAGTTACCTTACCTTTCTCCTTGATAAACTTGCACTTGCCTACAACTCCATTAACAACTCTTTGCTTGTTTCCTTAGTCAACTTTTTCTTGCTTCCTAGAAATGTTAATTGCTATGCAATCCAAATTTAGTAGCTTGTGCCAAAATAAACTCTAACTCCACATGGTATTTTGCATGCAATTGAAACATTTCATTGATTTCCTTACTATTGTAACGGTCTACATTACTCATATTGGCTAGATGTAGAGTAGATGTTATTGAATGTTAATGAAATGCTCATATTCTTCCCTAATACTTGTCTCTTCACCTCCTTTGGACTCTTTGTTGGTAATCCCTTTGTTCTCCTCACTCTATTGGTTCAATCAACGTTGTGAAGCATTTTCTTCTCTGCTACTTCCCTTAGACATCATTGTGAAGACTTTGCTTCTCTATTGATTTCCTCAATCATCATTTTACTTCTCTACTAGTATGCTCTCAGTTGATGTTGCTTTAGTCTTCTTGATGTTGTGAAGCATCACTTGTATTTTTTATCATAAAAATTTGCTGTTTTTCTCATTTGATATTGTGTAGTGTTGTTGGTGAAGTGATGCTTGGTGAAGTACTGCACATTGAAGAATACCCTCCTATCACTTATTTTGATAGAGAAACTTAAGCTTCTATTGGATTAATAATTCTTTTGTTATGTTCACCTTACTAACTCTTTAGAATGTGTTGCACAATGATGGATCTTATATTTTTTTATCTTATGAGCTCTTTATTTCTCTTTTATCCTTCTGAGCTCTCTACTTCAGTTTCTCCTACTATGTTATGCTTACCTTTTCTGTTATGCTTCTATTCTCTATTATATTTCTCTTCTTTGTTATGCTTTCTTTCTCTAATTTTCTTTTGTCATATTTCTCCTCTTTGTTATCCTTATCTTCTCTAATGTAGGTCTTCTAGGGCCTTCAATGCGGGCTTCTTTAGCCTATTCTTTAATGTAGATTTCTTCTCCTTCAATGGAGGATTCTTGAATCTTCTCTATAATATAGGCTTCCTTGTCCTTCTTCTATTTCTTCTTTTTGTTTCTTGATCTTTGATCTCTATTTTCTTTATTGTTGCTTCTTATTTCTATTCTCTTATCTCTCTAGTTTCTCCAAAAGTTGAAATTATTCTTTATCTTTGTAGGAATTTTCTCAACCTCTACCTTAATCTTTGTTGTTCTTCTTTACTAAAATTCTAAAATCTCCAATGGTTTGGGTTGCACACAAGAACTCAATATGATTCTCCTCCTTACTAGAGAACCCAATATCAATGTCAAGGTGACACTGCAAATCCCTAAAAGACCAACTTTCTTCTGAGTTGGTTTTACCTCAATATTCAATAACAATTCTCCTCTTTCTCTAGAGAATCCAATATATTAAAAGGGTGACTTTGTATGTCCATGAATCTCCAACTATATTCTTAGTTGGTTTCTTTTATCAAATATTCAAATTTCTTTTACGTTGGCACTTTTCTTCAATATAGTTGAGTTCTAGTCTTCATTGGTTTTCCTTCAACCAAGTAGAAATACCCTAGCCTTTTCTACTCAATAAGACCTTTAAAAATAGCATTCAAATCTTCACTGCCTTCAAATTGGACAAACTCTAAATTAACTTTATCAAAAGTGAATAAAGTTAATTAATAATGGTGGCTTAATGAACTCTATAGAAAATGGATAGAGTTAGGTGGTAGCTCTGATACCACTATTGGTTTTTTAAGCCTTACTACCACAAAATATCACAAACCCCAACATAAAATAGCGATAATTTTAAAGGTCAAAATATAAATAGTGAAGAAATACAAAATAATATCAAATCTCACACAAATACTTACAAAATGAATATGAGTAATACAATCTTGAGATATTCTCTACACTTGATACAAGTTCTGGAGTTTTTTCTCCATAATATAGCTATACAAGATAAATCTTCAAATTCTTGACTATGACCTTTGGATTCTTATCTTGCCACTTATATACAAGACTCTCAGACTTCTAGTATGGCACATGTACATATACTGCACATAAATAATGTAATATTCTCTAATATGTTCGAGCAAACAATAGAGGAAACCAAGAAGGATGTAGGGTATGAGGAAATCAATTTTATGAATGATTTTACAATTGACGTCAATACATGTTTCTTCACACTTCTTCCTTTGCGAGGGGGTATCCTCTGCGTCTTCCCATATCCTTCACCTATAAAACCATCCTTAATATATTGCACTCACAATGGATATCCTTCACCCATAAAGCACAATATTTTAGATGCAACAGTGTAGAGCAATCATAAAATATATTTTTTTTTATGGTTATTATTATGAGATGTTGGTCCTCTAGAGGGCCAATCCCACAACCTTTTAGGAGTTCATGAATGAATAATGGGATATGAGTGTAGTTCCACGTAACATATATCTTCTTAACTGCCAATAGTTTTTTATCTTGATAACCATAGAAGAAAACATCTGTCAAATTTGTACATCTTTTGGTTGTCCTTTCCATCTTAGTTGTCACTCAATTACTATACTTTATACAAAGAATGCAAATAAACAAACGCATGTACTTTTCTTCATAATTTTTTATCTGGATAACAATAGAAGCAAACATATGCCAAATTGTACATCTTATGATTATCCTTTCCATCTTAGTTGTCACTCAATTACTATAATTTATTCAAAGAATGCAGATAAACAAACACATGTACTTTTCCTCATAGTGTTTTATCAGGATAACCATAGAAGCAAACATATGTCAAATTGTACATTTTTCGGTTATCCTTTCCATCTTAGTTGTCACTCAATTACTATACTTTATACAAAGAATGCAGACAAACAAACATGTATTTTTCTTCATAGTTTTTTATCTGGATAACCATAGAAGCAAACATATGCCAAATTGTACATCTTCCAGTTGCCTTTATATCTTAGTTGTTACTCAACTAATATACATTACACAAAGAATACAAATAAACAAGCACATGTATTTTTCTTCATAGTTTTTTATCTGGATAACCATAGAAACAAACATATGCTAAATTGTACATCTTTCAATTATCCTTTCTATCTTAGTTGTCACTCAATTACTTTATTTTATACAAAGAAAGCATGCAAAAAAACACATGTACTTTTCTTCTATTAACACCCATTAACATATGGTCCAAGATATGTCTACCATAATCTAAAGATTGTAAGATATACAGACTCTCTCAAAAAGCATGAATGAAGACTTTATCATGAACTGGACATATTCTAAGTTAAACTAGTAGTTAAAGGCTACTTTAATCATGCTACATTCAACTATAGAGAGTGTGACAACTCACATGTATGCAGCTTTTAGGAAGAGTGACTTCTCATGTATGATTGAATTGGGGACAGACAAAAAAAATAACCTTGTTTTGGGTTGAGTGAGTCTAAATGGATTTTTTTTTTTAATTGGTAACATGAGATTGAAACTAGTTTTATTTTTATTGTATCTTAATTAAAAAATTATGTCTGTAGTGAGTCTAGATTTTTATTTAAAACATTTAATGCTCTAAACTTCTATTAGAATGTTTTTTAATTAATTATATTAGATTGAAACATGTCTTAATTATATTAATTTATCACGATAGAGTGGTATTATAGCTATTATGAATATATCACTTGACAAGATTTGAACTTAAGTTTTCTCTTTTAAGGTTGAAAAATTAAATCTATTGAGTTAATACCATTTGATAAGGAGTTTTTTCTTAATATATAGTTATTATTTTATATTTTAAACTTTTAGAATTATTATTTTTATTTGAAAGTATAAATATAAAATCTAAGAAAAAAGTAGCGCTTAAGGTCTAAAAGGTTATAGATCGATTCCTTTATCATGACCAGATTTGTTGCAATAAGTACATCATGAAGATATCCCAACTTCTTTGTTATTTATCTTAGAAGAATCAAGTTCATCCATTTCCTTGATAAAATAGTAAAACCATCTGTGTACAATTGAAGCTATTCTATCTTTGCTTCTTTCATAAATTTGTAGGACATCTTTCTGATCAATATTATTTTCTACCTTTTGTGTATGGTTTTTTATTGTATTCTCAATATCTTCATTAACATAGATATCAATTTCTTTTATCATGTTATTGGAAGATATTTTATAGAATTTTCTTTTGCCAAACTATTAGTTTGTGAGTTCTTAGAAATATTTCTAAGCCATATTGGTTCTTCTCTTCTAATTGCATTTTCTTTATTATCACTCTTAGAATCAGGTATGTCTCTAAACCATTTTAATTCCTTGAATCCTATATACTTAATAAGATTTTTCATAGTTTTTTTTAAAGTAATCTTTCTTGTAACCTTTTGATTTAAAAAGAACAATTTTGGTAGAATTTAAAACTTTAAACCTTCGAGGTTGACTATCTTATGACTCCCTAGTTTTGATTATATGATAAGATCTTTCGAAGCCTCAAGTTTTGTAAAGTACTTTGTATCTACCAAGTATTTTAAATTTACTATAGTCTTGATAAAATGCTTAGCTTTCTTTAGATTTCCTTTGAGTTGAATTCCTTTTGTCTCCCTAATGTTCAACTTCAATTCTTCACCTTATTTTTCCCCTTTTGTGAATAGAAAGCTAAAGATGGATTTAATGCAAGTTCAATTGATAGAGTTCTCTATTTTCCAAGACCTTTAAGTTGTCCTTAGTCTTGATTATGTCTCATTAATTTGAGCAAGATACTAATTCTAATTTAGTTTTTCAACTTTATGTTTTGCTTCCTATAACCTTTAATTCTCAATTTAGTGATATAGTTTCTAAATTTTAAGATGTTTAATTTGGTGTTGAACTCCTTATATCTCCCTAATTAGAAATTTAGAAAATAGGATATTTGCAAAAATAATGCTTCAATTTCAATATAGAAGACCTTATTTCTCTTAATTAAATTATTTGCAAATATTTCAATACTTCAATTTCAAATAATGCAAATTATTCCTTGTGTCTCATTAATTTCAGCAAATTACTAAATCTAATTTAGTTTTCCAAATTTATGTTTTGCTTCCTATATCCTTTAATTCTCAATTTAATGATATAGTTTCTAAATTTTAAGATGTTTAATTTGGTATTGAATTCCTTATATCTCTCTAATTAGAAATTTAGAAAATAGGATATTGCAAAAATAATGCTTCAATCTCAATATAGAAGACCTTATTCCTCCTAATTAAATTATTTGCAAATATTTCAATACTTGAATTTCAAATAATACAATTTTCAAAAACCTCTAAGTTATAATCTCTTTACTTCAATAGCCTTTCTAATCCATCAACAAATTATCTAAGGTTGTACTTTCCTTATATCTCCATGCATTAAATAACTAAACTTAACCTTAGAAATAATAGACCTTATGCCTCCTTAAACTTGATGGAATGCAAATGATAATTGAATGTTTTTTTTTTTTTTTTTTTTTTGGGTATATAGAAGCAATGGTTACAATCACGATTTTTAGTAACTACCAACACAGCTGGTAGGGTTCAAACTATCTACGAAGGCTCCCAGGACTTCCACCGTCTCGGTACATGGTAACCCGGCGTGAGATGGGGACCGCCGGACGCACAGGGGTTGCACCGTCGTCATCAATCTGGCGCACCACTCAGAGGAATCGGATCTGGGCTACTGTCTGTGCATGGGCAAGCCCGTGGGATTGGAACCTAGGTCTCCTCTCAGTAAGCGCCCCAACTTACCAATCCACTTAATATACCTTTCTTTTGAGGTGAGGCGCTAGGTATTGATTGGCTTCTACTTTTGTTAGAGTATATTACATTATTTGGTACATGTCAATTTACCACCTTGGGTGAATTATTAGACTAGGAGTTTATCTTAGGTTAAGGGCTGAGTAGTTATTTGAGGAAGGAGCAATAAATACACGTGTCAAAAGAATATATTAGAAGCAAAGCTCCACCCACTATAACCAAGCTATAGCATTAATTAAATCTCTATATATTGTGTTCATTTGTGTTATATTTTCTTGAGATATTTCTATGATATTTTGTTGCTATTAAGTTTCATTGTTAAAAGCATTTGTTTGTTTTATTGTGTTCATTTGTGTTATATTTTCTTGAGATATTATCTATGAGATTTTAATGTTATTAAGTTTCATTGTTAAAAGCATTAGTTTGTTTTCTTTGTAGATCTTGGTTGAAGCTTTATGTGTAACCAAGCTATAGCATTAATTAAATCTCTATATATTGTGTTCATTTGTGTTATATTTTCTTGAGATATTTCTATGATTTGTTGCTATTAAGTTTCATTGTTAAAAGCATTTGTTTGTTTTATTGTGTTCGTTTGTGTTATATTTTCTTGAGATATTATCTATGATATTTTAATGTTATTAAGTTTCATTGTTAAAAGCATTTGTTTGTTTTCTTTGTAGATCTTGGTTTAAGCTTTATGTGAGTTATTCTATTCATAAAGCAATTTGAATGAAGATATTGGGACAATCGTCGCCATCCGACGACAAGCTCAATTAAGAAGTAGATCCTGGTTGAAGCTTTGTGTGAGTTAATCTATTCATAAAGCTAACAATGGTATCAGATCTATGAAATTTGAATGAAGATATTGGGTCAATCGTTGTCATCCGACAACAAGCCCAGTTAAGAAAAAGTTTTGCTTAATTGGAAAGCGACTGAAGAGTTTTTGTGAGCATCCCAACACGGAAGTGTTTGCTACCATTGAGAACATAGAATAAGCACCAAGAATAAGATATGGAATTATAAAGATGTCTACTTAGTTTAAAATTTATTTTGAAATAGTAAAAGAGAGCTACAAAATTTGAATGAAGATATAGGAACAATTGTTGCCATCTAACGATAAGCCCAATTAAAAAAAAGTTTTGCTTGTTTGGAAAGCGGTTAAAGAGTTTTTTCAAGCATCTCAACATGGAAGTGTTTGCTGCCATTGAGAACATAGAATAAGCACCAAGAATAAGATATGAAATAATAAGGATGTCTACTTAGTTTAAAAAATTATTTTGAAATAATAAAAAAATTAAAAAGCTTTTTAGTTTGGAGTGATAAGATATTCAACTAATTTGTTTAAAGCTTTATTTAAAATAATAATAATAATAATCATTAAAGTTATTTGAAAAAATAACTATAAAAATATATATTATTTTGAAATAAAATTGTTATAATAAGGATGTCTACTTGGTTTAAGAAGTTATTTTGAAATAGTAAAAAAAATTAAAAAACACTAGTTTGAAGAAATAAGAAATTCAACTTATTTGTTTAAAGCTCTATTTAAAATAATAATATTAGTCATTAAAGTTATTTGAAGGAATAACTATTAAAAAAATATTATTCTAATTTGTTTTTTGGTTACATAGATAAATTGGTTTACAATCACAATTTTTTTAGTAACAGGGTTCAAACTATCAACGAAAGCTTCCAAGACTTCGAACACACCCACACCCACCCTCTCGTCGTTAATGGTAACCCGGCTTGAGATGGGGACCGCCAGACGCACCATCTTCGCCAGTCTGATTCAACACGTGGCATGAAAAAGGAGCCGTGACAAGCAGGAAACCGATCTGTCATCAATCAGGTGCAATACATAGGGGCTATATGCATGTGCACTGGTATATTCTAAAACAAAATTGTTAAAATTAAAATTATTGTAGAATTTCGTTCTACTTCTATTTAAAAATGAAAAAGGGTTAAAATAATATAAAAATTTATTTAATTTAAATAAAAATAAAAATTAGTGGTCCGGATTGTATAGGAAATGTCTTCCAATTTCCTTTCCGCCATGAGAGGGAGAATAAACAAAACCATGGAATGACAGCCTAGAATTTTTCGGCGAGAAAAATATTTTCGAATTCATGTAAAAATCACTCCATCCTTAAATTGCCGCAGATTTAAAAAAAAAAGAAACCTTCGAAATCAATGAATTTTTTCTTCTTCCTAGGTCTATAATCCGCGAGCTCGCTCTCGTCTGTGATCTTCTGCTTGGGCGGCCTGATTTCCGCCTCCTGTCGCTCCCGCGCCTCTCTCAGAATCTGCTCCGTTGTGATCTGGATCGGCGCTGCTATTTTGTTCTTAACCCTCATTTGTCGCGCCAGCTTCACCTCTGTTTCTTTCTTTGTCAGAAACCCCCGCGGCCATTCTAAAAACAAAAGACCTCAAAATAACCCATAAAAAATAAGCTCAATTTTTCATTAGAAAGTAAAGCAGAATACAAATCCTCGTTCAAAGTAGAGGATGATCTTTTATTTAAGGCTGTCAATCAGAGGAATACAGAGCTGTTACGAAAATTTTATATATATATATATATATATATATATATATATATATATAGAATAAAATAAAAAATATAACCCTAACTCCGCCTGGCAGTTCCTGAAATAAAACCCTAACTCCGCCTGGCAGTTCTGACAATCGCATGCAGCAAAGTTTACTTACATGCCTGACCAACAAAACCAATAATTAGTAAATAAATTTACTAAATTAAAAAAAAAAAATCTGCATTGCATTATATGGTTAGCCTGGAAGCGAGTTTGGAGAGATCAGGTGTGCAAGTAGAAAATCTGCATAACTTTCAAGGAGGGAGAGTTGTGGAGTAACAGACGTTATATAACACTGCCAACACCGAGGGAAAGAGGCGTCCTCTATCCTACAAACCCTAATTTGTTGGTGTGAATTCAAAACCTCCTCTATCCTGCAAACCCTAATTTGTGGGTGTGAATACAAAATCTGCGTGGAGATTACAGCACGAGAAATTTCTCCACAGAGACACAGGTGACCGTTACAGTGATATGCATCTGTTACTGTGTGTGGCAGAGCGAGCAGGTCAGAGCTGCCAGCTCATTCTGTTGAACGCCAGCAGCAGGGGTAACAGTATAAGCAGCACGGGCCCATAGCCGCGTGGTCGGAAGTGCTAGGAGATCCACTTAGCTGGCAGAGCAGTTACTTCTGTCTCGAGGAACGTTCGCAGACGGAGAGTAAAAATTTGGGAGATAAAAGGTTTTCAAAGGTTAGAATTATTTGAAGTTATTATTTTCACTTTTAAAAGTAGAAAATCATTGAATTATTTGTAAATTTAGTTATTTGGGAGATAAAAAGTTTCAACTTTTAAATTTTAAGAAATATAAATTTACAAAATTTAAACTTAGGGAATTAAGAGGGCTACTACTTTAAAGGAAATGGCAAATATAAGAATATTGTTTCATGAATCACAATTATTAAAGGGGCGTAATTTTACCCCATGAAAAAATAAAATGAGATTGAAAAACTTTGGGATGTAGTGAATGGACAAAGAAACATGTCAGTAAATAAAATATGAACTCAAAAATTCAAGGATAATGATATTAAAGCTCTTATGTTGATTCTATTTGGTATATTGGATGAAATACATACACACATTAATGAAGCAAAAACTTCAAAAATAGCATGGAAAAATTGTGTATGATATTTGAAGGAAAGAATAAGGCAATCATTCTACATCTATAATCATAGTTGTATACAATAAAAGTTCATGATGAAAAAAACATAGAAAAATTTCTTCGAAGGATATCATAATTAAAATCAAAATTACACACCTTAGGAGAACAAGTTGAAGATCAATTTCTAGTCTTAGTTGTACTTAGAGCACTTCCTGAATCTTTCAAAATGTTGGTCACGCCTCTTTAAGTATCAAATCAAAAGATGTCATTTAAGGAATTAATAAATATTCTTCAACAATATGAACTTGAAAATCAGTTGAGAAGTGAGTCATCCAATAAGGCTCTTGTATTAAAAAAAGACTTATTTTTTATCATAAAAACAAAAACAAAAGAAGTATTATCATATTTGTGAGAAATAAGGACATATTACAAAATCTTGTAAGTATAATGCATTGCCAAGGAAGGGTCAAGACACATGATCTCCTAAAGGAAATCAGAGAGATCAGAATAATAAGCTAGAGTATGATGCACAATCAGAGTTTGTACACAAAAATCTTATGACAAATCAAATATGTTTGTTAGCAAGTATTAAGAAATCCAATAAAGGCTTAGAATCTATGACAACAAATGCAAAATATATAGATTCTAGCTCAAATGATTTGAGTATAGTTCATGATTGGTTAGAAAAAGCTTATTGTTACATACCAAACCTAGCCGTCGGCTAGGTATTCCATGTGTATTAAATTCATATATATATAGATTAGCTAGTTTGGTACATTTTATCATCTATCATTATTTTTTATCTACGTATTCCAATCGAGCCTTTACGGTGAGGGAGAGCCCACCTTAAGTGGCGTTTGATTATTTTTGTGATTGTGAACTATTTGACTTGATTTAACTTATTTTCGTCTGCTTATGTTCTGGTGTTTAATTAATTGGCATACATAATTGTGAGGAACGAATTTATATTCAGAGAGAAGCTAAATCGCTCCAAGTGGTATCAGTAGACTGGTTTCGATCGACCAAGAAATCTAAATGCGCATCGGGCGGGCGCTAGCGAAGGTGCGGTTCCAACCAAACTCCCAAGAACTTGTCATACAACGTCCACGTTTCATACGGCTCACAACGCTGGCATCAAATTACAAGCGGCAATGACCTAGCAAAAGGCTAAATGCATCGCAGAAGGCTAAACGCATCCCTGGTTTGTGGAAGTACAACCTACAGGCATTACCAATACACTGCAGTAGTACGTGGTGAAACGTAACCAATTTCATGGCGTACGCAGCCCGTAACCGTCGACCAATTAGAGTTTGCGGTTTCAAAAAATTAATTGCATTATCCTAAGGTTAGCGCACGGGTAATTTTATTTTAATTTTTTGTCCCGAGAATTATCCCACATCTGCCTAGGAAAGGGAAAAAAGTCAATTGGGAAGCCAAGGGAGGTTTACGCATATCAGGCTTTCGAAGCCATTCGGTGTCGTAGGACGGTGCAAAACTACACTCCAAGTTGCAGTCTCACAGGCCAGTTCCAGCCATAGCTTCGCAGGCCAACGTGCTCAACCAAACTGAATTGCGTTTTCGTGCTTGAGAAACAAAAAAATCATAGTATTTCAACCCGCGAGCCGTCGTCCAATCAAAACATGACAATCATCGATTAAATTCGATTTCACTAAGGTACAAGCTACGTTTTAATTTATTTTTTTTTATTTCCACGAAGGTAGTTATCCCACATTGACAGTGTGGAAGGCGTGAAGTGGTTAATAAGGAAAGTTGCGCACAATTAGCATTGTGACTTCGGTCACACATTGGGAGTTCCTCCGCGCGTAGCCTCTGTCGTCGTGTCCCATTGTCCATTCGTTGTCCATCCGTTTTGGTCTGTCGTCGTGTCCCGTTGCCCGTCCGTTTCGGTCCGGCTATCATCGCGTCCTGTTGTTCGTCCGTCTCGATCCAGTTGTCGTCGTGTCTTATCTTGTTCGCTTTGGTCCTGTCCGTATCCTCGCTGTCGGTATTGTCGCTGTGTCCTATCATGTCAGTCCGCTCCTTGCTGTCCATGTCCTCGCTGTCGGTCCTAACATTGCGTCCTGTCGTGTCAATCCGCTCCTTGCTGTTCGTGTCCTCGCTGTCGGTCAGTCACGTCCTGACGTGTTAGTCCGCTCCTAGTTGTCTGTGTCCTCATTATCAATCTGTCGTGTCAGTCTGCATCAGGTCGTGTCATGTCAGCAGTGATTGGTGAGTTACATTAAATTTCGTGTAGTCAAGGGGCAGTGCTACCTTAAATTTCTGCATCGCGGTTGGTGCGACAGTTGAAGCGAAACACACAAATTTTGGCAATTATCAAATTATTATTGGAGAAGGGAAGCCCAATTTTTTTTTTTGAAAGTGCATGCCCAAACAGTGGACCAAAGGACCTAACGGTCGATTATCAAGCTCGGAGACTCCCAATAAAAACACAAGAAGACCTCATCGAAGCCAAGGTACAAAAAATTCTCCTTCTCCTTTCAAAATTGGTAGTTATAATCCACATCATCCACTGGTAGACCCTATGGCTACTAACCCTCCCCCAACTCACGACAACATCACACAAGGAGACTCAAGTAACTCGGCCATTTCCATGAATGAAACTCTTCGACTCTTAATAGATGGTATGCGCGAAATTAGTATCAACCTAAAAACCCTAGTGAGCGCACAAAACCAGCTTAATCCCAATACTAATCCCCAAAATCACTCCCATGCCCAAAGGAATGAAGAAAATGACGCTCAGGATGACGATTGGGAACAACAAAGAGGCAATTCGGATAATTACAGGGATCGCTATCATAGACAACGGTATAACCAAGATCAGGAAAGGGATATGGGTTATCACCAACCGAGAGGCCCTAATAATTTTCCACGCATTGATATGCCCACTTTTGAGGGTCATGATCCTCGTGGTTGGATAGCCAAAATGGAAGGCATTCTCGACTTATACCAAATTAAGGAATTTGATAAAGTCCCTTTCACTGCATCAAAATTAGGCACTGAGGCCTACCAATGGTTCATATGGCTTAAGCGAGAGAAAGGAGCTACTATTAACTGGAAAAAATTCACTACTTATTTTTTAGAAAGATTTGATGAAGGAGCTACATCGTCATACATAGTAAGACTGTTATCTCTTAAACAAGAAGGTTCGGTTAGCGAGTTCATTTTGGAATTCACCGGTTTACTACCATATACATTAGACCTCAGTCCAGACACAATGGTGGGAGCTTTTCGCAATGGATTGAAAGAAAATATTAGGGTGGAGGTGGACATTCAAAATCCAACCGCATTGAACGATTGTATAAGAATAGCCAAGCTGGCTGAGAAGAGAATTCAGTTGTATGCACGGCGTGAAACTTATAGTCGTCCTTCATATCGCAACAATTCCTTTCATAGAAATGATCAACCATCAAGATACTTTTGCTATAAATGTCGCACTCATCATCCCAGGGAACAAGCATGTGCCCAAAAACAAAACTTTCATATTGAATGCGATCAATATGAAGGAGAAGAGGACGAAACTTACCAACAAGAAGAACCTATGCAAGAAGAACTACCAATTACTCTAGAAGAGAAGGAAGAGGATACAATGGCGATCTCCGTACATGCCCTCATGGGGTTAACCGCCCACCATACCATCAAGGTACCGGGATTTCTCTCGCCAAAAAAAGGTGAATGTGCTAATTGATTTCGACAGTACCCACAATTTTATCGACATCAAAACAACAAAAGCTTTGAATTTATTCATTAACTCTTCCAACAAAGACAAATTCTAGGTTCTAGTGGCCAACGGGGTGAACGCGCAATGTGTTGGTCGAACATCTCAAGTTTCCATAAAAATGGGTACTTATACCTGGTTTGGATCCCTTTTCGTCATGAATTTAGGGAACTCTGATGTCATTTTGGGAGTTGAATGGTTGGAAACATTAGACACGGTTAGCTTCAATTTCAAAAAATTATTTGTGGAATGGAAGGAAAACGGACGAGTCATTCGCTTACAAGGCATTACTACTCCTCCATCACAAATGGTGAGCTCTCATAGTATGGAGAAGATGTTAAAAAAGGGTGGATATGGATTTATAGCTCAAATTAATTGTTTGGAAAAACAATCTCGAGCAACTTCGGATATTACTGCTCCAGATTTACGAGACATCATAACAAATTACGAAGAGGTTTTCCAAGAACCTAAAGGATTACCACCTAAACGATCTCATGACCATGCCATCCATTTGGTTCCAGGGAGTGTCCCACCTAACAACCGTCCTTACCGCTATCCTCAACCACAAAAGACAAAAATCGAACGAGATCATTCAGGATCCGCTAGATCATGGAGTCATTCATCACAAGCACTAGCCCTTATTCCTCACCCGTAGTTCCGGCTCGACAAAAAGATAACTCTTGGCGTGTGTGTCCCGATTTTCGTTCTCTCAAAAAGATCACTATCCAAGATAAGTTTCCTATCCCCGTCATAGATGACCTACTAGATGAGTCGCATGGTGCAAATTTTTTTACAAAATTAGACCTTTGCTCAGGATTTCACCAAATCCGTGTCAGAGAAGAAGACATTCCCAATTGTACTCATGAAGGTCATTACGAATTTTTGGTCATTCCTTTTGGTCTCACCAATGCACCATCCACATTCCAAAGTCTCATGAACCAAGTGTTTCGTCCATTCCTCCGTAAGTTTGTGTTAGTTTTTTTTTATGACATTCTCATATATAGCCAAACATGGAAGGATCATTTACATCATGTGGATAAAGCCCTTCACATTTTACACAAAGAAAAGTTATTTGTCAAACGTTCCAAATGTTCATTTGGTGTCCAAGAAGTTGAGTATCTTGGTCATATAGTTTCACACGAGGGCGTCAAAGTTGATCCCAATAAGATTAAGGCAATTCAAGAGTGGCCTTTACCTAAAACCATCAAGAAACTTCATGGTTTTTTGGGTCTCATGGGCTACTATCGCAAGTTTGTACAAAATTATGGTAAGATTGCAGCACCTCTCATAGCACTCACAAAGAAGGATGCTTTTCGTTGGTCGAAAGAGGCTACTCAAGCCTTCGAAGCTCTTAAGGAGGCCATGTGTACAACTCCAGTATTAGCAACTCCCAATTTTCACAAACCATTTATTATCGAATGTGATGCATCAAGAACTGGAATTGGGGCTATATTAATGCAAGAAGGTCATCCGTTGGCATTTGAAAGTAAACAGCTCTCAGGGAAAAATTTGGGAAGATCAACATACGAAAAAGAAATGTTGGCTATTCTTCATGCAATAGAAAAATGGAGACACTACCTAATCAGTAGCCGCTTCATTATAAAAATAGATCATAGTAGTCTCAAACATTTTCTTGAGCAGAGGTTTTCCTATCCAAAACAAAATAAGTGGTTAACCAAACTATTGGGTTATGATTTTGTTATCGAATACAAGAAAGGGAAGGAAAATGTAGTCGTCGATGCGCTATCCAGGAAATATGAAGACGAAGTAATCATTAACGCTATTTCAGGTCCTTGCTCCCAATGGGTGACTCAATTACAAGATGAATGGTTATCCAATAGCGAAACTGCTCAGATAATTCAAGAATTGTCTATCGGGTCCTCTAAACACCCTTTGTTCTCTTATGAAGATAAAATCCTCCGAAAGAAGAACCGCATTTACATTCCACACAATTCAGAACTCAAATCAAAGATCCTCGATGAATCACATGCTTCTCCATCAGCAGGACATTCAAGATTTTTGAAGACATATTTAAGGGTCAAACAATCATTTTGTTGGAAAGGATTAAAAGCCGAAGTCAAACAATGGGTAGCCGAATGTGAAGTTTGCCAGCGCAATAAAGGAGAGACAGTTAAATCACCAGGGTTGTTACAACCATTAACCATCCCGGAGCGTCAGTGGGAACATATATCCATGGATTTTATTGAAGGTCTTCCTAAATCAGAAGGCAAGACAAGTAATCTTCGTAGTCGTAGATCGGTTATCCAAATACGCTCATTTTCGGGCTTTACAACATCCTTTTTCCGCAAGCAAGGTGGCAAAGGTATTTATGGATTCAATCTTCAAATTACATGGTATGCCCAAAAATATTGTAAGTGATAGAGATCCCATCTTCACTAGTAACTTTTGGCAGGAATTATTTCGACTTAGTGGTACCAAATTGAATATGTCTTCGACCTACCACCCACAAACAGATGGTCAAACAGAAGTTGTTAACAAATGTTTGGGTACATACTTAAGATGTTTCGCTCAAGATAAACAATACCAATGGAGCCAGTGGCTAGCATTGGCAGAATGGTGGTACAACACTTCTTACCATTACTCAATTAAGATGTCTCCCTTTGAAGCATTGTATGGCACCAAGCCTCCAATCGTCGCAGATTACGTACAAGGATCATCCAAAGTAGCCAAAGTGGATGATTGGTTCCAAAAAATGCAGGCTACACTCACCATCCTCAAAGAGAATTTACTCCAAGCACAAAATCGTATGAAACAACAACAGGACTTGCATCGATCAGAGAGAACTTTTAATATAGGTGACTGGGTTTTTCTAAGATTGCAACCCTACAAACAAGCATCGTTAAGGATAAAGTCCAGCCAAAAGTTGGCTCCATGATTCTATGGTCCTTACCAAATTGTTCGTCGCATTGGAGAAGTAGCTTATCAGTTAGAGCTACCCTTATCATCACGAATACACCCGGTATTTCATGTTTCGTGTCTCAAAAAAGTAATTGGTCAGAAAGTGCAAGGTCAATCAGAATTACCAGTGCTCGATGAGGAAGGACGCATATATCTCCAATCGGAAGAAATCTTACAACAAAGAGTACGAAGACTACGGTCACGCCAGATTCAAGAATTTCTCATCAAATGGCAAGACTTACCAGCGGAGGATGCCACATGGGAACCTGAAAGTATTTTCCAGACATTTCCAGCTTTGAGGACAAAGCTTTCCGAGGAGGGGAGTCATGTTACATACCAAACCTAGCCGTCGGCTAGGTATTCCATGTGTATTAAATTCATATATATAGATTAGCTAGTTTGGTACATTTTATCATCTATCATTATTTTTTATCTGCGTATTCGCATCGAGCCTTTACGGTGAGGGAGAGCCCACCTTAAGTGGCGTTTGATTATTTTTTTGATTGTGAACTATTTGACTTGATTTAACTTATTTCCGTCTGCTTATGTTCGTGTGTTTAATTAATTGGCATACATAATTGTGAGGAACGAATTTATATTCAGAGAGAAGCTAAATCGCTCCAATAAAGGCTTAGAATCTATGACAACAAATGCAAAATATATAGATTCTAGCTCAAATGATTTGAGTATAGTTCATGATTGGTTAGAAAAAGCTTATACTATTAGAATTAATGATGATAAAGATTCAAATGATGACAGGGATAGTGATGGTTAGAGTTGTAATTGATATAGATCAGTCTAATGATGATTTTGGTCATTTTGAAAAACCTACTAAAGGAATTGGTTCAAAATTGATGAAGAAAATGGAATATAAGGATATAGGTTTAGGTAAATGTGAACAGGGAATAAAATAATCAATTGTACCAATAATAAGACTCAAGTGTGAAGGTCTTGGATATACAAGTCAGACTAGAAGTAATGAACAAGGGACTAAATTTGTGACATGAAATAGTAACATTAAATCTATAACAGGGATTGATAGAATCAATTGCAATAAAGAACATAATGATAAAAGAAATTTTGTAACAAAAAACAAATGTAGTCATTGTGGTAGATATGAACATAAGATAGAGAAATGTTGGAATCTCCATTGTTGTGAAACTTGTGGAGGACAATCATTCTCAAAAATATTGTTTATATAAAGAGAAGGAAAGTCAAACATTAAAAATGAATTGTAGACGGATAAGTATGAATGAATGGAATAAGATGAAAGGAATGTTGTATAGGTTCTACAAACGAAAACCAAGCCTGATAAAAAATAAAATTTCATTGAATGAAAAGAATGATATTGATCTTATCATGAAGAAATATGAAATAAATGATTATAATCCAAGCATAGCTTGGAGAATAACCTACAATGAAAAAGTAGTAAAGGTAGTGAATATAGTGAAAGCATCTATAATGATGATCCTACAAATACAATAATATTATGAATATTATAATGGATGACCCAGAGATAATAATTATCTAGAGGTGACCCAAAGACAGAGTTCTAGAGGTAGTGACCCCGAGGTAGTGATCCAGTGGAAGTAACCCAAATGTAGTTACCTAGAGGTAGAGACCTATAGGGAGTGACACAAAGGTAGAACCAGTGGCAGTGATCTAGAGGAAGTGACCCAGATACAAAGACCTAGATGCCACTCAGATAAATTGATCCATAGGTAGACATAGTTTATTTATCCTCCCATGACAGAGCTAGAGTTGAAGATTGAAGAGAAAGAAGAATCTGAGATTGAAAGTAAAAATTCTTCCTCCAAAATAATGTAATACAGGGAGATGTTAGAGTATATTACATTATTTGGTACATGTCAATGTACCACCTTGGGTACATTATTAGACTAGAAGTTTATCTTAGGTTAATGGGTGAGTAGTTACTTGAGGAAGAAGCAATAAATGCATGTATCCTTGGGGTTAAAAATTGAAAGTCATGAAAAGAATATATTGGACGCAAAGCTCCATCCATTGTAACCAAGTTGTATCATTAATGAAATCTCTATATATTGTGTTCATTAGTGTTATATTTTCTTGATATATTATCTATGAGATTTTGTTGTTATTAAGTTTCATTGTTAGAAGCATTAGTTTATTTTACTTTTAGATTCTGGTTGAGCCCTTATTCGTCTCTTTATTTTTCACTTCGTGTCTTCTTCTTTTCAACATGATGATTCTACCACTAATAGCTACAACTTTTGTGCCTCTTTGGTGTCTTTAGACACTTCAATTATTTTACTTCTTTTTCTACTTTAGAAATGATAAATATGGTGCTTCTATAAACTCAAAACAAATCTGTTGTAGACTAAGATAAAATACCTTTATTGCACCAGAATTTTAAAATCTATTTTGTCTCTTTCTGTAGCTTGCTTTCTAGTCTTTATCAACTGGATTTTTTCTTTAATATGATGTCGCATCCTCTTTCTCTTGGTGGTTCCTCTTAACTAAGACTTGCTGCTGCTTTTACCTATGCTTTATGGTGTCTTTGGACACTCTAACTCAACATTGTTCTTGTTCACTATTTGTTCGACCCTTGCTTGATAATATTGCACTTTGAGAGTTCTCAAAACTAACATGCAATAAGCACTATCAACTTTTTCTTATTACTCCTTTCAACCAACTTTTTGACACTATCTTGTGTTGATGTATTTTGTAGGTTTCAATATGATAATGATACCTCCTTTCTTGACTTGAAGACCTTTAAAATTAAAGTACTTTTTCTACCTTTAATAACTCTAATATGGAGTTTTCAAAAAACCTAAATAATACTTGAATAAAAACTTTAATAACACTAATTTTCAAACCTTATTTTGGCCTCCTTTGTAGCAATCTTTATTGGTGATTTGGTTCGCCTATTTTCTGCCATGGATTTGTAAACTTCATAGATTCAACTCCTTTATGCTTTGCTTCCCTAGAATTATCTATCTTGCAGCTCTATATTACTTTCCAAGAAGTTTCAAATTTTTGAATACTTCTCCTAATCTTGTTGTCCAAGAATGTATAATTTTTAGCCTTTGGTTTTTTGTTCAAAAGGGCTTCAATTATCCCCCAATTTCTCTCATGAATTCTAATTTTTTTTAGCTATTAATGTTGCCATCTTGTTGTCCTAAAACCTTCTCTTTTGCAGCTTCCAATGTTGTCTAATATGATGCCTTTAAATTTTGAAATTTGTAGCACCTTTTCTTGACCAAACATTGTCCAATCCTTATTTGATTTGTTTTCCTATAATCCTTCAACTTCTACTATGAAAAAATAACAATATTCTCTTTTACAAATCAACCTTCAAATCCTTTGTGGTTGTCCTCAAAAATCTAAAATCTGGTGGCTTCTTCTAGCTTATTTCTTCTTCAAACTAGGCATATTCGTTGGCCTCCTTCTCAAGAATCTGAATATCTTGAGGTCTTCTAGAATCCTTTCCAAAATTTAGCAAACTTCTTGTCAAATCCTTTTTCCTTTTGGTCTTATTGTCGGATGGTGATAATTGTCCCAAAGTCTCCTTTATCAGGAACTTCTCCTTGCTAGAAATATACTCTCTTGAGTTCTCTTAAATTCTCCTCCAATGATCACTTCTTCAATACATTCAATGAGGTTTTTCAAGCTCTCTCCTTCTTTCTCCTTTCAAGTTTGCTTGAGGCCTTCTTCTCTTGGGCCTTAAAAATCTGCAACTCCTCAAAAGCTTCAATGATAACTTTCCTTGATCTCTCTAATCTTCCAACTATGGAAGTTGTACAATGAGATCTCTTTCTTGGATCTTCAAATTCTGTTACTTCTTCAAATCTACAATAGGACCTTTTCTAGTCATTTTATTTCTTTAATCTTCCAAATATGGAAGTTCTTCAATATTCAAACTTCGATGAGGACCTCCTTCTTGGTTCTCCTTAATATTCAATCTTCTATGGAGATTTTTTTTCTTGAGACTCTCCTCTTCCTTCAATATTCAATAGGCTCCTTTGACCTCTTTCTATCTTATCAATATTCAATTTGGAATATTCAATCTAACATAAGAATTTCTTCTCTTGAGTCTCTTTTTTCTTCAATATGGAGTTTTCAATCTTTTGCCTCCAATATTCAATCTTCAATTTTTTGTTTTAGGTATTGGATCAATTCCAAAGGAGATATTCTTGCTAGTTATTGTAGGAAGCTTCTCAAATTTCTTTGAATCAACTCTTCTCTGCAACAAAGTATTAGAAAATGATAATGAAAATTTCTTTAAATTTAAAGAAAATGAACTTCACTAGTTGATTTTTCAATCTAGTGGAATCAATGTTGAGTCCTAGTCTTCATGAGTTTTTATGCAACTTTGTGGAAAGACTCTAGCCAAAATGCAATTTCAAAAATTTTAAAAATAATATTTCCTATATCCTCTCAATCTCTCTTGTGACTCTCCCTATCTCCTATCAATCTACCTTGTGCTCTGATACCATTGTTAGCTTTTGATGCTATATATTTAAGGGAATGCAACCACAAGGACTAAAATAAGCATGCAATATTATATCTATGATAATGGAAATATAATAAGCAAGAAAAACTTATAAGAAACTTTTGCAAATAACTCATAAAATAGCCATTAATGAAAGCTCACAAAAATAGTAACTTGTAGGTCAAAATGACTACACTAAGGGGAATGAAAACACTTCCCAAAATTTTTCTAAGGCAATAAAATAGTCATGATTTCACGATCGACCTAATTTCCATGGGTCGAGAGCTAGAAGGAGCTGAAGGTGAGAAAATAGTCGTAATTTCGTTATCGACCTAGTTTTTCGTCCTACCAGAGAACTAGGTGTTTTCGTTTAGTAGTTTAAAGAATGCTTATCTATAAAAATTGTATGCATTTCCTTGTTGTTTTCTAACCTGTACCTCTCTAACATTTCTAGCATTAGCTATATTTCCCTTTCTTTATGCACTTTACTCTTTCTCTTTTCCCACAATAAAGCAAGGAACCAACCTTCTCTAGATATTGAATCGGGTAATATCTATTTTAGATCCAGTCATTCAATGTTGGCAAAGTCTTGGGCGTAAACATAACCAAAGGTAGATTTTGCACTAACAGTTTTTGGCACACTGGGTGGAACCCAATCCCACTATCTATACAGTTCAGAATTACAATGGTTGTATTTATCCTGTCCAATATTATAAAATAATAGCGACTCTATTTGAAGAATCAAACCTAAGAAAATCCTTTATCCATTTGCTGGTTAAAAATATAAGTTTTATGAAAACCGGATCTAAAGCAAAAAATTTTGAAGAACCCATTGAGTTCTTTGAATTACATCTCGATAGCCTTAGAGCTAATCTTGTGCTCATCGCTCGATCAACATCTTCTTCTACCATTACTACGTGATCGATAAATATTTCCCCTACAGCTCTCTTTAGTACTGCTACTAGTGGATCTTCACACACAGCTACCCATATTACTACAATACCAGCTGGTACAGTAGCTATAATGGCTGTAAATCAACCCAATCTAGCTTAGCCCACATGGAATCATTCAGGGCCCTTGAATCTGGAAACTCAACATCATATCCCTGTAGTGGCTTTGAAAGCTTTGCCTAAGTATGATGGTACAAGTAAAATGGCTTATGAACGCTATCAAGATGTAGCCTCATTAGCACCAATACATAACATTACAAAAGAAGACATAGTGATATTATTGTTAGTCATTTCTATGAATGGAAAAATGCTCTACTGGTACAAGATCCTTCCTAATCATACTATAGCTACCTGGACCCAGCTTTCTTATAAATTGGTAGAAGAGTTCAATGAATAGGTTGATCTCTTTTCCCTGCTCAATCTGTTCACCGTTATTCAAAAATATGCTTAGGAAGAAATAGTCAATTTTAATATTAGATTCAATCGTACTTAGAAGAGAGTGTCTGATCAGCTGAGATTGACAAATGAGCAAGAAATGTACTATTACCTAAGAGATTTAAATTCAAACATAAGCATGGTTATTAGGTAGTCTCAGGTGTTCACCTTCCTAGAAATTTTCCAAGAATCTTAGAAAGTAGAGAAATATCTCATTGCTATCGGAAGGTTCCATCCAAATATGATAATGTCTATCTTTCCAGATCTTTCACAAGCATCTAATACTAGTTTTCCAAGTCCTACTTATACTTCTAACACATATCTCCCTAAATGGACTGAACGACCTTCTATCCTGGTAATGCAAGCACCCCTTGCTCCCCTAGCATTACCTGTCGTTCCTACAATCCCTGTATCATCAATTTTTCCGACTCCTGATCCTCAGCTTGTAGTCTTATTAGACATGCAATCAACCATGAAAACTCTGACCAATAATATGACCTCAATAGAAAGAAGTGAAGCATAGAGGGGTTTCCATCCAAGGATATTTCCATAGGTAACACAGGATCAAGCTTCCACAAGTGGTAGGAACCAAGAGAGATCAAATATGGTTTATGCTAATAGTGATAGTGAACCTGCCAACTCTTCAACAAAATCTAACTTCTGGTGTTCTACATGTAACGATCCATACGATGAAAATTTGTGCATGATCCATTGACATTATGTCCATAATATAATCGTTGAGAAGGTAAAAAAAGCTCATAAAGGTCGAGTAAATATGATTAGATAAGAATGCCATAATCTTATGATACCTTTGGTAGAGCAAGTTGCAGTCCTGGCGAGATCAAGAAAGAAACCTATATAGGTAGATCCTTAGGAGATCAACCCCATAAAAGTACCTTTAGATGTACAAAATTATGTTGAGAAATAGACCCCTCAAGAAAATATTCCCCAAAGCCCATCTTGGAAAACAGAAGCAGAGTTACGCAGGGATGTCATCCTGTAGAAGGAAATTGAAATTCAAGAATAGGTAAGAGATAAATTGAGATATCCCTTTTTGGCCAAGCATTAAAGGATAGATGCCACTCAAGGATATAGAAATAAGTATGATACTTTTCCAAAAGAGAAAAATAAGAACATTGATCCACCTTCCTTCAACATAGTGGAATAAATGAAGAAGACCCCTTCCAAAGCAAGCATGTATGATACATTGTAATTCTCGAGACAGATCGATTTGTTACAAGAATCCTTGATTCCTATGGTTGGTGGGTGTGGATGGTTTAGCCCACGGTGTTGTGCCCATTGTATTCTAATACCACATAGTGGTTTAGGGTTGGAAGAGTTTCCTTTATATTTATTGTAATGTCCCATTTTCGGGCAAGAAAGTGAATAATAATATTAAGGAGGTGTGGCTCTTGTTTTTGCTGGACGTAGCCCATATCGGGTGAACCAGGGTAAATCTCGTGTGTTATATGTGCATTGTGTGGTGTCATTTCTTCTAAGTTGTTTATTTTTGCATTATTTTTGGAATAAGTTTCTATAAATATCTTCAAGATTGACATGAGTAGTAACCTACTTAGATGGACTTGAGTAAGTGTGATGACTTACTCATATGGACAGGAGTAGAGTATTGTGTTGGAGTGCTTCCTTCAAGAGAATGACGAGAGGCAAGTTAGCTCGATAAGGATAATGAGCAAGATAGGTTGCAAACTTATTTTTAACTTACACCTAGTACACTCATGTAATCGAATATATATGAGTTATAGATATAGGAGTGACTTAAGAAGAGTTTATGTGGAATTCATTACGAGAAAAACCTCTATTGTAAAAAGGATCTAATAAAGGGTCATAATTATGAAGACACCTTGAGGAATACAAGGTGGTAATGAATCTTAATGACGTAAGTTAACTCCTAGGAAGGTATAACTACTTGTGGATATTTTGATGATTAAATTTCACCCCTTACTTTTATTTTCCATAGAAATATTTTGAATAAAATAAAATCGTTCATGATTTCTTTTGATTGAAAAGAAAGAGAACATGCTAAGAAGAAAAATGAATGAAACTAGAATAGAAGAAAATGAACCTGCGAGCGTTAGAAAGACTCTAACATATTTTCTCTCATGTTACACCCTATAATAATTGTTTTGGCAATCATATTTAGGCTTCATAGAATAGTGATTTGAAATATAAGTCTTATTTTGTGGAAGGATTAGCCTTAATCCATAGCAAATCTTAAATATTTTATGAAACTTGTGGAAACGTGGGAAGTGGTAAAGGATTTGTTTGAATTATAAAGAACCAAACTCCATAAACTTTCTACAAACTAGCATTGGGTGTAGTTGTACTCGTCACCTGCTAAAAACCAAAACTTCATTACTGTACGGGTGAAGCATGCTTGTTATTGATGACCTGGATTGAAACAGGTGTGAACTACATCAATTTTATTTACTTGTGTTATTCTCCTAAGTGAAACGAGATTTACCCAGATGCAAAATTAGACTACATAATCACTAAATGTATGAGTAAATGTGTTGTCTATCGAAAAGAGATATCAACAGAAGGCAACAAATGTGTGTTTGAATTAAAATTGGATTTGTAGTTGTAAATACCAGATTGTATGAATAGATGAGGTGAAGGTATTGGCACAAAAACCATGGTGTTTTCTCTAGTTGTGGAACCATAAAAATGACTATCTTAAAGGAACTCTAGTGAGACCTATGGTGTGATATTTGGGGATGGTGTAAATATTTTGAATTAATTCATGGATATTGATTGCATTAAAATAATAAAAGTAAGAAATGCTTCTTGAAACTTGTGTCCAGTCAATGTTAATAGTTTCCAGATTCTAAAGTTTTTCTAAGGATGTTTAAGTTTTTGTTGGACAGGCTATGAATGCAGTTTTGAGTGAAACAAAAATTTTAGGGAGAAAAGAAAAAGTGATATAGAATTTTCTTGTCAATGTATTGGAGCTAGATGGAAATAGGAGTTAAAGGACTGACTCGTACATCAATAGTATACATGGAATAGAAATCCATATATAAAATAGAGCTCATATCTCTAGTATGGGATAGTCTGTGACTCTCAAGTTAAAGAATATTTCTTGTTGTATGCACAACAGAAAGATGAAATCCATAGTTTGGGGAAAATGATTTTATAGAAAGCCATGAACAATAGGTGATTTAGTACAATTATGAACTAAAATAATAGAGAAGGGATTCAAGCTGGATTCAAGTGTTTACACTTGGTACACTTGTGAAGAGGGCATTACAAAATATGTAAGGATAAGTGTGCCTTGAAGAAAGCACTAAGTAGAAAAATCAGAGAAGGAAGAGCAAACACTATGACTAGATTGCTCCGTGATATAAGACTAAGATCAACTCTTAGCGGTAAAAAAAAAAAGGAGTTCCTTTCTTGTTGAAATAATTGTAAGAGTCTCCTTCTTGTGGTGAAATTGGATTAACTTGTAAGAAGATTGGAAACAAATCTATAGAAATTGAATGAAAACTTGAATAGAATTGAATGAACATGTGGATTATAGGCTTTTGTTTGCATGCCTCTATGAGTATCAAATAGAAATGGATAATGAATTATTCCATGATTGTGATGAAATTGATTTATAAACTGAAGAAATCATAGAATAATTTTGAATAAATTTTGATAAAATTGTTGAACCTCTTATGGAGGAACTATAGATCAATTTTGTGTAGGATTAGTGGGTGCGATGGGAGTGAGGGTTTGAATTTTTTGGGCAAGAATCTCAGCCAAGGCAGTAGAGATAGAGCAGGTACGGAAGGGGCGGGTGGGAACCTCGAGCATGGATCAAGCGAGGATCCAAAGGAAGGTGGTCAAGCTGCGGTAGATTTGGAGGCAGGCATCACACGGGGCCTGAACCTCCTCAGAAAGACCCCAACAAAAAAGATACGAAGGAAAATGCGGGGCCCAAGAAGTGGTTGTATTTTGCTGAGACTCTTAGAGGAAAAAGAAAGGAGGTTCTCTCTCTTCCGTCCCTAGTTCCAGTAAATAATAAAATTGTGAAGGTTTTCTAAAAAATTGAGAAACTCCAAAAAGAATTTTTATGGACTAGATCAGAGGAGAAAAAAAGGATACACCTTGTAGGATGGACCAAAGTGTGCAGACCCAGGGAAAATGGGAGCTTAGGTCTGAGGAGAATTGCTCATATAAATTTAGCTTTACTAGCTAAGCAGGCATGGCGTCTCATTTCTGGTGAATAAAATGAATGGACAGCTATCATCAAATGAAAGTATCTTCAAAAAATGGAATTTCTAAGTGACTCAGTTCCAATCAGAGGTTCTAATTTTTGGAAAGTAATTCTTAATTGTAAGGAAATCATCAAAAAAGGTTTATGATGGGTTTTAGGCAATGGTGAGAGGATTAATTGCTGGAATGACAGGTGGGCTAAGGAAAAACCACTGATGCAATATCCTAACTTAGCCTGAATCAGAGATATCACAAAAGAAATCATTGGCAAAAAAGTCTCCGATTATATGGTTGAGGACAGAGGTAGAATGAAGTGGAAACAAATAAGAATTCAGGGATTTCAAGTGGAATCAAATGATCTTTCTAACATTCTTGAGCAACATTTTATCCCCATGAGACCCAAGAAAGATCAAGTGACCTAGGATCCTACGAAAAACAGACAGTCACTGTTAAATCAACTTACAAGCTTCTGCTTGATGACAAGCATTTTGTCCTCCAAAAGGACTTAGTTTGGATAAAAAATTTAATTCCAAAAATTGTAGTCTTTTCATGGCTGGTTATCCAAGGAAGAATTCTAACCATTGATAATATGATGTGTAAAGGTATTTGTATCACTAATCATTGTTATCTATGCAGGGCTAATTGGGAGACCATTTATCACATTTTCCTTGAGTGTCCTTTTTACTTGACTATCCTAAGTGGGGTTTTTCAGGCCTTCAATATTTCATGGGTTAAACTAGCCATCGTACTTGATTTGTTCATCTAGTGGCCTTACCTCTTTTCAATCCAAAGACTTAGATACATGTGAAAAATTTGTCTCAATCACTATATTTGGTAGGTGTGGTTATAAAGGAACCATAGAGTCTTTAATGAGTCTATCCATGATCATCAAACTATCATTGCCAGGATCATATCATTTGCCAATAAGAATGTGAACCTTATCCCTTTTGATAGCTGTAAACCTCATCTGCAGGAGACCAAAATTGCTCAATATTTAAGTTTAACCTTGTTAGATGAGTTTGTGCCTAGGGTAGTCAAACCCAAAGCCAATGTTAAGTGGTCTCCACCTGCTATGGGTTGGTTTAAGCTTAATTTTGATGGAGTAGCTAAGGACAATCCTAGCAGAGCAGGCGTTAGTGGCATTGTGCGAGATCATAATGGGAATATGATGCTTGCGTTTTCTAAATATTTGGGAACAAGGATGAACAACGAAGCTGAAGCTAGAGCTATGTGGAGAAGCCTTCAAATGACTCAAGACTTAGAAGGCAATTTGATCATATAAGGAGACTCTATGCATGTTATAAATCTCCTCAATAATTGGAAAACACCTCCTTGGAGGATTAAAACAATTGTTGAAGAGGCTAGGATCCTTTTCCAGGGAAGACAGGACAGAAAAGCCCAACATGTCTTTCAAGAAGCTAACAAAATTGCTGATAAGCTGGCCAATTTAGGTGTCGATGATGACAGACTTTCAAATGGGAACATAGTATCCCGAGTGAAGTAGAGGAGCTTATTCAACAAGAATTCCAAGAATGATAGTCAAATTTACCAACAGGGAAGGCATTGTAAGTTTGAAGGCTAGGAGTATTCCCGTCTCTTTTTTGAATTGGAATCACAATAAAAATTATCTGAGCTATCAGTATTCATGGATGCTGCTTGGAAATACCACAAAGACTAATGGGGACAATCACATGTTAGATAACATGTCTCCTAGTCGTCTTAGTAATTTGATGTTAGTTTGTAATCATAGGGAAGGAAAGAAATGACAATATAAGACTTCGAACCAAAGCCACGTGGACCGCCATAAATCTAGCCAGCAGGTTCAATTCTCCAAGGCTGGTTGGCCAAGATAGTATGTGGTACCAAAGTGATGAGTGTCATTTAGTTCATCATTTAATCATTATTTATCAATCCGGGTTAGTGTCCTAAGGCTGTTTACGATAGTCAATTCAAGCAGATGTAAGACATTCTATTCAAAAAATGGCTTTATTGGCAGAAGCAGATTAGTGTTTGTTGGGGGTTCTTCTGTCACTCTAAACCCTATGAACTGAAAGGAAACTAGATTATGCTTGCTGAAATAAAATTGCAGAAATAAAATAACTGTCAAAGAAACCTATTTACTTTTGCTAAATCTGAAAATGCATTCAAAAACTGAATTAAACTTGCTGAAATGAAAGTTGCTGAAATTAGAATTGTAGAAAGTAAACTAACTAACTTTGCAAAATAAAAGAAACAGAACTGAAAATAAACTTAGAAATGATAACTCAGAAATAATAATGAAACTACAAACTACGAAAGCTGGAAATGATTTCAGCAAAATAAAGAAATGCAGGAAAAATGACAGGTTTCCTATTTATTCTGCTGTAGACAGATTTAAACAAGAAAACCTGGTGAAAAACCTTCTTCTGCTCCTGGAAGTGGCCCTTGCTCCCTGGTTCAGAAGAAGGTGAAGAAGTAGCTCTGGTTTACTACTTAATCACTCCTTCAATCATAAAGCAAAACTGATAAAAACTGCACTTTTTATTGAATCAAAAACATGCAAAAAAATTTTGCATGTTACTGCTACAGAAATCTGATTTCTCACAATATTCAGAATTATCCTAATTGCAATCCTAATTCTCCCCTTAGCTCAACTCAGATGGGAGCTGGTTATTTATATTAAAAACATGCTAAATCAGGTGTGGAATGATTCTAATTTCGGGCATTTTAGGAATGCTGTTGAAAGTGCATTCCTAAAATGCAGAATATGGTTACATGAATGAAATCTGTTTGTTGCACATTTGCTGGAGGTCTTTTGCATTGAAAAAGGTGCACAACAGATTCACATAACTGTCCTTAACACTCTCCTACAATTTTGCTGCCTTTCCTGAGCTGTTCTGGTCAAAACTGTGCTTTTTCGGTTATTTCGGAGCAGTCCTGTTATTTCGGAGCAGTATCCCTGTTGTTCCGGAGCAGCGCCAGAATGCCTGTTTTCAACATAGTTTGCGGTTCTTTTGCCGAGCATTTGGTGGATCAGACTTGGAAGTCTTTCAACAACCTATTCACATGCTCTTTTAAGTTGAATTTGACCAAATTCCAAGCCATGCACATCTGGTTGGAATTTGTCCAAGTTAAAACAGTCAAAATACAGGTTTTGCATAGCTTGCAGTTTTGTCCTATTTTTAGTGCTATTTTCTGCATTTGACAACTTGAGAGAGCATGATATGAATGTTATATGTCCCACACGTGATTGCACTAACACATTTCACAATAAATCATTATTTATCAACAAAACTTATGCAGAAAATACAAAAAATTAGTAAAAATAGAATATTATGCTTCTAAACAGTCAAACATGTAAATAGTAGTAAATATTGTATTTCATCAATAGAATTAACATCAAAACATGTCAAAAAGGTCTATTAAGGATGTCTAAAATAATCAATAATGAGGCAATTTTTGGCCTCATCATCCCCCCAACTTATTCTGATGCATGTCCTCATGCATTCTGTGAGGCTACAATAGAGCAGAGATCTTTGTCCATGACTCTCTCTTGGTAGCTGAACTTTGGACCAAGAATCCTGTAAAAACCTCTGATTTCCTTTATCTGCTTGAGCCATGCCTGAAACTGATCATCTGGCTGAGGGTCATCATCAAAAAACCATGGAACAGGGGTGATTACAATGGGCAATCTGTATCTTAATCCTATCCACTGATGTTGCAGCTGTTGAATAACTTGCATGATACCTTCAGCTCTTCTTTTTGACCACTGCAAGTTATTGGGGGAGATAGGTTCTTTCTTCTGCAAAGAAATAGATAACTCTCCCCAACGATTTTTACAGGCTACTAAAGCACTATTAAAATGTTGGTGAGTAAAATTCTAAAAATTGACTAAGCATTCCTGAAGATTGGTTTCATAAATTTTTCTCACCTTTTCTTCCCTCATCATAGTAAAATGTTGATTGGTTGCAGCCCTGTAATTACAGTGAATTGGCCTCAGATATAGTGCTGCATTTACCTCATTTTCCTTAGTCATCTGCTTCTGTTGTTCCCAATATTCCTGATTTTGTAGAGTGGACATGAAGGCTCTCAACTGAATATCCCCTATAAAAATGTGAGGTAGGAATGTGTCATCACCAGGCATAAAGAAGTTATGTAAGAATAACTCACACAGTAGACTTTTCTATTCTATTGGGCTGTGCAGGTAGGCATCCACAAATTCTTCAGGGTCTTCCAATTTGTATGGCAAATTAGAGTGGATTCTCATAATTTGCCAATGGATAAACCTTTCTCTGAGGATTAAGGTATAAAACCTTGCAGGTCTTCTGCATTGGACTAAACACTCTGCATTCTGACAGAGATCCTACACCTGGTTCTTCAATTTGGTTATTTTTGCCTCTTTAGCCTCACATTTTTCTTCCAAAGGTTTCAAAGCTAAAACCTTTTCTTCTAACCTTTGGCATTTCATCATCCACTTTGATAAATCTGTATTATATTCCTCAAGTGGAACCATAAGAGGATTGCGGACAGGTTGCTGCATTTGAGGAACAATATGAACCTGCACCTCTTTGTCAGTCATGTCAACCTTGACAGAATCTATTTGTGTCTCCTTTTCTTCTATTTCTGCCAAAGGCAAGTTGACCTGTATCCCTTGTTCCTCTATTTCTGTCATAGGTAATTCAGTTTGAATTCCCATGTCCTGTGTTACTATGAGGGGTACATATGGTTCAATAGCTGCAGCAGGAATTGAGGAGATCTGAAGTTGTTCCTGTCCCTGTTCTCCTTCAATATCAATTATAGGTTCCTCCCTGATTGGTGAGTCTACTGCGTGTGCAGCTGTTGCTAATTCTAACAAAATGTCAGCCATTTGAGTGTCATGCATAGTTTCATCAGGTTGTGGCTCTAAAGATGCAATTTTAGCTTTTAAACTTGCCACTTCTTTCTGCAACATTGCAATCATTTGATCTTTTTTTGAAATAGAAGCTTGACACTTTTCTATCCAACCTGTTTGTGTTTTCACCACACTTCTTGCCGCAAATAGTTGTAGTTGGATATCTTCTTCTTCCTCTTCCTTTTCTTCTGCCTCTGACTCCTCCTTAGAATCAGAATCTGTATAATCCACTAAGACTACTTCAGGGCTGGATGTTGGTTCTGTTATGTTTGTGGCTGCAGGTTCTGCTGATTCTGCTAGGTCTGTCTCTGCTGCTACTGCTTCTTGACTTCCTTGGTCAGATGATGTTTTACCCAATTGAAGTCTTGCAGACCTTCGTAATTTTTGAACAGGAGTCTTTCTTTTTCCTATTTTGGGCATTTCTTGAGCAGATTCTCCTGGTTCTGCTTCATCAGAGCTATTGGACTGCAAAATAGTCACATCTACTGAAAATGACACCCTTCTGCATTTTTTAGCAGAGTCTATTCCAGCATGCTTTTCTCTTTGTCTTCTAGTCCTAGAAGAGGGAGGTCCCTGTGGAGAGGATGGACCCTCTTCTTGGATAGACTCTATCTCAACCACTGGCTCAGGTATTTCTATTTCCTCCTCTTCAATGCCAGGATTTCCAATTTGTTCTACAGATCTAGGGCTTTCAACTTGTTCTACAGATTTAGGGCTTTCAATATCTTCTTCTGCTCCAGCTGCAACTGCAGGGTTTCTAGTTTCATCCCACTGAGCAAAGAATCTGCCAAAGCTCTGCAAATTACCCCTAAAGTGATGTTTACAGATTATTTTAATCAAACCATGATGCCTAGGGGTTCCTTTTCCTTCCTGATATTTCTTGGCCATAGATTTTAAATTTTCATAAAAGTACAGGGGAAAATTAACTTTGAATTCAGGGTTTGTGTGGCCATATCTCAAATAAGTTAGAATTCTCATATGGTGCCCTGACAAAACAGCATACTGGCCTTCACAAGTAATAAACCTAATCATCCATTCGGCTACTTCATCCCAGGGAGATTCCAGACTTTCCCTTTTAACTCCTTTACAAATATTTTTACTCATGACATACTCAATAGGTTTATCATTTTCTGCCCTAAATTGGTTGGCCAATTCATTTAGGGTATTCCTAGCTATTTTTCCAAGATTAATTCCTTGCAAAGGAAATTCAGTAATTTGGCTCAAAATATCTGGAGTTACCTGGATTATCATGCCATTGATGTTGATCTTGTTATTTCTGAAGGTCCGTGCAAATTCTGCGGCCAATCCCTCGGAGTTCCCATCAAATTTCTGTAAAAACGGCATAAATCCTCCATCGGTGAAAATTTGCAGCAGCGTAGGATTTTCCAGTATGAAGCTGGCATTTTTTGGTTCACTTCTGTTCTTCCTGCCGCCCATTTTCTTCTGCTCTGCTCGCGAATATTTTTCTGAAACGCTGGAATGACAGTTCTAGGGCACATGCACTGGAATGACGGTTCTTGCGCCGGAACAAAACATGTAAAACCAACTTGTTAATTCGTTTTTTAAAACCGGTGAAATATGCTGAAAATGAGGAAAAATTAGTTCCAATGCAGATTACACGATCACGATTTGCTGAGTTGGCATCAATTAATTTGATGTGAATTTTTCAAGAAAAAAAATCTATTTTCGATGTTCTTTGATGCGTGTGCCGTGATTACGTGAATCGCGAAATCATGATATCTAAATATCATGGATTTCGGAAATCACGTGTTCCATAATCACTTGCCATGTGTTTCTGCCTGAATATTTTAAGAAACGTCAACATATTCCGAAGCCCTGATATTCTGGAGCAAATGTCGTTATTTATTCATTCGGAGCATATCTGTCAATACTCATTCCGGAGCACAACTGTTATGGAGCTTTTGATGTTCCGGAGCTCCAGCGCTTCTGTTCCGAAGTAGTGGTTATTCGGAAGCAAATTTCATTCCGAAGCATATGTCATTCCGGAGCATATGTCATTCCCCCTTTCGTTGACTAATTTAGACATCCCCAATTTTAACCTTATGAATGCTTTAAATGCTAATCAAGTGAATCTATACACTACATACCTTAACTATTTACAATATTTAAAATGTAAAGAAACACATACCTGTCTTGACTACCTTTCTACATTTTGTACAATTGATTAGCTTTGCTGATATTTTTCTTCTGACAAGTGCAGTACTGTAATTCTAAAAAACACAAACAATGTGGGTGATGGCAATGACAATGGTGGTGAATGACAATGGCGGAAAAAATGATAATGCTAAGGAATGGATGGCGATGGAATGGATGGTGATGGAATGGATGGTGATGGAATGGAACTCAGTAAACATGCTAGATAACTGGTTTTCATGTAAACCAATTTTTTTTTTTTTTTAATAAAAACTATACTACTGCTGCTTCAGTGGAAGAAGGGAATTCTTCCATTATGTGCACATCCAAGTGCTCTATTTGTTTTAAAAATTCATTTTTAGTTAGTGGCTTATGGTAAATCCGGAGACGATGTCCATTAACCACTAACTTCCTTCGTGAATCATCAATTGGTGAGAGACGAACTGCTCCATTCGAGAAAACCTCTTCAATCTGATATGGTCCAAGCCATCTTGTCTGCAACTTCCCAGGAAAATCTTCATAGCGGGAGTCAAACAGTAATGCCCAATCCCCTTGCTAGAATTTTCATTCTTGGATATGGCTATCATGCCAGACTTTACGTTGTGCTTGGATCATCTCGTTCTGATGCAAAGCGTCTCTTCGTATTTCATCCAGTGCATTGAGTTGCAGGATCCGGTCCGTTTGTGCCTATGACAAATCAATACCAACTTCCAAAGCGATTCGAAGAGTTAGTAATTCAAATTCAATGGGTAAAAGGGGTTTTTACCATAAACCAATTCAAAAGGGGTAAATCCCGTAGTGGATTTCCAAGTAGTGTTATAAGCCCAAATTGCTTCAAGTAACTTTTCTACCCAATTCCTTCTATGAACTGCTACAGTTTTGGTTAATATTTTCTCTAATTCCCTATTTGTCACTTCAACTTGACCATTGGCCTGTGGATGATAAGGAGAGGACTTCCTGTGCTTGATTTCATATAATTTTACAAAGGCTTCAACAACCTTTGAAATAAACTGAGGTCCTTGATCAGAAGTAATAGACTGTGGGGCTCCAAATCGCAGAAAAATCTGTGAATACAGAAAATCAGCAACTTTGTCTTCTCGGGCATGCTTAAAGGCACGGGCTTCTGCCCATTTGGTTACATAGTCAACACATACCAAGATGTGCACCTTCCCTTGGGAGGGTGGATCAATAGGTCCTACAAAATCTAACCCCCACCTCTCAAATGGTTCTACACCTAATTGAGGCTGTAAAGGCATTTCATTTATGAAAGTAGGCTTACCCATTCTTTGACATGCATCACAATTTTTGATATACCTTTTTACATCTTTATGCAATGATGGCCAGTAGTAACCAGCACCCAAAATCTTTTGAATGGTATGTTTTACTGAATAATGCCCTCCTGAAGGTTCATCATGACAGGCTCTCAAGATGTCATATATCTCATCCTTACGAACACACCTGCGTAAAACATGATCAGGACTGCATTTAAACAATATTCCTTTTATCCATTCAAAAGAAGAACTTTGCTTGATTAACTATTTTTTCTGTTTTGAGGTAAAATGAAGAGGAATCTTCCCTATAGCTAAATAATTAGCTATATCTGCAAACCATGGAGTTTGAACAGAGACAACAAACAGTTTTTCATCAGGGAATGCGTCTTCAACTAGTTCTTCAGTTTTTGCATTTGGCAATCTTGACAAAAAATCTGCCACTACATTAGCCTTTCCTGGTCTATTTACTATAGTAATATCAAATTCCTGTAGTAAAATCAACCAACGAATAATTCATGCACTAACCAAAGGCTTATTCATCAAATATTTGATAGCAGCATGATCTGTATGGATGAATACAGGATAACCTGTGATATAGTGTCGAAACTTGTTAATGGCATATACTATAGCTAAGAATTCCTTCTCAGTTGTAGTGTAATTCTTTTCAGCTCCTATCAAGTTTTTGCTAATATAATAAATGGCATAGTGTTGTCCATTTTCAATCTGCCCTAGTGCGGCTCCAATAGCAGTATTGGAGGCATCAGTCTGAATATGAAAGGGCAGCTCCCAGTTAGGGCCTCTCAGTACTGGTGGACTGGTTAGCTTTTCTTTCAAAGCTTCAAAGGACTTGTGGCAATCATCAGACCATACAAATTCAGAATCTTTCATTAACAATGCAAACATTGGATTAGCAATGGTACTGAAATCAGTAATAAATCTATGATAAAAGCCAATATGTCCTAAGAAACTATAGACATCAGTTTGAGATTTCGGAGGAGGAAGACTCTTGATGACCTCTACTTTCTTAGGATCAACCTTAATACCTTGAGCAGAGATATGATGTCCTAAAACAATTCCTTCCTCCATCATCAAGAAACATTTTTCAGGATTAAGAGATAAATGATATGCTTCACAGCGTATTAGAACCTTTTCAAGTTGCTCTAATGTATATTCAAATGTGTCACCAAACACTGTGAAATCATCCATGTAAATCTCTACACTCTCGTTGGTTAAATCAGAAAAAATGGCCAAGACAGCTCTTTGAAATGTTGTTGGTGCATTACATAATCCAAAGGGTAATACTCTATAAGAAAATGTCCCCCAAGGACATGTGAAGGTTGTTTTTTCTTGGTCTTCTAGTGCCACTTGGATCTGGTTATACCCACTAAAACCATCCAGAAAACAGAAAAATTTCTTACCAGCAAGAGTGTCCAGCACTTGGTCTATAAATGGTAATGGAAAGTGGTCCTTGTGTGTGACTTTGTTTAATTCCCTGTAATCCACACACACTCTCATATTTCCATTCTTCTTAGGCACAATAACTAATGGGGAAACCCATTGACTGTCTGAAATCGGATAAATGAATCCTACTTCCAACAATTTTTCAATTTCTTCTTTAACAATGTCTTTCAAAGCAGGATTCAGACGTCTCTGCGGTTGTCTAAGCTGGTTTGACATCCTCAGTGTATATCCTATGTGTGCATACATCAGGGTGGATTCCAACCATATCCGTATAATTCCAAGCAAAATCTTGAACATGTTTCTGCAAAACAGCAAATAGTTTGGCTTCTTGATCGTCAGTCAACCAGCTGTTAATATTTACAGGTTTTCCTGGCTGAATTTCAATTTGCTTGACTCCGGGATAAACAGAGTCAACATGTTCATATTTTCTGATCAAAGCATTTAAAGGACAATGATGTGGTTGCAGATTATGAAATACTCTTGATTATGTATTAAATGCAATACCTGATGGAAGCATTGGCATAGGACAAGTGAAAGAAGTCAAAAGATGATGATGCCATCCATGTGGCAATGTAAAGGAACTTTCTTGAAGTGGAATAGATGGTAAATGTTCAGCAATTTGTTCATCATCTTTCCATAATAGGCGATTGACCAGAACTTGATCATCCCTGAGGCCTTCTTCATGCAATGTATTCACCAAGACTGTTTCATGTTCAAAAATTTCTCTTTCTGGTGAATTCAGTTCTTCAATGTGTTCCTGTACTACAATGGTGGCAAGGGTAACAAGAGGCTCCTGTTCTTCATCAGACTCAGGATACCATAACTGTCCAAAAAATTTAGATGATGGTTGAGCAGGTGGATACAAAGAAATTTTCTTAAGATCTACTCCATTTGAAATAGTCATTTCCCCTGATCTACAGTCTATGAAAGCAGTTGCAGTGGCAAGCCAGGGTCGTCCTAGGATGATAGGATAGCCATTAGCTGTACTCCTAGGTTGCAACACTAGGAAATCTACAGGGTATTCCCAAGAAGATACTTCAATGGGAACATCCTCCAAAAGTCCTTCTGGTTTGGCAACTGACCTATCTGCCATTTCCAAAACTGTAGCTGTAGGACTCAAATCAGTGAGCTGCAATTTTTGCATAATATCTTTGGTCATGACATTAATTGCAGCTCCTAAATCAATAAGCACATTGGGAATTTGAACCAATCCTACAGTAATGGTGATTACTTGGACTTCTGGATCACCATATTTGGGAGGTACTAATTTCCCGGAGAGAAGATCAACCAACTTTCCATCTACTTGTACAGTTTGTGGAAAGGCTTTCTTCTTCCTGCCAGGTTTCCTTATGCATAAATCCTGAATGGTTTTCTTAATCAATGGTACATCCTTGATTGCTTGCAACAGAGGAAGTGAAATTGACATTTTCTTCAATTCTGTGATTAACTCTGATTCAGGGGTAGTGATGGGGTGATCAAACCTTTCAGGAAATGGTAAATCTGATGTGACACGTTCAGATTTTCTTTGTAAGTTTTCTGCATTTTCTTCCTTTTGCTCTGATTGTATTTTTTTTGGACTTGAAATTTCTGGAATTTCTTCAATTGTAGGTGGAGCAGGGTCAGGTAAAATCTTTCCTGAACGCAGTTGGATGTTACTACAGTCAAGTACATGAACTGCAATAGTGTCTTCAGACTCAGCCTCATAAACAGGGGCTGTTTGTCTGGCATTATTGGGGTTAGTCACAGGCTAAGCTGGGAGTGGAGGTTGTTTTACTGGTTGTGCTTGTTGATGTTGTGTTCTTCCCTAAAAATTTGGATTAGGAGCTGGCAGCAAATTTTGAGTTTGCCCTTGATACCTTTGTTGTCCTTGATGGGGTTGATATTGCTGACCTTGATGGGGTTGATATTGTTGTCCTTGATAGGGTTGATATTGTTGTCCCCATATTTGTCCTTGTTGTGTCCATTGAGGAGGCATGGTATGCCAAGGTGGGTTCATCCATCCAGATTGTGACCAATCTGGAGGAGCTGTCCAAGGTTGGTTCCAAGGTTGTGCAGAAACTTCTGCCTGTCCCCATGGCATATTCATATTCCAAGGAGATTGTCCCAGTTTGGAAATCTAGGAGCATTGGGATATTGTGCATAACCACCATCGGATCTCTGCCCAATAGCATTAAGTTCTTCTGTTTGGGTGCCCAAAACAAATTTTAGATGAGGCAACAAAGGGCATTTATCTCGTTGAATGTTCCTTGGAACAAATTCCACAAATAGAAGTTTTGTTTAGGGGGCAGATCCTGCAAGGCATGCTTACTCCTACACCTTGGGCAATAAATTGCTAAAGGTGGTGTAGAATTAGATCTTGTGTTTTTCTCACCTAATGCAGTATTAAGTTGAACAAGGATATCAGTTTTTAAATTGGCCATTTCCTCCATCAACTCTTTTATACCATTATTGCCAGAATTCCTTTTCTTTCTCCGGTGGTGAGTGCGGGAATAGTTTTTACATAACTCCACAATATCTTCAAGGTCAAGTTGATCTATGTCTCCTTTTCCCATTAAATCTAACACTTCCCTAGATTCATCCTGTAATCCTCTTAAGAAAATAGGCTTTAAGAAATCGGGTTCTACAGCACCACACCTCTTTTGGACAAAGGCAAAGCGATCAAGATAATCTTCTAGACTCTCATCTTCTTCTTGCTTGATCCTAAACAACTCATCTTTCCTGTTTCTTACTCTACAATAATCCTGATATTTATTTAAGAATGCAGTCTCCATCTCATCCCAGGTACTGATTGAGTTAGGTTCAAGATTGCTCATGAACCATCGGAGAGCAGGCGTCCTTAAGTGTGGAAGGAAACAATTTCAATTTTTGATTATCATTTATGTAGTCATAAGTCTGACATAACACTTTGAATTCAAACAGAAATTGATCAGGATCTTCTGAAACAGTTCCCCTAAAAATTGGCAATATGGATGGGGAGATTGTTTTCATGGGGGCATCTAGAAGTGGATCCAACCTTATGGGATACTCAAAAGTTTTAGGAGGATCATCAGGATTATCATATCCACCTACTGCTGCTGCTGCAGCCATAGTTGTTTTCTTTCTAAAGGATGATGGGAATAGTCTAGTCAGAGGGGAGTGTTTAGCAGCTAGTGCTTCAAAAAGCTCTTTTTCTAATTTTTCCAAAAATGCATCTGATGAAGAAGGTATGTCTGGCTTATCTTCCTCAGTGATTTCAAATTCTTCATCTGACCGAGCAGGTCGCTTTGGTGGTTCAGAACCACTTCGGATAAACCTCCCTCTTTCGTCTCTCAGCCTATGCATTCATGCACATTTACTAAACAGACTGTAAAATTTGCAAGAACTATTTTTTGTATCCAGCCTACAGTTCTTGACCTACTTAAATTTGACTAACAACACCATTGGTCCCTGACAACGGTGCCAAAAATGATGAGTGTCATTTAGTTCATCATTTAATCATTATTTATCAATCCGGGCAGGTGTCCTAAGGCTGTTTACGATAGTCAATTCAAGCAGATGTAAGACATTCTATTCAGAAAATGGCTTTATTGGCAGAACAGTTAGTGTTTGTTGGGGGTTCTTCTGTCACTCTAAACCCTATGAACTGAAAGGAAACTAGATTATGCTTGCTGAAATAAAATTGCAGAAATAAAATAACTATCAAAGAAACCTATTTACTTTTGCTAAATCTGAAAATGCATTCAAAAACTGAATTAAACTTGCTGAAATGAAAGTTGCTGAAATTAGAATTGCAGAAAGTAAACTAACTAACTTTGCAAAATAAAAGAACAGAACTGAAAATAAACTTAGAAATGATAACTCAGAAATAATAATGAAACTACAAACTTTGAAACTGGAAATGATTTCAGCAAAATAAAGAAATGCAGGAAAAATGACAGGTTTCCTATTTATTCTGCTGCAGACAGATTTAAACAAGAAAACCTGGTGAAAAACCTTCTTCTGCTCCTGGGAGTGGCCCTTGCTCCCTGGTTCAGAAGAAGGTGAAGAAGTAGCTCTAGTTTACTACTTAATCACTCCTTCAATCATAAAGCAAAACTGATAAAAACTGCACTTTTTATTGAATCAAAAACATGCAGAAAAATTTTGCATATTACTGCTACAGAAATCTGATTTCTCACAATATTCAGAATTATCCTAATTGCAATCCTAATTCTCCCCTTAGCTCAACTCAGATGGGAGCTGGTTATTTATATTAAAAATATGCTAAATCAGGTGTGGAATGATTCTAATTTCAGGCATTTTAGGAATGTTGTTGAAACTGCATTCCTAAAATGCAGAATATGGTTACATGAATGAAATCTGTTTGTTGCACATTTGCTGGAGGTCTTTTGCATTGAAAAAGGTGCACAATAGATTCACATAACTATCCTTAACACTCTCCTACAATTTTTCTGCCTTTCCTGAGCTGTTCTGGTCAAAACTATGCTTTTTCGGTTATTTCGGAGCAGTCCTGTTATTCCGGAGCAGTATCCCTGTTGTTCCAGAGCAGCGCCAGAATGCCTGTTTTCAACACAGTTTGCGGTTCTTTTGCCGAGCATTTGGTGGATCAGACTTGGAAGTCTTTCAACAACCTATTCACATGCTCTTTTAAGTTGAATTTGACCAAATTCCAAGCCATGCACATCTGGCTGGAATTTGTCCAAGTTAAAACAGTCAAAATACAGTTTTGCACAGCTTGCAGTTTTGTCCTATTTTTAGTGCTATTTTTTGCATTTGACAACTTCAGAGAGCATGATATGAATGTTATATGTCCCACACGTGATTGCACTAACACATTTCACAATAAATCATTATTTATCAACAAAACTTATGCAGAAAATACAAAAAATTAGTAAAAATAGAATATTATGCTTCTAAACAGTCAAACATGTAAATAGTAGTAAATATTGTATTTCATCAGCAGAATTAACATCAAAACATGTCAAAAAGGTCTATTAAGGATGTCTAAAATAATCAATAATGAGGCAATTTTTGGCCTCATCACAAAGCATGTCATATACGAAAGAAAGCAATTACCAAAGGATGTAATGGCTTTGGCGGCATGTAGATTTTACATATATAGGATCCTTAGTAAAGATATGTTCATCAACAGTCCTGGGCTAATTTTTGTAAAAGGTTTTGGGTCAACCTGTAAAACCCGATATTAATGCTATAGTATCTTATCTACCAAAAACAAAACAATGATCCATAGTGCAAATTTATGGGAAATTGTAGAGGACTAAAAGGATAATTTCATGGAGAAGTAAGTGAACTTATTTAGTATGAACTTGAGAATTTTATTTTGATCATTTGGAATATATGGGAACTTCCATTAGTGTGTCTGTTAGGAATTGAACAAGCAAGGAATGGATGATTCTTAATAGGTATTTTGAAAATTAAAATAGTCTAACCATGATAAATAAGATAAATGACTGCCTATGATATATTGAGATATGTCGAGTAAAGATCTTTGAGTCCCTCTCTTCATCGATTTGGAATAGAGTGACACTAGCAATGGATTGAATCCCTTTTAATCTCAATATTAGTACTACTTAGCATCCAATGATAAATGAACAAACTGAAAAGGTAAACTAAGTCTTAGAGGATATATTATGAATGTATGGTATGAATCATCAAACACAATGGGAATATTTTCTATTTATGGTGGGATTTGCTTTTAATAATAATAGTTATACTTCCCTAGGTATGGATTCATTTGAGGCTCTATACGGGAAAAGGTGTAGAATGCCATTGTCATGGACTAATCTGGAGGATCGGGTGATGATCGGGCCGGATATGGATAAAGAAATGGATGAGTAATTCAATGAAATTCATCGGAGGCTCAAGGAAGCTACAAACTAACAAAAGGATTATGTGAATCTTAAGAGAATGCCAAGGGAATTCATTGAAGGAGACAGAGTATTCCTAAGGGGTTAAATCAACTAAAAACTCTATCAAATCCTCTAGGCAACTTTCTTAAGAAATAAGTTTATGATTTCTTACATGTTTGGAATGTTGATCATTTACTGATGGACGATTACCTGTGTATTGATGTGTGATCAGTTAAGATCCTTGGTTATAGGACAAAAAAATTAAGAAAATGGAATATTGAACAATGAAAGGTCCAGTGGGACTAGTATTTTGAAAATAGTGCCACGTGGGAGGATGTGGCTACCATGAAAAGATAGTTTCCATTTTTGTGTGAACCGTGATATAATCATGTCATAGTTTTCATTTTTGTTTAAACAAAGGGATAATCATATTTTGGTTTGAGAAGTATGATATGTGTATCTATTGTTTGTGCATGCATGTTATTGCCACAATAAATGATGATTAAGTTTTGATCATGTAAATTTGTTGCTATATTATATTGATTTTATATTATTCATGGCAATATTTATTTTTATGTTTCAAATGGGCAATGAAAACATAGGGACTATGTTTAATCTTAGGGGGGAGTATGTAATAACCCTCCAAAATCCACTTTTCTTGTATACTTAATTTATTTGCAAGGACGAGATATTGTTGATGTATCTATGGATGCAGGGATAGGTACTGTTACTGGCGAGAATAATTCAAAGGAAAGATGTCTCCTCAATAGGCAAAAGGGTTATCCGATGTAAGGTAAGTCAAGGAAAATGATGAGCGATGGTGTATTCTTCGGTTGATAGGGGCAAAGAACCCTATAGGCAATGCATTCGCCAATGGTCCATGTAGATGCATATCATGTAGTTGCATTTGTAGGAATGTTTGATGTTTGTCAAATTGTGAATTTATGATGTTTGGTTGGCAATGAAAATGCTTAAATGCATGGGAGCCATAGTTTTAAATAATGAGATAAATGTGAAGTAATGATATGACTATTGTTGTTTTAAGATCTAAAAGAGAATATAAGGAAAGGGGTAAAGTAAGATAAATAATAATCATATACTTATGTATATTAATGTGTGTTTGAGAGGAATTTATTTATTTAAAATAACATATTTATATATAACTATATGTATAAATATAAATATATGAAGGCATTAAAAATAAATAATATTTGTTGTTTTAAAATAAGGTAAGAAAAATATTATAACCAATAATATATTAAAATGTTTAATATTAAAATGAATATGAGGAAGTTATTGCTTGGCATTATAAAACAAAAAGGGGACAATTTGGAAACTATTGGTATTTTGGGGAAATTATTATTAAGCTTGGGTTGTTGAACGTGGATGGAAGTGGATTCCACATGGCATACTTTGAATAGAAGGATTCTAAAACAAATGCTAGTTACAAGCAGAAAAAGGGGAACTACCTTAAAAATATTAGAGAAGGGGGATATGGAAAAAAAAAGGAGATGGTCTGCATGGTTACAAAAAGGGGAAGCGAGTGCGACGAAGGGAGAAGGACTTTGGGAAGCAAGGAAAGCAGTCAACGTTAATCAGTAAGTCGGAACGGTTAAATTTATAAAATATGTTAAATGGGTTAATGGGAAAACGGAATGTTCAAAAGCATTGTTTATTCTGTTCTGCATGCGAATATAGTTTGATATTTGCTTTGTAAATTGAAGAGGAAATGAATTATTCCAGTGCATGTGTGGAAAAGTTTTAAAATGTGACGTATGTATGTGAATATAGTTAATATTTGCTTTGCAAACTAAAGAGAAATTGAATCTTTCCAATGCATGTGTGGAAAATTTTGAAATGGGAAGCATGTGTTCGAAAGGATTTTTGAAAAATAAAAAGAATTATAATTGTTTGTGAACCTGAGATGAATAGTTTCCGTATTGAAACTCGTTTTAATTCTGCATGTTGTGTTGGGAAAATTTTGTGATACTTGCATGTTGTGTTGGAAGCTTATGATGCGTTGGGAAGCTTTTGAAATTCTGCATGTTGTGTTGGGAAAATTTTGTGATACTTGCATGTTGTGTTGGAAGCTTATGATGCGTTGGGAAGCTTTTGAAATTCTCTTAAACAGGAGATAATGCTGGAAGCTTTAAATTCTACATGTTGTGTTGGAAATGTAAAAATTGAATGCATGATAGGACTAGATGCATGTCATGTTAGATTGACCGCTCTGACCCTTGAGATGTCACCAAAAACTTGCATCAGAAAACTGGAGCACTGTGGAGAAATATAGCCAGAGTCCTTTACTTTCTATTGGAAGTTTAGTCCGCGTTCAGGCGTCAAGAATTGAATTTTAAATTGGAAATGATTTACTGCAAACTGTAGAAGCTTATGAAATTTACTCAGTAGAATGATGAAACCTGAGTTATTAGAAGTTCAAAACAAATATTGAAATTGTATATATTTGTAATTCAAAAAACGTAGACTCTATGGAATTGCATGGTAGTATTCTGAGAATTCTTTTGATGTAATGGAAAACAATATAGTCGTTTACCTTCTAATATGATGAGGAATAGACTTGCATTCAAGGAAAGAGACTTGCATTGTTTTGAATGATATATCCTTCTGATATGGAGAATGGTTTCTGGATTAAATTTATTAGTTTATATTTTTCTTACCATATATGGTTCGTCTATTTACATACTTTTAAATTCTGCGTAATTGAATATGGATGATTATCTTACTGGAAACGTAGTTCTGGCAAGCTGCCAAGGAAAACTTCAGTTTGTATGATGGGATTTCCTATGTTTTAAAATGATTCGTATACTGTGCTTGTTTTGGTGTTTATGAGAAACATTTTAAAATAAAAATTACATTTTCATTTCCTGTAACAAATTTGAACCAACAATTGTGCACAGTAGGGATTACCCGTTCGGTTTACGAAATAGGGATTTAGGGAAGACTATGACTTGAAATATAAGGAATTATCAGTCCAAACTAGCATGGTAGGGTGGTTTAGAGTGTTAGTGAGAATGAATTGTATAGTAATATTAATCACGGCGGTTGAGAAAACTACCATCTGCATGGTGATATAATGAACATGAATATTTATAATACGATATAAGTAATAGCTTTACTTGATTTTAGTTTACAAATCGAGCCTATGTTTAGAAAAATATGCATTGGAAATTGTGGAAAATTAATGGGAAATCTATTGTTAAGAAAGCAATGTCTGTATTGTTTTCTAATCAGGAAATAGTAGAGTCGGTATAAAATCAAAACTAGAACTTGAAAACTTAGAAGACTTTTTACTATTATAATTCCTTGTGTATAAGTTGAAATAGGGATAAATGATTGATGTCTTAAACGTAAGCTACTTTCGTATGATAGTGTGATAATAGGATTACCTAAAATAAGCGTGCATGACGACTTGGGTAATTTGGAGTGAGGTTGCTTTATAAAAAATGCTCGAGTGGTATTACTTACCTTAATTAAAAAATAGTGTGAATCAAAAGTCTTTTTAAACTTACTTAGATTATATATTATATTTAAAACAATAAAGTAGTGGCAACCATACTTAAGTTCATGAGAGTAGTCCACTCTATTTCATGGTTATTATAGTGTAATATAGGAAGAGAAAGAGTTTTGCGAATGAATTTTAAGTGTAGTACCTACTCCAATAGAATATTAAATAAAAAGGAATCTTAATTAAAATTATTTTAGCGAGTTATAAGAATATTTAGTTTTGATTGCAATGGTTTTTCATAGTTCCTCTGTCTTTTATTATCTCTTAATGAAAACATACAAGTAGCCAAATGGAAACTAGCAATATTATAATACATAATAAAACTTTTGAACGATTGTGAAATTGTATTCATCAGTAAACCTTTGCATAGATAAAATTTTCTAAATAATCAAAACTTAGATTAACCTTTGGTTAAGAAATTCCAAGATTGTGGGAAGGATAATCTTATCTCGCAACCTAAGGTTGTGGGCATGACAACCTTGATATTATTTCAAGATTGCGGGAAGGATAATCTTGTGAGACAATTACTAGTGGTGCTTACGGGTAGGAAATCATCATAAATCAAGGCTCTAACTGTACTTCTAATGGAAAAAGGTCAGAACGAGAGGTAACAAAGGGTTGTATGGGTATCCTTCTAGGTTATCCCTACTAGTGATGAGTGGTGAATTGTTCTTGACTAGGTAATAACGACAACATGATGGTATGGGACATCATGTTGGTTAATCAACACAAGACATCGGGTGGTTACCAGGATATTGGTAAGACCCTAGATGATGCTCCATGGAGGATGGTTGATCGTTTATCTAGAGCATGTATGTACTAAGTCTTATATGACATAAATACAAAATCTAAATACATGAGATCATGTTAAGACATGGGGAAATTATGTGTCACACCTCTAGGTGTTATGGGCCCTAGAGGAAAAGAAACCCCATGCCTGAACTTGGAATCTCGAGTGGAGAGTGAAGTTCAAAATAGGTAACTATACAGGATTTGGCCAGTCTCGATCTCATGAGTATTTCGATCATGACATAATGGCACTCATGAAGATGGTTCTAACATGCTCATACTAGAAATTAAATTAGAAAAGAATAAAAGAAAAGAAAATTTTTCTCTTACTGTGACCTCTGATGTTGGACAACCAAGTGGGTAGACTTGGGGTGTTTGGACAACCAAGTGGGAAGGACTTGGGTTGTTACAATGAGAAATTGGAGTCGAGATTGATTTGCATTATTCCATGTTAAAAAATTTCAACATATCCTTGGTATACTTGGCTTGAAAAACAAACATTTGATATTCACTTTGATGTACTTCCATTCTTAGTAAATATTGCATCATCCGTAATTCCTTCATCTCAATTTTTTTTTATCGTAGCACTCTTAAACTCATATTTCATCTTAGAACAACTACCCATGTATATCAAATGATCAACATAGAAACAAATGAGGAGAATTTTATTACCTTAAATTTTGTAGCTGAGAGTGGGTTCACACTTCTAATGAAACCTCTTTCATAAAAATAGTCATAAATTCAAGCATACCATATCCTTGGAGCTTGCTTGAGATAATACAAGGTATTCTTCAACTTCTAGACTTGGTCTTCTTTACCTTGGACTTCAAATCCTTGTGGATGCTATACATAAATTTCCTCCTCTAAGTACTTGTTTAAGAAAGCACACTTCACATCCAAATGATGTATGCTCCATCCCCTTTGGGCTGCAAATGAGATCACCATTCTAATAGTCTCTTGTCTTGTCATTGGTGCAAATATCTATTTATGATCTATGTCATATTTTTGATTGAATCCTTATGCAACTAGTCTTTCCTTGTGTCTTTCAACACTACCATCACTCTTGTACTTAGCCTTGCTGACCCACTTAGTATCAATAAATTTTTTATCATTTGGAAGTTGTACAAGTTTCCAACTATTATTCTTATGAATTGAATTCATTTCTTCTTCTATTTCTTGCACCCAAACATCATTCGTACAAGCATCCTAAAAATATGAGGGTTTAAAATCAGCTTGTGATAACAAAGAATAGTTTATTACCTCATATTTTGGGTCTTCTTCATCATCACCATAAGTTTATATATTTTACAATATTTAGACCTCATGATCAACTTCATGTGCTTGGCTTCTTGCAAGTCTTATTTTAAAATTTATATCCAACATTTGGCTTGGAGAATGAGATGTAAGAATCATCTTACCTTTCTTACTTGTAGAACTTAATGAGGGAATTTTTGGCTTATTTGCATCAGTAATTGACTCACAAATGGACTGCTCACTAGCTATGCCAATGTTAACAACCTTTTTGGACTTATCAACATGGTTATTTTGTTGATAAAAAACTCTCCCTTCATAAAAAATGACATCTCTTAAAACAATAACTTTGTTAGTGATGGAATTATCAAGTCTATAGCCTTTGCTTTCTTAACTATAACCAACAAATATGCATTTCTCACTCTTTGGATATAACTTATTTTTATGTTAATCAACAATATGTACCTAGGTTAAACAATTGGAATTGGGATTTTTATCATACCAAGCTTTGTATGGAGTCTTTGTAAGTGCACTAGTATGGCTTCGATTGATAATATACACTATTGTAGCAACTACATCACCCCAAAAAAATATTGCTTAATCCCTTTCCTTATAACATGGTCCTTGTCATTTTAATAACGGTGTGATTCTTCCTTTTTGCTACCTCAGTTTATTGAGGTGTATAAGTTGTAATAAGTTGTCTTTTAATGCTAAACTTGTCATAAAAACTCAAACCAATTTGATAAAAATTCTCCCCATGGCAAGTCCTTAAACATTTTATTCTAAATCCAATATCATTCTCAACCAAGGATTTAAACCTCCTAAATACATCAAATATTTCATATTTATGTTCCAAAAAAATAAACCTAACATTTCCTTGAGAAATCATCAATAAAAGTGATAAAATATGATGACTTACCCAAGCTCTTTGTTTGCATCAAACCACATATATCAAAGTGAATTAGTTGAAGTGGATAATGGGCCCTCCATGCTCTACCTTTTTTAAACTTCTCTCTTGCATGTTTGCCTTTAGCACAACCTTCACAAACCTCCTTGTGCTCTTCAATTTTTGACAAACTGTAAACTAATTCGTGTGAGGTCAATAACTTCAAGCTTTGGAAATTCAAGTGATCATACCTTAGATGCCACAATCAACTCTTGTCTTCAAATACTACATTTGTGAGGCTACTGCTATTGCCTCCAAAATTCAATGGAAACATCCTATTTTTTAACATTGGGGCAATTGTAACAACTATATTGATTAGAGTTTTTTCATAAACAACCAAAATATGGTTGGAGCATCCAAAATCTAAGTACTGGACTTCTTGAGTATTATTTTCAACTTTATCACATGGTAAGAATAAGTGGCTTGGTGGAGCATTGTCATTCTCATTAACATAATTAGCTCTTCTACCTTCATTGCAAGCTTTAATTCTACGTTCTTTCTCAAAATGCCATACCTCTTGCAATGATAATATTGGACATTTATTTTAAAACCCATCTCTTTCTCTTGTAGTTGAACCTCCTCTTCCTCTTGGGAAATTTTGATTTTGGCCTCTTCATTGGCCTTGCCAATGACCTTGACTACTAGTTTTGGCACATTCACTTTTGGAAATTATAAACTTTGATGCAAATGCTTTCTCTTCACTCTCTCCATATGTATCTTTTAGCCTCTCCTCATGAGACATAAGATACCCAACCAAAGAATCAAATTTAAGTGTAGTCACATTTTTGCTTTCTTCTATTAAAATTTCCATACGATCCCACCTTGGTGTTAGTGTTCTTAACACCTTCTTCACCATAATATCTTCTTCAATAGTTTCATCGAGTGCGGCCATTTTGTTTACCATGTCTTTCACTCTGATATAATAGTCATTTACTCCTAATTCATGCATTCTTAGATTTTCAAATTCTCTTTTAAGGGTTTGTAATTTCAAAACTTTCACCTAATCACTTTCTTGGTAAGTCTCCTATAGGACCTTCCAAGCATCTCAAATTAACTTTGAATCTACTATTCTAAGGAATAGTGTCCTATCTAGATCAAATTGGAGATCTCATTTGTTTCTCATTTATATAGAAATAAAATAAAGTAAATTTTAACGTGCATGAGATTATAGCCATTAAAGGAGTCTGGATATGGAATCCATCCATAGATGGGATTTCAATAAATGGAAACCGAGTGGCCACATAAAACTAATTTTCCTTTCTAGAGAATTTTTCCTTATACGGCTAAATAATGCAAGTGATACCAATCGTATTTTGACTGGAGGACCGTGGTTTTATGGGAGATGCTCCCTCTTTCTCAAATGATGGGATTCCAGCTTCAACCCAAAAAATCAAAGCATTAGCATTGTGCCCATTTGGGTGAGGCTCCTAGAACTACCTGTGCATTTTTGGGATGAGGGCATTCTCAGAAGTATTGCTAGCACCATTGGGGACCTCGTTGCTTTCGACCCTACAACCAAAGCCCAGACTCGAATACCATATGCTCACTTTTGTGTCATGGGAGATCTAAATTCTGAGCTCCCCACTTTCATCAATCTAATTTATGGATCCTACCAAAGGTGACATGCGTTTGAATATAAGAACAAACCAATCTTCTGCATATCTTCACTTGGTCTAATCAAAGAGTTGGAGATCATCTTATCCAACTCAAAATAATTAGATTTCTCATTTCTAAGGAAGTCATCCCCCTCTTATGAGATGCCTCCTTATTTTTCCTTCCCAGAATAACCTCTGAACACAACCCTTTAGTTTTTGAAATCCAAAATTTTGGACCTTTCTATAAGTCTCCCTTCAGGTTTTAGTCCATGTGGATCCAACACAAAGATCTCAAACCTAGAATTTCAGAGTAGTGGCAAAAAAATTTTTGTGGATCTAGAGCCCTCCAAGTTTCATTAAAACTCAAATATGTAAAAGAAAAAATCAAAACTTGGAATAAAGAAGTATTTAGTATCATTTTTGAATCCAAGAATATCATTAGAAACTAGCTCAAGGAGATTAAAGGTCAGTTCTAGTCTGGTCTTGATAGCCACAATCTCAGAATCAAAGAAATAAATATGCTTTCAAAATTTCATAACATCCTTGGTAGGGAACAAATATTTTGGAGATAAAAATCTAGGGCATTATGGATCAAGGGAGGAGATACCAACCAAGTATTCTCATGCATCTACCCTAAGGCATAAAAGCACAAACAAAATCAAGGATTGTAATGTCCCCTTTTCTACGTAGTCAGGTGCAGAGCAGATTAGCCTATACACGAGCTCCCGTAGGCTAAGTCGGATGGAGGGGAGCCATTGGAGATATCAAAATATTTGTCAGTACCCAGAGAGCTATTGATTGATGGTCATTTGGGCTCATTCAAAGATTTGTTTGATCAAAGTTACTATTTTTAGCCATGTCCGTTTTTCAGTGGACAACAGACAGTGCAGTGATATTCTTCAGTGAAATTGGTGTCCAAAACCATTTGTGGATTTCAATTCGGATGGGCAGAGGTTGGAAATTTTAATGGTCGAAGATAAAATTAATAAAGTGATTATTTAATTTAATTTTGTAAAGTTAGTGACTTTATTTTATTATAAAATCATTTTATACTTAAAAGGGGCCATTTTAAGTGACGACTTAAAAAGTCGTTAAGCCTAGGCATAAAGGGGTGAATAAATTAAGGAGAAATAAGGTGGAATTAAAAAATGATAAATTATATTTGCCCACCCTAAAAGTGACCTAACCCTAAGTCGACCTATGGAGGAGATAAAAAGAGGATTTGAGTTCATTTGGAGATATGCGAAGATTATTATTTTTCTCTCTGGTTTTTTGGAGGATTCTCTGGCAGAGCCATTTACAGAGATTCTGGAGCTTGTGAGAGATGACAACCTCTTACAAGGACATTGGCTTCGGGGTTGCAAGATTACCCTCAGGTCAATCTAGGCATTTCCACATAGGGATTGCAGTTGGAATTTAGTTTTAAAGACTTCTGGAGTTGGGTTACCACACAGGGTCATTCAGAGATTATACAGTGAATATTTGGAGCTGGGACACCACACAGTATTCACATCAGAAGGGCTAAGCCTTCATCATCATTTATGGAGTACAGAGCAGCTAGGATTTCATCAGCATTTGAGGTATTTGCATTGTAATTTGTGCCCTAGTTTTAATATAAGAATAAAGCAATATTTTCAAGAATTTTGGATTGCTCTGTGTTTGTGATTTTGTATATCAAAAATTCATGAAAAAGGTTAAGAATTGGCAAACCCCTAGAGAACTAGATAGGGAGGGTTAATACAAGGATCTTCACAAAAGGGATGGTTCAACTACATGCAGGTTGGAAGAAATCAGATCTGAGACGGTAGATCATTTCCAGGATATTTTAGGTTCAGCTTAATCCTATCCAGATCAAGTGGCCAATTCTCTTCTTGAACACATTTCCACCCTCGTTAGTGATGATATTAATGAGTTCTTGCTTCGATCCTTTTTCGCTAATGAAATAAAAGAAGTCATATTCTCTATGTTGACTAATAAAGCCCTTGATCCATATGGGTTTCCTATGTGTTTCTTCTAGACCTTTTGGGATATTGTTGGGAATGATGTTTTTGCAACCATCCAAGAAATCCAAAAATCCAACTTCATTCCTCGAGATATCAATTCCACATTTTAACCCTCATCCCCAAATCCCAAGATGCTTCCTCTTTGAATGACTACCAACCAATTAATTTGTGCAATGTGTTCTACAAAATTTTAACCAAAACCATGGCCAACCAAATGAAATTCATCAATCCTTGCCAAGGAAGTTCTATGAAGGGAGGAGTAATCACTGACAGTGTTGTCACCATACACGAGCTTATTCATTATGTCACCAAAAGTGGAAAGGCAGGTTTCTTCATGAAGCTTGAGATGAATAAACCCTTTGACAAGGTCTCATGGAAATTTTTGTTTGTTGTGCTATCCAGGTTCGGTTTTCACCCCAAGTGGATAAAATTAATTAAATTTTGCATTTCATATGCTTAGTTTTATGTTCTGGTTAATGGATATACTGTAGGATACTTTAGAAGCGGGTGTGGTCTAAGGAAAGGAGACCCTCTATCCCTCCTTTTTATCATCCTGGCCAATTCTTTGGGAAGAACTTTGAAAGCTATCTATTTCTCTGGAGACATTTTGCGCATCAAAATACTCTGATCTTCCTCTGGTTTCCCACCAACAATTTATGGATGAAACTATTATGGCGAACCAATCCATCGTTCCTGAAGCTAAAGTTATAAAATCTATTATGGATTCCTATGAGCAAGCAGTCGGTCAAAAAATCAACTTCAACAAAAGTGGCCTTTATTTTCTAAATATTCCGATTCAGAGGCAGAATAAAATTGCCATAATTCTTGAGTGTAATATTTTTTCCTTCCCTTCCACCTACCTCGGGCTACCCCTATTTAAGGGCAAACCAATTGCTAATATGTGGAACAGAGTCATCCAAAGAATATTAAAAAAACTTTCAGGGTGGAAATGTGCTCTTCTATCCCAAGGGAGCAAAGTCACTCTTGTTCATACTAGTCTCCAGAGTGTTCCAATCTATTTTCTATCTCTCTTCAAAGCTCCTCGATCAATCTGCTACAAAATTGAACAAATTCAAAAATGATTTCTTTGGTTCGAGGCTGAAAATAAATTTAGATTCCACTTAATGGTGTGGGACAAGGTGTGTCTCCAAAAAGAACAGGGAGACCTCAACCTCAAGCGAATACATAAAATGAATTTAGCAATGATCGACAAGCAAGGATGGAGAATTATTAAAAAATCCAAAACTGGTTGGGTCGTATTATCAAAAGCAAATATTTAAGGAGAGGATCCTTACTTGTCGACAACCCCCTTCCTAAAGGATCTGCCTTTTGGAATACCATCACTCAAATTATCTCTATCCTAAAAAAAGGAATCAGGTGGTGCATTGAAGATGGTTCTACAGTCAGATTTTGGAAAGACCCTTGGGTGACCAACCAGCCATTGATTAATGATCTTGCACTGAAAATTTTTAAATCAATCTTTGACAACTTCTTTGGCAACAAAGTCAAAAATTTCATATCCAATGAATATGGTCATCCCAAGTGGAAAGATCTACCCTAGAATGAAGGCAACCCCAACCAACGCCTACCGTACAAAGCCATTTATGATATGCTCAAGGGCAATGTCATCCCAAGCATTCATTTAGAGGACATCCTTGTTTGGAAATCTTGTAAATTCGACCTCTTCTATGTCGAAACGGTATATCACATATAGGATGAATCTATTTGCAATTGGTTCCCTGTCAAAAGTGTTTGGTTAAAAAACCTTATTCCCAAAATTACCCACTTCTTCTGGCTAGCTGTTCAAAATAATATTCTTACCTCTTATTTCCCATGGAATACTTATCCCAAACCGTTGTTTTATTTGTCTATCAGCTTGGGAATCTATCCACCACATATTCCTTACTTGCCCCTTCTCCATTGGCATCCTATCTCCCCCTCTTATTTTGGTCAACTTAGCATGGACTATCCCTAATTCCTTAGCTAACCTATGCATCCAATGACCCTCGTTCAAATTTTCTCATCTCAGATCTTGGTGGTCCTTTTTGCTCCCTCATTATTTATGGCAGATTTGGTTGAAGCGAAACAGAAAAGCTTTCAAAGATGAAGCTAGGAACCCTGAATCCATTTTCTCAAAAATTTTAGCTCTGGCTACAAAAATGCTAACTTGGTGTCTTCAGCTAACAAACCCATGGTCCAGTTTGAATCCAAGCTGGTGTGCATCCTCAACCTATCTCCCTACCCCAATATTTAAACTCGACCCACTATGGATAGGTCCTTGGTGTCTTGGACCCCACCCCCACCGGGTTTGCTTAAAATTAATTTTGATGGGGCAGCAAAAGGCAACCCCGATAGGGCCAGTTGTGGAGGAGTGATCAGAGATAATGAAGCCAAAATTATCCTAGCCTTTACAAAAAATATAGGGTGTCAATTTAACAACTTCATCGAAGCTAAAGGAGTGTTTCAGGGATTGGTAGCGGCAAAAGAGATACATACTCAAAACTTTATTGTGGAGGGGGATTCTCTCAATACTATTAATTTCTTAAAAGGGTCTACTCACCCATCATGGAACGTTGCAACACTTATTGAAGAGTCAAAGGCTATTCTCCAAAGCTTCAACAATGTTGTGGTCCAACATATTTATTAGGAGGGAAACAAAGTGGTTTACCTAATGGCCAATCGTGGGCTTCTACAGGAGACCCTCATGATATAGAAGGAACCTTTTTCCCAATGCTTAATGCACACTTGTATCGTCGAAGACAATATATCCTATGCCTAAACTTTGCAAGTGTCTTAACAAGTTGACTAATCACTTGTCCCGTTTGATGGTCACAACGAATGGTTGTGGGTATTTCCTATCTTATTTGCCTTTGTAGGCCTTGGGTCCTTATGCAGTTTGTTTTTGTTGTTTATTTCCAGTCTGACCCTCTTTTGGTTCATTGGACGACTATGAAGATTACCCTTCTAAGCTCTGATTTGTAGTTTTATGAAAAGTGAAAGCTCTTCCCTTGGAAGAATTTTTTGCCTTTTCTTACTGTAATGATTTGGGGATCCTCTTAAAACCCCACTATCAATCAAAAAAACATTAAAAAAATCTAAATCAACATTAAATACTAATAAGGGGGCGGAGGTCCAAGGTTCAAATCTCGGGCCTCGTCGGACTGAACGCTTGTCCCTTTCCTGGTGCTTTCAACGGCGTAAAAGGTTTAAAATGATTGTGGCATGTGGTTATAGGGGCAGACTGCGCGAAGATCTGTGTGGCGGCTTCTGGGGCGAACATTGCAGAATACTGTGGCGGCCATAACGGCCATAAAAGCTAGACAACCTGCCCAGATTCGTGGCGGCTACCAATTCCACCATGTAAATTCAAAAAAAAAAAAAAAAACATTAAATACTAGCTCAACTTAATCAATTTTTTTCGCTACTTAATTAGTAATGCTTAACCATCACACTCTTCATGTTGAAGATAAAACCATACATAATATTTTTAATTTAGAAATGTTAAAGGATAACAAACATTATTGACTATTAAAAGGATTTAAATTCTTTATCGCTTTATTTCCAATGTTTTTGTTTTATTATAATTTTTTGTGCCAACAAACTTTTAGTGAAAAGTTTCAAGCAAACTACTGGTTTTTTAAAAGAATAATAATACCTTTGTACAGGATATTAGAAAAATAATATATTATTAAATTTAAAAAAATATATACGGTATTCCTGAAGCCAAATTTTTAAAAGAATCTCTGTTGTCTCAAAACTTTAAGAAAATAGATATGATCTATGAGTTATCCGCTAATTATGAGTTCTCCCAAAATTTTTAAAAGAATCACTGTTAAGGATTTAAACTTTTTTCAAAAACCCAAGTTTAGGAAGAGTGACATCTTTCAGTTAAAAATACCTTGTTTTGGGTTGAATGAGTTTAATTTGTTCACTTCCGGGAATGTTTTTTTAATTAATAACATAAGATTGAAATTAGTTTTATTTTTATTATATTTTAATTTAATATATTATTTAATATAATTTAAGTTAAAATTTATTATTTTAAATTTATATTAGGAGATTTTAAATTAATTATATAAAAATGAAAAATGTTTTATTTATATTAAATTATCACCATATTTGGTATCATAGTTATTATAAATATATCACTTGATAAGATTTAAAAGGTTAATAGTTTGGCAATTATGTATGCAATCCCTCCTAGGATTCAAATATGAATCTTATCTTTAAGAGTGGAAGAATATAATATGTTAAGTTAATGTCATTTGATGATAGTGTATATATAAATTTTTATTTGTTATATAGGATGGCTTATTCTTACTACGTCATGACCACATGGTATTACAATTTGTTAATTTTATATATATATATATATATATATATATATATGTGTGTGTGTGTGTGTGTGTGTATGTGTGTGTGTGGGGTAATTAAGAGGATTGTATTAATTAAACGGGTTTTAAGGTTCCCAAAACCTTAGTACAAAACCAGTCATACTTGCTGTGAACAAAGAGGGTTAACAACATGGGGCGCAGCCCAGAGCCAGGAACAGAGAAAAGGAAGAGAAGAGGACACAACCTCAGACCTGAGGAAGAAAGAGAACTAGATGCTGCTAGATAAGAACAACCCGTAAAGTAAAAAGGAGAAGGCTCCATGTAGGGCAGCCGCAGGAACAAAAACCCGATGAATTTGACGAAGCAATTGACCATTCTCATTAATTTCAAATATAAAGGTTACAATTGGTTACAAGTTGGTTCTAACCAATTAGTGGTTATTCAACCAAATTGAAGAGCGCCTATGAGCGCTACTTTTGGTAAAAATAATGTAATATAACATAATATTCTAACATCCCCCCTTATTACATTATTGGCAAATCCCAATTGTATCTCGAAATTTTTCATATTTGATACGCCCAAGTGCTTTGGTAAAGATATTTGCAACTTGATCATCAGTAGAAATGTATTGAAGTTGTATATGGTGCTTTGGAACTTCATCTCGAATAAAATGACATCTGGTATCAACATGTTTGGTACGTTCATGAAAGATTGGATTTTTGACAAGATTCAAAACACCTTGATTGTCACAAAACAAATGAAGAGGAAGATTCTTTGGAAGGCCCATGTTTGTAAGAATGCGACTTAACCACATTATCTCACAGATTGCTTCACTAGCTGCATGATATTCTGCTTCTATAGAAGATAAAGCAACCACATGTTGCTTCTTACTATGCCATGAGATAGGTCCAAATCCTAGATGAAAAACATATCCGAAGTGGATTTACGATCATCAATAGATCCGACATAATCTGAGTCCATGTATCCCGATAAGAAAAAATTATTATTCTTTCTATATTCCGGACCATAATTTGTACTACCATGAACATAATGAAGCACTCTTTTTGTTGCTTTCCAGTGTGTCATCTTAGGCTCTTGCATGAACCTTGAAAGATATCCCACAAGAAACCGAGATCTGGTCCGGTATTTGTCGGATATAGGAGACTCCCAATCAATCGGCGATAGAAAGTACCATCTACCTGAGGTGACTCATCATATCGAGATAACTTAAGTCCTTGCTCCATGGGAGTTGCCTTTGACTTACAGTTAGTCATCCGATATTTTTCTACTAAAGTCTTGGCATACTTCTTTTGTGTTACTCTAATATGAAATTTTTTTTGAGTAACTTCTAAACCAAGACAATAGTGTAGAAGTCCTAGATATGTCATTTCAAATGATTGTTTCAAGTCATTTTTCACTAAGTCAATCATTCTTTCTGAGCTTCATGTAATGATCAGATCGTCCACATAAAGTACAAGAATCACTATATCATAACCACTTTTCTTAATATAGAGATTTGCATCTGAAGGACTTCTTATGAAACCATGCTGCACAAGGTGATTGTCTATCTTGATATACCAAGCTCGAGGAGCTTGTTTTAGCCCATACAATGATTTGATCAACTTGCATACTTTTTGTTCTTGCCCCTCAACCATGAATCCTTCTGGTTGAGTCATGTATACTTCTTCTTGTAAGTCACCATTCAAGAAGGTACTTTTAACATCCATCTGATGCAATTTCCACCCAAAGCCGAGCTCCCATGGCACAAAGTACACGAATGGTAGTCATTTTTGTAGTAGGGGCAAAAGTCTCTTCATAATCTATGCCTTCTTTCTGAGCATATCCCTTTGCAACAAGCCGGGATTTATGCTTATCAATAGATCCATCTGCCTTATACTTCAATTTGAACACCCATTTGCAGCCTATGGGTTTCTTTCCTATTGGCAGATCGACTAACTTCCAAGTATTATTTTTAAGGAGAGATTTATGTTCTACATCCATGGCCTCTTTCCACTATGGTTCATCAAGTGTAGATTGAACCGTTGTGGGTTCGTTTGTATTCAATGTAGACATATAAATTTTTTCTCCATCCTTATCTTCCTCTCTATCATTTTCTGTACCCATTGACAAATCATCAAAGTGTTGACAAAGTTCGTCAACCTCTGAAGTAGATTCCTCTGCTCTCATCTGTTGAGTCATACTGCGAGTACATGGCCTATCAAGAGATAGATCGGGAAGGGATTTCAACTTAGCATCTCTCAAAGTGCTAGTATACCATTTTGGGACTTTCTGTTTTTGTTGTAGAAGTTGAACCTCCTTAGGCTCTTCTTCATCTAGGTATACAATTGTGGACGTGTCTTTTGATGTGAGAGCTTCATCAAATACAACATCTCTACTTACATGTGTCTTCTTGGTCTTAGGATCAATCAATCGATAAATTTTTGAGTACTCATCATAGCCAAGAAAGATACACTGCAGGGTTTTCTCATCCAGCTTCCTCCTTTTCTATTTTGGAATGTGCATGAACGCTTTACATCCAAACACCCTTAGATGAGAAATGGAAGGTTTCTTACCACTCCATGCTTCTTGTGGTGTTTTCCCTTGTAGAGCTCTGGTGGGTGCTCTATTTTGGAGGTATAATGCTGTGTTTACTGCTTCTGCCCAATATTGATCCTTAAGATGTTCTCCCTTTAGCATACATTGAACCATTTCCATAATGGAACGGTTTCTTCTTTTTGCAACTCCATTCTGCTGAGGTGTATAGGCGGTAGTCAGTTGTCTTTTTATCCCATGTTTCTTAAGAAACTCTAAAAACTCTTCAAAGGTGTATTCCCCCCCTTGATCTGAGCGTAGGATTTTTATCAAACATCCCGACTCCTTCTCAACAAGCTTCTTAAACTGTTGAAAGTAGAGAAATGCTTCTGATTTCAACTGAAGAAAGAAAACCCACATCTTTCGTGAGCAATCATCAATGAATAGTTGAAAATACTTTTTCCCACCATAGCTGGTTGGCATAGGACCACACAGATCGGTATGTACTAGCTCTAAAGGGTTTGTAGCTCGAGAGGAGCTAGCTTCAAAAGGTACTCGATGTTGCTTCCCTGCTAAGCAATCTGAGCAAACTGGCAAGATAGATGAGAGGGGTGGAAGACCTTTCACCATCCCATATTTGTGTAATTCAAGCAAATATCCAGAACTAAGATGCCCATAACGCCGATGCCAGAGAGAGGTGGCCTCCTTTGTAGTTGCAGCCAAAGCAACATGTGGAGTGGAAATAACATCGAGAATAAACAAGCCATGTTTGTAAGATCCGGTTGCAACATGTTTACCACGATGTGTGATAAAACATCTCTTCTTGCCATTGACAACTCAAAACATGACTTCCATGTTTCTATCCAACATTTGTGTGACTAAAAGCTGATTATTGGCTAAGCCTGGAACATAGAGAACCTTTTCAATTTGACAATTACCATTAGGAAGGGACACAAAAATATCCCCTTCTCCTTTCACTTGATATACTTGATTGTCAGCAATTGTGACTGGCTTACCCTCTTTCTCCACAAAAGTATCAAACCAGGATTTATTCCCAGTCATGTGTTTGCTAGCTCCTGAATCAATATACCATACAACATCTATCTAGGAAGACGAAGTATGAGTCATGAGCACCTTGTGTGCTCTTTCAGAGTTAGAATCTGAATCGGACTTAGGAGAATTTGAGTCTGAGTTGGATTCAGCATAAGCAACATGGCCTTTAGATTGCTTATGCTTATTGTATTTTTGCTTGTGCTTGCCCTTCTTTTGTGAACCTCTTTCATTTGGTTGCTTGTTTTTGAACCAACACCTGTTGGTGTCATGGTTATTCATGTCACAAATTTTATAATATTTTGTATCTTTTTGCTGAGATTGCTTCCCTTTGCCTTTGGAAGAAGCACCCCCTTTTTGAAACTGACCTTGCTTTTTACCACTTTGTTGTGTGGAGAGAGCATTATCTGGCATATCATATTTATGGACCTGAGTTGCCTCCTCGGTCTGAAGCAAGTTTACCAGTTCCACAAATGATACTTGTCTACCAGAAACATTGAGAGAAGTGATCAACATCTTGTAGGAACTTGGTAATGCTCTCAAGATAACAGAATTCAAGACATCATCATCCACAGGTTTTCCCATAGCATTCAATTTTGCTTTCAAGTCTGCAACTTTGCAAAGGAATATGTCAATTGTTTCTCCAAAACTCATCTCGAGATTATGTAGTTGAGTTTGAAGATGGAGAATAGTGGATTGATTCTTCCCTTCATATACTTGTGATCAAAGCATCCCAGGATATCTTACTAGTTTTTGCATCACAAATATGAGGCTGCACCTCATCTGTAGTAGCAAGCAAGATAAACACAAGACTCTTCTTGTCTTTCTTATCCCAAGCATCTTGATCTCTTCTTGTTGTTTGAGGATGTTTGGCAGTGCCAATCACTACATCCCATAAATCTTCCAACTGATGTATGGATTTCATCTTTGTCTTCCATGGAACAAAGTTAGGACCTTTCAACAATTGTGAATCTGAGAGATACTTATGAATTGTGGCCATTATGAAGGTTCCTTATACCACCAATTGGTCTCCCTTTCTTTATACCCGCCAGATATTTATATTGTAACCATTCAATATACACCCGCCCTTACGTGAGGGAAACTATAGGTATATATGAACAAGTATACTACTCAATATGTACTCGCCCTTACGTGAGGGAGACTATAAGTACATATGAGAAGCATAATATATTGAACATAGGCGATACTGAAAGGGCATCATGTTGTTAATGACACCTACCATAGAACGTTTTATTCCGCATGCGTGGGGCGTAACTTCCCCTAAACACTTTGGAAAAAAAAGCTTTCGTCAGGATTTACGCCTAACAACAATCACGATGTGGGTATGAAAAGGGAAAAAAACAAAAAACTGGTTTGCCTTATTTCTCCCCGATGATTTATAGAGAACAAGCTCAAACGTCATTGTTGTAGCTATATTAGGCAGCGAATACAGTAGTCCAAAGCACGACAACATTACCTATAAGTGTGGACCAAAGGTATCTCAAATACCGAACGCTGTTGTGCAATAAATTGCACAAATAGGGTATAAATTTGGGGTCTTATATGTTTTTGTAATTTATTATTGATAATGCAAGAAAATAGAGTATTTAAATGCAAATAAAACAATCATAAATACCCACAAATTATAGCTCCTATTACCAATTCCCCCCTTTGTTTGACAATTTTGCAAGTGAAATTTGTGAACTCCCCCCTTCAAATTGCAAAATAGACAAGAATGGGTAAAAAAATACCGTTAAATATCCCCAAATGAAAAAAAAATTGGAGCCTCAAGGCATCAATAATGCTTCCTTTGGTGTAAATGGCGCCTGCTGGACGTCAATCTGTGCTTGACGGCCATCAAAAGGTCCTTCGGGCGTCAACAGTGCACAAGCGTCAAAGGCGATGGAACCAGTCGTCAAAAAATCCCCGATGGGATTCGAAACCACAACCTATCGCCGAACAACCACCATACCGACCACGGAAGCCGAAGGGCCCGACGAAACAAATCGGGAACCACGGCGGTATTATCTGCGTCGAGGCCGAAGAGGGGAAAAAAAATATTTATCCCACATGGCCTGTGCGGCTACTATGGGAGGGTTGAAAAAATACCGAAAGCGCTAAAGCTTTCGATTGCATTCGGGCAACCAACCCCACCCTTTTGCCTTCACTTGCCTCCTCCACCGTCGATCTGCATTCGGTCTGTCCACTATGTGTCAGGGTCCTCTGTCTGCATCAGTCCTCAATCTACGTCCGGTCTGTCTGCTGTGTGTTAGGGTCCTTTGTCTGCGTCAGTCTGTCCGCTATGTGTCAGGGTCCTCTATCTACATTCGGTCTGTCCGCTGTCTATCAGGGTCCTCTGTCTGCGTCAGTCTATCAGCTGTCTACGTTAGGGTTTGTCAACTGTTTGTCAGGTCCTCTGTCTGTAGGTCTATCGTCCCCGTAGGTTAATCGTCCCTGGCTCTGGTACCATGATGAATTTGACGAAGCAATTGACCATTCTCATTAATTTCAAATATAAAGGTTACAATTGGTTACAAGTTGGTTCTAACCAATTAGTGGTTATTCAACCAAATTGGAGAGCGCCTATGAGCACTACTTTTGGTAAAAATAATGTAATATAACATAATATTCTAACAAAACCAAACAACAAAAAAAGAAAGGACTAGGATCTGCATAGGGGAAGAGGAAGTTAATCCTTAGTAGAGATCCTTTCCTCATCCTTGGCATCACCTTGACCAGTTTCCTTAGGCTCTTCTTTGACCGCTATGACCTCCTCAACTTTAGAGCCTCCATCAACCTCCTGGCCCCTCTGACCTCCAAAGAATAACTTTTGAAGGCCTTCCCTGATGTCAATCATCAAATTGACCATGGCATTCATCATACCTATTATGGAGGAGATAATAAATTCCTTCAACCACCTTGCTTCATCATCCACCTCTTCTTCCTCAGTTTTGATATCAATGATATTGCGTCTCACTATCTAATTTTGAATCTTAACTGACTTCCTTACAAGCCTTTTCATGCTTTCAAAACTGATGCTTTTCCTTGCCTTCAGCTCATTGACTGCCTTAATGGCCTTTCTCTTTCTTTCAGCTAGGGAAAGGTGGGTAGAGGACCCTACAAGTTTGGTTGGGCTAGGGATGCTAGGATTGGCTTTAGGACTATGATCCAGGACATATGTGTAAATTACCTTAAACAAGCCTTGATGGAGAGGGAGATCGTTGCTTTTTTTTCCTTATAGGTTGTAAGCATATAATTGAGGGAATTGAGGAGAAAATGGGGGATGTTGAGGGGATTAATGTCACGAAAATGATTCATGAAGGCCAGATGATAAGTGTAGAGGACTTTCTCGGGGTCATCGATGATGATGAACTCCATTACTAGTTTCATCACATCATTCCAGGGGAAATTCAAGTCACTTCTATAGATTCCCTGCTTGGCACCTTTATAAATTCTTTCATTATCCTTGAACTCCTTGAGTTCAACCTCCCAATGGTGCTTATGCCTTTGAATTGAATGTCCTTTCGGATCCTGCCCAGTAATCATGGACAATAGGTGGAGGTCCACACAGAAGCTCCTCCCTCAAATAGAAATAGAGCCATTGTCCCAAGACTCCAAGAAGGCTAAAGTGATGTCGAGCTCCTCACTAGAGAACAAATGGAGGAAGGGAAAAAAGGTGGCAGTCATTGAGGATTTTCTTAGCAAGGGGGTCACAAATGAATTTGGAGGGTTCAATGAAAACCATGGTGAAATGGCAATGGGGGTTGGGGGAGGATCTGAAATGAAAAGTAGGGACAAAGGGGATGAAAGGTTTGTTGTGCTAGAAAGGAAAGAGGACAACCAGGGAAGCGATGGAGTGGCAAGGAGGAACAATTGAGAATTTATGGGTGGAGGCTTGAGGAAAATGCCACAAAAAATGGAGAAAGCCATTAATGAATACAACAGAGCAAAAAGAATTTGGCACAAGGGGATTGGGAGGCTCACGCTTGTATTGGGAATGATTACTCGGATGAGGACGTTGATCGAGGAGATATGGAAGGTTTGGAATGATAACCTTGGGATCTAGGACATGATTGGTTTTGGAGCCTGGTATGGTGTTTCTGGAAAGATCACTTTTGCCATCGTGATCTTTTGGGAAAGTATGCTTCAGTGTCCAGGGCACCAACTTGAAATGACCATTGCCAACATTTCCCTTTCTCTTGAGGTGCCACATCCTACTCCCGGAGTTGATGGTGGTTTGCTTTCCTCGGGCTGTGATTTTATTTTGGGAGTGGAGATTACATGGCCCTAAGTTGGCATGGTGTTGATGCCAAAGCAAATACTTGGAGTAATTAGGGTAGAAACCTCCATGGAGCATCCTCTTGTTGGAAATCAACACGCCATCTTGGTACCTGCACAAGGTTGACATGGAATGCCATAATTTGAAAAACCTGTTAGCGTACATTCCAAAGATAAATGTCCAGACAAACGTGACCTTTTGGTGGTGGATGATGTGGGTGGACAGCTAGATCCCACTCCTCGTATGGGTATTAAGGAGCTCACATTTGCCATGTTGAGTTGGAATATTCATGGTACACATGGATATCCAACAATTCCTGCTAATGTTACGCATGAGACAAAGGATGAGGATCCTGGAGGACCGCATCCTGGTGAGGAAGACCAATATGATTATTCCTTTGGGGTTTTTCCTGGTCAGAAATAGCATGAATATCCTCAGGAATGTCATCATTCTAGGTCAAGATATTGGGCGTGTGGACTCCAATGTTGGCTAGCCTATCTGCAACCTTGTTTGCTTCTCTATAAGCATGTTGGAATATAACTTCCTGCATGTCAAGGATTAAATTCTTGGCACCTTCAATGTAGTCTCTGACTCTCTAGGAAGGAATGCTATTGTTTTTCTTGAGGTAGTTGATGATGTTGAGGGAGTCTCCTTCGATAATTAGTTTGTTGGGAAAGTTCTTGGCAAGGGAAAGACCCCTCCACATGCTTTTTGCCTCAGCAACATGGTTAGTCTAGTCACCCAATCCCTCAATGAAGGCGAGGATGACTTCTCCTTGGTGGTTTCTGAGGATGCCTCCTGCTCTTGCTTTCCTTGGGTTACCTTTAGCAGCTCCATAAAAATTTAGTTTGAACCATCCCATCGGAGGAGGAATCCATTTGGAATCAATTCTATGGTTGATAGGAGGATGAAAGTCCTCTAGGGATAGGCCAAGAGAATTTCCCAGATCAATCTCAAACCTGGAGGCAGGCTTGGGGGAAGGGGGTATGAGGGAAGCATTTTCTTTGGCATTGACTAGGATTTTTCTAGAGATTAGCTCCGGGATCGTCGGCCTTTGGGAGAAGACTATGTGGTTTCTTTCAAGCCAGACTTGCCAAAGGAAATGGTGGAGGTAAGTTTTCTAGAAGAATTTGAGGCGGGGATCAAGAAAGGGGGAGGGCCAATGGATAAAGAGGTCAACGATGGAGCAAGGTTTGGCCCAAAGGATGTGGAAGGATTGGAATATGGAGTCAAGGATGGATGAGGAGAAGGGGCAGTGGAGGAAAATGTGAGAGGGGGATTCCCAAGCAGTAAGGCAAAGTGAACATCTATTGGGGATGGTAATGCCTTTCTTGATCAAATTATCTATAGTCAGAATCCTCTCTTGAATAGTTAGCCAGGTGAAGAAAGAAACCTTGGGGATGAGGGATTTAATCCAAACGAGGTTGAAAGGCAACAGAGTATCCTCATCATCAAGGAGAAGGAGATACACAGATTTGATAGTGAATTCCCCACTTTTCTGAAGGTTCCCAAATGAACTAATCCATAGAATTGGTGGAGGGAATGATGGTAGAATGCAAGAGGGAATTCAGAGTAGAGGATTCATTAGGGAAGATAGGGCACCTAATGATTTTCCATCTGGTAGTGCTATTCTGGGTGTATAGGAAGTCAGAGACTTTGTGTCCTATCCTAGAATCTGTGTAGGCTTGAAGTTTAGATAGGATAGGATCTTCAATAAGAGGATTTTTGGACATCCATTTGTCATTCCAAAAATCTATTTTGCTACCATCCCCTAGTTTCCATATTAGACCTTTTTTCAGAAGGGGTCTAGTGTTGATGATGGAATTCCAGAAAGTGGATCCTCTAGTAGGGGCATTGTCACTGAAGAAATTAGTACCTTGTAAATATTTCCTTCTAACAATGGAAGTCCATTCATTCTTGGTATCAGACACCAAATGCCAGGCTTGTTTGGCTATCAAAGTTGTATTGAGGGATTGAATTCTTCTGAGCCCTATGCCCCCTCTATCCTTAGGTCTGCACACCTTGTCCCAGGCAACAAGATGCAACCTGTGCTTGTTTTCAGTTCCTGACCATAAATTTTTTTTGGATCTGTTCTATTCTGTGGTAAACTGCAACTGGGGCTTTGAAAATAGAGAGGAAATACATAGGGATGCTTTGAAGGGAGGTTGATGTAAGGGTGCTCTTGGCAGCTTGGGATAATAGGTTACCTTTCCATCCTGCAAGTTTCTTTTGGATCCTCTCTATGACATTGTTCCACATAGAGGTTGTGGGTTGGCCATAGAAAAGAGGGAGGCCTAGGTAAGTGGTTGGGAGGTTAGCAACTGAGCATCCAAGAATTTTGGAAATCTTGATTTGTCTTTGGATAGGTGTATTTAGGAAATACAATTTGCTCTTGTTGAAGTTCACCTTTTGCCTAGCAGCTGCTTCGTAAAGTTGAAGGATGAATTTGATAACTTGCGCCTCGAAGATAGAAGCATTGGTGGATAAAATGGTATCATCCATGAATTTTTGGTGTGAGACAGGATTTTTTAGGGAGGAAGCTTTGATTCTAGATAGGAGGCCTATTCTACAGGCCGCTTGGATGGTTCTTCCCAGGGCTTCAATAATGATGATGAATAAAAGGGGTGAAATAGGATCCCCTTGCCTGAGGCCTCTACTGCTCTGAAATAACCTGTTGTGGATCCATTTATGAGGACTAAAAACCATGGTGAGGATATACACCATTTAATTAGCTCAACCCACTTAGGATGGAAACCAAATTTAAGCAATATGGCCACAAGGAAGTCCCAGTTGACTCTATCATACGCTTTGTTCATGTCAAGTTTGAGAACAAAGGTAGATTTTTTGGTTTTCGAGGCAGAATGCAGAGCTTCATGAATGGAGATGACACCATCAAGGATTGATCTACCTTGGACAGAACTTCCTTGGCAAGGATCAATGATGTTGGGTAGGATGCTTTTCATTCTATTAGCCATGATTTTAGTCAGAATATTATAGGCAACATTACACAGGCTAATGGGTCTAAAGTCAGACAAAGATTTCACAATAGGTTTTTTAGGAATAAGGGCGATGAAAGTCGAGTTGAAACCTCATAGAATTATTTTGGAAGACTGGAATTATCTTATGGCTGAGCACACATCTGACCCAACGATGTCCCAGAAAGTTTGAAATAAAATGGGGGAAAAACCATCAGGTCCAGGAGCTTTGTCAGGGTGCATGGAGAAAAGGGCAGACTTAATCTCATCATCTTGGAAGGGGGCAATTAAGCTGAGATTGACATTGTCTGGAATGGAATGGGGAATGTGGTGGAGCATGTACTCTTGAGCCTCTATAGAGCAAGAATTGTCATCCTCAAGGAGAGATCTAAAAAATGAAACTGCCTCATCTCTGATTTCCTCTAAATTTGTGGTAGAAGTGCCATCACTTTTCACCAGTTCTTTAATACTGTTATTGCTTCTATTCTTGAGAGTAGACACATGGAAAAATTTAGTGTTTGAGTCTCCCTATTTGAGCCAGAGAGCTCTAGATTTTTTTGCCACCAAAAGGATTCTTCATAGGCAAGGACATTGTGGAATTCAGCAAGGATTTGTTTTTCTTCGATTCTAGTCTGCTCGTCAATGAAACCATTTTGAATTTTGATTTCTATATTTTCAAGTCTATCTTTGAGTGATTGCTTGTTGGAAAAGAGGTTGCCGAAGACTTCTCTATTCCATATTTTCAGGTCTTCTTTGAGGATTTTGAGCTTTTGAGTAAGTTTGTAGGAAGGACATCCCTGAAAATCTTGTTGCCAGCAATGAGAAACCCTCTGCCTCAGATCTAGATGATGTGTCCACATGGCCTCAAATCTGAAAGGTCTTCTATAGGGATTTGATTTGTCAAAATCAAGTATGAGGGGATTATGGTCTGATCCTATTTTAGGTAGAGGATGAAGACAAGCATCTCCAAATACCTGAACTGCTTCTTGGGAGAGAAAAAATATGTCTAGTTTGACTTGAATGTGTTGATTTCCTGCTCTTCTGTTGCTCTAGGTGAAATTAGCCTTTTTGAGTTTTATGTCCATAATATTGTTGGAGTTAACAAAATCATTGAAATCCTCCATACTCTTGATCGGGACCTCAGTCCCTCCTTTTTTATCTGAAGGGTAGAGGGGGGTGTTGAAATCCCCTGCTACAATCCAGGGAATGTTTTGGAAAGAGTCTTTTATTTTGCTCAGGGCATCCCAAAGTTGAGCTCTTCCGGATATGGTATTAGGAGCATAAACATTAGTAAGGATCTAGGACAAATTCTTGCTACTATCATGAAAAAGTACACTTAAGAGTCTATCACTAGAATGAAGTAATCTTCCATCGATATTTTGCTTGTCCCATAGGCACATGAGGCCTCCAGAGGATCCCCTAGCATGACTAAAAATTGTACCTATTTTTTATATATTTGTTGGCTATAGCCAAAGAGCCATTAGCATCTATTTTAGTTTCTTGCATGATGATGATTGAGGGCTTTATGTCTCTCCTCATTGACTTAACAAGTCTTTGTTTTGTGGGCCCATTTAGGCCTCTCACATTCCATGAGAGGATCTTCATTTAGAATATTTGGATGCTTTTCTGCCTCCCCTTCCTTGAGGTTGGGGGGGTTTGGAACTTCTATTCTCCTCTTTGGATTCAGTAGTAATGATGGGGAAGAGGGTTTTCTGAATGCCATTGGCTATATCATCTGCAAGGCCTCTTTTGTAATGCTCATCTTTGGAGATCCTTCCTCTTTTTTTCTCACTACCAAGGTCAATGGGTGATTTGGTAGTACTTCAGGTTTTCTTAGGGCTAAATTTGTAAGGAATGATCTACTCCAGGATAGGGCTTGGAGGTCTACCACTAATTTGACTTAGAAGGGGAGACATCAGATCTACCTCTAGATTATCAGGAATGTTTCCAAGACTTTCATCATGAGGGTTGTGGGAGGGACCTGATTTTGAGGGAGAATTAACAAAACTCAAGTCAATGTTTAGATCGGGGGGAAAGGATTGTTCTTCCTTGAAGGGGGAATGTGAGTAACTTGAGGGATGGAATATCATATGGTGGAAGATGGTATGGGACAACTCTTAGATCCTTCTTGAAACAGGTTTGGAGTAGCTTCTTGAGCTTCCTGATGGGGGGAATGTGAGATAGAGGAGATCATATTTTCCTCTAATATTTTATCAGAATCACCTAAGATGTTGAATCTATTAGAGATAGCAAGAGGGGAACTTACTTTTTTTTTATCTGGATTCATTTGAGTTGTAGCCATTTTCTTGCCTTTGAGGGAGTGTGGGCCTCCTTGGGGTTTTGCCAGCTTTTTTTATTGGTGAGGTCCTTTTCCTGTCTGCATTTGGTTCTACCATTTTTTTTATGGTCTGGGGTAGCCACCGATTGGTGGGTTTCTATTACCTCTATTCTGATCTATAGGGGCCCCTTGGAAGTGATAAGCATATTCTTCTTGTCATTGTTCCTGCTCCTTAATAAGATGAGTATTGAGGTTAAGGCATTGAATCCTGAGATGCCCTTGGGTTTGACATTCAACACAAAAGGCCAACTTATTTTTGTACTCTAGGGGTTGCTTCCTACAATAGGATTTAGATTTGTGTTTCAAGTTGACATAGGTAGGAAGCTCCGATGCTAGGTTGGCATTGACACAGATCCTGGAAACATTCATGCGCTTGCGAGCTCGGGTAACAGGGTCAATAGCAACTAGATATCCTATGACTTTTGCAATGGCTAGGAGAATATCATCATGCCAGAGGTGGAAGGGAAGGTTTGGAATACGAACCCAAATGGGGGTAAAGTTGATGTCCTAGGTGTCAGGATCGAAGTCCAGGTCCCATTTTCATAGGAACAAGCTCTTACGACCAAGGAACCAAGGTCCCCCGGTAAGAATGCGGTTGGTGTCTTCATGATTGCTCAATATGATAGCAAAGAAACCCCTGGAAAGAGCTACCAGCTCCATGTTTCCCAGGGTTTTCCATTTGGCAAAGGCCCATCTATGGATGGTTTCCATGTCAAGCCTTCCCCCAATGAACTTCCCCACAAGGGAAAACCTTTCCATAGAGAGATAATTATCAGCTAAGTTGTCAGGGACGAGAATGTCTTGCCCTTCAGGAATAATGGTTGTTGAAGGAAACTCGTGAGGGTGACTTCCTTCCTTAGATAAGACATTTGCATAGGATATTCCCTTGGTAGGATCAACAGTGGGACCCTTTGAGTGTTGGGGAGGGGGCCCAAGTGTCGGGTGGTTCTTCCCCCAAAAAAATCATAGGCTGACTACGAGATTTTTCCATTTCTAGCTGACCATCCTCTACATCAATTTTTTTCTCCTTGTTGCCATCCTTTTCCTTGCTGACATCCTATGCTCCTACCTGGCTCCCGTCCTTACCTGCATTAGAATTTTGAAAACCAGGTTTCCTACCTACTCTGCTCTTCTCGTTGCTCCTTCCCATATCAAAATTTGTTAATTATATATGAATCCCTTAGGAATATTTGAATTTGGGTCCCCTTAAAAGTTGAGGAATTTTTGTCCATATAGTGGTATTACAACAATTTGTTAATTATATATGAATCCCTTGGTAATATTTGAATTTGGATCCCCTTCTTAAAAGTTGAGGAAATTTTGTTCGTCTTTGTAGCACAAGCGGAGAAAGCGAGCTTGGCCTTGTTGAATCGGGAGGTCCATGGTTCAAACCTTTGCGATGTGAAAGGGGACACAAAAATATCTTGTGACTTCCCTCTAAATAATGGTATACCCAAATGGGATGACATTGTCAGTCACGTAAGCGTGACTCTGGAGATTTGTTTCTAACCTAATTTTTTTTTTACCTTTGTAGCATAGGTGGAGAAGGTGAGTCTGGCCTATTGAACGGAAGATCTACGGTTTGAACCTCTATGATGTGAAGAGGGACTCAAAAAAATCTCTTATGGTTTCTCTCTAGATAGTGGTATGTTTGGATGAGATGGTATTGTCGATCACCTAAGAGCAGCCTTGAGGTTTCTTTCTAACCTAAAAGAATTTTATCTGCCTTTGTAGTGCAAGTGGAGAAGGTGATCCTGGCCCCGTTGAATGGGAGATCCATAGTTCTAATCTCTGCGATGAGAAGGGGGACACAAAAAAATCTCTTGTGGCTTCCATTTAGATAGTGGTACACTTGGATGGGACAACATTGTTGGCCACTTAAGAGTGGCTCTTAAGGATTCTTTCTAACCTAAATTTTTTTGAGAGGTCCAAGGTTAAAATTGTGACGTGGGTGAGTGTGTGATGAGGTGGGTGTGTGATGGCTGTGTGTTATCCATATTGATAAGTGTAACTCTTGGATTTATGAGGGGTCGTGGTTAAATTCCCTATGCATAGTTTGTAGGGATTTTCACACTACCAAAATAAATAAATAAATTGAGGAATATAATCGGTTAATCTAATATCATTTGATAATAGTGTACACAAATTTCTCAATTAATTATATGGAACTATAATGGCCCCACAATATCACATTAATGTGTAACAAATTAGATAGTATCGATGTATCTCTTAGCAATATAAGAACCTAAGTTTCTTCCTTGGATGTTGAAGAATCTAACCACTTAAGCTATTGTTATTTGATATGATAGTGTCCAAAATTCTTCAATATGTAAAAATATATTTTATTTAAAGAAAGATTTTTTTATTGAATTATATTTGATAATCTGTTTTGATATCTTTTATAAAAGATTTTATTAATTTTGATTAGATTTTTCAATTTGTTTTTTTAATAGAGTCTAAAACAAAATATATACAAGGTTATCCTCCAGTTTAAGTTGAATGTTAACTTATAAGTATATAAGAACTTTTTGATTAAATATCATATTTGAACTTTAACATGTCATATGAATAGAAAATTAAATATCTTTTTTTTTTTAATAAGTTATGTGTGGCTTCTATTTGGGGCCACTCCCATTACAAAAATAAAATAATACATTGATCACTTTGCATTTCTAACAAATTAGCTAAAGCATACCTATCTTTGATTTTCTATCAAAGATATTTTTCATCTTCCTCAAACTATAAATTAATTAAAGCATACCTATCTTTGCTTTTCTATCAAATATATTTTCCATCTTCCTCAAACTGCTAAGGTTCCATAATCAATTTTTTTAAGGAACTAACAACAAGAACAACCCTTACATGACACATAACTCCAATAGATAGAAGAAAAATAAACATAACAACCATCCATAAAAGAGGAAATCAGTTTGATTATTTTTCTTCTATAGCAGAGATTCTTCCTCCTGTAGAGTGGCAAGATCTAAGAATGCATTTTTGCACTTCAAGCTCTTGAAGTAATATCTAGTTGTACCATATTTTGTAGGATCTTCACTTTTAAAAATTCAACATCATTAATTGTTTCATAATTAGCTTTGAGTATACCATATGAGGTGCTAATATTTTCCATGGAATTTTTTGGATGGTCTTTAGTAACCATTTGGCTTTTCTCAATGATTTGATTCAAATTCTCCTTTTGGGGTTGAGTATTTTGTTGCTCGTATGATTTCTATTGGATAATTGGTGCATCTAGAGGATGAGATTCTTCTTTAGTAACCATTTGGCTTTTCTCAATGATCTAATTCAAATTCTCCTTTTGGGGTTGAGTATTTTGTTGCTCACATGATTCTTGTTGGACAATTGGTGCATCTAGAGGATGAGCTTCTTTCTTTTGAATTGGGATATTTGAAGATTTCAAATCATTTGCATTCAGGTCCTTCTCCACCAAGGAGGAATCAAAGCATGATTAGATATTTTTTGACAATCATAAAATCTTAGGGAGATTGGAGCCATTCCCCTTTGCTCGAGGAAATAGTAATGGATTGAGGCTCAAGAATTGAAACATCCATCCAAATAGACAATCTTGCTTTACTTATATTAATTCTACTGGACAAATTTTCCTCAGTTTGGGCATCCATATACTGGAATGAACCAATGGTATTACTGATTTTGGTGACTATCTTCTCTCCTGAAAACTCCACAGGGAGAGCAAAAAGATTCACCCAGACTAGGAAGCAATTAATTTCTTCTATAAACGGGTTGAAATTAGGAGTCCAAGGTCTTATATAGACATTCCTTTGTCCAAAAAACCAATTATATCTATAATCCATTACCCTATATTTATCCTTTAAATCAAAAAAGGAAATAAAAAAGAAATTTTTGGGTAGGAGAGTTACTTGGAAATCTGAACTCCACCAATATTTAATGTATCCTTTGAGCTCCGATATTTTACCTTTGAGTTTTCAAATAATTGTTTGGGCTTCATTATCAATAAGATCCAACCTAAATTTATCCTATAAAATCTTGATAGAGAGCATGGGTTCATCCACCTACGAACCCAAATATCCTTGAGAAATATTTCTTCTAACCGAAGAGGTTTTCTTACATACTGAAGAGACAGTTTGTGAACAACCCTCTTGACTGCACCTAGAGTTTGCATCTTTTTTGTGAATATTGTACCCAAATTTATTTCTTTGTTCCATCGCTTGACTGTACCTAGGGTTTGCATCTATTTTGTGAATATTGTATCCAAATTTATTGTTTTGTTCCATCGCTCGAATGCACCTAGGGTTTACACCCCTTTCGCAAAGAGAAGTGTTATCGCCATTGTTATCTCTTTGGTTCCTGTGGGATTTATCCTCGCCTACCTCCAAATTACCTCAGAAGCCATGCTGCCCATGTCCATCCTCATTGCAACCTTCATGCTCGTCGGTGTGCGCTTGTCACAGCATCCGTGCTTGCCATCACATGCTCACCATCACACACTCACTGCAACCTTCACAGCATCCACAAACCTTTTTCACAATTTTAGAAAATTAAATATCTTTATTAGTTAATGTGATTGTTTATTACTTGAAATTTATGGCAAATGACAATGGATTCTTATAATTATTTGTTGAATACTAATAAATAAAAATAATATAATGTTGTAAGTGATATTTTGAAGCATGTGCTAGTTAGTTATATATTATATATAGGGGATATGATTTTTGACATGCCATCATATATATATAGTTCTTGTAGGAACACCCTAACGGTATGTCATTGACATTTCATCTCGGTGACCTGAGTTTGAATCACAAGAAGAAGACCCCTTGTTGATATGTCCCTCGGAGTGTGGCCTCTAGTTGTGCCACCCGTAGCACTTAACATTATATATATATATATATATATATTCATTTTTAGCATTTTTTATATTCATTTATTTTTAATTAGTTATGCTTTTCTAGGTTATGATCATGTCATCATAATATTTCAAGGAACTAGATAGTAGTATTGCAACAATCTATGACATTCATATGTAATAATTTCTTATAAGCCAAACATTTTTACCACTCAATATTTAACCCTTTATGTGGCATTAACTACATTCATTGAAAAAGAAATATGGTATAACTCTTGGGTTTTTATATTCACATTAATTAAAAATATTAGTTCATTAGTCCAACTTAAATGGTTGAGATGGATACTCTTCCACAAAGAAGGATCAAATTCAAGTCTGGATGAGCGTAAATCCTTAGTTTATTTTACCTCCCTCCTCCTCCCTCTCGGGTATTTCTTATTGTAGGAACTTTGATGGACTAGTAGCTTGTGACATTTGTAATAGTATTTTTCTTACTTTTTATCTTCATACTTTCCTAAAATAAAATAACTTTCCTATTGGAAACTATCCATCTTCTTGCTTTTTTTCTATATATTTATGCCCTTTTATAGTGAAAAATATTCTAAATTTTGTATATTCCATATATATATACGAATAATTTTTTAGTGCATGTCTTTTTCAGTGAATACATATATCTTTGATAATACATGTTTATTATAGCACATGTATACTTCTTTTGGTGAATGATTATTTGTTTATAAAATACCAACCTCCTTAATATTTCAAGATATAATCTTCATCAAATAAGAGGAGCTTTTCTTTTTATTTTCTTTTCTTCATGATCATCCTACTACATTTGCACACTTGATGCTACTTTAAACAATGCTTCCTTTTATAGTATATTTTCCAACTTTCTACTATTAAGTTAAAGATTCAATTTTTTCCTAACTCGTAGTGCTATCACCCTTATTTAATAAATTGTCTACCTTCCCAAACTCTTTTGCTTGTAGGTCTTGTTCCATACCCATTAATTATATCTTACCCTTTTACATTTTCATGTGTTCATCATCCTTCCCTTCCCCCAATATTTTTATCCGATATAAGCATCTAGCCATTCATATGAGAGGATACTTCGTTATTTAATATATTAGAACCAAATTATATATTTAAAATTTCCTTTTCTTCTTCTTCTTCAGATAGGAATAAATTTATTTATCTCATTCATATTTTGTTATTGATTTCTTACACCAATCCTTGAGCAAGTTTTACTTCTACATGTTGGTATTTCAAAATTAAAATTTAAGCTTTTTATAATGAAAGCTTTTTCTTGAGAAGCTTTTGGATTCTCGAGACAATCTCTAATTAGATGCCCATATTTATGATAGAATCTACATCTATCATAATATACTTATTAAACCCATATCATATCTTCAAATTACAAATTTATAGTTTTTGGCAACAATTTATTAAGATCTAGATTAACATATAACCTTGTGAAAATGACTATCTTAGCATAACATTATTCAATCCATATCATAAATACTCCTATAAAATTCCCTATAGATTCAAACACATATTTAGATCAAAATTCCTCTAATAGTATTGAACCCGAATGCAGTCAAAACACAAAAAAATGCAGGACCAATAAAATTAACAACTTTATTAAAAATTGAAGCATTCAACCTTACAATATATTCAAATTGCATAATATATAGAAAGGGAATAGGAGGAAAGTCGGCAAAGGAGAGATAAGGGGAAATAGGAGATAAGGAGGGAGAAGATAGGGGAAAGAAAGGCGCGGAGGGATAAGGAAGTTGGAGGGATAAGGGGAAAGAAGAATTCACGGAGGGATAAGGAGGAGGGAAAATAGGAAGAAGTTAGGAGGGATATTAGGAGAGAAGGTACGAGAATTTGCCGACAGAAAATTGCCGACAAATGTAGGGTGTGTTCACACTTAGGCTTAGGAAAGGGATCTTTCTAAGCCTAGTTATGTGAATCCCTGTTCACATTTACAACATTCTCCCCCTTAAAGTTGAGAGAAGTGACTACACAGTCTCTCAGCTTTACAAATTGAGCTTTTGTCATCGCCTTGGTGAAGATGTCAGCAACGTTCTCCAAAGTGTGACAGTATTGAAGCTCAACAATTTCTTGTTCCACCATATCTATGATGAAGTGATACTTCATATCAAAATGCTTGGTTACTGCTATGGTGGACCGGATTATATGCCAACTGGATGGCACCGATGTTGTCGCGATAGATTACGGTTGGACCACTTTCGCTGTTCTCCAATCTCTTCTAGTACTTTCCTTAACCACAAGGCTTGAGTACTAGCATAAGTAACCGCTATATACTCTGCTTCTGTTGAAGATAGCGCTACTACTGTCTGCTTTTTTGAACTCCAAGTTATTAGTCCTGATCCAAGACTAAAACAATTTCCTGATGTTGACTTTCTGTCATCAATATTGCTACCCCAATCACTATCACTGAAGCCTACAAGCTTGATAGTGTTACATTTAGTGATCTTGGATTCCAAAATCCACTGTACCCTTCACATATCTCAAAATTCTTTTAGTTGCCTTCAAATGCGGCTACGAGGGAGTTAGACATAAATCTAGAAACAAGAGATACATCATCTTGAATATACGAGTCTGGTGTTGGCGAGAAACATCAAACTCCCAACCATGCTTCGAAAGTGGTCACATCAACTTTACGTGCTCCATCATCTTTGCTTAATTGGATCCCATGTCCAAGCTGGAGTTGCAAGCTGGTTTGCAATGCTCCATAGCAAACTTCTTGATCATGTCCTGAGCATACTTATGTTGACAGATGAAGATCCCTGTATCTAACTGATGAACTTCCATTCCCAGATAGTAGTGCATTAGTCCAAGATCCTTCATCTCAAACTGCGTCATCATGGAGTGTTTGAACTCCCTATTCATTTTTCCATTACTACCCATAAAAATGAGATCATCCACATACAAACAAACTATGAGAATGTCTTTACCTTGCTTGAGGTAGTAAAGTGTGGGTTCATTTTTGCTTCTTGTGAACCCATATTCTTTGAAGTACCCATCAATGCGTGAGTACCAAGCTCTAGGTGCCTGTTTCAGACCATAGAGTGCCTTCTTCAATCTGTAAACAAGGTGTTCCTTACCTTGCACTTCAAATCCCTGTGGCTGCTCAACATACACTTCTTCTGTCAAGTAGCCATTGAGAAATGCACTCTTCACATCCATGTGTTGGACTTTCCATCCTTTATGTGCAGCTAAGGCAAGAAGCTGTTACGATTGTCTCTGTCAGCTACGGGAGCAAATGTCTCTTCATAATCTATTCCATACTTATGAGTAAAACCCTTTGCCACTAACCTTGCCTTATGCTTCTCAATGCTTCCATCAGCATTAAACTTGGTCTTAAAGATCCATTTACAGCCAACACATTTCTTTCCTTTAGGAAGCTTCACGAGCTCCCAAGTGTCGTTGTTTTTTATAGAGGTTATCTCCTCTTCCATGGCATCTTGCCAAATCTTATGAGTACATGCCTTCTCAAAACTAGAAGGTTCAAGCTGTGCACTAGTTAACAATGCATAGTTAACTTGATCTCCTCTGGGTTCTTGTTGTGATTCATCATCACCATACAAGTGCATACTTTCTAATCTATGTAAAACAGATTCCATTTCACTAGCATGACTTCTAGTATATCTTCTTGAAAAATTCTTATCTAACATCTGAGAGGATGGATGATATTGTAAAGTTCTCTTACCTTTGGATGGAACATCAATATCCATTGGTGAGGAACTTAGCGATCGTTGTGGAGAAGGACTTGGAGAAGCAGTTGAATCTGAAGATGGACTTGGTGGATGTGAGGGCGGAGACTGCTTTCCTTTCTGTGGTAGCTGTGGTTGCACCTGTTGAGCTACTACATCAGTGGCTTCAACATCACTGAATATTTGGGGCTTACCCCACTCTCCCCCTTCATCAAAAATCACATCCCTTGACACCACAATCTTTCGAGTTGTAGGATTGTAGAGTCTATAACCCTTTGTGTTTTCACAGTATCCTACAAAAATGCAAGCCTGACTCTTTGGATCCAACTTCTTTCTCGGCTCATCAGGAATGTGAGCATATGCCAATGAACCAAATACTACGAAATACTTCACATTTGGTTTCTTACCATACCGAGGCTTGATAAGGTGTCTTCCCTTTCAAACTCGAAGTAGGACTTCGTTCAAGATGTGAACACTAGTCCTTGTTGCATCTCCCCAATATGCATTACTCAAATGCTTTATGCAGAAGCATTGATCTCGCCATCTCCACAATGGTGCGATTCTTCCTTTCTGCTACACCATTCTTTTGTGGAGTGTAGGAAGTTGTGAACTGCCTCTTGATGCCATGATGTTTACAAAAATTCAAAAACTGATTAGAGGAGTATTCTCCTCCTCTATATGATCTAAGACATTTTATTGAATATCCACTCTCACTTTCAACTTTTGCTTTAAAATCAACAAAGCATGCAAATGCTTCATCCTTATGCTTCAAAAAGTATATCCAACACATTCTTGTGCAATCATCAATGAAAAGTAGGAAGTAAGAGTGATTACCTAGACTCTTGGTCGCATCGGACCACGAGATGTACCGAATGTACTAAGCGAAGAGGATAGTTGGCCCTCCATGCTTGTCCACGAGGAAATTTCGATCCGGCATGCTTGCCCAAGGCACACCCTTCACGGACTTCCTTACTATCTTGAACTTTGGGAAGTCCAGTCACCATTGCTTGTGAAGTTAGCAATTTCAAACTTGCGAGAATTCAAGTGACCATATCTCAAGTGCCACTGGGACACTTGGATTGGTAATAGCTACATTTGCTAATTTATTTCCTCCTGGCTGGCCAAACTTCAAAGGAAATAATCTATTTTTTGACATTGGCACTTGTGTAATGATTCTATTACTATTGTTTTTGTCAAATATGGTGCATTTACCCTCATCAAAAATCAACTTATAATTCTTTTCAAGCATTTGACCAACACTTAGCAGATTGTGTTGAAGATGAGGAGTGTAATAGATATCACTTACATGTTTTATGCCTTATTTTGTTGGAACCGCCATAGCTCCAATGCCTTCAGCTGCCAATGACTTGTCATCTCCCAACCGGATCTTTGGATTTGTATGAGGAGTCTATCTTAGCAAAGAGTTCTTCTTTGCCACTCATGTGATTTGAACACCCTGTGTCCAAAATCCATGTATCATTCAAATTTTGCTCTGTCGGCCATAAGAGAGAAAGAGATTTGAAGACTCTTCCTCTTCTCAAAAATTCCCAAACTGACTGCTTCTCTGGTTGCTACTGCTTCCTTGTGAAGTCTTTGACCAACAATCACGAGCATAATGGCCAGGTTTGCCACAATTGTAGCAAACTTGCTTTGACTTGTCTCCTCCTTTTCCTTTTCCAGATTGTTTCCCTCTGTATTGCTGTTGTCCTCCTCTATTCTGGTTTCCACCTCTATTGGATGAACCTCCTCTGTTAGGAGTTCCCCCTCTTTGATTGTTCCTGCCTCTGCCTCTCTGTTGACCTCTGCCTCGGCCTCTACCTCTTCCTTCATGTGTGGCAAAAGCTTTGTCATCTCCTCCATAACTGGTGGTAGGAGTTTCCTGCAATCTCTCTTCATGTGAGAGAAGTGATCCAGTTAATGCATCAAAAGACAATGTGGATAAGTCTTTTGATTCTTCAATAATTATTGCTACGAGAATTCCATTTTGGAAGAAGTGTTCTCAACACTTTCTTCACCATCATCTACTGGTTTGATATCCTCTCCTAGTGTGACCATTTTGTCGACCTACTGCTTTCACTCTCACATGGTAATCACTGACTCTTTCATTCTCCTGCATCTTGAGATTCTCAAAATCTCGTTTCAAGGTTTGCAGTTTTACACCTTCACCTAGTCACTGCCTCTATAGCTCTCTTTTAAGGCATTCCATGCATCTTGTGCAATGACATATGATGCAACCCTAGGAAAGATAGTTTTGTCTAAAGCAGCATGAATGTGATATAAAGCAAAAGCATTATTCTTTTGTGCTTCTTTTCTTGTCTTTTTATCAGCATTAGAAAATGCTGCCCATTCAGCAGCGGTTGGTTCTGTATAACCTTCCTCAACTACATCCCAAAGACCTTTTCCTATCAACAAAGTCTTCATTTTTATTGACCGAGTATTCATAGTCACTACCATTAAATTCGGGGATTGGTAGACTAGTGTTTGCGGCCATTGCTAATAAAAACAACTTTTTATTCAAAGCAAACAAGTACTTTTATTGAGGCAAACTGGAAATACAAAGCAGTACAATATGATTTAATAATTTAAATCAAATCTCGCCTTCTTAGTGCATCTATGTTCTCCTTCAGAACTGCTGCTAATGATGACAATCTCAGATTTCACTTCCACTGGATCTGCTGCTGCTGCTGCTTGCTTCTGCTTCTTCTTCTTCTTCTTCTTCTTCTTCCTCTTCTTCTTCTGCTTCCGCTGGGTCAGGATCAGGCTCAGGAGAGCGTGGTGTATAGCCCACACTCACTTCATCTGTTGGTACACCCGGTGTACAACTGGCACCAGTTTGAACATCCGAAACAAATTGCACAGTGTCGGATTCTTCAATTCTCTGTCCGAAGATATTGTCTTCGGAATCGGCCTCGTATCCTGAGTCTGGCTTTCTTAGGTGAGAAATCACCTGATTCTCCAACTGACTCAATACAGTGTGCAGACTAGTTCGGCGAACCCTTGCATCAAAGGATTCCGGTGATTCTCTCTTCAAAAGAGAGATAAGAGCATGATAACTTCCTTCAGATCGGAACATCTACCATTTCCACAAGCACATTATTCCTCCTTTCACAAATTCTCTTTAAATTTTTTCTAAAGTTTTTAAATAAATTTAATAACCTTTTTTTTATTTTTAAATTATCCTTTTTTTAAAAATAAATTTAGTTAAAAAAGATAAATTTAAAAAATAAATAATAAAAATTATTAAATAAATCAAAAAACTTTAAAAAACAAGATAATTAAAAAAAAATTTACCTTTTTTGTACGTAGGGATTCGACCCGTGACCGTGCTTGTTGAGCGAGTCCCTCTGCCACTTGACCACACGACTCCTTCGTGAGAAAGGAAGTCACAACTTCCTTTAATTTCTTCGACGACACGCAATCAACAAAAAAAATATAAAAATTTATCTCCTTCGCGTAGCGGGATTCGACCCCGAACCTCCTTTGGGCAAGCATACAACTGTGACCGTCACGCCAAACACCGCGGACGAGTATCAATAAAAACGAGGGAGGTTTTATTATAACGGCGGGCAAATTTAAAAAAAAAAAAATGATGTGGGTTTATCCCACATGCGTCCCGCTGCGGACGCGACAGGGTTTAAAACCAGAAACCCACAGTGTTTAATTCGACTGCCTTCGGGCGGTCGATCTGTGACCAAATTTTGCCGTCGACCTCGTCAATCGCTGCGTGCCACGTGGACCCAGCCGCCGTCTGCCACGTGGCAAAATTTTGCCAAATCGAACGCCGCTCGCTGCGCCAACAATGCCACCTGTCGCCAATCGTCGCTCGCCACGTGTCGAGCTCTGCGACTGCCACGTATCCAGTCACCTCGAAATTCGAGCCACTGCCACGTGTCGCTGCCACCTCCGCCTCGGGATCCGTGCCCGAACTGCCTCGGGATGCGTGCCCGAGCCTACTCGCGATCCGCCTCGGGATCCGAGCCCTGCTGCAAACTGCTTCGGGATGCGTGCCTGGTCGTGCCTCGGGAACCGTGCCCACGCTGACCTCACTTCGCCTCGAGAACCGTGCCCGACAGTCGACGAAGTCTGGCTCTGATACCAGATATTGAACCCGAATGCAGTCAAATCAACAGAAAAAATGCAGGACCAATAAAATTAACAACTTTATTAAATTGAAGCATTCAACCTTACAATATATTCAAATTGCATAATATATAGAAAGGGAATAGGAGGAAAGTCGGCAAAGGAGAGATAAGGGGAAATAGGAGATAAGGAGGGAGAAGATAGGGGAAAGAAAGGCGCGGAGGGATAAGGAAGTTGGAGGGATAAGGGGAAAGAAGAATTCACGGAGGGATAAGGAGGAGGGAAAATAGGAAGAAGTTAGGAGGGATATTAGGAGAGAAGGTACGAGAATTTGCCGACAGAAAATTGCCGACAAATGTAGGGTGTGTTCACACTTAGGCTTAGGAAAGGGATCTTTCTAAGCCTAGTTATGTGAATCCCTGTTCACATTTACAACAAATAGTTCATACAAACATATCCATATCACATCCTTTTAAAGCAATTCCTTTGTGACTTTAAACCTTGTATGCCAATACTTCATATAAAGCCCTCCATTGTGAAAGAACCATGGCCTCCTTGAAACATTGCACCTCTATCCAACTTACCAGGAAAAATGATTATGAAATATCATTTGAATAAACCATAATATTATAAAATCTTTTGGTTTTCCATCTCTTGCTACCTAATCATAAATATCCCTAATGGATAGTCAAATCCAAATAAGCGACAAATAAATACTTTTGTTTCCAAATTTTTAATGTTCATCTCAAGTTTATATTTTTGAAGCTTCAGCACTAGACAACCTTACATAGCTTCCTTCCATTGCTTGAGAGGTTCAAAGAAGCTATAATTGTTCTAATCTCACAATTTTACCATATCTACCCTTTGGTTTCCCTTGCTTGTGTTTCATTAAAGCATTCTAAAAGGAAATATTTGAGGGGAACAAGTATCCCCTCATCCTTATTGCACATCAATGAAAATTCAAGTAGTGTAATCCTACTATATAACAAAAATATTATAGATTTAGATACAAAAAATATACTAGGTGTATGACTAAAAAAACTTCATCCTCAAATTTCCATCCATATTCTAAGATCAATTTAAACTATTGAATAAACAATAGTGTTTTAAACAATAACTGCAAAAAAATTATTTTAATAAAAATTAATATAAATAACAATTAGTAATTTAGGATTAAATTTTGTTAACTTCATTTTAGTTAAGTATTAAAAACAAAATAAATAAAATCTTATGTTTAGGGAGCAAGAAGAGAGTGCAAGTGCAAAAAGGGAGAGAGCCTCACCTTTAGAGTTATTCCAAATATTTGAAGAAATTAAACAAATGAAGGATTTTCATGAGGGAAAACTAGGTAATAAGGAAGGAAACTTATTTATGGAAGACCTAATTGGAAGTAAGGATATCCTAGTTGGAACTAAGGACATACTAGTTGAAAATAAATAAAGAATGAATCTATAGTAATCCCAATCTAAGTGATTATTGTTAATGGAGACCCCCTTGTTGGCTGAGAAGATAAGCATAGAAGAAAAAATAACTGAATAATGCAGAACTTAAAAATGTATTGCATTGAAGTGAAAATAACATTACAGAAGGAAATCCAAACATGCATGAACAAAAATATTTAACATATATATTATAGGCCACAAAGAAAGATTGTGTTTTTTAATACAGTAATTACATGCATGAGCACTAGATAGTTGCCCCAAAAAACCCTAAAGTATATAAATATGATCCTCCCCCAAGAAACCCTAAAATATATTATTATTTTATGTTATATTGGAAACCCTAATATTTACCTTGTGAACAACTACCCTCAAAAATCAGTTTCAACTATAGTGTTGTAGTAGTTGCCAATATTTTTAGTCTCCCACTTGGCGACTACTATGGCCAAGTGCTTATCCCACTTTGGTCTATACACCAATTAGATTTTTTAGTACTCAGTGCCTTTATCAAAGCATCAACTATGTTCACATAGGTCTTCACCTTTTGTAGATTTACTTCACCTTCTTAAATAATTTCTCTGATGAAGTGAAACTTTACCCTGATGTCCTTTGTCCTACTATGGAATTTTGGATTGATAGCAAGGTCTTTAACACTTTTGTTATCACACCACAATGGAATTGAGCCCTGCTACACACCAAAATTTGTACATAGCAATTTCAACCATACCACTTCCTTGCAAGACTATGCTACTGCAATATATTTAGCCTTTGTTATTGATTGTGCAACAACCTCTTGCTTCTTGCTTTTCCAACTAATGGCTTCCCCAGATAATTCAAATACATATGCACTTGTGGATTTCTCTCCATCCACATCCCTGTAAAATTAAAATCCATATATACCTTCAACTTACTATCTCCCATAGAATAAATCATAGCATTTTTTGTATGTTGTAGATACTACAGTATCCTCTTCACGACTGCCCAATATTGCTTGCATGGATTTGACATAAATATGCTCATAATTCCCACTATGTGAGACAAGTTAGGTCTTGTATACACCATTGAATACATTAAATTTTCAATTGCACTTACATATGGCACCTTTGCCATTTCATTTTTTTTGCTTTAGTCTTTGGATTTTGTTCATTGGATAATGTAGCACCCATCAAGAATGAAGTGTTTACTGGTGTGTATGTCTGCATCCCAAATTGTTTCAAGATATCAGCCACATACTTCTTTTGGTTGATCCACAACTTCTTCATTGAGCGGTTCCTCCTGACCTCGATTCCCAAAAAGTAATGAAGGGCTCCCAAATCCTTCATGTCAAATACCTTTGAAAACTTTACCTTTACTTTTTGAACTACATGTTGTGAATTACTTAGCAACATTATGTAATCAAAATGCAAAGCAAGTATAACAAACCCACTTGAATCCTTCAAGTAGTAAATGTAGTGATTTACATTGCTCTTAACAAATCCATGTTCAATCACATAATGGTTAAATTATTTATACCATTCTCTCAATAATTGCTTTAGGTTATACAATGATTTCTTCAATCTATAAACCAGATTGCTTCTACTGGTTTTAAATTCCTCAGGCTATAGCATGTATATTTCCTCCTTTAATTCTCCATGAAGAAATGTTGTCTTCATGTCCATATGCTCAATCTTCCAATCATTTGCTACTACCATTGCCAACTACCATTGCCAACAACAATTGAATTAAATCTATCTTGGCTACCAGTGAAAATGTCTTAGTGTAATCAATACCTTCAACCTAGGTATAACCCTTTACAACTAGCCTTGCCTTATACCACTCCACTGAGCCATTTGGGTTATATTTCTTCTTGAAAATCCATTTGTAGCCAACCAATTATCTCCCTTTTGGCATTGGCTGCAAATCCTAAGTCTAATTATCACCAAGAGACTTCATCTCTTCCTCCATTTTCATTCTCCACTACCTAGCTTCAATGCAATTTAGAGCCTCCTTCACATTCTTGAGCTCTTCACAAAGTGCAGTTAGTGTAGAATAACTAAAATCACTAGGATTATAACCATACCTTTTTGATGCTCTCTTTTGGTGTTGAATCCTTCAAAGTGATTGGCTATACTCCTCAACCTCTACAAAATTTTTGGTTTGCACTTCATTTTTTGGTTGGGTCTCCTCTCTAATTTCATCATTAGCAAATGTCTCACCATTATTGTTGTCAATTTGACTATCGACATCTTGTGGTTGATCACTAGGGCCTATTATGGCAAGTTTATTTTGGTTGTGGTTATCTCCTAAAAAATGTTGTTGACCAACTATAGAATGTTGTTGTGAATTGGAAAGCTCTTGCTAATTGCTACGACCAGCTACATAAGGTTGATAATAATCTACGAGAGGATGCTGATATTTATTTTTCACCTGAATTTCATTTTCCTGACCTTCCTTTCTTACACCAACCATATTTTCCTTAAATATCACATCACAACTCATAGTATGACACCTCTTTGATGGTATCCATAATATTTGCTACACATACCAGTTATTTACTCAACATCTCTCACAATCTCTTTTCACCTATGTGTGACATCCATTTGTACCACAACATAATTTCTAATGGACTATTGCTTGTTGTTGCACTTAGGTATGAACCAGTAATACTAACAGAATCTGCATCCAACTTGTACAAATATCCCTACCTTACTCCTCTTATCATTACCATGTCTCTCTTTACCAATTTGTAGCTATTTCTATAAAAATAATCTCCAAACCAGCATCAAACAATTGGGTCACTAAGAGCAAATTTCTTGGTAGTCCAGGAACATGTCTCACATTATTGATGTACTTTTCCCGTTCACCTCTAATATTTACTCTTACTCTACCATTTCCTATCATGTCATAATGATAGTTATACGCAAGAAATACTCTCCCATAATGACCCTTGTGGTACTCCTCAAACTAATATTTATGGGGTTCCATATGAAATGATGCACTGGAATCAATCAACCATGATTCCTCTTGGGCATTATTCACCAAGCATACGTCAAGATCTACAACTCCTTATAAGGTAAATGCTACTGTAGATTCTTCCTTCTCTTCTTGAGAATCAACTCTGCACTCACTTTTGATGTGCCCTTTCTTATTGCACTTCTAGCACACCAAATATTGCTTCCTACCTTTGCTTGGAAATCACTTTCTCAATTTTAATCTATGTCCTTTCATTCCACCTTATCATAATGTTTCCTTTCTCTATTCCTGCCTCTCACAGTCAAGGCCTTAGTACTCTTTGTGGGTTCTATGGTATTTCTCCTTGTCTCCTCTTGCAGGAGTTGTCCCATAATGACATCCATATTTAGATCAATCACTTTGAGCTTCCAGTGATCGTAATGATCAAATTATCCTAAGAGTCAAGGAGACTGCATTATAAGTAGATACACTTCTCTTCATATTTGAATTTATCTCTAGCTTACCTCAACTAATTTATTAGGGTATTGAAGATGTTCAAGTGCTCTACCACACTTTTGACATCCACCATTTGTAGCCTATACAACTTTTTCCTCAATAGGATCAAGTTCATCAGAGATTTAGACTTGTACAACTATGCCAAATTATCCCAAATATCCTTGGCTTTCATGGCTCCGATGATATTTTAGAGAACTGAATCATTCATATTTAGCCCTATCAATACAATGCCTTTTTCATTTTTCTTGTCCTAATCCTCCTAGGACACTGCATTTGGCTTTGTATCATGCATGATTGCTTCCTTAAAGTCTTTTTCTACTAGAAGATACTCCATATTCCATTTCCACATATTGAAGTTCTACACATTAAACTTCTCTATGGTTGACCTCTTCATTTTTGTCTTCTATGATACTCATGTGACTATTGTTGTCGCTCTTCATTTATTCCTAGACTCCACTGGCTAGAACTATGTTTGAGATTCCTCATCGAAGAATAACCCTTGTCCTTCATGCTCTGATACCACTTTTTAGCGGAGACCCTCTTGTTAACAGAGAAGATAAGCGTAGAAGAAAAAATAACCGAATAATGTAGAACTTAAAAATGTATTGCATTGAAGAAAAAATAACATTATAGAAGGAAATCAAAACATGCATGAACAAAAATATTTAACATATAGATTGCAAGCCACAAAGAAATATTGTATTTCCTTCAATACAATAATTACATGCATGATCACTAGATAATTGCCCTAAAATACCCTAAAGTATATAAATATGATCCTCCACCAAGAAACCCTATAATATATTATTATTATATGTTATCTTGAAAACCCTAATTTTTACCTTGTGAACAACTACCCACAAAAAACAACCACAACTACATTGCCTTAGTAGTTGCTAATCTTAACAATTTTCAAGGTTTGATTAAACATGACATAATAGTAATATCAAATGGATATTACTCCAATAATTCAATAATATCACCTCTAGTATTTAACCTCTAATAATATTCACATTCAATATTCATAAGTCCAATATTCACACCAAAATTTGGTACTAGCTATTCTTCAATATCTTCTCGTAATATCTCCATCCTATATAAGGATTATTAAAGTGGCTTTAATACCACTATTAGCAAACAAGCCCAAATATCTCATGTCAATATTTCCCAAGATCGTATAATCACATTCAACCACAATAACACTAATATTGCACAAAATAAAAGCTTTATTGATATTAAAATTATTCATATAAATAATTCTCTTTCTTCATTACATTGCATAATGTTTTGTCATTAATATATAACCTTACATAAGACTCTTCACTACTCATGACGTTTGCTCTCCTCAAATTCACCGGATATGCAACCTTTCATTTTCCATTCTTACATTATGAGGAAGTCTCTCATAATTACATAACTCCCTGCTTTTAATCTTGACACATCACACATGATTATTTACTTACACATATGACACCTCTCACTCATGACTCTTCACTTATACACATGACACCTTTGACTCGTAACTCACACTCGCACACATGACACCTCTCACTCATGACTCTTTACTTACACACATGACGTCATTCACTCATAACTTGCACTTGATCACAAGGCACATAAATACACTTCACGCTTTGGCACCTACTATTGACATAAATAATAAACATACTCCTAATCTAAATATTTACAATGGTATTCAAGGTACCAAATAATGTAATACTGCTAACTTGATTGAGATTTTTTTAGCGAAGACATAAATTATTAAAAGGAACCAAGTTTAGGTTAGAAATTTTAGGATTTTATAACTTATCATTAAGGAGGTTTTGAAGAATATTGATAATGCTCAGGGAAGTTCATCAAAGAGGACTTAAATATCGAGGAGCAAAAACATGTTGCTTATACTTTGATGTGTTAACATAAATATTTAAAACTTTTATCAAAAACATTAAGGTTAAATTGAATCAATAGAATGATAATAACAAGTGGCTTATAATAAATTATATTCTAATATAATAAATGTTATGAGACCACACACATGACAAGAGATTGTAAAATAAAAATGATTGAGAGAAAGAGATGAGAAGTTTGGATCATGAGACAAATTTTAAGATGAAACAAGAAGATCATATTATAGTATAAGTTGTGTTAGATCAAGGATTTTCCATGCCCAAAAAGAAGACAAATAAATCCCTTTTGCTTTAGAAAATGGTGTAGATATTCATGGTTTGTTCTATTGGTTTTTTAAGCTTTACTACCACAAAATATTACAGGTCCCAATATAAAATAGCCACAATATTAAAGGTCAAAATATCAATAATGAAGAAATACATAATAATATCAAATATAATAAAAATACATACAATATGAATTTAAGTAATGTAGTCTTGAGATATTATCTACACTTGATACAAGTTCTGGAGCTTTTTTTCTATAATATAGCTATATACGATAACTCTTCAAATTCTTGACTATGATCTTTGGATTATTATCTTACCACTTGTGTACAATACTCTCATACTTCTAGTATAACACATGTACATATCCTACACAAATAATATAATATTCTCTAATACTTCTTGTATTACATTATTTGATGTGAACTTCTCTTGATATGCATATATGATTTTAGAATTTCTAAAACTTGTTTTGTTCGAGTGCTTTTGTAAAAATATCTGCAATTTGATCTTCAATAGAAGCATGTTTCAATTGAATATGATGATTTTGAACATGGTCTCTGATAAAATGACATTTGAATTCAATGGGTTTTGTTCTTCATGAATAATAGGATTTTTTATTAGATTAAGTACTCCTTGATTATCACAACTTATTATTGTAGGAGATTTTTCATTCCTTTCTAATATGTACTATAGCCATAGTGTTTCAGAGACTACATATTTTGTTGTATGCTATTCTATTTTTATGGATGAAAGTGCTACTACATGCTATTTTTTACCATACCAAGAAACAGGTCCTGAACCTACATAGAAAATTTAGCCTAGTGTAGATTTTTTGTCATATATAGATCTTGCATAATCATAATCTAAATATCCCTATAAGAAAAATTTGATCATCCTTTTTATATGTTAATCCATAATCTGTAGTCTTGTTAATATATTGTAGTATTCTTTTTGTAGCTTTCCAATAAGTTTCTCTATGTTCTTGCATAAACCTTAAAAGATAATTTACAATAAAAACTATATCTGGTCTAGTATTTTTCAAATAAAGAAGACTTCTAATTAATTGGCAATAAATAGCAGTTGATACTAGAGGTGACTCATCATATCTTGATAAGTGCAATCCTTGCTTTATGGGAGTGTCTTTGGGTTTATAATTGTTCACCCTGTATTTCTCAAGCAATGATTTTACATACACTATTTTTGTGATTGTGATATATTATTCATTTTAAATAATTTCTTAACCAAGACAATAATGAAGAAGCCCTAAATTTATCATTTCAAAATAATTTTCTAGATCTCTTTTAACTTCATTTATAAAAATTTTTGAGCTTTCTATAATCACTATATCATCAACATATACTATAAGTATTATTCATTCATGTCCTACCTTTTTCATGTACAAAATTGGATCTAATAAACTTCTTTTAAAATTATGTTGTAATAAATGATTATAATTCTTTATATACCATGCTCTTGGTGCTTGCTTTAGACCATATAAAGATTTATTTATCCTGCAAACCTTTTGTTCCTATCTTTTGATCACAAATCCTTTTGGTTGTGATATATATACCTCTTCTTCAAGATCACCATTAAGAAATGCACTTTTTACATCTATTTGATGAAGTTTACATCCATGATGTGCTACAAAAGTGCACATTATTCTAATTGTAGTCATTCTTGTTGTTGGTGCAAATGTTTCTTCACAATCTATTCCTTCTGTTTGAGTATATCCTTTTGCAACTAATCAGATTTTGTATTTATTAAGATAACCTTCTACTTTGTACTTTATTATGTACACCCACTTACATCATACTACTTTTATTTCTTGTGGTAAATCAACTAAATTCAATGTTTTATTGTTTATTAATGTTACATATTCTAATTCCATGGTTGCTTTCCATTCTAGATGATTTAGAGAATTTGGAGTAGTTAGAACATTTGGAGTAGTTGTAGGTTATTTTATTTTAAGTGATGTAATAGTCTCTATATTTTCTATTTGTTCATCATCTAGGTCTGATTTTGAGTCTTCACTTGATGAATCTTCTTTTGAAGAATTTAGAATAATTCTTGAATCACTCTTTTATTCCTTAATAATATTTTTGTTCCCTTCATCAAATGTTTTTTTATAAGATATGTGTGGCTTCTATTGGGGGCACTCCCATTACAAAAACAAAATATTACATGGCTTTCATTGCATTTATAACAAGTTAATTAAAGCATACCTATATTTACCTTTTTATCAAAGATATTCTCCAACTCCCTTAAACTGCTAAATTTCCATAATCAACTTTTTTTTTTAAAAGGAACTAACAACAAGAAAAACCCTTACATGATACATAAATCCAATAGATAGAAGGAAAAAAAACATAATAATCATCCATCAAAGAGGAAATCAATTCAATTATTTTTCTTCTATAGTAGAGGTTCTTCCTCCTTTAGAGTGGCAAGATCTAAGAATACATTTTTGCACTTCAAGCTCCTGAGGTAATATCTAGTTGTAACACATTTTGTAGGATATTCATTTTTAGAAAATTTACCATCATCGATTGTTTCATAATTACCTTAAATAATACCATATGAGTTGCTAATATTTTCCATGGAACCATCTGGATAGTCTTTAGTAACCATTTGGCTTTTATCAATGATCTGATTAAAATTATCCTTTTGGGGTTGAGTCTTTTGTTGCTCACATGATTCTTGCTAGACAATTTGTGCATCTAGAGGATGAGCTATTGAACTAGGACATTTGAAATTTTTGAATCATTTGTATGTAGGACCTTCTCCTCCACCAAGGATGAATAAGAGCATGACTGGATGATCGAACATATTTTTTTAGGTATCCATATTACTGACAGCCATAACATCTTAGGGAGAAGTTTCTATATTTAATATTTTGGATCCATTCCCCTTTTCTTGAGGAGATAGTAATGGATTGAGGTCCAAGAACTAAAACATCTATCCAAAAAACCAATTTTGTTTTATTCATATTAATTTTACTAGACAAATTTTTCTTTATTTGGGCATCCATATACTGGAATGCACCAATGACATTACTAATTTTCATGAATATCTTCTCTCCCTAAAAATATGTTAGAATATTAATGTGCACTATGCCTTCTATATTGACACTTGTCAGTTTCTCTTGACACTTGTCATATTATCATATAGGCCTCCTGCCTATATATGTAATCATTTTCATTTGTAATATATCTCATCTATTCAAATTCCCAACATTTGGTATCAGAGCAGGTTTTCCCTACCCTATTGGTTTGAGGGAGATTTCCCTCATGGAAATTCCCCCCTTCTCTCATTTTTTTCCTTAAATTTTCCCCCATTTTTTTTCTTTTCAAATTGAGTATGCTCTCCATATTTTGATGGATCATAAACTAGACATTTGGTTGAAAAATTAATGGTTGCCTATTTTTTGAAGTTATTCGGGAGGATATTTTTTTTTGGGAGACATCCGTTCACAAAAGTAATTTCTCCATGGAGAAATTAAAAACGAGATACACTCCAAGATCTAAATATTTTTTTTTTGGGTTTATTTTTTTATCTACAGTTTTTGTTTAGTTTTATAATTTGCGCAACCTGATTATAATGTGCCCATGGCCGATGCCCAAAAGTCAGCTTTTGGATTTGTGCATTGGAAAACATGATGGAATGGCTAAAAAAGAATTCCATTCCAAGCTATTTTGGCAATATGTTAGGCAGCAACGCTGCATTTCTATTCGCATATATCAGACCATGGTGGTAGGATGGTGAATCTAGGACGAGGAAGATGCTAGGTCGTCAATGGGTCAAATGGTGCAGATCGACGATGTCCACATGATTATTTAATATGGATTCCCATAGGCGAGGAGCCGTCGTTGCATGTAGGGCAGATAGACGATGGCAAAAATAATTTTTTATCTGATAAAATTATAGTTTAGACGTAGTGCTCATCAAGGATGGCCGTAGTTGAAGATAATTTTTTGCGTCATGGAAAATAAAGCATCAAAGACTATGTGAGATGCTACAACACATCGTTTTGAGAAAATCAAGCATCAGTATCGAATGCATTTGCAATGATTTTTTAAAATTTTCTTCCTTCAGAACTTGACCTGAGTGGAGGCGGGCGTCTTCTGTTACCACATTTTGCTGTTTGAATTTTTCCATGATGATTGCCAATGGTAAAAATTTCAAATGGTAACCGTTGACAATGTGTGTGCTTGGTTGTTGAATTTTGCACATTGCTGAAATTCCATCGGTGATTCCTATGTTGTCAGCGTCATGATTGATGCTCCCTATGGTTGAAAAACTCAAACTCTCCGCAACAAATTATGGTTGTCTTGAGTGTTGTTTTACTGTAATAGTGCGCATAGGGCTATTACAAGCCCTAGTGTGGGGAGTTTTCTGATGTCTACTAGATGCGTACACATTTTTTTTGGCATTTACATACACATCACATAAAGAAATAACCTCAATCAACTAGCATCATTCATTCTACTGAAGAATTTTAATGTCTGTGTGATTTGGTATGAAGTTTGAAATAAAGGAGATGTTAGGTGAATGAAGCCCTCTTACGGAGATATATAAGGAAATGAAGGAAGCTCCATGTTGTTTTATTGATGTCACCAGCTTGACTAAATTTGTGTAGTAATGAGAATACATTAGTGGAACATTGAACGCAGTTATGGTGGATGTAGGAGATATATTTTCATAAAATTGGGCCTGTGGGTGATTATTATGTTAGATATACATCACGGACCTCTTGGTTGTACCATCAAATATAATGTCATCATATTTTTGTAGATTGCCAGTAGAGAAAACCAAGGATGTGGGAATTCAAATACGATTGTGCAACATCCAGATCGTTAACACATCAGTGGAAATGTATGTCAAAATCTCCTGGCAACAATTTTTTTGGATCTCCGAGCTAAGAAAAATAGCAGATGTGCTGCCTCCATTGAGCACTGTACACCAAGGTTTCGATCGAAGAGATCATGATGAATGCTATGATGCACACTGTAAGCCTACATATTGCACTGTAAGTGGCAAATGCGAAGGAAGTTGTTCGTTGGACGTGGGTAAACTAGCAAATTGGTGCTCCATTTTGAGATCCTAAATCACCCCACTGAATTTTTTGATGTCACACTGAGGCTTCTCATTTGCTTTTAATGACGACATGATGGTTAGTGTGATGATGCTATAGGAGGGTAATGTGACATCCAATTCGTGCAGAGACTTCGGAGATAAATTTTTCTTGGAAATAGTGGTGCCAAAGAAAATATTTTGATCTCCTACATGCAACCGTTGATTTTATTTTTGGCGGATCAAGTTTGTGCCGCAATGGTGTGATGCTTTTACGAAAAGTGATCTCGTAGTTTTTTGCTATAGTTCCAATGAGTTTATTTGTTCTTCTAAAAATCGGAGGTTGGAACTTCCTGTATTATTGAGCACCATTTGGCGCAGTGGAAGCGAGTAGGAGAAACATTTTCGATGCTAGATCACCTGCACACCGATGAACAGAGCAGGGCTCACGTGCTTGTTTTCTTGATTGTCACACATGGCCCACATGTTTACTATATGACCATGCTAGTTGTTTATGGCACTAGATTTTATTGATATTTACTGTAATGGAGCTGAGTTTTGTGATGGCACTGATGTAACATCCTATTAATGCAGATTCGAATGAGAACGAACGTCTCATGGCAGGTATGATACACTTTTGGCGGGCATGTTTTTGCAAGAAATGGTTAATACTGATGTTGGGTTTTATTATTAGTGTTGGTATGGGCCCACTTTTCCAGGTTAGGATTTGGACATGGAGTGATGGTAGCCACATACCCAAGTGTAGGCCAGATTTGGTTCTGCATTTTAACGCAAGGATATGTGGAGCGCGGCGATACCTAGGAAATTTTTTTCCTCCACTTGATGATTAGATTTCCTCCACCTGATGCCCTACAGCGTTGGTCCATTGAGAGACCAAATTTTAATCTAGGAGAATGCCTAGTCTTCCTACCATGATATTTTTGAAGTTGTTGTTGATTATCAACAAGTTTTTACTTTCAAAAAGTGATTCGGCAACATTGGTACTGTGTGGGATATTCAACCCAAATGAGGCCACTATTTTTTAGTCTTCAGAGGCGAGAAGGCCATTTATGTTGTTTTTTGTTGATCCCTAGGAGGATACACAATGGAATCCACTGAGACTAATAGACCCTATCATCGGCCATGTAGCGGATCTCTTCTTTGTTGCCTCTACAAAGAGAATCTTCCTCTGCACCTGCTCCATTTTTTAATAAGATGAAGAAAGTGCATTTTTTAATGCAGTTTATTTTAATCAGGGGAATTTATATTGAAAGGGCATTTTATTTTTAAAGGATGTTTGAAAAATGAGGGAAATTTTAGGCCACAAGGTTGATTTCATGATGGTTAAATATTTTTATAGAATGTCATGGGGGCATTTTATTAGGGGAGACACCTTACAAAGAGGGACCACTTCATTTTTCTATATATCGTAAGGGACTATTTTTTGGTCATTATTTTTAATATTCCTCCACATAGGTAATGAAAATGGAAGAATGAATATTATATTTTTTTCAACATGATGAAGGCTCCATTGAACCCCAAACATAGGGGTATTTATAGTCGTCGAAAAGGTTTTATATGACGAACACATTGGTGGTGTCTAATATTCATTTTGAGGTTGTTTCATTTATCTTTTTTAGCCTTAAAATTTTATACCTTGGAGTGCACTCTCGATTGAACCCGACACTCCCAAGGCAAATTGTATGTGATCCTAGTATCTAGTCACCTTCTCTATAGGACCTAGCAAATGCAGTGACTGATTACCCATGCATTCTGGTAGGATGAGGAGGTCACCATAAGGAAACCTACTCTAGGGACTACAAACATAGACACCCTAGACTCTATATGAGGATTTTTTTGGATCTACTTCTGAAGACTACAGATGAAGACACTTTAGAAGATTCTATTCTCTTCTTTCTTCTTCTCCTCCACATTTGGATTCTATGGCTCATATATATTTTAATTGTTGGCTCATATTTATTTTGTATTAAGGTGAATTTTAGACAAAGATCGACACCTTCTAGATTGAGTTCACCATGAGGGGGGATGATATTCATGGTGAATCTATTCAGTGACCTACGAGAGGCAACATACCTAGAGGATGACCTACAGAGGTAATAGACCCATGGAAGTGGCTGATCCTAAGGCACCCAGGATGACCCTGAGGCACTTAGATGGTTGAACCTAAGGCAATAGATCCAAGGAAGTGGTTGACCCTGAGGCAACAAACCGAGATGTATACACCGTTAATCTAGCATTATTCACAGTTAGAGTGCCAAACACAAAGAGCACGAGCCTAGACCAAATCATGGAATAAATGAGGATGATAGGGTTCTTTTATAAAATTCAATATTAAGTTGGAATGTTACCTAATGTTGACTTGTTTTTTTCTATAATTAGGATAGTGCACACTAAGATGGAATGTTAGAATATTATTTTATGCACTATGCCTTCTTGAAACTTGTCATATTCTCTTGACACGATCAATATTAAGGGGGAATGTTATCTAATGTTGACATATTTATTTTCTCTATAGTTAGGATAGTACACATTAAGGGGGAATGTTAGAATATTAATGTGCACTATGCCTTCTATCTTGACACTTGTCAGTTTCTCTTGACACTTGTCATATTATCATATAGGCCTCTTGCCTATATATGTAATCATTTTTATTTGTAATATATATCATCTGTTCAAATTTCCAATAAAATCCACAAGGAGAGCATAAATATTCACCTAGACAGGAAAGTCATTTACTTCTTCTGTAAAGGGGTTGAAACTATGAGTCCATGGTCTTATATAGATACCCCTTTGTCTGAAAAACCAATTGCACTATAATCCATTATCTTATATCTATTTTCTAAATTAGAAAAGGTAACAAAAAAGAAATATTTTGGTAGGAGAGTTACTTCAAATTATGTACTAGTCCACAAATCTTTAATATTTCCTTTGAGCTCCTTCAAGCTTGGTATTTTGCCCTTGAGTTTGTAGATAATTGTTTGGGCTTAATGATTAATCAAATCTAACCCAAATTCATCCTCCATGTTAAACTAACCACTGCACCTCATGTATTTGACTTAGTGGACTAACTGCCACCTTGGACCCTACAACTAACCACCTGATGAGGTGTTCAAATACAAATATTGTATAGCACACTACCACCTCGAGGTTTTTGTGTAATGATAACTCTAAATTGGTATTAGAGCCTCACCCCAATATCAAATACCCTTGGGTCATGTTAGAGAGAGGATGTTGGACTAACCGCCACACCTTGGGGATTTGACTTAGTGGACTAACCACCACCCTAGACCCTAGGACTAACCACTCTATGAGGTGTCCAAATAAAAATATTGTATTAGACACTACCACCTCGAGGTTATGGTATAACAACAACTCCACTCCAAAATCCTAATAAAATACAAAGGTTAATCCACACATGAACCCAACAATACCTAAGAGATATTTCTTATGACTGAAGAGGCTTTCTCATAGACTGAAGAGATGATCTATGGACAAACCTCTTCCTTCAATGCTTTAGTACACATAGGGTTTACATCATGAAGACTATATCAAAATTCATCGCTAACTGCACCTAGGGTTTACATCCCTTTCATAAAGCCTGTAGTTGTAGCCAAATTTAACGTTTCCTTTATCAAATATTACATCAATGCTTAATTATTTTGTAACCTATTGAATCATTAGCATAACAAAGAAATATTCCACACATATTTTTATCATCTAGTTTAGTTCTTCTTTGTTTTGGAACATGCATGTATGCCTTACATCCAAAAATTCTTAAATGTTCTACCATAGTTTTTTGTCCTGACCATACTTCTTCAGGAGTAACCTTTTTTAGTATTCTTGTGGGTGGCCTATTTTATAAGTATACAATTGTTTAACTACCTCTACCCAATTTTTATGATCAATATGGGCTTCTTTTAACATACAATGAACCATTTCCATAATCGATCTATTTATTCTTTTTGCAATACCATTTTGCTATGGTGAATATGATGTGGTGAATTATATTTTTTTGCTTCTAAAAATAAGTTGAAATATTTTGACAAAGGTGCATGATTCAGGCGATGATAAATGTAATGAGATATTGATTCTTCTAGTATATGCAAAAAAATAATTCATTGGACCACATATATATTTTTATATTAATTTCAATGGTTCTTGAGCTCGATGCTGACAAATTTCAAAAGGTATTCTATGTTGTTTTCTTGCTAGACATTCTAGAAATATTATATATTTCCATGAAATTTTAGGTAAACCTTTAACCATTTGATGTTTACTCATATCATTTAATGAAGATGCACTTATGTGTCCTAGCCTTTTATGCCAAATCTCTCTTGTTTCTAAAATACCTATTGATAGAGTCATATTTGACATTGTATATAGAATAAAGAATTTTTTTTATAAGAGATAAAATCTATAACTATTCCTTGTTCGATAATAAGATATGTTTTCTTATCTTTAATAGTTTTGAATTTGATTTCTAGGTTCTAATCCATCATTTGAGATACTGAAAGAAGATTAGTAGTTAGTACATGTACATATAGTACATTATTAATTATTCCCTTTTCATTTGGTAGATCAATAAAGATATCTCCTACTTCTTTGACCTCATAATTCATACTATCTGCTATAACAACTAGTTTTTCATATTTTTCTTGAAAGGTATTAAACCATTGTTTGTTTCCAGTCATATGCCTACTTGCTCCAAAATCAATATACCAATAATCCATAGTAGTAAACCTTATATCTCCCAAATTTAATAATCAATGAAATTTATAAATTCTAAATTTTTCTATACCTTTGATGTAGAAAACCTTTTAACTCCCAAATATTTAAATTTACAAATATTCAAAACTTTCTAATAATTTTAATTATCTCAAAATTGAAGAAGATAAATTTCCTATCTTAAAAAAATTCCAAATATCTTCAAAAAACTTAAAAAAAAAATTAAATAATAAATTTGGAAGTCCTTATCACTCTATCACAACTCAAAATTTTCTATAATTCTCATCCTATTTTTTCCCATGAGTTCTAGGTTCCAAAATCACTATTGATATCATTACATCAGTTCCATAACTAAACATTCTTTGAGGCACACTCATCCCTACCCTTACATAAATCCAACTATGAAGTAAACTAAGTGTTATCAATGGTTTAAACTATCCTTCTCATGGATCCAATGAGATAGCTTGACCTTCGTTTCATTTAGTCGAAAGGTGCACTCCATTTTACCCCCATCAAAAATATATTTGTGTAGGTGGTATGTGCATATGGGAATGACTATCCATATTGTATCCTTATGAGCTAGACATCCCAATAAGCCTCATTCCCAACTCCTTTATTTTGGAATCAACCTTATGGTATTCCCTATAAATTTTTATAAGCTAACTCTTACTAGGGATTTCATTTTTGCAAAACAACTAGAGCTACTATATGAAATTCTTCTCTTTTCCATTATTCCTTTACCATTAGCTAAAGTCAAACCTCTTGATTTCTCCTGATTGTAGGTATTAATTTAGTAGACCTTAGTACATTATTTTGTAACTTGTACGTTATCAAGCTTATCCAAAAACTATTCAATAAGCCTAGTACAAGCACAATGGAAGAAACCCAAAACATAATTTCATGATAAAGAGCTTATATCTGTGAAGAGAATCATTAGTCTTTTAACATTCCTCATTCTTAAATTCTTCCTATAATAGTATGTATCTATTCCTCATGTTTATTTTCATGATCTCACAAATATAACTTATATCTACTAAGAAAACTAAGACCATAATGACCCATTCAAACTTAGACATATCCATAATGAATCATATTATTTATTTTAAGCTTTCTAAATCAGAGATATCATTTATTTTCCATTCTAGAATTTAATACTTAATTAAACCAACAATATCTCAAATAAAATAACCATTTTCATAACAATTATAGAAACCTTTTAGTAACACCATAAATGTGAATCACCACAATAATTCAACACATTGATTTATATTAGAAACCCCTCGAAGGGATGAAAACCATCCTTAACCAAGGGTATGCCTGTACAGAATGGCCATGAGGCCTTGGTGGGAGAGCCGAGAGTGGCTTTTGCGAGCATGATCAATGGAAAGACCCAAGGAATACAGAAGGAATCGGGGGGTACTGACCACTGTGGCCTCTCGAAGGTGATTGAAGTAGCTCAGATGGAAACTGAACAGCCGCTGGTCTGGGTTGTCGTAGGTAATGTACTGCATCATCGGGACGATGGCCTCATGGAAGGGGGCCAGGAGGTTGGAGCAGAATAGATTCACCTTGTCCCACTGCTGCTTCGGCTTAGCCACATGGCCCATCGGTGTATCGGCATTCAATGTCAGCGTTGTTGACAATGGCGCTTTTTGGTTTTTGGTGGCTTCATGCCAAGTTTTGAGGTTATGCGTCCTAGTCCATTTTTTGTAGTCACCAGGGCCCCGAGCCACCGGTCCTTTGCCTTCAGACGTAACCCCAATTTTTATTCATTTTTTCCAGCCTCGACTTCTGATGTAACTAAGGTTTTGGGATCCTTTTCTAAAAAACCCGCTAAAATACATCGTTACTTATAAAAAAAAACTATCCTTAACCCAAAGTCTTTATTTATCTCATAAATTGGTTCTACAAATGGAACAAGGTCATTCATTAAGCCATTATTCCTGCAGCAAGAATCTTCGACTCTTTAAAAAAACTACTATTTCATTGTATCAGTTTACATTCACTAAAAGCGTACGGTTTTCAACTGTAAATCCACAATTCTTCAACTCTATTAATTTCTTCCATGAGTCATGATTTAGTTTATAAGAATTTAAATCTAAAAATTAGGAGAACTAAAACATTCTCATCCACCAATCAGGATTTACAAACCTTTTCTTTTTGGCTTAGATTCACAATCCAAATCCATCTAGATTGGTACCATTAAAAATTCTCATAAACTATACTACCATACAAATGTCATATTCACATGGACTTATATACCAATAAAAAAAGAATACGATACTCGATCATAGTTTTCACACTCAGTGGAAGACAATTTTAATAAGCATCTATAATTATGTTTCACCAAGGTATACATAACCATAACAACTTCACGACTATCTGTAAGGAGCCTACTATTAAAATAAAGCTCACACACACAAAATACTGAAAAATAACTAAAATACATGTAATAACAGAATAACACTATGCATAAAGTAATTGCAGAATTGAAACAATCTCACAAATAACTCAGAATCGTAGGCCTCTTCAAGGGGGAAACCTCCTTCAATATTTCATTAACTTGCAAAAAGATACATTTGTACATGGCTTCATGCCTTTTAAAGAGAAAGCTACATGCAATCCTACCTAAAGGCTCAAGAGTTGGCTTACATGCAAAATGCCACTTGAGCTAGAATCTTCTACCAAACATTGGTTACAATCTTGATAATGGTTACATGTGATGGCACCACTTGGCTAGGTGCCTTACTTGCCACATACATTACAAGGTATTATAAAATAACATTATAATAGAATCCCCCCATGTTGGAAGTGGGTCATTACATAATAATGAGAATTACAAAATAACGTTAGGATGGGATCCTAACATGTCCTTCCCCTTAAAAAAGCTTTGTCCTCAAAGCTAAAGGTGAGGAAACTGGTGTTGGAGCTGATGGAGAGACTCCCATGTAGCATCTTTTGGCTGGAGTCCACACCACTGAACAAGGACTTCAATAATGGTGCGGTTGCGAAGAGTGTGAGTTCGATGATCCAACAACTATTCGGGTTCAAGCAAGATAGAACCTTCTTCATCTAGCCCTTCCAGTACATTGAAGCTCCACCTAACAAAATGTGGTGGGCAATCAGGTATAGGTTCAATTACCCACCACATTTTTGAGAGAAGAAACATGAAAAATAGGATGGAGCTTGGATGTAGGTGGAAGGGCCAATTTGTAGGTTGTGGCACCAATCCACTGTAACACCTGGTAGGGCCCATAGTATTTCATAGCAAGTTTCTGGCATCTACAAAGCTAGAGGGATAATTATTTGTATGACTGCAAGTGAAGGAAAACCATATCACCCATGTCAAAACTATGCTTGAAATGGTGTTGGTCAGCCTATTGGCGCATCTGGTTCTGGACCACATCCAAATTCATCTTCAGTTTATGGAGGACATCAACATGCTGACTGAGAGTAGTGTCGATTGCATGGACCTTGGAGCTACCTAGAATGTAGGAGGAAGGTGTGGGTGGAGGGCACCCATAAACTAACTGCAAAGGGGTAACCTTGGTTGTTGTGTGATAGGAAGTGTTGTACCACCACTCGACCAAAGGAAGCCATTTCACCCAATGCATAGGATGATTAGAGGTAAAGCAACGAAGGTAGGTTTCCAAACATTTGTTGACAATATTTGTCTAGCCATCTATTTGTGGATGATAAGTTGAACTCATTTTGAGTTGAGTTCCCTACAACTTAAACAATTCTTGCCAGAAGTGACTAGTAAAGGTTGGGTCACGATCGGACACAATGGAGGAGGGCAGACCATGAAGGTGAAAGATAGAATCAAGGAAAATTTGGGCAACGATGGAAGCTATGTAAGGATGGGAGAGGGAAAAAAAGTGAGCATACTTCGAAAGATGATCCACTACCACGAAGATAAAATATTTGCCTCCAAACTTAGGTAATCCTTCAATAAAATCCATAGAAATATCCATCCAAACCTGGTCAAGAATGGGCAAGGGTTGAAGAGTGCCTGGAGAACGCACCATTTCACCTTTCATCCATTGATAGGTATCACAAGATGCCACAAAATATTGAATGTACTTTTTCATACCCTTCCAAAAAAAGTGTGCTTAAGTCATTCATATGTTTTGAGAAATCCTGAATGGCCGATAGATGGGGTAGCATGCAGTTCTATCATGAGAAGTTCCTACAGTGGGGACTTGTGGGGAACAACAAGGTGTTGGTGGTAACGCAAATCTTGGCCATCCCAAGTGTAGCCTGGACATGAAGTAGGCTCAATGTGTAGGGAAGCAACCAAAGTCTGCAATTTAGAATCTTGATGTACCTCCTGGTGTAAGGAATCGATCCATTGGGGAACCGATAATGAAATGGCACACAACATACTAAGAGCCTCAAATTGGTGAGAGAGAGCATTGACCACAAAATTCTCCTTTCCCTTCTTATAGGTGATATCATAATCATAGCCCATGAGTTTAGAGACCCATTTTTGTTGTTCAGGGGTGGAAACCCGTTGCTCCAAAAAGTATTTGAGACTCTGATGGTCTATTTTAATGGAGAAATGACGCCCGATGAGATACGATCACCAATGGGTTACGACATGTAGAATTTCCATCATCTCCTTAGCATAAGTGGATTTTCCCAAATTACGGTTGGAGAGAGCTTTACTAGTGAAGGCCAAGGGTCTCCCTTCTTGCATCAACACGACACCAATACCATGACCTAAAGCATCGCTTTCAATGATGAACGGTTTGGAGAAATTTGGCATGGCCAAAATAGGCGTAGTGGTCATAGCATGCTTTAATTCTAGGAAATCATGTTCAGTGGGTCTCGTCCAAGTAAAAGAGTCCTTCTTTAACATGGAAGTGAGGGGAGCTACAATTTTACCATAGTTACAAATAAATTTATGGTAATAACTTGTAAGCCCTAAAAATCCCCTAAGACCTTTGAGAGTGTGAGGTTTTGGCCATTCCTAAACTGCTTGGATCTTCTTGGGGTCAACTTTGATGCCCTCCTTAGTGATAATGTGTCCCAAATATTCCACTTCTATCAACCCAAAAGAACACTTGGAATGCTTAGCATAGAGTTGATGTTGTGCCAATAGCTGGAGAGTCTGATTCACATGAATAAGATGCTCTTCCCATGAGCGACTATACACCAAAATGTCATCAAAGAAGACTAGGATAAATTTTCAAAGGAATGGGTAAAAAATATTGTTCATGAGGCTTTGGAAAGTGGAAGGGGCATTAGTCAAGCCGAATGGCATTACCAAAAACTCATAGTGACCTTCATGAGTACGAAAAGCAGTCTTGGGAATATCCTCATCCTTGAGCCTGATTTGATGGTACCTCGAGCGAAGGTCGAGTTTGGAAAAATACATAGTCCCATGAAGTTCATCCAGTAATTCATCCACCACCAAAATAGGAAACTTATCCTTGATGGTGAGTTTATTGAGCTCTTAGTAATCGATACACAACCGCTAGGACCCATATTTCTTGCACACTAGTAAAATTGGAGAAGAGTAAGGACTGTTGCTTGGTCGAATGACGTCGGATTTTAATAATTCCTATACTAACTTCTTGATTTTTGACTTAAGAGCATGAGGATACCGGTACGGTCTAATGTTGGGTGGTGCATTGCCAGGTAACAAAGGAATAACATGGTCATGAGAGCGATGAGGTGGTAATTCTGATGGCTCAGAAAAAATAGAATTGTGCTTGGTCAAAATAAGTTGCAAATATTCAGGAACAGAATCCTCCTCTAAAGGATGAGGTTGGATCGTAAAAATCTGAGCTATGACACCCCGAGATGATTTTTTTAACTTCTCCATCCGACTAGAACTGATAATCTATGAAGGCCCTGCTTTTAAGCCATGGAGAGTGTGGGACTATCCATTCTGTGAAAATCACATCCAAAGCTCGGCAAAGTGCCATGAGATGACCCCCAATGTGCTCAACCATTGAGCTCCCAACACGATATCACATCCCCCTAGTTGAAGTGCAAACATATCCTGTTTGAGCTCATAGTCCCCAATCTTGACCTTAACATTATGATATTTACCTTTGCAAGGTAAGGTCCCGCCATTTGCTACCATAACCTCAAAGGAATTACATGTATGTACATAACAATTTGCCTGCTTGGCAATGCGAGGATCAATAAAATTATGTGTACTTCTAGAATCAATCAAGATGGTAAGACATAGGCCCTTGAAATACCCCACAACTTTCATGGTTTGGGGAGTAGTAATGCCAGCAAGAGCATGAACAAAAATCTCAGCCTATGGTTCATCTTGGTTGTCTTCCATCGGATTGGATGGTTCCTCAATTGATTCTGTGTCATCATCACTATGGTCACTGGTGTCAGGCTCATCAACATCTATGAGGAACAACTTCTTTTGGGTGCACCTATGCCCACGAGAAAATTTTTCATCACAATTGTAACACAACCCCTGGGCGCATCGCGCATCCATTTCGATAGTGGTTAGATGTTTGGGTGCAATAGTGGGTGCAACAGGTTTTTGTTCATTCTAATTTTGGAATCTAGGAGGAAAAGAGGTTTTAGCCTATGGGAATTTAGATATCCGCCTCTGAGCTATAAATTTGGATTCGGCCAAATGAGCCAACTTGATAGCCTGCATCATGGATTGTGGTTTAAACATAGTGACCTCAGCTTGGAGATCCTCCCTCAAACCACTAACAAAACAACTCATAAAGAACCCTTCATTCATTCCCGTAGTTTTGTTGGCCAATTTCTCAAATTGTATTTGATAATATCTAACTATCAAAGTTTGTTTCAACTTTGTCAACTATCCTATAAAATCATCATACTCACTAGGGCCAAAGCGAGTGAGTAATTGAGACTCAAAGTCTTCCCACGAAGGATTAGGGTGAGTTTTCCACAACCATTGGTACCACTGCAAAGCTTCAGATTCCAAGTTGAAGGAAGCTATTTGAACTCGATGATATATGGGAACTTCATGGAGGCTAAATAATTGAGCAACACGACATAACCACCCATCCACATCCTTTCCATTAAACTTAGGAAAGTCTAATTTGGGCATCTTAAAGGTAGGATCACGATCATAGTGAGGATGAGAGTCATCTGTTGTCCTTCCTTTACCTTTGTTAAAATATGAGTGTTCAGTATGGTACTCAGTCTTGCTTGGACCACCTTGCAATTTGGACTCAACTTCTGCAAGTTGTTCTTCTATGCGGGCTCTAGAGTTAGCATGATCAGTTCTAAGATTTTGAAGCTCTGTCATCATGTTTTGACTTGATTTTTTCATGTCATCAATGGTGCTTTGGAGTTTTTCAATCATTGAGGTGATCGAATCTATCTCTTTTTGTTGTCCATGAGTGCCACCAACCATTTTGGATAGTCTTGAACCTCTTTAACTGAATTACTAAAAATAGAAGTGTGGTTTTTAGGGGTTACTATTTTTAGTAAGGAGGCCAAAAAAGTGCTTGGGTGTGATATATCAAAATGATCAGTGCGACGAGCTTATCACAATGGGCTAGGACTCAAAAAAATATTTTCGGGATCAAATTTTGTATTTGTGGAATATTTGGCCAAAAAGGAGTAGTGGAAAAAGGACAAATTTGAGGAATTTCGAGAAAATAAGGAGTTAGGACTCAAAATTTTTGTGAAAGGTGCAGAAGGGGCTAACTAAGATAACACAACAAATTTGAGGATTTTTGGGGTTGTCTAGGGCTTTTTATGACTTTTTTAGTGCCATTTTCTCCTTTTTTTGGTTTAAAATTACTCAAAATAGAGTAATGATAAAACCACTACAACTTCTTCATTATAGCTCTGATTTGCACGATTTTTTTTTTTTTTTATGAGTCTACTAGTGCAGTCGGTTTTTTATTTGGAGCTATAGTTCAAAAGTTGGGTACTGGATCAACTGTCTCTGATCTGTGTGTTTTGTCAACTGACCACCTTGTTATTGTATTGTCACTTGTACTATAGTTAGTGATACTAACGGTTCTATTTATGATCTTGACCACCTGTATTTTTTACTATTATTGTTGTTGTTGTTGACCCGACTATTACTGTCACTAACCTAACTGGTACTATCACTGACCCAACTGTTACCATTACTTATCTGGATGGTACTGGAATATTTTATATTATTATAGACACTTGTAAACTCTATCCTAACTATTGGTGCATGCAAAGTGTGTTCTTCTATGATAGGGAAGTCCTTCTATGTATGCTCACTTTTTGGGATCGTGAATGCAGGTTCAAAAGAACAGGGAGATGTGTGTTTTTGCAGGTTGAAGTTTTTAACAAAACCAGGGTATGCTAGGTAGAGGAGTATGTAACACCCATAGGCCCTCTATTATACCATAGTGATGAACAATAGTGCTCGGACCAATATTTTAGGCCACTACCCAAGGAGGATTCCACACATACCCTTGAGCACACTATCTGGCATCTCTGATGCTACGGGAGGGTAATCGTCCAAGATGTTGTGTCCTATGGACTATGGATGATACAAGGTCAAAAAGCTTCCTACTGGATAAAATTTTGTTCAACCTAGAATGGTCTCTCGATACACCCGAAGATGCGTGGGAGCTCGATTTCATGCACGAGTGTTGTCTGAGGCCTGGGTATTGGAGCCTAGTCGCCCCTCACTTCACTAGATGCTTTATGGGCTATCTAGCTTAGCCAATAATGACAACTCCTTCATGATATTTTAAAACCCTCAACACAGGGTTTCTAGCCTACTCAACTACTAAAAAAAAATAGATTGTATTTTTTTGTTTTTGAATATTTTTTTTGGCTTTTTGAATAAAGGAAAATAGAATGAAAAATCATAGAAAAATTATACCTAACAAGTGGAAATGGCTGAGCAAGAATTGTCGCAGTCGCAATAGAACTTGGCCTTGGAAAGTGCTCTGATACCACTTGTAAGGAACCTACTATTAAAATAAAGCTCACACACACAAAATACTAAAAAATAACTAAAATACATGTAATAACAGAATAACACTATGCAGAAAGTAATTGTAGAATTGAAACAATCTCACAAATAACTCATAATCATAGGCCTCTTCGAGGGGACAACCTCCTTCAATATTTCATTAACTTACAAAAAGATACATTTGTACATGGCTTCATGCCTTTTAAAGAGAAAGCTACATGCAATCCTACCTAAAGGCTCAAGAGTTGGCTTACATGTAAAATGCCACTCGAGCTAGAATCTTCTACCAAACATCGATTACAATCTTGATAATGGTTACATGCGATGGCACCACTTGGCTAGGTGCCTTACTTGCCACATACATTACAAGGTATTACAAAATAACATTATAATAGAATCCCCCATGTTGGAAGTGGGTCATTACATAATAATGAGAATTACAAAATAACGTTAGGATGGGATCCTAACACTATCACTATTTATATGAAATATTAAATAACAACCTACATAAATTGGGATGTAAGACTTACTGTCATTTAGCTAAGAGTATTCAACCACTCGATTTTTCCACAAAGATTGCAGGATTTCGCTATCTAATTAACTAAAATCTGACTCAAACTCAACTCATCCTCATCTGTTTAAGTACAATGGAAGTTCAACTTTCACTCAACCCCCACTGATGAAACTTGGACATCAATTGCTCTACTAAAATACGGTTACACCCAATCACCACTAGCAAAATTCTTGGTCCTCAAAAGTTCTTCTACACTACGATTACACTCAACCATGAATTTCTAGATCTCAAAAGCTTTTCTACACTATGGTTACCCTCAACCATGAATTTCCAATTTTCAAAAGCTCTTCTACACTGTAGTTACACTCAACAATGAATTTCTAGATCTTGAATATAATAAGTCTTAACTCCACAATGGATTGATCTGTTCACTACTTGGGATATAGACCTATATCCACCTAGATATTCCTAATAGAATTTAGCATAAGGACTTGCACTATATCCAGTTTGCCCATTAAGGAGTTATATCATTTTAAAGGACTCCCACTTCTAGCTTGAATGCTATCCCAACCATTTTACCATATGATCGAGTTGATAATGATTACCCATCTTATTGAGTTTCTAATATACTATAGGTATAATTTGGCCAAGGTGAAAGTAAATCCTATTAGAAACATCCAAAACAGGGTTCGCTACAGCTCACAATAATGCCATAGAATTCTACTATAGTTTAATGAAACAGAGGCTCTAACAACAACTATATCCACAATATCCTTTCACTATTCCTCTACAACAAGAAAATCTAATACTTACTCAGTTTTCCTATCGATCCCTATTTGAAATGATGCTTGAAAAACCTGAACGACCTTCTACATTCATCAAGTAAAAATAAATGGTATACAACACAAACCATTAACCTTTCTCTACTTAAGAAAATAGGGACATGACTTGGTTATCCAAACATACAATTTTCAAATAACACTTACAACATCTAAAATAATGAAGCTTAGATCATCTACCTGGATACACCAACAACATTGTTCACTCCTCTTGAGATGTGCTATATTTTGTCCTTGATATCCTCACCACTCCATAATGCACCAACGATCTTTCCCCCGAATATCCTTCGAATGCACTCCTTTTTCACTCTTAGATGTCCTCTCCAATGTCCTTCCTCCGAAGCATTTGGTATCGTTGTGTTAGGTTCTCTCTTCCTATCCCCCAAACGTTGGTAACAATCATTATTTCCTCAAGTTTATTGAAATTAACGGTGATTAAAAGCATCTATAACAACAATAATTTCCCACTTCTCTAAGCCTCCACCATTTTTTAGATTAGGATTTCTATAACAACCAAGTACTCATTTTCTTCCTTGAATTAATGGCATTCAATTTTCTAAAATATGCTAAGAGTAAAAATTCCTTTTTTTCTCATAAAGTCATTAAGTTCTTACTTAATGAAACCCTTCCAAAATATTTTCCTCAGCTGAAGTGAATTTTAATAAAGGATCTTCAAAGAGATATCATGGAAATTTTAAGTTGCTTAAGAACTTAACTACTAACAATAATTCTTCCTCTATGACTAACTATATCATAATTAAAAATATATCTAAATACAACTGCTATAAGTTAGTTTTTACTCAAAGTCTAATATAACATAATCATGCAAATTCATGTCATCTATTTACAAGATAAGAGCATTTATTTATGTTATCCTTAAGATTTTTTTTTTGAATGAGACCTCATCTCATTTTGTCAACTAATGACTTTTCATTATGGGTGATAGTTCTATAACACCTATTCTTGTATGCACCCACAATCATTAGAAACATCATATATTTTCCATAAAAAGCATATTCTTACCAAAATTGGACATATAAAAATCTATCATTTCATCAACAAATTACATCACTTTCCTTTCGGATTATGTATCTTGTACAACTAATCATGAACTCATCAATAATTCTTTTAGCATATCAATGTAACAAAGCATAAACCATCAAATAAAATGTCTTCCAAGAGAGGGTCATGACACACTCCATACTTATAAAAAAACTCAAAATTGAAATACTTTCATCTAAATCTTATAACTCTAATTATAATATATAACTTATAACTTTTTTTTTGTTAAGTAGTGTTTGTATTTACAACAGGTTTTAACTAGGATCCCAAAACTTGATTACATAAGAGTTGGTGATAACATGCCAAGAATAAGCCATTACAACAAAATTCTGGGCCCAAGGCACCAATACCCTGAAAATGAAAAACAAACAGAAATCCCGCCCAGCGGGAACAGGTAAATTTGAATAATCCCTCCCAACGGGAAACGACCAATTTCGAAGGAAGGTAAGTTTGAAGATCCCACCCAACGACGAGCAGCTGAAAACCGCCATCATGTAAATCCCGCCCAGCAGGAAGCAGCAAAAAACCATTATAATATAAATCCCGCCTAGTGAGAAGCAGTCGAAAAACCACCAAAGAGTGAATCCCACCCAACAGGAAGCAACATAAATCCATCCCAGTGTAGATCCCACCCAGTGGAAAGCAGCAAAAACCTCTACCAAGTGAATCCTGCCTCCCGAGAAAACCAATAGGAAATGAGAAAAACCTTCCCAATGAGAAACCCAGCAGTTTTGGAGAATCCCACCCCGTGGGAAACCATCTCACCCAGTGGGAAACCATCCTTCCCAGAAAAAATGGGAAATCCCGCACAGTAGGAAGTAGCTAAAAACCAGCAAAGAGGAGATCCCGCCCATCGAGAAATAGCCAAAAAGCACCACCAAGAGAATCCCGCCCCTAGGACAACCAGCAAGAAAAGACAACAGGTTAAGGGACCAGGGATATAGGGACTGGGGATCCCAGGTGGGAAGAGGTAACAACCACAAATATGGGATCCCTAGGAGCCTAGCCTAGGGGATCCAGGGTCTTTATGCATAGATCAGATCCCCCCAAGATTTGAAAAATGTAGCAGAACCCAGAAAACTCCAACAGCAGGGGCCAAGAATCCCATCCTTGCATAGGAGAAACTTCAGGGAACTGGGACTGAGGCTAGGAATAGTATAGGCAGAGAAAAATCCCCCCTAAGGCCAAAAAAATGCCCAGGGTGTCCACCAAGGAGCAGAACCAACACGAAGAAGCCTCCAAGTAGGAAATTGAAGAGGGCCCTCCCCATAGGGATGGGACCAACAACAGCCACAGGATCCCAGAGAGGATTCACTAGCAAAAGGGGAAAGAGGCCCCCCTAGACCACCCCCAAAGTAGTAAGGACCTCAAAGGAAACCCCAAGAAGCCATCAAAAACCCAACCAATCACCCCCACCACCCAAAGAACCATAGGGAACCAGATCCACACCAAAAACCTACAGAAAACCCTAGGGGGAAGCCTAAGGGAAAAAAAGGGAAGGGATCCCAAAAATAGCAAGGAACCCTGGGAAGCACCAGGCCAAAAACTCAAACAAGGGAACCCTGACCGACTGGGAGAGGTGTAGAAAGAGGAGAAGGATCTCCCTCAAGGAGATCATCTGCAACAAACAATCCCAGGGGAAGGATGACCTGGGCAGAGCTAGGGACTGGGCAAGAACCAGGGCACGGGGAGTAGGGACGGGATCGGGACCCTCCCCTCTCTACTTTTTTCCCTCTCCCTCATCTAACTTATAACTTTAATTAAAGCATTTGAAAATATTTAATTTTTTAACTTACCTTACCTTTCTCCTTGTTAAACTTACGCTTGCATACGACTCCACTAACAACTCTTTGCTTGTTTCCTTAGTCAAATTTTGCTCACTTCATAGAAACATTAATTGCTCTACAATCCGAATTTAATATCTTGTGCCAAAATAAACCCTAACTCCACTTAGTATTCTACATGAAATTGAAATATTTCATCAATTTCCTTACTATTGTAATGACTTGCATCACTCATGTTGGCTAGACATTGATTAAATGCTATCAAAAATCAATGGAATACATGTATTCTTCCCTAACACTCATATCTTCACCTCATTTGGACTCTTTGCTTGTAATCCCTCTATTTTCCTCACTCTGTCGCTTCAATCAATGTTGTCAAGCATTTATTTCTCTACTAATTCCCTTAGATATTGTTGTAAAATCTTTGCTTCTTTGTTGATTTTCTCCATCATCATTTTACTTATCTACTAGTGTGGTCTCAATCGATGTCGCTTTAGTCTTCTCGATATTGTGAAGTGTCACTTGTCTTTATTGTTGTGAAACTTTGCTAGTTTCCTCACTTGATATTGTTTAGCACTTTTTGTGAAGTGATGCTTGGTTAAGTATTACATGTTGAAGAATAACCTCCTATCACTTATTTTGATAGAGGCACTTAAGTTTCTCCTATTTTTTATCTTTACTGTTGCTTCTTACTCTTTCTATTCTTTTATCTCTCTATTTTCTCCAAAATCTGAAATTATTCTTTATCTCTGTAGGAAGCTTTTCAGCTTCTAATTTAATACTTGTTGTTCTTCTTTACTAAAATTTTAAAATCTCCAGTATCTTAGGTTGCACATAAGAGCTCAATATTATTCTCCTCCTTACTATATAACTCAATATCAATGTCAGGGTGGCACTCTAAATCCCTAATTAACCAAATTTATTCTAAGTTGATTCTGCCTCAATATTCAATAACGATTCTCCTCTTTATATAGAGTATCCAATATATTATTAGGGTGACTTTGTATGTCCCTGAATATCCAACTATATTTTCAGTTTGTTTCCAATCAATCAATATCCAACTTTCTTCTGAGTTGGTTTTCTTTATCAAATGGCCAAATATCTTCTATGATGGCACTTTTCTTCAATATAGTTGAGTCCTAGTATTCATTGGTTTTCCTTCAACCAAGTGGAAAGACCCTAGCCTTTTCTACTCAAGTAATACCTTTAAAAATAAATTCCAAATCTTCACTACCTTCAAATTGGACAAACTTTAAATTAACTTTATCAAAGGTGGACAAAGTTAATTAATAATGGTGGCTTAGTGAACTTTATAAAAAAATAGATAGAGTTAGGTGGTATTTTTGATACCACTATTAGATTTTTAAACCTTACTGCCACAAATTATCACATGCCCCAATATAAAATAGCCACAATGTTAAAGGTAAAAATATCAATAAGGAAGAAATACATAATAATATCAAATCTCATAAAAATACTTACAATATGAATATGAGTTATACAATCTTGAGATATTCTCTACATTTGATACAAGTTCTAGAGTTTTTTCTCCATAATATAGCTATACAAGATAAATATTCAAATTCTTGACTATGACCTTTGGATTCTTATCTTACCACTTGTATACAAGACTCTCATACTCCTAGTATAACACATGTACATACTACACATAAATAATGTAATATTCTCTAATATATTCAAGCAAACAACAAAGGAAACCAAGAAGGATGCAAGGGATGAAGAAATCACTTTCGCCAATGATTTTGCAATCGACGTGAATACATGTTTCTTCACACTTCCTCCCTTGCAAGGGAGCCTCCTTTGCGTCTTCCCATATCCTTCACCCATAAAATTATCCTTCCTATCCCGCACTCACAACTTACCTTATAACTTTAAATAAAGTATTTGAAAAACTTTAATTAAAGTATTTTAAAAGTTTAAATTTTTTAACTTACCTTCCCTTTCTCCTTTCTAAACTTACGCTTTCATACAACTCCATCAACAAATCTTTGCTTATTTTCTTATTCAAATTTTGCTCACTTCCTATAAACGTAAATTGCTCTGCAATCCAAATTTAGTAGTTTGTGCCAAAATAAACCCTAACTCAACATGGTATTATGCATGCAATTCAAAACTTTTATTGATTTCCTTACTGTTGTAATAGTCTGCATTACTCATATTGGCTAGATGTAGAGTAGACATTATCGAATGTTAATGAAATGATCATATTCTTTCGTAACGCTCGTCTCTTCACCTCCTTTCGACTCTTTGCTGGTAATACCTCTGTTCTCCTTACTCTATTGGTTCAATAAACGTTGTGAAGCATTTATTTCTCTACTACTTCACTTAGATATCATTTTGAATACTTTGCTTCTCTATTGATTTTCTCAATCATTATTTTACTTATCTACTGGTATGCTCTCAGTTGGCGTTGTTTTAGTCTTCTTAACATTGTGAAGCATCACTTATATTTGTTGTTGTGAAAATTTGATAGTTTTCTCACTTGATATTGTGTAGCACTGCTTGTGAAATGATGCTTGGTGAAGTACTGCATGTTAAAGAATACCCTCCTATCGCTTCTTTGGACAAAGGTACTTAAGATTCTACTGGATTAATAATTATTTTTACATGTTTACCTTACTAACTCTTTAGACTATGTCGCACAACGATAGCTCTTAGATTTTTTTATATTATGAGCTCTCTATTTCTCTTTTCTCCTTCTAAGCTCTCTACTTCAGTTTCTCCTACTATGTTATGCTTACTTTTTCTATTATGCTTATCTTCTTTGTTATATTTTCTTTCTATACTTTTCTTCTATGTTATATTTCTCTTCTTTGTTATCCTTCTCTTATCTAATGTAGACCTTCTAAGGCCTTCAATGCAAGCTTCTTTAGCATATTCTTTAATGTAGATTTCTTCTCCTTCAATGGAGGATTGTTGAATCTTCTCTGTAATATAGGCTTATTTGTCCTTCTTCTATTTCTTCTTTCTACTTTTTGATATTTGATCTCTATTCCCTTTATTGCTGCTTCTTTCTATTCTCTTATCTCTCTAGTTTCTCCAAAATTTGAAATTATTCTTTATCTCTGTAGGATGTTTCTCAACCTCTAACTTAATCTTTGTTGTTCTTATTTACTAAAATTTTAAAATCTTCAATGGCTTGAGTTGCACATAAGAATTCAATATGATTCTCCTCCTTACTAGAGAACCTAATATCAATGTTAGGGTGGCACTACAAATCCCTAAATGATCAACTTTCTTCTAAGTTGGTTTTATCTCAATCTTCAATAACAATTATCCTCTTTATCTAGAGAATCCAATATATTACAAGGGTGGCTTTGTATGTCCATGAATCTCCAACTATCTTTTGAGTTGGTTTCATTTACTAAATATCCAAATTTCTTCTACATTGGTAATTTTCTTCAATATAGTTGAGTCCTAGTCTTCATTGGTTTTCCTTCAACCAAGTGGAAAGACCCTAGCATTTTCTACTCAATAAGACCTTTAAAAATAAATTCCAAATCTTCACTACCTTCAAATTGGACAAACTTTAAATTAACTTTATCAAAGGTGGACAAAGTTAATTAATAATGGTCGCTTAGTGAACTTTATAAAAAAATAGATAGAGTTAGGTGGTATTTTTGATACCACTATTAGATTTTTAAACCTTACTGCCACAAATTATCACATGCCCCAATATAAAATAGCCACAATGTTAAAGGTCAAAATATCAATAAGGAAGAAATACATAATAATATCAAATCTCATAAAAATACTTACAATATGAATATGAGTAATACAATCTTGAGATATTCTCTACAATTGATACAAGTTCTGGAGCTTTCTCTCCATAATATAGCTATACAAGATAAATATTCAAATTATTGACTATGACATTTGGATTCTTATCTTGCCACTTATATACAAGACTCTCAAACTTCTAGTATGACACATGTACATATACTGCACGTAAATAATGTAATATTCTCTAATATATTCGAGCAAAAAATAGAGGAAACCAAGAAGGATGCAAGATATGAGGAATTACAATGTGCATGTTCATATACAAAAGGACTTAAAAGTGCAAAGGAAGACATCAAAGCATTTTTTTATTTATTGAAAAAATACTTCATATTAATGAATAATCAGAGAATACATCATCATAACAACACTACAATAGTTTACGAATGAGCAACAAACAATTAGATCTAACACTTTTATCAATTCTAATACAGTCCTGAATAATATCAGACCTAAACACCTTAAGTTTACTAGAAACAAGCTCAGCAGCTTTGCTAATAGTAACAGCAACCGACACCTCCTCATTTTTTAAAATTAGACTCTATCTTTCCAAATACTGAACAAGATAGAGAGTCTGATAATGTGCCAAAATATCCTTCTGTGGCTCGCACAGTAAATGGAGTCTCCAAACAACATTGCCTTCCACCTTAGTTGCCCCTGAACAATATTATCATACAACTAGACTACCTTTCCCCATACCTTTCTTGTTCTCAAACATTCCCAAAAAATATGCTTAATTTTTTCACTTTTTTCATAGCTGGAATAAGCATCCGATGTAAGCATCCATTTGGCTAGACGAGACTTACTATGAATACCCTACATAATAACTAACCAGGAAAACACCTTCAACTACATAGAAACCCAGAACATCCACACCTCAGCAAGATGCTTCTTCCATTTTTTACAAGAACAACTCAAACCCCATATGATGTTCAGAATGTCACCAAATAGGATTCCAGGAACCATCAACTGATAAATATTAGAGGCTTTAAAATACCAAATTGATTTTCCATATTTCCACCTCCAATCCTTTCAGATAGGACCTACAAGACCATTGGAAAGCTTGTACAGTTGCTCCATCGGGAGAAGACTTTGCATTTGTTGCACTGCACTATTGATTTTTTGTAGTGATAATCTTCATCTTGATAAAATTCAAATTTTAAAAGGTAATTGGTAAATGAGATTTATTTTTTAATAAAAATATGAAAAAGTTGATTAAAAAACATAGCATTTAAATGAGATAAGAAAACTATTTCAATTAAAAACAAAAATATTTTAATAATTTATCAAATGGAATGAACTCAACTTATTAAATTCCTAGACTTTTGAAGAGGAGGCCTAGGTTCAAATATTTCTAACTAATACATTCATAATTGTCAAGTTGTTGTAATATCATTATGTTGTCATGTTGTAATACAAGTAACCCATATTTTAATCTATTATCCGCTCTTGTAGAGGAGTTGGAGAGCAAGTGGGTAGTTAAAACTCTCTAGTTGAAATCAAAAGGCTCCAGATTCAAATCTCTCCCCTCACATGCTGTGGATATGCTATGTACAAGAGGTTACAAATAAATAAATTAAATTAAATTAAAAAAAAAATTAAAAAAAATCTAATAATGCACATAATTTATTAAAAATATGATAATATTACAATATCAAATTAATAAAACATTATAAAAATAGTATTAGTTCAATGAGTTAAATTTCTTAACTTTTAAGGAGGAGACCCAACTTTGAATCTTACAAAATGATACACATAAATAAAATTAAATTAAATTAAAAATAAAAATAAAAATCCAATAAAATGCACATAATTTATTAAAAATAGGATAATATTACAATATCAAATTAATAAAACATTATAAAAATAGTATTAGTTCAATGAGTTAAATTCCTTAACTTTTAAGGAGGAGACCCAACTTTAAATCTTACAAAATGATATACATAATAGCAAGTTGTTGTAATACTATTATATGGTTATGGGATTCATGTCAATCCCATATAACCAATTAAAATTAAAAAATATTTGAAAAGCTTAAATTTATATTTTAAAATTTGACATACAATCCATGAGGTTTAGAACATATGATACGAAATAAAAAGTTTCACACCTTAATATTTAAATCAAATTATATTATCTCAATTAGTTAGATCCCTCAACTTTTAAGAAAAAAAGTTTGAATTTTTTTTTTGGTACATAGATGAATTGGTTACAATCACAATTTGTAGTAACTGCCAAGGCAGGGTTCCAACCATCAACGACTACAACCAATAAACCTATATGTCTCGATTTAATGGTAATACTAAGTATAAGATTCACATTGTAATACTAATTTATTATAATGTAATACAAATGAAACATATTTCAATCCCATATAACCTATTTAAAAAAAACTATCACACTTATCCTTTAATATCCAAATGAAATGATAACTATATTTTTTTGGTACATAAATGAATTGGTTACAATCAGAATTTGTAGTAAATGCCAAGGCAGGGTTCCAACCATCAACAACTACAACCAATAAACCTATCCATCTCGATTTAATGGTAATACTAATCTATTATAATGTAATACAAATGGGACATATTTCAATCTCATATAACCTATTTAAAAAAAACTCACACTTATCCTTTAATATCCAAATGAAATGATAACTATATTTATTGGTTTAGATTTTAACAAAGTTCTCAAAATTAACATTAAATCCGTGTGTTGTGGTCTACTGACAAGGATGCCACTTGCATTATCGGTGATGCGACCCGGGATCAACCCCCACGGGACCCGGGTTCAACCCCCACGACGGATATACCCCCACGGCGGATATGTATATGTAAAAGAAGTATTTACTCAATAAATAAAAAATTAACATTAAATGTTGAATTAATTTAATCAAATTCTCTCACTACTTAAATAATAATGATTAATCATACATTAAAATCACACTTTTCAAGTTAAAGGTATAATTATATATAATATTTTTTAATTTAAAAATATAAATTCATGACAAGTATTAAAAGGATTTTAATTCCTGGACTCTTTGTTGCCAATACTTCTAAACTTCATTTTCAATGTACTCTATCAAAACTTTACAAACAATTATTAGTTATGAACAGTTATTAAAAATCATCTCAATGCCCATCTCTGACCCTCTCATACAAACTTTACAAACAATTATTATGTCCTAACAGTTATTATAAGTTATTAAAAATCATCCGTGTGGTGTGATGTGGTCTACTGGCAACGATGCCAGTTGCATTATCACTGATGTGACCCGGGTTCAATCCCCATGGCAGATGTATATAAGAAGTATTACTTAAAATATATATATATATATATATATATATATATATTAGTTCTTAACTCACAAAGAACATTTGGGAGTCTACATACATTAAAAGATTATATTTACCTTGTTTCTAGTCAATAGTTAATTCTTCAAGCTGACAAAAGATCTTGAAAGAGCATTACTATATTTGTAAGAGAGAAAAGGTAACACACGAAGAATTTCATTTATAATTGTCTTATGTTTTAGACATTGAAGTCTTCTAAAACAATCAAATGCACACAAGAGAACTCAATGCCCATCTTTAAGGAAAGAAATAAAAAATGGACTCGATGATAGAAAGGTTCATAAAATGGTTAGACTATGTAGTATTTCTAGAGAAAGTACCAGATTGATAAGGGCAAGCAAGCAACCACTCAACCTCCAACACCTTTACATTTTGAGGACATTCCCAATCAGGTACACATCTTAATTGAAAGTCCTAATACTTTATTACCTCTAAGTGATCAAGTCACAAAAACCACAGTTACAAGTTTTTTTGGAGCCCTTGAGCCCCCCAATATCCCTACTAAAGCCTCAGACTAAATTTGTGATGCCCCTCCATCTCCATTAGATCTGATTCCTCTTGTCCCTAGTCCAATACTCGGAGTCAAGAAAAACCTAAGACTGATGTGGGTATCAATAAAAAGAAACACCATCCCTCCCATGGCCAAGGACATATATTTTGAATAGTCCAAAGCTTCCACTGATCCTAATCAAGTCTCTTGTATTGTGAATGAGGAGTCTCTTCCTATTGAGGCTTTATCCCCCGTTGTTCCCTTGCTGTCCGAGACTCTAGTTTCTAAGTCACTTTAGAAAAAATGCTTGGCTATTGTTGGCAGTGTTAATAAGAATGGATGCTTACCCAAAAGGGTCTGAGTTCTAAAGGATCTAAGTGGCAGACCCTCTTTCAAAGATGGTTGGAGCCAGGATGTAAATGCCCAAATTGCAAGGTATCAACTTATCAGGTAGAGGTGACGATGGTGAGCGCGTGTTCTAAAAAATTAGATGATGAACCCTCTCTGGATTGTGAAGAAGAAAAATTTAAGACAAAGCAAAAAGTCATAAAATTAATTGTTTGTTCCTTTATTCTCTTGTTTAGGGAAATTGCTTTCTGAGGTTTGTTGTGTTGATTTCTTGAAACTTGTTTTCTGGTTTTGGTTCTACATACCTTTTCCTTTTAGAGTTTGTGATGTTTCTGGCTTCAGGTCTGCCTACCTTATCTTTCTCTTGCTCTTTCTGGTTGGTGTCTCTTATTTAGTTTGGTGTTGCTCTCTATATGTTGTTGAGCATTGTCCTTTATTTTTATTTTTGGATTTGTAAAAGGTTGAGGACCCTTTAAAAACCCCTTCTACCAATAAAAAAACATGAAGTGTAACTATTAATGTTTAAGAAGATATATGTTAACTGGAACTACACTCACATTCCAATATTCATTCATGAACTTTTTAAAAGGTTGTGGGATTGGCCATCTAGAGAACCAACATATCATAATAATAACAATAAACATAATTAGAATTTCTTCGTGTTCTTCCTCAGCCAAATGGACACAAGCGAAAACATAAACATGAACTATTAGCGTTTAAGAAGATATATGTTAAGTGAAATTACACTCACATCTCATTATTCATTCATGAACTCCCAAAAATTCATGGGATTGACCATTTAGAGGACCAACATCTCATAATAATAACAATAAACAAAAATGAAATTTCTTCATGTTCTTCCTTCACCGTGTGTGCAAATGGAATTGATCAATTTCACCAGCAATTTCCCAATTGATGCGAATACCTATTTTTTTACACTTTCTCCCTTGCCAGGGGGCCTCTTCTATGTCTTCCCATCTCCTTCAAGGAATGGTAGGGGATTATTTCCTGTTTATTGCATCTGAAATCTTGTGCTTAGTGGGTGAAGGATATCCATTGCGAGTGTGAGATAGGAAGGATGGTTTTATGGGTGAAGGATATGGGAAGACATTGAAGAGGTTCCCTCGCAAGGGAGGAACTGCAAAAAAATAGGTATTCACATAAATTGGGAAATTGCTAGCTAAAATTAATCAATTCCATTTGCAGAAACGGTGAAGGAAGAACATGAAGAAATTTCATTTTTGTTTATCACTATTATGAGATGTTTGTCCTCTAGAGGGCCAATTCCACAACGTTTTGGGAGTTCATGAATGAATAATGAGATGTAAGTGTAGTTCTAGTTAACATATATCTTCTTAGACACTAATAGTTCTGGTTCATGTTTTCATTTATGTGCATTTGGTTGAGAAAGAACATACAAAAATTCTATTTGTGTTTTTTTTGTTATTATTATGATATGTTGGCCCTCTAGAGGGCCAATCCCATGACCTTTAAGGAGTTCATAAATTAAATTAATATTGGAATGTGAGTGTAGTACCAGTTAATATATATATTCTTAAACGCTAATAGTTACAGTTCATGTTTTCTCTTGTGTGTATTTGGCTGTCAATGTCTTAAAAATAAAACAATTACAACATATAGAGAGCAACACCAAACTAAACAAGAGACACCAACCAGAAAGAACAAGAGACACAACATATGCCAAACTGTACATATTTCGATTGTCCTTTCCATCTTAGTTATCATTTTATATGTCAAATTATACATCTTCGAGTTGTCCTTTTCAAATTAATTGTTACTCAATTACTATACTTTATACAAAGAATGCAACAAACATACACATGTACTTTTATTTCTATTAACAGCCACTAACATATGGTCCACTTTGTGTCTACCATAATCTAGAGGTTGTAAGATATAAGGATTATCTCTCAATATTCCTAGAGGTTATCACCCAAAGAATATTTCTAAGTTGAAATTTTGTTCCACTTTAATACCCCTTCTTCTCAAAGAGCATGAATGAAAACTTTATCTTGAACTAGATATATTCTAAGTTAAACTTGTAGTTAAAGGCTACTTTAATCATGCTAAATTCAACTTTAGAGAGTGTGACAGATCACATGTATGCAACTTTTTAGGAAGAGTGGCTTCTCATGTATGATTGAATTGGAGACAGAAAGAAAGAAAAAAAGTCTTGTTTTGGGTGAATGAGTCTATTGGTTTTTTAAATTGGTAATATGAGATTGAAACTAATTTTATTTTTATTATATTTTAATTCAAAATTATATCTATAGAGGTCCGAGGTAGACCAATTGGTTCATCCAAACCTCATAAGGGGGGCGGAGGTCCAAGGTTCAAATCTCGGGCCTCGCCGGACTGAACACTTGTCCCTTTCCTGTGCTTTCAGCGGTGTAAAAGGTTTAAAAAAGTTTAAAATGATTGTGGCATGGTGGTTATAGGGGCGGACTGCACGAATATTTGTGTAGTGGCTTCTGGTACGGACAACGTAGAATACTATGGCAGCCATAAAAGTTGGACAGTCTGCCCAAATTCGTGGCGGCTACCGATTCCACCATGTAAATTCAAAAAAAAAAAATTATATCTATAGTATTTTGTACTATTTGAGTCTGGATTTTAATATCAAAATTTAATGTTTTAAATTTTTATTAGAAGTTTTTTAATTAATTATATAGTATTGAAAAATTTCTTATTTAGTCCATGGGTCTAGGTGTATTGGTAAGTAGGAGCGCTTACCGAGAGGAGACTTAGGTTCCAATCCCACGGACGTGCCCATGCATAGCCAGTAGCCCGATCCGAATCCTCTGCGTGTTGCACTTGCTTGAAGACGACGCTCTTTCCTGCGTGTCCGGCGGTCCCTCTACCTTCTTGCCACATGTTTGACCCAGACTGACGAAGACGGTTCGAACCCTGTGCGTCCGATGGTCCCCATCTCACATCAGGTTACCATTAAATCAAGACGACGGTTGTGTTGGAAGCTTTCGCTGATAGTTTGAACCCTGTCAGCTACGCTGACAGTTACTAAAAATTGTAATTGTAACCAATTCATCTGTAGACATCAAAAAATAAAAATGTCTTATTTATATTAATTTATCATGATAGAGTGATATTAATTGTGATATTATAGATATTATGAATATATTACTCGACAAGATTTGAACTTGCGTCTCTCTTTTTGAAAGTTGAAAAATTAAATATGTTGAGTCAATACCATTTGATAAAATTTTTTTCTTAATATATAATTATTATTTAATTATTTTAACTTTTAAAATTAGTTTTTATTTGAAAGTATAAATATAAAATCTAAGAAAAAAAAAAAAATTTAAGGTCTAGAAGGCCATAGATCGACTCCTTATGGAGGATGTTATTTACCTAATATATGGATTAGCCAATATAAATAATAAATTGCCATTAATTTTAGAATTAAAAATAGGATTTTAATATATTAATTTAGTTTATAGTTAGGAAATTTGTTGTTAATATAAACTTTGGCATTTTTACAGATAGATTTTATTTGGGTTGAGTTTTATTTTAGCTAGCTTGGTATATAGGTTAAAAAATAATTCTTCATCAAAGATTTTAAATTGATTATTTTGATATGGATTTAAATTTATATGATGTCTTCTTTAGACACCACATTAGTATGTCATTGGACTCTCATTTTAGATACCCATAGTCGAACCCCTAGGGAGGGTGGCCCCTAGTTGTACCTCCAATTATATTTTTTCTTCTTCAATAATAAAAAAAAATCACATGATGTTGAAAGTAAAAACTACTTAGTGAATTTGTAGTGCACATAGTGTATATAGTTGGAAGTGAGATATGGGAAAAATAATAAAATGGATCCACTAGCTGTTTTTTTTACAAAATTCAAAGTGTTGAACTATGTGATCTAGAACCAATAAACCTTGCTCCTGCATGGAGGAAGAATCGAAAGTCATGGGATATCTAAAATATTGGACAAATTTCATCTTCATAGAATCTCTTAGCTTTCTCTAATAAGTAGAGAACTTGGATAGATCAAAGGGAGGATCAAATCATTCTCCAATCCTTTTACAACTAGAAAAAGATGAGGATAAACCACTAGGCCCTTTCAAATTCAATCCCATTTGGTTGAGGGATGAAGAATTTCAAAACATAGTAAAAAAATAATTTAGGTATTCTAACCCAACCTCAAAAGAGACAACCATGTTTTCATTTACTAGTAATCTTAGGAGAATAAAATTAGTCATATCAGGTTGGGCAAAAGCAAAATACTGGAAAATAAATGCAAGACTTATTGAAATTGAATTTGCTCTTAATCAACTTTACAGTACCCAGAGGTAATGAAGTTTTTTTAGAAAATGAAATCATGCAATTCAAAGAACTAGAAAAAATAAGAGAGAATTGTTAGAATGGGCGAAGGCAAAATGGAGAATGAAAAGTAGGGCTTTATGGCTAGAATAGGGGGATGAAAATACATTTTTTTCAAAATTATGCAAAACAAAGGAAATATACAAACACAATTTGATTAATGAAAGAGGAAAATGAAAACAAATTGAGAAGATTCCAAGATTTTGCACCATTAGCAATGAATTACTTCAAACACTTGTATAAATATCCAATTAAATAAAATAGAGCAAAGATAATCAAAATAGTTCTAGATTTGCCCAAGATGATCAATGAGAAACAAAAAGAGACTTTGTTCTCAGAAATCACCAAGGAGGAATCACATTCAATTGTCAAATCATTCCAAAAATGGAAAAACCCAGGTCCAAATGGATGAACAATTGATTTTTATTTATATTTTTATGAACTGATGGAGGATCTTTTAAAAGTGGTAGAAGAATCAAGGAATAAGGAACAATTGCTAGGATCCATTAATTCCCCTTTCTTGGCTTTGATTCCAAAAAAAGACAATCCAAAATCTTTTCTGGATTATATACCTATCTCTTTATGTAATACCTTCTACAAAATCATCTCAAAGATTATAACTAATAGAATTAAAGGGATATTCTTAAATATTTTTTTAGAAGAATAGTTCATGTTTTTAAGTAAAATACATATTCATGGATTATTAGGGATAGCCTAAGAAGGACTGCATTTAATAAATATATGGAAGTAGTAAGCAATTGTAATAAAATTTGATCTAGCAAAAGCTTTTGATAAAAATAATTTGGTTATATATTAGGTTGAGTCTAATTCAACTTGTATGTAATATTCCCTTTGTGAGTTGGGTGATGGGATGTATCAATTTAACCTCTTTTGTTATACTTAATAATGTCTCAACTTTCAAATTTTCAAGGCTTCTAGAGATTTAAGACAAGGGTTTTCTCTTTCTCCTATCCTTTTTATTTTGGTACAAAAAGGTTTGAGTAGACTGATCACATAACATAAAAGACATAAAATAATCAAGGATATCAAAATTGGTAACTCTTTGAAGATACCCATTTGATCTTCATAAATGATGTTTTACTTTTTGGAAATGGGACATTGAAGGAAGCCTAAAAGTATAAATAAGTTTTGGACCTATATTGTATGGCTTTAGGAATGGAAATAAATCCACAAAAAATAAAATACACTTCAATAGGTTTCAGCTAGGGCAAATAGAAGCAGTAATGATAATTTTTTGTTTTAAGAAAGTAGACTTTGATAAAGGGATAAAATATTTAGGCTTTCATCTGAAATCTAATGACTATACACCAAAATATAGAAGATATAATCTTTATCAAGTAGGAGGAGCTTTTTTTTTCCTTTGTGACCATCCAATTACATTTGTAAATTTGATGCTATTTTAACCAAATGCTTCCTTTTACAGTAGATCATATATTGTGTTGCTACCTCTCTTTCCTGGTATTGTGTTTCCCAACTTTGTGCTATTAGTTAAAGATTCAATTTTATTCCTATATTGTAGCGCTATTAACCTTTTTTGATAAATTGTCTACCTTCCCAAACTCTTTTGAGTGTACATCTTGTTCGATACCCATTAGTTCCATCTTACCCTTTTTCATTTTTATGTGCTCATCATCCTTCCCTTCCCCTTATATTTGTTTTTGATATAAAAATGTAATCATCCATATGAGGATATTTATTTATTTAATATATCAGAGCCAAATTGTGTCTCTAGTATTTCTTTTTCTTCTTCAGATGGGGCTAAAATTATCTCTCTCATCCTTGAGCAAGTTGTACTTCTACGTATTGGTCTTTCAAAACCAAAATCTAAGTTTTTATTATAAAGGTTTTTTTATTGAGAAGCTTTTATATTCTCAAGACAATCTCTAATTAGATGCCCATACTCGTGATACAATCTATATTAAAATAGAATATTATTGAAACATGCTTATCAAATCCATTTCATGTCTTCATTTTACAAATTTACAGTTTTTGGTAATGGTTTATCAAGATCTAGATTAACACATGACCTTGTGAAATTACCTAACTTAGCATAACAATATCTTATCCATATCATTAATATTCCATTGAAATTTCTTATAGATTCAAACACATACTTAGATCAAAATTCCTCCAATAGTTCATATAGAAAAATCTAGATCAAATCCTTTAAAGGCAATTCCTTTGTGAATTTAAACCTTGTATGATGATATTTCATATAAATCCCTCCACTAAAAAAGAACCATGGGCCTATTTGAAAATTTGTACATCTATCCTCATCACTAGGAAAAGTGTTCATGAAATATCCCCTTTGTATAAACCATAATATTATAAATTCTTTTGGTTTTCCATCTCTTGTTGCCCAATCATAAAAATCTCTTATGGATAGTTGAATTCCAAGAAGCGATAAATAATTGCTTTCCTTTCTAGTTTTCTAATGTTCTCCTCAAGTTTATGCTTTTCAATATTTAGTACCAGATAACCTTATATAGCTTGCATGCATGTCGATATTTAGTACAAGATATAGTTTTTGTAATCTTATAATTTTACCATATCTACCCTTTGGGTTCTCTTGCTTACATTTTAAGAATTTATCCTAAAAGGAATATTTGAAGAGACCAAGTAGCCCCCTCTTCTTTATTGCATATCAATGAAATACGAACCTATACTATAACAAAAATATTATAGATTCAGATTCAAAAACATACCAGGTGTATGACTAAAAAAAATTCATCCTCAAATTTCCATCCATATTCTAAGATCTAGTTAAACTATTAAATTAAAAATAGTATTTTAAACAAATAAAACTAACTTAATAAAATATTTTAATAAAATTTAAAATAATTAAAAATTGCTAAATTCATCTAAATTAGATAATATAAAATAATATAATTAAAAACTTGTGTTTAGGGATCAAGAAGCAAGTGCAAGTACAAACAAGGAGAGAACCTCATCTTTAGAATTCTTCCAAATCTTTGAAGAAATTAAAAAACGAAGGATTCTCATGAGGAAAAATTAAATATCCACGAAGAAAAATTATTAATGGAAGCCTTAAATGGAAGTAAGGACATATTATTTGGAACTAAGGATTCCGTAGTTGGGAATAAAGAATAATGAATCTATAGTAATCCTTGTCTAAGTGGGCAAAGATACACTCGAAGTGATTATCAAGGATTGATCAAACATGATATAATAGTTCTTAACTAGAGGATTAATATACAAGTCCAATGGATACTAGCTAGTTTTTTCAAAGATTCAAAAGTGGATTAAATGGAAGTGAAGATTGAGTTTAACTTATTCAATTAATTTCTTTAAAAAAATATTTTTTTCTCTTCATATTCTCTAGTTCTTAATTTAGGAATAAAATAATGGGTTCTAGACCATGGTTTAGGGGGAGAGATGGCTTATATATAAAATGAACACATAGTGGAATTACAATACTTTGGAAATTATGCATGTATCACTTGGCAAGATTTGAAATTGGATCTTCTCCTTGAAATTTGAGGAATGTAAGCAATATTAATGTGATTAACGTTTCTAAAGCTAGGAAAAGCAAGGACTGACTGCTAGAATTGTAATTCTATGAAGTTCAGCCATGGCATTTAGGTTAATGGAAGCATACCTCCCTAAATTTATCCTTTTGAGATGTTATGTAAAAAATGTTAGTTCAGCCTATAGAAACATAGACAATCAATCCATCTATAAACCCTTGAGATTGCCAGAGTTGGATCCAAGAAAAAATTAAAATGGTAATCTTAAGGCAATGAATGGGTCTCCCTTGGTGACTCCAAAAAAAGAAATATTAAACGATGGGATAAAAAAAATTAAAAAATAAATATTTGATCTACCACTTCATGGGAGTCAGGCTTCTTCTTTGAGCAATTGAACTGGAATATCAAAAGAGATGTGGATATCAGTTTCTACCTAAATAGTAATTTCCTTGCTATATTTTTTGTGGAGTAGGATCATGATCAAGTTTTTCAAGACAACCCCTAATTTAATGGTCGTGTATGACATTTCATGAAGCCTTGGTACATTGGAATTAAGCCAAATGAAGCAATGTCATTATCAATCCTAGTTTGGGTTAGTCTTTTTGCCATCTCTATTGAAATCTAAAATGAAAAAACATTCACAACTATTGATAATATCTTAGGGGTATACATAGGGGTGTTAGATATGATACATGCATTTAAGTTTCTGACCTATGCATGGATCAAAGTTTATTTAAATGTGGAAAATTATCTTCCAAAGAAGATCAAGCTAAAGGTAGAAGACTTGGAATAGGATCAATTGATTACCTATGAGAATATTTTCTTTTGGTATCGAGGATGCCATGAATATGATCATCTCTTAAAAATTTGTCCTAAAATCTATAAAAGGCTACAAGTGAATAAGGTGACAAGGAGAGATTTCAACTAAAACAGGAAAGCAAACAACTCATAGACAAGAAAAAATTGGTATGAACATTACGATTAACAATATGTTTGAAATCTTACCAACTGAATAAGAAAGCAAGGATGGGAAATTTTTGGAGTCTCTAGAAACCCGAAGAAAATAATAATGAGGATCGGAGAAGGCTTGAAGATATCCCCATAGGGGTGGAGATCAATAGCATGCTAAATGAGGAGGTCCCTACTCAACATGCTTTTGAAGGTGAAGAACTTCCCCAAGGGAAAGGAAATGATCAAGCAATGGAAGATATTTAGTCTATGGGAACTACTCATACCGAAAAAGAGAACAATCTGGTACTTGCAACACAAAAAATAAAGAAAAAAATAAAAGCTCTATGATCAAACAAATGCTAAACAAATTGAAGGTTGCAAATGTGGGTCCTAATAAAAAAGAGGAAGAAAATACAACTATTAAATGCTCGATAAAATATCATTAGGATGAATAGTAGGGTTCTTAAACCTAGATTGATGGTCTTTTGGATACCAAGAGGCAAAAGAAATATTCATGAAGATCATATCCTAGAATATAATGGGGTATTCATTCCTCCTTCAAAACTAGAATGGTCAAGAAACTGCTAAGTAATGAAAATCCTGATATTCATTTTATTCAAGAATCTATAATATCATAAGCAAATAGTATTAAAAGAAAAATTTGGCCCAATAGAATTGTTATTTCAAGTAATGTCGAAGACTTTTTAAGGGAAGCTACTCATCCTATGGGATAATTTAAAATAGAGTGTGTCATTAATAAAACTAAGAACTAGATTGCTATCAAGGCAAAGTGGTTTGACATTGGTTGGTAGATTGATCTCATTAATTTTTATGTTGTAAACATTCTTAATAAAAATATTGATTGTTGAAAAAACATTGCTAGCTAGTTATCATAGCAAGTAAAATTACCTTACACAATTGGGGGTGACTGCAATGCAATAAGGTACCTTCAAGAAAAATTACAAGGAACTAGGAAGCTTTTTCAAGCCACTAAGAATTTTAATACCTTCAATGAATATCTAGATCTTGTGGAACCATTGTGATCTAAGGGCATCTACACCAAGATAAATAAGATACCTAAGAACCAAAGGTCTTAGAGAAATTGGATAAATTTCTTACTTCTGTGGATTGGATCGATAGGGGAGAATTGATGCAATCTAAAGTTTTACAATATGGAGACCTGGCCATTAGCTCATCAAGATCTCTATTGAGGCTAATTAAAAAAACAAAATAATATTATTCTGCTTTGAGAAAAAATTTACTACACATCAAAAATATGATGAACTGGTGGAGGGATGGTGGAAAGAGGAATCCCATATTTATGGAACAAAGATGTTCAAGTTCACAACCAAACTTCAAAGGTTAAAGCAAAAATTGAATAATTTGGAATAAATAATATTTTAGTAACATAATTACGAAAAAACTCAACTAGAAAATAACCTTCAACATATTGAGAAGGATATATAGCATGCTCAATATGACCCTCTTCTAGAAGAAGAAAAATGCTTGCTAGGTACCTTACATGAAGTTTACCTAAAAGAAAAAATATCTAGAGTGCAATGGATGAAGGCTACAACAACAATATACAATTCTTTCATCATATCACCTTGGATCATAAGGAATTTAACAAGACTTGACTCTAGAATCTTCTAAGGGTCAGGTAATCTCTACTCCAAGAGAGGTGGAAGATCACATCATCTCCTTCTTCAAGTCCTTGCTATCCAAAGAGGACATCAATAGGGTTGATGCTCAAAATTACATGCTTCACTTCATCCCAAAATTGATCACTCCAACTCAAAATGCTTGCTTAACAAAGGAAGTGGAAGAAGAGAAAGTGAAAGAAGACTTGTTCCAAATAAAGATATTTTGGGCAGTTAGCCCCAATGTATTTTCCTTAGGTTTCTTTCAACACTTCTAGTACCTGCTAAAAGATGAAATTTTAGTTGTGGTTTATGAATTTTTCTCTAGTAAATAAATGTTGGGTAACCTAAATAAGACCTTTCTTGCACTCATTCCCAATATGAATAATACCATAGGAGTGGACGCCTTCAAAATTATCTTTTTATGTATTACATTTTACAAAATTATTTCCAAGGTTGTCATAAATAGGCTCAAATTGATTATTATAATAATAGTTTCCAATGAGCCAAAAAAATTAATTAAAGGAAGGAACCTATTGGATTGAGTCTCTATCATTCACAAATTAATCCACTCTCTCAAGAGTAACCAAAGGCAAGGCTTACTTACTAAGCTTGATATAAAAAATGCCTTCGATAGAGTGTGCAATAGTTCTTTGGATTGAGTCTCTATCATTCATAAATTAATCTACTCTCTCAAGAGTAACCAAATGCAAGGATTACATACTAAGATTGATATAAAAAGGCCTTGATGGAAAAGTTTGGTTTTGATGAAGATTGGAGACAATGGATAGCCTCATTATATAAATACCCCTCCTTCTCGGTTCTAATCAATGGAATATCAAGAGGATTATTTATCAAGAGGTCTTAGGTAAGGAGACCCCATATCCCCCTACTTATTCATCATTATTGTAGAAGTCATGGGCAAGGGTTTGAAGCTTCTTTAGTCAAAAGGACAAATCTTGAAACTCAAGATAAATCTTAGGTGTCACCCATTTACTCACTTCCAATTTATACATTATATTATCCTAGTTGTAAATCCAACCCTAAAGGAGATTAATAGAGTCAAATGTCTTCTTATTGCATGTGAGATTTCCTCTAGATAAGAGATCAACAAGATACAATCTAAATTGTATAGAATCAACATATAAGAGAGAAACATTAGATTATATACTCACCAAATTGGGATGGGTATCAATGTCCTTCCTAATGCTTACCTAGGGATGCCCTTATTTAGCAATGGCAACATTAGAGATTTCTAGGAGCAAATCATCTCTAAATTCCATCAAAAAATGGTCTCATGGAAAGATTGGTTAAGATGAAATTAGTATTTGGAGTTTAACCCATATTCTAGATGGGTGTATTTTGAATCCATGATGAGATCATCAAAAGAATGGAAAATATCATGATAAAATTCATATGGAGAGGATATACTAAATACAAGAAAAATCATTTGGTAGCCTAGGGAAAAATTTGTATCAATAAAGCGTCAGAAGGCTTAGGAATTAGAAACGTTCGAATAGTTTACAAGGAAAAGTTAAGAAAATTAATTTGGATAATCTATGTAGATTATGACTCCATCTAAAGCAAGGTATTTAGAGAAAAATATTTATATGGGGATGAAATGAAAGAATCTTCACCACTGGAGACACCCTTGAGGGATTGATCATATAGAATAGCATTAGAAGGGTTAGAAAATTAATTCCAATATTTCTCAACTGGGATGTTATAATATGCTCAAAGATTAAATTTTGGAAATATTTATGGCGAGAAAACTAGCCTCTTTGATTTCAAGGAAGACTTAAAAAATATTTAAAGCTTTCTCTACAGGACCTAGGGAGATCTATAGAGAACTATTAGAATTGGTAAGAAGAAAATGGAAGAGCCTTACAACTATTCCACCTAAGTTTAGTTAGGAAAGAATAGCTTTTGAATCCTTGTTGCTAAATCATATAGTAATGATCTCTAGGGGTGATAATAAACTAAATTGAAGTCTCACACCTTCGGGGAACTACATTGTTAAATCTTCTTACTTTACCTTCATAAAAGTACAAATTAACAATACTTCTTTGGTAGTGTGAAAAAGGGTTTGGTATTCTAAAGCCTAGCCAAAAGCTATATTTTTCCTCTGGTTGGTTGTACATGACAAATTTATGTCTATTGAACAAATAAAAAAAGGGGTTGGCCTGAAATACTTAGATGTGTTATGTGTGATGATGCAAATCAAACTGATCCTCATCTTCTCCTCTACTACCCCTTTACCTATAAGCTATGGGGGAAATTAATGGATAAATTCAAAATCTCTTGGTTTATGCCTATGTCTTTTGAGTCATTGTTGGTTGAATGGAAAACACCCTCTAAGGCTAAGGCTCTTCTATTCCTATAGAATATTATCCCAACCATGCTTGCCTAATGCATATGGCTAGAAATGAATGTGAGTATTTTTAGGAAATTCATATTTAATAAAGAGAAAGTTTAGAGTAGTTTCAAGGCTCACTCACAAAACTATGTGAAGTTTACTATACTTGAATTCAACCATCAACATAAGAGATGAAATTTTCAAATTCTTGGTAGTCCATTAGAACTGCCATGGAAAAACATCAATTAGGATCTAAAAGAAACAAACACAATGATAATAAAACTATGAATTTCTCTTAGACCAAGCCTATTCAAAGATATTGGATGCTCAATTTTGACAGTGCCAATAGAGTAACCCCACCCAACAACTTATAGTTGTATCTTGCAAAAAAGTATAGCTCTCCCATTGTCCTTGAAGCTAGCCACATTAGCAAGAATGCCAAAAAAATTACTAAAGTAGAAGCTGCTATGAGGGGTATCTTAGGCTCTCTTTGTTTGCCTCCTTAAGTGCTTTGTGTGGAAGGAGACTCACAAATTATCCTTAATGCTTTAAAGAAAAGGAAAATTCAAGATTATGTGCTTGCCATCAAAATTGAGAAATGATGGGAGGCGCTTGAAAAACTTCTGCTAGTTGACTTCCATAATATATAACATTTGGCCAGCAAGTTGGTCAACTGGTTGGCAAGGTAGGCCCTTGAAAATAGATTTAAATTAGAACAAATTATCCTTGGAGATGATATCAAGCAAAGAAATGACTTGATAAAATTACTAGAGTTGATTCAAAATGATGTGGCTTAATTTAGCATGTAGCACATATAACATATATGATCTGCTTGATTTTGCACTTATATTTTTTAGTATAAATTAAAGGTTTTTCTAAGTTACCAAAAAAATATGAAAGTTAAGGAATATAATTCGTTGAGGTCATTCCATTTGATGAGATGTGGCTTATATTTAAGACCATCAATTGAGATATTTTTGGTGAAGACATAAATTATTAAAAGGAATTTAGTTTGGGTTAGAAATTTTGGGCTTCTATATTAACTTATCAACAAGGAGGATTTGAAGAGTATTAATACTACTTAGGTAAGTTCATCAAAGAGGACCTAACTATTAAGAAGCAAAATCATGTTGCTTATACTTGGATATGTGTTATCATGGATATTCCAAAACTTTTGCCAAATCCATTAAAGTTAAAATTGAATCAATACAGTAGGAACAACAAGTGGATAATGAAAAAATTATATTCTAATATCATAAATATAATGAGACTACATACATGGAATGATATTGCAAATTAAAAATTATTTAGAGAAAAATATGAAAAGATTTGGTCATGATAAAAATTTAAGATGAAGCAAGAAGATCGTTTTATAGTAGAAGTTGGCTTAGATCAAGGATTTTTCATGCCTAAAAATGAGACAAAGAAATCTCTTTTACCTCATAAAATGGTGTAGACCTTTATGGTTTATTCAAGTGAACACCGTATAAAACCAAGAAGGATGCAAGGGATGAGGAAATATAATATGCAAGTTCAAATACAAAGGACTTAAAGGTGCAAAGGAAGACATCGAAGCAAACTTTTTTTAAAAAAGGTGGAAGACATCAAGTTTAATCCTAGTGAATCATATTCATTTTTCCTCAACTAGTAGAAGTCATCTCCTTACAATAAAAATGGAAGTAGTATAGAGTTTATCCCTTGCACTTTAGGGTTTCAACAAAAATATATTAAAAAAATAGTATGGAGGATGTCCAATGCAATTTAGTTTTTATGGGGGAATCATAAGAAATTAAGTGGTATGGATGATGACCATTTGTACTTTAAATTTTCCAAGGCAGTATAAAAAATTATTTTCAAGGTTATCCCTTGGACTTTATATTCTATAAGAGCAAGTTAAACCAATAGATAATAACTAACATCATGAATAGTTTAGAAAGATGGAAGATATTTGTGAGGATGAAAGTGTTGGTGGGAATAAACAAATGGAGAGGAAGACCCTCAAAGAAAATCCAAATAAAAAGTGAACTTAAATATTACGTGTTAACAAGAAGTGGGCTAAGCCCACAAATAAATAAGAATAAAAAGTAACGATGAAGATGGTATCTTGAAATAAGGCCCATAAAAAAAGAGTTATCAAGGAATTATTAGGTTTTTGTAGTCTTAAATGTATTTTAATACAAGAAACAAAAATATGTAGCAAGGAATATAATGATGCATTCAAAAATATTTGGAATACATATAAATTGTCTAGAAATTTTTGCTAAGGAAGTTGTAAGAGGTAATGTAATAATATGGAATAATTTTAAATTAGATGGATAATTTCTAGAAGCAAGAAGTAATAAATAGTCTAGTCAATTGCACTAATAATCTTGTTCTTGATAAAATTCAAATTTTAAAAGGTAATTAGTTGAAGATAATTTATTTTTTAATAAAAAATATGAAGAAGTTGATAATTTATCAAATGGCATGAGCTCAACTTATTAAATTCTTGGACTTTCAAGGAGGAGGCCTAGGTTCAATATTGCTAATTAATACATGCATAATTGCCAAGTTGTTGTAATACCATTATGTTGTCATGTTGCAATACAAGTGCCACCTATTTCAATCTCATATAATCAATCAATTACTAAATTGGCAAAAATCATCCTAATAAAAACCACATATAAGTTATTATAATTATAATAATATTATAATATCAAATTAATAATACATTATAAAAAATAACATTAGTTCAACTAATTAAATTCTTTAACTTTTAAATAGGAGACCCAACTTTGAATCTTGTGAAATGATACATGCAAGTAGGACAAGTTGTTGGAATAATACCATGTGGTCATGATGTAATACAAGTATGACTTATTTCAATCCCATGTAACCAATTAAAAATAAAAAATATATTAAACACTTAAATTAATAATTTGAAATTGAAATATTCAAAAGAACACTCCTATTCTTTCTAGCCAAGAACAAGTAAAATCTAGCCAATAAAAATTAGAATTATAAATGCTTTTATAAAGCACTAATTCATTGATAGAATTGTAGCTAAAGTATGTATAAAATTACGACAAAACATACAACAAGAAAATGTTTAGGTTCTTCAAATTTTGTTGTGAAACAATATTGTATTTCCCTATTTTTTATGCTATAATAGAAATAAAAATAAACACTAAAACCAACAACAATATACCAACATGAACACACCTATTTTTCTTATCACTATAACAATATTTTTAGCAACTCTCATAACTCAAAACTTCTATAAATTCTTCCCTTGCCATTGCAACAATACATCCAACTGATGCTTTTACAACAATGGGGAATGAAGGTGGGACATGGAAGACTAAATTCATTCCTCTTCTTCAATTTATTCTCCATCAACCTTTTAGTTTTTCAATTCTCTTAAGATCTAAAATTTATCCTTTTTTATATGTTTATTGTTTTTTATGCTTGACCTAGTCTAGAAACTAAATTGGTAGTAAGAAATATTGGCCAATAAAATTAATTTAGCAGATGAAGAGATCAATATAAAATACCAACATTCTCTTTCTTTATGTTGAGCAGATGAACAATCTTATCTCTAAGCTTTAGCTAAAATTTTGCTACCCCTTTAGTAGAAATATCGAACACCTGCCATGAGCATTCACATACTCAATTCAATTTTTTGTTCTTTTGAATCATGTCTCTAAGGAAGTGGTAAATCAAAATGATTAGATTTGCTATGATGAATTAGATTATTTTCCAATTTTATAGTGTCTATATTATCATAAAAGACTTTTGTTCGTTGGCATTGTTACTCCACAATTTCTTCTAAAATTTTCCTAAGCCATAATACTTTTGCAACAACTAAAGTGACAACAATATATTTTGCTTCTCTAGAACAGAGTGTAACCTTCCTTGCTTCTTTTAACTCCAAGTGATAAGCCCCAAAACAAGTGTAAAATAATTGTTGTATGTTGACTTCTCATCATCCAAACTACCATCCCAATCAGTATCACTATAACCAACCAATTCAATCTTGTTAGATGCATGATAATGTATGCCAAAATTAATTATACCCTTCACATACCTTAATATCCTCTTGGCTACCTTCAAATGTATCTCTGATGGCTCACTCATATACCTATAAATAAGGGATACAAAATATGCAATGTCCAATCTAGTATGAGTAAGAAACATAAAGCTTCCAATTATGTTTCTATAGGCTATCATGTTTACTTTATTATCTCTATCATCTATGCATAAAACTACTCCATGAGCAATTGGAGTCGAGATTGATTTGCATTCTTCCATGTTAAAAATTTTCAACATATCCTTAGCATGTTGGCTTGATAAACAAACATTTTATATTCACTTTGATGTACTTCAATTCTTAGGAAATATTGCATCATCCCTAATTCTTTCATCTCAATTTTTTTCATCATAGCACTCTTAAACTCATATTTCATCTTAGAACAACCACCCATGTATATTTATCAGTATAGAAATAAACAAGGATAATGTTATTACCTTATATTTTTGTAGTTGAGAGTGGGTTTACACTTACTTCTAATGAAACCTCTTTCATAAAAATAGCCATCAATTCAGGCATAACATGCTCTTCGGGCTTTCTTAAGACCATACAAGGCCTTCTTCAACTTGTAGACTTGGTCTTCTTTACCTTAGACTTCAAATCTTTGTGGCTGCTATACTAAATCTTCTTCCTCTAAGTACTTGTTTAAGAAAGCACACTTCACATTCAAATAATGTAGGCTCCATACCCTTTGGGCTGCCAATGAAATCACCATTCTAATAGTCTCTTGTTTTGTCATTGGTGCAAATATCTCTTTATAATCTATGCCATATCTTTGAGTGAAGCCTTAGGCAACTAGCCTTACCTTGTATCTTTCAACACTACCATCAGTCTTGTACTTAGCCTTGTAGACCCATTTAGTACTAATACATTTCTTATCATTTGGAAGTTGTACAAGTTTCCAAGTGTTATTATTATGAATTGAATTCATTTCTTCTTCCATTTCTTGCACCCAAACATCATTCGTAAAAACATCCTCAAAATATGATGGTTTAAAATCATCTTGTGATAGCAAAGTATATTTTACTACCTCACCTTTTGTATCTTCTTCATCATCACCATAAGTTTGTAGCCTTTGCAATCTTGAGGCCTCATGATCAACTTCATGTGCTTGGCTTCTTGTAAGTGTTATTTCAAAATTTATATCCAACATTTGGCTTGGAGAATGAGATGTAAAAATCATCTTACCCTTCTTACCTATAGAACTTAATGAGGGGATTTTCTCTTATTTACATGAGGAATTGACTCACAAATGGGCTATTCACTAGCTATGCCATCATTCACAACATTTTTGGACTTATCAACATGGTTATTTTGTTGATCAAAAACTCCCCTTCATTGATACCTCTTAAAATAATAACTTTGTTAGTGATGGGATTATCAAGTCTATAGCCTTTGTTTTCTTAACTATAACCAACAAATATGCATGTCTCACTCTTTTGATATAATTTCTTTCTATGTTAATAAATAATATGTACCTAGGCTAAACAACCAAAAACTTTGAAATGATTGGCATTGGGATTTTTATCATACCATGCTTCATATGGAGTCTTTGTAAGTTCACTAGTGTGACTTTGACTGAGACAATACACTACTATAGCAACTGCATCACCCTAAAAAATGTTGTTTAATCCCTTTACTTGTAACATGGTCCTTGTCATTTTAATAATGGTGTGATTCTTTCTTTCTGTTACCTCATTTTGTTGAGGTGTATAAGTTGTAGTAAGTTGTATTTTAATGTCAAACTTGTCACAAAAAATCATAAATCAATTTGAGAAAAATTCTCCTCATGGTTATTCCTTAAATATTTTATTCTGCATCCACTCTCATTCTCAACCAAGGCTTTAAACCTCTTAAATGCATCAAATGTTACATATTTATGTTTCAAAACATAAACCCAACATTTCCTTGAGAAATCATAAATAAAAGTAATGAAATATGATGACTTACCCAAGCTCTTTGTTTGCATCAAACCACATAAATCAAAGTGAATTAGTTGAAGTGGATAATGGGCCCTCCATGCTCTACCTTTTTTATACTTCTCTCTTGTGTGTTTGCCTTTAGCACAACCTTCACAAACCTCCTTGTGTTCCTCAACTTTTGGCAAATCATAAACTAATTTATGTGAGGTCAATAACTTCAGTCTTTAGAAATTCAAGTGGTCATACCTTAGATGCCACAACCAATTCTTATCTTCAAATATTATATTTGTGAGGCTACTACTATTGCCTCCTATTGTGACGTCCTTCACAATGACCCCAAAATTTTGGGATCCACTTGAAATTTGAAATTTATTTGAAATTCATCTATATATGTGGTCAATTTCATTCATCCTTGGATTTTGAGAATCCATATTCGTAATTGTTGTTTTGGTTTCAACGTCAGATGTTGTCTCGCGATTCATGGGTTTCTTCTTTGTTCTCGTATGGTTATGTTGTGTGGATAAATATTAGTATGTGTTATATTTTATTTTATAGTTTTATAAATTATTGTTTAGGTTTACTTGGTTATGTTATTATTATTGTTTTATGTTAAATGGTTATTTTATAAACTTTTTTTAAGTTAATTAAATTATAAAGTTTTATAACTTTATAATTTAATATATTTAAAATTGTTATTTTATAAATTTGTTTTAAATTAATTAAATTATAAAGTTTTATAACTTTATAATTTAATATAGTTAGAATGGTTATTTTATAAATATGTTTTAAATTAATTAAATTATAAATTTTATAACTTTATAATTTAATTATATTTAAGAATGTTTTTTTATTAATGTTTTATATTCTAATTAATATTTGTCTTATTGGCCAGATTGTAATTTTAATTTTCTAATGCAAATGAGGAGAAATATTAAATCCTTTGAAAAGGTGTTGGTGACATTAGAGTTTCATTAAGACTTCATTTTTTTCAACTGTATGGAAACTATAATGGAACGGGAAAGAACCAACCCTGTAACTAATTATTTAAATTATAAATGGAGAATGAAAATCCAAGAACAGGGTCAGACAACATTGCAGGAAAAGGAGGAGAAGAGATTAAAGGAGCCAGATAGAAGAAGATTTGTAGAGAAAGCTACAATGATTGAAGGATACAGAATTTGGGCACTATTTGTAATATTTACCAATTATATTGAATTTAATTTTTGTCAAAGCAAACATAGTTGTGGTGTTTTGAATTTATAATTATTCAATATAATCTGAAATCATAAATTTTGTTGAAGATAACATCAAGTTCATAGTAGGACTGTGTGAATGCTGGTCTTCTTGAATTTGTTTTTTTTTATTTTGTAATTTCATATTGTAGCAGGTTGTCTGAAATATTTTTGTTCAAATTTGTTTTTTTACCCTAAGACATTTTTTATTTATTTGAGACATTAAGATTTAAGATAAAACCTAGTTTATTTTATAAAAGATTTAAATTTTACAACTAGGTTAAAGTTTGAATTTATCACTCAAATATTTAATTCTATAAATATTTTGGGTGAATAAATTTCATAGAGGAGGGAATCAATGAACTTTTGATTTTAAATTTCATAAATTTTATAAAGTTCATTGAATTTGTTTTATTAAAACCCTAAGTTGAATTTCAAAGATTCAAATTTATAGAAAGGGTTGTAAAATTTATTTAGGTCAAATATTTAAGTTAATAAATATTTGACAAATAAATTTCAGAGATGGAGAAGGATTATATGGATTATTGATTTTAATATCATAAAATTTTAAAATCCATAATTTGAGATTTATTTATGTTTCTAAAAGTTTGATTTATTAAAATTTTCAATCTCAAATCATCAAGTCCAAAGTATACTATTGAAAAGATTAAATTTATTTACTTCAAATATTTGGTTTGATAAATATTTGAAAATAAATAAACATCACATTAAGGAAGATTATGTGAATTCTAATTTTCATATTATAAAGTACAAAACTTTATAATTAAAATTCATACATATTAATTATTTATATTTATTTATTTCAAATATTTGAATTAATAATTTTTTTTTTATTTGTGGAAAACATCCCAAAAGGGATGCCACTTTCGAGTAAGACCCAAGGAGGCAGGATATCCATTTCGCTAAAAACACCTAGGACTCGGACCTGGCCTACCACCTTTGGCATACTCAAGGAGCAAACACACAAAACCAATTTAAAAATAAGTAAATAAATAAGTAAATAACAACAAAAATAATAAAATAAAATAAAAAACATGCTCCTTGAGTGTGTCAAAAACAAAAGCACCACCAAACACACACACACAATAAGATGAAAGAAACCACAACATGGACCACATTGAAAAACACATGAACCATATAACAAAGCACAAACAAGACAAAAACAATAGAACACTACAAAGACATAACCCAAAAAAACATGAAAAATAAACACAACCAAAACCTAAAATATTAAAAAAATAAAAGAAAAAAAAAAAAAACCAACAATAAACAAAAACAAAAAACATAAAAAACACTCACACAAAAAAACATGAATTAACACAAACAAAGAGAAACACAAGAACAAGAACGACAAAAACACAAGAACAATAACAAAAAACATAAAAACACAAAAAACAACAAAAATACAAGAACAACAAAAAACAACACAAAGAACACAAAAACAAAACAAAACAAAAGAACACACACACCTTAAAAAACTAAAAAAAAAAACTAAAAAGAAAAAAAAAATGAACATAACAATGACCTATCTAGACCAGAAGACTATTAAGGCAAGAAACAACAAAGGAAACAAAAGAAAGAAAAGAGTGAGCTAGGGAACTAAAAAACCTGAATGAACCAAAGAGAAGCAAAAAAAATCAAGAAGAAACTAGGTACCTTCAGAACTAGAGCCATCCAAAGAAATGATAGAAAGAAGAGCCCACCATCTAGGAGGGTGGCCATAACAAGTAAGATCATCTTTGTCCAAAGTCCAATTAGCTAAAGCATCAACACTCTTGTTTTTATCTCTGACCACATGATTGTAATCAACTTTCAAAAATCCCATCTGGATTAATTGAATATTCTCAATAATTCTTTTTATTCTCCAATCAACCTTATGATTCTTGGAAGGAGTCTTCAAAATATTAATCATAAGTTGAGAGTCAGACTCAACTAACACCTTTTTCCATCCAACCTTAGTAGCCTCCTGAAGGCTTCTGAGGATACCATACCCCTCAGCAAGGTTATTGGAAAGAATACCCAAATTCTCAGCAAAAGTAAAAACCAGGGAGCCATCTGAAAGTCTACCAATTCCTCCCACACTAGCTTTTCTAGGGTTCCCTCTAGAGGCTCCGTCAGTATTGACTTTTCTAAAATCCTTAGGAGGAGGTTGCCAATTTCTTGTCCTATCCATCTTACTAATACTCACATTCCCTTTAAGTTGGTTTCCCTTAGAAGATTTAATATTCAATCTTTGCATCACTTGATCCCATCTTTGGTGGGATTTTGGGGGGTGATTAAGAAGTGGATGGACTGATTCAACTAAGTTGGCTATGGTCTTTTGCCAAATATAGTGAATATCCTTCCTATCTTGATTAAAAATTCGGTTGTTCCTTTCAATCCAAATATTCCAAAGAAGAATGGTAGAACCCATCCAAACTAACTTCCTAATAAAATGATCAACATCCTCTTGATTAGGCCAATCCCTCCAAAGCTGTTCAAAAGTAAAAAAATTGGACCACTGTAGACTTAATAAATATTTGAATAAATACATGTTTAGTTTAAAAGGTTATATGAATTCTAATTTTTGTATTATAAAGTACAAAACTTTATAATTAGAATTCATACATATTAATTATTCATATTCTATGAAAAGAAGTAAGGATTATAAAGCTTAGAATATTCTAAAGGCCTAAACATAGGGATTATAAAGTGTTTCACATTTTATAATTAGGTTTTTTCTTTTATTCATCATTTATTAGATCTAATTTTAAGCTTCATTCATGAAATAAATGTAAGTTTTGAATTAAAATGCTTTAAAACATTCATGCAAGTTTAATATAATGTTAAAAGTATTGAAGAATTTTAATTAAAACGTTGTCTGTGACTATAGAATAAATTTTCATGTTATCAAAGTTAAACTCACAAAAGGTAAATTTATCTATTATTGCTTAGAGAAATAATTTGATTAAAAGATACTTAGTACATAATGAATTTTAAATTAATTACTTGATTCCTAGGCCCCTCGTTATCAGTTACTTGTAAACTATTGAGATTGTTCAAGCACTTATTTCAGCACATATGCATGATACATAAAACATTAAGAGAGAACCTTGGAGAAATACCTTTTTTCTTTACAAGAGGAGATTTAGGTCCTAGCTATCAGATGGTTTTGTAATCTGACAAAATGATACCTCAACAAATTGGCGCTAGAAGGAGGGCCTGAAAGGTAAATATTTGATTTTCATTTGAAATCATTCAAATCTCAGTTTAAAAAAAAATTACAAATTGAAGGGTGTTATTTAATGCAAAGGGTTAATTGATGCATATATTTTTACCAAATTATTAGTCATTTCATGCTTAGTTGCAAGATATATTTCTTTGACTAATAAGAATGGCATTAAATTTTTTATTCTTTGAATTTCACTAATGGCATCGCTTACTTCAGTAAAGAAAATAATGGCATCTTGGATTGGTGATTATTATAGCAGTTTAAACATGCCTATTCATCAAATTCCTGAAGGTGTAGAAGTTTGTTTACCCAGATTTAGGCATGATGTGGATCAAGCCAAGGAACATATTCAAAGATACAAGAGTGTGTTAAGTCATTTGCAGCTTATGAAGGGAGATGTTCCTTGTAGATTATTTTCATACCCATTGGATGAGGTTGCACTTAAGTGGTACATGCAATTACCTGTAAGGTCTGCTACTTCTTGGTGTAAACTAGAAAAATCATTTCTCAAATATTTTTGAAAGTTGGATGACCTAGTTATGATGTTAAATCAATTTGTCTCCATCCGTAAAAAAATTAACGAACCCATGAGATCATTTAATGATAAATTCCATAGATTGTATACTGAGATGGGGATACATTATATCATTTCAGAAGAAAGATCTACTCAAATATACATGGAAGCCTTAGATCACGTTACTTCTATGTTTTTGGGAAAAGGTCTTATAATTACATCATTGCCCAGAGCTTGCAATGAGGCAGTAACATTTGAAAAACACTTGATATATCAAGGTGTTAATATGGAAAAACTATACTGACTTAGACCTAAAACTCATAATCAAAGATCACAAATGAGTTAGGTTGAGATTGATAGTTTAGATGTCACAATCACCTTAGATGTTGAGAATAAGGTGCAGGTTTAAAATTTAATACACATAAATGAACATTGTGATGATCAAGTTGATAAAAATTTAAACTAACTTAGAGCTATTATTCACAAAAGAGGATTGGGATGATCTTATAAAACAAAATACAGAAATTGATCCCATTGAAGAAACCCTTGTCTTACCAAAATATGAATATGCGGAAGATGAATTCTTTAAAATTTAGGAGGATGAATCTGAGAAAGATGATTTTTTGAATTTAAAGAAAATGAATTTGAAAATGAATCTAAAGAATATATAGAATAAATGATAGATTTTCATCATTTGTTTCAGGAGTATAATGAGTGTGATGTTCAAACAGGTAAAAGTTAAAGAATTGAATGATCATAGATGTGATTTCATTGAATATTGCAAGGGATTACAAAAAAATAATACCTCGACAATGATGGTTCAAATGACTAATCCTAAAATCTTATTGCTTGAGGAAGATGAATTTTTTGAAATTGAAGATGAATTCTTTATTGAAGAAGGTGAATCTAAAAATGAATTCAAAGATGGTATGAAAGAAAATATGGAATGTCACCAAGTGCTTCAGAAAGATAATAATTTTTTTATTTTAGATCATGAAGAAGAATTATTCACTTTATTCACAATTTCCAAAGAAGTTCTTATCTTAGATGATGTGCAGGAAATTAAAAGCCTTGCATCACTTAAGGATTCTACAATGCTCATACAGTAAGAAATCAATATGTCTTCATCTCAGGTGATTGATAAAGGTGAATTTGAAAAGTAAATTATAGACCTATCTGAAGTTTGCACAAAATATATGGTTGAACCTCACCCTTTAACTATAGAAGATAATTTTTATAATGGTTGGGGAAGATATGATGAATATTTTTCTTTTATACCTACTGATAAGAATTTTTCTTCATCTGATATGCAGGATGCTAAAATTGATATATTACATGAAGAGTCTACAACTCTTGTACAGTCAAAGAATCACATGGTTTCTAAAGCCACGATAAAATCTCATCCCTTAGATTTAGAAGATAATTATTATAATGTATGGGGTATGTATGGTGAATCATTGTTTTCTCATACTTCTACTGATAAAATTCCTATTTTACTTGATATGTAGGATGTTGAAACTTCTATTTCAAAAGAAGATTTCACAATTCCTACACAATCATAAAATGACATGCCAATTGCAGAAATAGAGAAGGTTCCAAAATTGAATCACTTTGAAGAATTTATTGAACACCTTGCTGAAATTAAAAAGGAAGAAATGGTAAATGTTTCTTATGACTAATTTGTTAATAATGAGGAAGAGGTAAAGTCATCTCTTTTACCCGTGACTAATAAAAATTCAAGTACAAATTTACATGAATGGTTTGGATTTAATGTTGGTGATGACCTAAAGGAAAATGTTGATCTATCTGAAGTAACTCAGGTGGTTGATCAAGAAAATTTTGTATTTAACACATATTGTGATCATTCAGATTTATGGTTTGAAAAGGATGGGCATACGTTTAATTGGGTGTCTAATTTTGGTGTCTTTAACAAACAGGTATTTGATGAAGACGAAGAACTACAAGGTGATCATGACGGAGACCATGAAGAAAAGGAAAAAGTGACAAATGCTCATCAAATATTGCTAAATGCTAATAATTATGTGTTGAGTATAGATGATGAGGTAAAATCTTTAGCTTTCTCATTGGTTACAAAATTTTAAGGTAATGGGTTGCATGATAAGTTTTTGAATGCTAATGCTATCAATGATGTAATGTAAAATGTTGTTAAAAAAAGTTAGAGGCAACTTGTGAAATTTTTGCCATAAATGAAATGAAGGAAAACATGTTTGAAATGCTTAATCAAATTCATGAGCAATCAACTAGTGAATCTAGGGAAAAAAATTTTAATGATCTTCTTATACCAAATGTCCTAGATTCTTGTCAATTATTGAATGATTGTGATTGCTTTAAAAACTTTGAAAGTGACTTGAATTTGAAAATTTTAGAAATAGGTTCTTATTTGAAAGATCTCCTATTTGAAAAGGGGAGCCTAGTTCTAAATTATGAATCAAATTGTGAAATTTACACCTTGTTGAATAAGCATAAGATCATGGAAGATCATGTATTTTCTTGTAAGGTTAATGAATCAAATCTTAAACATGGAATTGCTTATAAGTTTGAATCAAATCAGTGGGATGTGAAAGGTAAAATGAAGATTGCATTGCTTGACTTAATCTTGTTTTGGTTGGATTTATGTAAAGCTTGGAATGCAAATCATATATATATTTTACAATGTGTCAACTGTATTTGGGATCCAAGAAAGTGATAACACAAATTTGGCATCACTTTGTACATAGTGTAAATTTTGTAAATAGCTTTATGGGTTTTTGTTTTTTTATTTTATTTTGTACATAATTTGTTGTTTCGTGAAATTTTGTTATTTTCTTGTTTGTTGATGTTTTGGTTTTGTGAAATCATTGGATTTGTTTCCATTGTTGTTTTCAATAATATTGTTTTATGCCACAATTTTGGTATTCAAGTTGTCATGTTGTTGTTTGTGAGAGTTTTGGTATGGTTTCTTCTATTGAGGTAGTTGTGGTAGTTACAATAAACACTTGATGATTTTTTCTAGTATTTGGTCCTGGGTCATATAGGATAAATTACCTATTTTGAAAACATGTAAAACCTGAAGAAAAAGGAAAATGAGATGTTTAGTGTATATCTTCATGAATTTGAACCAAGATAAAGAAATTTGAAATATTAGAATCATATTGCAAAAGCTTCACAAGTACTAAAAACACTTTAAAGAATATCTTTTGAAATTCTGGAAGTATGAAGTTGTCAGTTTTGCAAATTAAGGTGAAAATTTTCCAGACACTCTTTTAGCCTTACCTGATCTCTAACCCAAATGGCAGGTGGATTTTTTGCAAAGTACCTTATTATTGGATAAAAAAAAAGAGAAAAAATGATGAATACAAAGAAAAGTAATGATAAATCTGTTATCGTAGTCTAGATAGCCTTCACCGAGGCTATAGACGCCTAACTAGTAGTGGAGATAGGTCTAGACTGAAATAAAAAATACAATATGCAAAAATTCACCTAATATAGGGGAGATTTAGATAATGTCTATCGGGGCCTGGCTGGTAGTAGAGCAATGTCTGAAGAGATCCAGGTGGAGGTATACTTCAAAAGAGAAAATGTTCATAGCCTGAAATGCAAAATTGATAATGGAAGGTTGAACAGTTTCAAAGATATAGAACGAATCACTTTACACACACCAAGCCAATGCTGATGATTCTATCATTTCATGTTGAATTGGTCTATTCACATTCTCTAGATATTATTGATGCTCATGCTTATAATATTTGGATTTTTATTATTTTTAGAGTTGCGTTCTTAAGTCCGAAATATCCAAGGACATTTACCAGCAGAGTCACCATTTGTTGTGACATCCTTCACAACGACCCCAAAATTTGGGGACCCACTTGAAATTTAAAATTTATTTGAAATTCATCTCTATATGTGGTCGATTTCATTCATCCTTGGATTTTGAGAATCCATATTCGTAATTGTTGTTTTGGTTTCAACGTCAGATGTTGTCTTGCGATTCATGGGTTTCTTCTTTGTTCTCGTATGTTTATGTTGTGTGGTTAACTACTAGTATGTGTTATGTTTTGTTTTATAGTTTTATATTATTTTGTTTAGGTTACTTGGTTATGTTATTATTATTGTTTTATGTTACATAGTTATTTTATAAATTTGTTTTAAATTGATTAGATTATAAAGTTTTATAACTTTATAATTTAAAATATTTAAAATTGTTATTTTATAAACTTGTTTTAAATTAATTAATTTATAAATTTTTATAACTTTATAATTTAATATAGTTAGAATGGTTATTTTATAAATATGTTTTAAATTAATTAAATAATAAATATTTATAACTTTATAATTTAATTATATTTAAGAATGGTATTTTATAAATGTTTTATATTCTAATTAATATTTGTCTTATTGGCAGGATTATAACTTTAATTTTCAAATGCCAATGAGGAGAAATATTAAATCCTTTGAAAATGCGTTGGTGACATTAGGGTTTCATTAAGAATTCATTTTTTTCAATTGTATGGATGTTAGTGTAAATATTACCTTATTTGGTAATATCTTCTAGGTAGGTTAGTTTATTTACCTTCTACCTAGGTTAGTTTGCTTCTACCTAGGTTAGTATATTATCTTACCGACTTTCCTTATGGTCGATAGATATTAGTATAGAATATTATTTGTTAGTTATTAGTGTCGGCATCCTTGCTATCATTAGTTGGTTAGCACTATTATCTCCTAAAGGCCATTCTTAGCCTATATTATATAATTTAAAGGTTTGTTTATTTAATACAAATCAATCACCTATTGCATCCACTCCAATATGGTATCAGATCTTCTAATGCTCTGGGCACATTCATAGCCCGATTCGAATTGTTGAATTGTCACAGTAGTCCTGCTATCGTGGGAGGCCACATATTCAGGGCAAATCCTGCCACATGAACCAATGACATGTTCTCTAGGAGGCTCCCTATTAACATGGATGGTGGTGATTGAGGAGTGATTGTGGGATGTGGACGTGGTTGGGCAGATCCCTAGATGGCTAGGATGATCCTGAGGAAAAATCCCTAGACGAATGATCCTGAGATTGAAACTGGATCGATCGGATGCGTGATGGTGATCTGGACTCTTGACATCTCACTTAGGTGAACCAGCTAGTCTGAGCATGACATAATATGTAGGCTGGACAAGCTAACCAGACATAGATCAGGTAATCGAACGTGGTAGCATTGACCTAGCCTAGATCTCGATTGACTGTGAATATCTTACCGTGATTATCCCAACTTGACATGCGATCTACAACCTCCTACGTGGAGATGAGACCAAGGTGATGGTACTCGACTACCACGTAGCAGCCAAAGGACGTGTCACTAGAACTCAAGACCTAGACGCAAGCAAGGGACTAGGAACCAATTACTATGTGCGTGTGGTGATGGAGGCCAGAGGACAGTGATCTCATAAGACCTAGACGCAAGCAAGGGACTAGGAACCAATTACTATGTACGTGTGGTGATGGAGGCCAGAGGACAGTGATCTCATGTAATCTAGGCGTAGACAAAACTTTCTACGTGCCACATGTATGTGAATGATCCAGACTATCCTACGATGTTGTTGGGCATAGTCTCCACAAAAGGAGACAACCATCATATGGAGAGTTTTTCTTTTTAAAAATCTATTTTATATGTGCATGTTCAATGTGGGACATCTCATTCTAGTAATACTCATTAGAACCATTCATTATTCACAGATCTGTGTGGATGACATTTGTAGATGCAATATTCAGGTGGAAGAGCTCGACGTAATTGCAGATGCCTTTTAAAGAAAATAGCAGCCTAAAGCTCTAAAATATTCATCACAATCTCCCGATGTCAGATGCTTTAAAGGATTCATGCTCGTTGATCAGTGCAACTACTCGTTAAGCACAGTAAACGCTGCCATCGAAGAGTTTGCAGCTTTGGAGAAAAATGGGCATTGCATTATTGGTGCCATGGAGGCTTCTTTGAAATTGATCTAAGCCTGGCGACGATCGATGCTTCCTCGCAAAATATTAATGCTAGTGATTGTTGACTATCTATTGAGAGTGAATGTTGTGCCTAGTTCAAGATGACAAATCTTACCAGTAGCCCACTAGGAAGTCGAAGAGCACCGTCATGAGAGGTAGAAGCAATGTGACGCGAAGAAGTGGCGCACTGGATAGCCAAACTAGAAAAATCATAGTGCATCAATAGAGGTATATCTTTCAGCAAAAATCTTCCAGTTGTGGTCATCAACAGCTAAAGATCAGGAAGTTTTATAGAAGAAAACCACCTTGAGTACAATGCACTAGTAATACAAAAAATGCACTGGCCAACAACCAATTTTGATTGTAGGAGCAACGTCAACCACTATGCTATGAGTGGGACAGTACATCATGTTTGGACGAATCAAATTAGCTGAAGAATAGTTTCACCTACAGGTGCCTTGGAAGAAGCGTTCGTAGCAATCAACATCGATAGGATTCGTTGCAACCAGATGAAGTAGGTTGTTATTACAAAGTTTTGACATGCCACCAAAAGTTGGGAGATGAGCAACACTACCGCTCGAAGGCATCCATCGCCTTATAGAGGGTATCGTCCCCTTAGATACCACCTGGAGGTGATAGTCAGAGTGGTTGGTTAGAAGGATCTAAAGCACTGTCGATCGGTAGGTTATGAGTTCCATTCCCGCAGCCTTAAAGGGTATATTTTTCTTTGCAATTATTTTAAGTTTTAAATTAATATTTTCTATCATATAAATTAAATATTTTTTTAAAAACAAAATCAACTTATTTGATTTTTTTTAAAATATTTTATTTATTTGATTATATTAATTTTCTTCTAGAATTTATTTTGCAAAGAAAGACAAAGAGATCCTTTATTTTTCCACTTCAAAGGCAAATGCAAGCTTTATAATAGCTTTTTAAGATTTATAGTTGCATTATTTTTTGCACTAAGGGGAGAAAACCTTAAGCCATTGCCTAAAACGGTAAGATTTGTCCAACAAAAGTTTTAGAGGCTTTATTTTTTTTGCAAACAAGGGGGATACAAGTTTTTTTTGTCCATTACAAAATATTTTTCTAAAAAGGGAGGATGACTTAAAAAGGGTGCACTTTCGGCAACGAACAACACCTTAGTCACACTTCTTGCAACATTATGTCAAATGCAAATTTTGCAAACAAAAGGGGAGAAAACTTATAATGGTGCATTTTTGGCAGTGATCGACACCTTAGTCAATTTATTTTTGCAAAATTCCCTTGTACAAGGTGTATTTTTGGGAACGACTGACACCTTAAAAATGGGCAGATCAAAGAAAAAGCAAGCTCCAAAACAAACTGATAATGTTGAAAAATTAGTTAAAAATCCTTATTTTCCACCAGAGATGGATGGGTTGGATTTTTATGAGGAGGGCACATTTCTCACACTAAACAATGGTTTAGTAGCCCTCCTTGATGATTCTGAGTCTTGTAAAGACCTTTAGACAAATGGTGCTCGACTCACTATTAGCGTTATAAGGGGTATATACCTGTTATTTGTTGTACTTGATCATGCCCAACATAAAGTGAAATTGGAAATAAATGAGGAAAAAGAGGTCCTAATGGTCGATGCTTGTTGTGACACAAGTGACCTTTAGCCCATTGTGGTGAATGCTTATTGTGACACAAGTGACCTTCAACCCATTATGGCAAATGCTTGTTGTGATACAGGTGACCTCATACCTTCAATGGTAGATATCAGCTGTAGCACAAGTAATATCATTTCAGTAGAAAATTTTGCTTGTGATATTAGTGACTTAACAACTAAACCTCATCAAAAAGAGCTCCATAATCTCATAAATAGTGACAAATGTAATATAGTTAAAAGCATTGATGAAGATGATGAAATTTGGTGTTTTGAAAAACACACCAAAGGATTTAGTTCCAAACTAATGAAGAAAATAGGATTCAATAGTGAGAGATTAGGTAAACAGGAACAAGGCGTTAAAACTCCAATAATGCTAAATGTCAGGGCAAAGAATGAAGGCCTTGGCTATTCTGGACAAGCAAGTACTAATAATACCATGTTTGTAAAACCTAAATCTCCTACAACTCCTAAAAAGCATTGTTGCACTCATTGTGGAAAAATAGAACATGTTGCAGCTAGATTTTGGAAATTACATCCTTATGGTTCATGTGGATGTACAAATCATTCTTCTTCAAGTTGTTGGTACAAAATGAAAATGGCCAACAAGGTTCATATAGATTGTGTATGGACAGATCACACACAATGGACCATGATGAAAGAAATGTTGTATGGCTTCTACCAAAAAGGTAAAACCTATGGTAGACCCCGAGGCAAATCTAGAGACAGACCGAGTGGTAGACCCAGAGGTAATGACCTAGAGACAAACCTAAAGACATACCTAGATATAAAGTTCAAGAGGTAGATCTATAGGAAGATCCAGTGGTAGATTCATAGGTAGATCCAAAGATAGACCTAGAGGTACACATCTAGAGGTATGCTTAGAGCCAGAGCCAGAGCCATGAGCCAGAGCTAGAGCCAAAGACAAAGCAAGAGCCAACATTCTTTCATTTCTCTTCTTCTTCTTCACTGTATTGGGGTAGTTATATACTTTACCCAAATATTGTTGTATAGGGGGATGTATATGTATTACCCAAATAATGTAATAAGGGGGGATGTTAGTGTAAATATTACCTTATTTGGTAATATCTCCTAGGTAGGTTAGTTTATTTACCTTCTACCTAGGTTAGTTTACTTCTACCTAGGTTAGTAGATTATCTTACCAACTTTCCTTATGGTCGATAGATATTAGTATAGAATATTATTTGTTAGTTGTTAGTGTCAGCATCCTTGCCGTCATTAGTTGGTTAGCACTATTATCTCCTAAAGGCTATTCTTAGCCTATGTTGTATTATTTAAAGGTTTGTTTATTTAATACAAATCAATTGTCTATTGCGTCCACTCCAATAATGGAAACTATAATGGAACAGGAAAGAACCAACCATGGAACTAATTATTTAAATTATAAATGGAGAATGAAAAGCCAAGAATAGGGTTGGACAACATTGTAGGAAAATGAGAAGAGATTGAAGGAGCTAGATAGAAGAATATTTGCAGAGGAAGCTACAATTATTGAAGGATACATAATTTGGGCACTATTTGTAAGATCTACCAATTATATTGAATCTAGTTTTTGTCAAAGCAAGCACAGTTGTGGTGTTTTAAATTTATAAATTATTCAATATAATATGAAATCATAAATTTTATTGAAGATAGCATCAAGTTCATAGTAGGACTGTATGAATGCTGGTATGCTTGAATTTGGTTTTTTATTTTATTTTATTTTGTAATTTCATATTGTAGCAGGTTGTTTGAAATATTTTTGTTCAAATTTGTTTCTTTATCCTAAGGCATTTTTAATTTATTTGAGGCATTAATATTTAAGATAAAACCTAGTTTGATTTTCGAGGCTCTACTAGGGTTTTATGAGGAAAAACTACTCTGCTAGGGTTTGAAGAAGAAAAACTGCTCTGCGGGGATGGCAACAACTTTCAGAGGAGGTCTAAAAAATTGGAGGAATGTTGTGATGGCATCGAGTTTGGCACAAAGAGTACATGCTCGTGATATTTTTTCATCTAAAAATTATTGGAAGGAATAGGATTTTCCAGTGCATGTCGAAAACTGCTTGTTAAAGAACAATGGATGTTTGGAATGATGTGAAGTCAGGCCAGTTCTAGTGGTTCAACCAGACTCGATGGCGGAAGATGTGGAGTATCTAACCAAACATGCCCTTATTGGAAAAATTTTTGGCATCCAAATTTCTCTCCCCTTTGTGGAGGCTTGGGTCAGGAAGACTTGGAATCTTGAAGGTGATGTGGAGGTGATGTTGAGTGCGAACAACTATTTTATGGTGGTTTTCTCTTGTATTGTAGATCGTAAAAAAGTATTTGAAGGGGGTCATTATTTCTATAACCAAGTGGGACTCTTTCTTAAACCCTGGCATGTGGGTTTCAACCCATCAAAGGAGCGGTCGTCACGGGTTCCAGTATGGGTGCGGCTTCTATGGCTCCCATTGAAATTCTAGAGAACTGATATCTTGCATAAGATTGCCCTTCTGCTTGGGAAGCCGGTTGGACTGTCACAACAGACAATGGATAAAAAGGTAATATATGTTGCTCGTATTTGTGTTGAAATTGAATTAAATAATCCTATTCTAGATTCTATTGAAATACAATTTGGATCAACTACATGGGTTCAAAAACTTGACTATGAAGCTCTTCCATTTTGTTTTCAGATTTATCGTGAATATGGCCACCTGCAAATAAAATACCCTAATTTTGTCTCGCCTGTGGCTTCAAATATTGGGCCCTCTCGATTTGGACAAAGTTTGGATAAAGGAAAAGCCCTAATAAAGGAATGGGAATGGGATAAGGAAGGTTTTATTCTAGTAAAATCCCAAAACAGAGGACGAAAGGCAAACAAAGACCTTAAGGATAGCCAACTAGATGCTCTACTCAACCGTTTTGAAATATTATATGATATTGATCATTGCATGGAGATACCTAAAACGTCGCTACCTGATGCAAATATAACAAGGTCGAATCAGATGTCTCTTCTTGAGGGGGAACTTAAGAAATCAGATCTAAGGGGTTTAAATGAAGAACAAAGGGCTTTGAATCTGAGTATAGGGGACATGGTTAGGTCTAGCCCTATAAGGGAAACTATTTTGAAAAGTGGTACAGATTTAGTTATTCCCTCTCCTACTCAGGAACTTATGCAATCATCCTTGGACTACAAAACTCCTACGGTGTTGGGATTGCAACAAAAAATAATTAAAAAAAGTTTTTCGGATAAGAATATGAAGGTGGGTCGGAAAGAGGACCAGGATAAAATTAATTTAATGGGGGATACTTTGGTGGAGTCAGGCTTGGTGAGAACATTGGACTCCCATTTTTATAACCCCAAAAAATGATTATCCTCTCATGGAATGTAAGGGGGTTGAATAGCATCCCCAGATAAAAATTTGTTCGTGATTTGGTTCGTGTGCATTCTTCGGATGTGGTGTTTATTCAAGAGACTAAATTGGCTATTGATAGTATGTTCAATATTGCTCCCAAGTTGTGGAGAAGGGGGCAATGCCAATGTATTGGTGCATGTGGATATACTGGTGGCGTCGCTTGTTTATGGGATCCGGTTAAGATATCCCCTCTTACTTGGATTTCCAACAGATGGTCTATTTCAATGGTCGGGCATGATAATGAATCTGGTGAAATCATCCTACTTACAAATGTGTATGCTCCTATTGATTACAATGGTAAAGTGAATTTATGGAAGCACATTTGCTTTGTGATAAGTTTGGTTCCCCTGTACCCATGGATTTTGGCTGGAGACTTCAACTCTATCACTTGTCTAGAGGAGAAACATGGTGGGGTGGACCGTCTCGAGCCTTTTCTTCTGTCTTCAGTGCTCATATCTAGGCCCTAAACTTGGTTGACATCAAGTCAGATAATGGGATCTTTACTTGGCACAATAAAAGGTGTGGGGAAGCTTCCATATCAGAGAGACTAGATAGTTTTTTGATATCCAGTTATTGGATGGGTAATAACAGTGGTGCTAGTTCTATGATTCTGGAGGGTAGGGGATCTGATCATTGGCATATCAAACTCTCTGCTTTGGAGTTAGGGCTAAAAAAAAATCCCTCCTTTAAGTTTCAACTTATGTGGCTTCGTGATCCTAAGCTTCATGATTTCATGCAAGGCTGGTGGACCACTGGCAAACCTCCTCATGGCACCACTATGTATTCCTTTATGAAGCGACTACAATTTGTAAAACATAAATTTAAGAGATGGAATAGACTAAATTTTGGGAATCTTTCCTTGGATAAGTTGGTAGCTCTTAGGAGGATGGAAGAAGCTTCAAGGAATATTAGAGATCAAGGATTCACGAAGGAGCTTCTTGTTGAGGAATCTGAGGTTGCGAAAGACCTTATTGAATGGGAACTAAGGGAAGAATTTTTTTGGAAATAAAAAGCTTGAGTAGATTGGATTCAGGAAGGGGATAGGAACACAACCTTCTTTTATAACTCAGTTAAGGCTCATCGTAATGGTAACATGATTACCTCTCTTGTGAATTCTCAGGGTGCCCTGCTTTCTTCTTTCAGGGATATTTTAGAAGAGACTAAGAGGTATTTTTCCTCTCTCTTCAAGGAGGACTCCCTATCAGATGATGAGAATGAAAAGATTATTCTAAATTGTATTCCAGCGATTGTTTCTAGAGAGATGAATGAGCACTTGATGGGTTCAATTTCCCTTGAGGAGTTGGAAAATGTTGTATTCAAGATGAAAAAATGGGAAGCCCCAGGTCCAGATGGATTCTCGATTGAGTTTTATTAGGATTTTTGGGATTTAATCAAATTTGATCTTTTGGAGGTGGTACATGAATCCCAAAAAAACAAAGATCTGCTAAGGGCCCTAAATGATACCTTTGTGGTGCTTATACCCAAAAAAGAGGGAGAAAATTTCTTGGATATGTTCAGGCCTATTGCTCTCTGCAATGTTGTGTATAAGATCATCATAAAAATTATTGCTGAGATGTTGAAGATATGGTTGAGCAAAATCATCTCTGAGGAGCAAGGAGGGTTTTTTGTTGGCCAAAAAATCTTGGATGGGGTTGTTATTGCTATAGAAGTTATTCACTCGATGTAAACTTCTAAGGAGAAAACTATGTTCATTAGTTGGACATGGTCAAAGCCTATGATCGGGTCAGATGGTCCTTTCTTTAGAAAGTTCTTGCTGCTTTTGGATTTGAGGAGGAATGGATTATATGGGTGATGAGTTGTATTTCTTCTTCCTCATTCTTTTTTCTTGTTAATAATGAGCCATCAGAGTTGTTTGAGGCCTCAAGGGGATTGAGGCAAGGAGATCCTTTATCTCCTTATTTTTTTATCATTATGGCGAAAGGGTTGGGAAGATTGCTCAAGTCTTAAGTCATGTAGGGTCTCATTCAGGGGTGGAAGTGGGATAGGAGTTTGCCACATCTTTCCCACCTTCAATTTATTGATGATACTACTTTGTTGGGAGTTGCCACTATCAGGGAAGCTAACAATATTAGATAGTATCTTGAAATATATCTTGGTGCTTCTAAATAGTTGATTAATGAGGACAAGTCTTCTATTTTCTTCTTCAATATCCCTCCTCTTATTCAAGCCAGGATTGCTCGTATTCTAATATTCCAGGTTGGACTCCCTCCTTCATTTATCTTGGTATTCCAATTTCATCTCACCCTCTACCTAGATCTTCTTGGTAGTCTATGCGTGATAAATTTAGAAGGAAGGTGAATCACTAGACTTTAGATGGCTATCCACTGCAGGTAGAGTGTTGCTTTTAAAATATGTTGTTCAAGCTTTACCCATTTATAGATGTTTTGTACAAATATCTCCCTCTCACTTCATCAAGGACATGGATGATTTGTCAAGACATTTTTTATGGTTTGGAAAACTTGATCAATCTAAATGGAGTTTGGTTAGGCAGGATTCTATATGTATGTCAATGCAAGAGGGAGGCCTTGGGTTACGACAAACAACTCTTTTTGGGCAGGCTTTGGCTGCAAAACTTTATTGGAGATGGTGTACCTCTCAAGATCATATTTGGGCTAAAATATTATCTTGTAAATACTTGAGAGGTATTTTTGAGGCTGAAATCCCTAGAGTCGACTTGGTTGGGAAAGGTTCGATTATCCGGGACACTCGAAAAGAGGAGCTAATTTAATCAAGCAAGGTTTGTTCTGGATTTGCAATCGGGGATCAAATGCTCTTTTTTGGGAGGATTCTTGGGATGGCCACCCTCCTATATTGAATCAATATCCTAGGTTACATTCCCTAAGAATTTTTTTCTTGAAAGCAGGCTGGTCTCATGTGGAGGACTTTAAAAAATCCAGTCTTTTGGAAATATGGAGATATACAGGTGGAAGGATCCGCAAGAATGGTCCCAGGGGGGACTGGCTAAGGATAGAGAGGTTCTTTCTCTTATTCTTATAAGGAGACCTTGTTCTTCATTGAGGGGTAAAGATATTCTGGTTTGGAACCCTAATCCTAAGGGAACCTACTCGGTAGCCTATGGTTATCAGGTTCTTGATAAGCAAAAGTATGGGAGTCTTCCTGTCACTTGGTGGAAAAAGGTGTGGAACAAATTTGCCTGGCCAAAATGTAACTTCTTTCTATGATTGGTAGCTCGTAATAAATGCCTCACTTGGGATAATGTGACGAAGAGGGGATTTCAGTGTCCCTCTTTTTGTGTCCTTTGCAGTAAGAATGAGGATGACTCTTCTCATTTATTTTTCCAATGCTCCTTTGCCAGAGACATTTGGCACCGTTGGTGGAGTGCCTAGAACCATCCATGTTTTCATGTGCTGTCCTTGGTGGAGTTTTGGAGTAGTTTGGGTAGACCTCCGGCCAAGGCCCCCTTCCTTCGGGTGGCTTGGAATTTGGGCTCTTCTTGCATCATCTGGCAAATTTGGCTCGAACAAAACCGACGCATATTTTAGGGCAGTTATTTAGCTATTCAACATATATAGCAAAGGATCCTGTATATGGTTCAGGAAACCATCCATAGCAAATGTGATGTGGACCCTCTTTTGGATTCTAGGGAGGAAAATTTACAGCAAGCCCTTGGTCTCTTTGGGGATGGTGTGAACTCTTCTAGCCCTAGTAGGGTTCCTCAGCTCAACTAGAAGGTTAGAAGAGATGGTAGGTGGAGGCCACCTCCTAGAGGAGTTTTAAAAATTAATATCGATGGATCGTCTAGGGGTAATCTTGGACATGCTGGCATTGGTGGTGTTGGGAGAGATTCTATTGGTGGTGTCAGTTTTTTATTTTCAATTTATAAAGGTTTTAAATCCAACAATTTTATGGAATCTCTCACAATTCTTGAGGCCTTACAGAGGGGGTTTTCTCTTGGCTGGCATAGGATTATCTACGAGTCTGACTCTCAAATTATGGTTAATATTTTAAACAATAAAAGGGTGGAGGAAGTTAATTGGAATTTGGCCTCTATAGCCATTTAGATTCTCAAAATGAGTGAAGAGTTCAAATTTATATCCTTTGTGCACATTCCAAGGGAATGGAATGTGGTTGTTGATTACCTGGCCAAAAGGGCTTCTAAGCTACTGGATCCTTGGAGTATCGATAATTGGGAGAGTCTCCCGTCTGGGGACTCTCAATGCCTGTGGGAGTTGATCCATAAGGATGTACAAACTTAATGTGGTTTATTCTTGTTGTCTTTTCCGGTGTCATTCTAGTCTAGTGGTTTTAGCCTATTTGGTTGTTTATTTGAGTCCTGGTTGGAAGCTCAGTTGTACTCTATAATCCAGAATTTTTATCAATAAATTTTTACCCCTTTATTTAAAAATAAAAAGATAAAGCCTAGTTTATTTTATAAAAGATTTAAATTTTACAACTAGGTTAAAGTTTGAATTTATCACTCAAATATTTAATTCTATAAATATTTCGGGTGAATAAATTTCACAGAGGAGGGAATCAATGAAATTTTGATTTTAAATTTCATAAATTTTATAAAGTTCATTGAATTTGTTTTATTAAAACCCTAAGTTGAATTTCAAAGATTGAAATTTATAGAAAGGGTTGTAAAATTTATTTAGGTCAAATATATATATATATATATATATATATATATATATATATATATATATATATATATATATATAAGCGAAAAACCCCTTGCGGGGTCGCCTTGGTCTAAGAGACCACGAACAGGGGGTTCTACACCGTCAAAGTCACCCGAGGGTCGCACCCGACCTGCCCGCACCAACATTATCAATTGGATTTTGGGTACCCAATTCAGCTTTTTGGTAGGGTGGAGATTCGAACATGGGACCTCCCTTGGAGGATTGCCCTCTCCTCTCCAACTCACCTACAACACCTGGGTATTTAGGTCATATATTTAAGTTAATAAATATTTGACAAATAAATTTCAGATACATATAAGTATTATATGGATTATTGATTTTAATATCATAAAATTTTAAAATCCATAATTTGAGATTTATTTATGTTTGTGAAAGTTTGATTTATTAAAATTTTCAATCTCAAATCATAAAGTCCAATGTATACTATTGAAAGGATTAAATTTCTTTACTTCAAATATTTGGTTTGATAAATATTTTAAAATAAATAAACATCACATTAAGGAAGATTACGTGAATTTTAATTTTCATATTATAAAGTACAAAACTTTATAATTAGAATTCATACATATTAATTATTTTTATTTATTTATTTCAAATATTTGAATCAATAAATATTTGAATAAATAAATATTTAGTTTAAAAGGTTATATGAATTCTAATTTTTATATTATAAAGTACAAAACTCTATAATTAGAATTCATACACATTAATTATTCATATTCTATGAAAAGAAGCAAGGATTATAAAGCTTAGAATATTCTAAAGGCCCAAACATAGGGATTATAAAGTCTTTCACATTTTATAATTAGGGTTTTTCTTTTATTCATCATTTATTAGATCTGATTTTAAGCTTCATTCATGAAATAAATGTAAGTTTTGAATTAAAATGCTTTAAAACATTCATGCAAGTTTAATATAAGGTTAAAAGCATTGAAGCATTTTAATTAAAACATTGCTTGTGACTATAGAATAAATTTTCATAAGTTATCAAAGTTAAACTCATAAAAGGCAAATTTATCTATTTTGCTTAGAGAGAGAATTTGATTAAAAGATACTTAGTACATGATGAATTTTAAATTAATTACCTGATTCTCAAGCCCCTTGTTATCAGTTACTTGCAAACTATTGAGATTGTTCAAGCACTTATTTTAGCACATATGCATGATACATAAAACATTAAGTGAGAACCTTGGAGAAATACCTTTTTCTTTGCAAGAGGGGATTTAGGTCCTAGCTATCGGATGGTTTTGTAATCTGACAAAACCATACCTCAACACTCCAAACTTTAATGGGAACATCCTATTTTTTAACATTGGGGCAATTGTAACAACTATATTGCCCAATTTTTTTCAAAAACAATGCATTATTTATCATCAAATACAACCTTATAATTATTTTTACAAAGTTGTCCAACACTTAATAAATTATGTTTTAAAATTGGATATTAATAGATATTATTAATATATATCTTACCTTCTTTTGTGTTCACCTTCACAACTCTTTTTGTGGCAACATCCAAAGATCTATTATCACCATGCTTGATCATGGTCTTGAAGCTTTCATCGATTGTAGTCATTGTTGCTAGACATATGGTTGGAGCAACCAAAATCTAAGTATTGGAATTCTTGAGGATTATTTTCAACTTTGTCACATGATAAGAATAAGTGGCTTGGTGGAGCATCCTCATTCTCATTAGCATAATTAGCTCTTCTACCTTCATTGCCAGCTTTAATTCTACATTATTTCTCAAAATACCCATACCTCTTGCAATGATAACATTGGATATTTATTTTAAAATATGTATCTTTCTCTTGTAGTTGAACCTCCTCTCCCTCTTGGGAAATTTTTATTTTAGCCTCTTCATTGGCCTTGTCAATGACCTTGACTACTAGTGTTGGCACCTTCACTTTTGGAAATTCTCAACTTTGATGCAAATGCTTTCTCTTCACTCTCTCCAAATGTATCTCTTAGTCTCTCCTCATGAGACATAAGAGACCCAACCAAATGATCAAATTCAAGTGTAGCCAAATTTTTATTTTCTTCAATTATAATTGCTATATGATTCCACCTTGGTGTTAGTGTTCTTAACACCTTCACCACAATCTCTTCTTCAATAGTTTCAACAAGTGTGGTCATTTTATTTACCACATATTTCACTCTGATACAATAATCACTTACTCCTTCTACTTCAAACACTCTTAGATTTTCAAATTCTCTTTTAAGGGTTTGTAATTTCAAAACTTTAACCTAGTCACTTTATTGGTAAGTCGCCTATAGGGGTTTTGATGGCAAGCCGAAATAAACACAACAACACTTCACATAAATTTACTGTAAATTGCTTAAAACAGTTTTACAATATCATCTCCAGGCATAGAACTCTTCTCCCACAATCCCGAACTCACCATCCGTCACTTACAAATTTTCCGAGTTTTTATCGAGGTCTCGGCCCTCTAGGCAATTAATGCCCCACCTGAGAGAAATTTTGAAACAAAGAAAATTTGCTTCCTTTCCGCCATGTTTTTGAATTTCTTCCATTAATGTCGCCACCGCTCCGATCCGCTAAGAAGCTCGCATTAAAGACCCCCCCTTGTCCTGCAATCGCCGTTTCACCCATACTGTCCATGGCCTGCAACTGTCGTCTTGTCAGAACACTTCCTTGCGAGGGTCATTCCCGTTGAATACATGCGGCCATTCTCTCTTATTTAAAATATGTGGCCTTCATCTTTGCCTAATACACATGGCAGCCCCGTGTCCTTCATCTTTGTCAAATATACGTGGCACCCCCGTGTCTACTTCGGCCTGTCTTCATTTTGGTCGTGAAACTTTAATCCACGTGGCAGCTTCCAATTGGCCACGATATCATGACATGTCACGATATCGTGACCCCCCCATGCCCTTGTGCCTTAGCAACCTTCACTAGTCGTGATATCGTGACATGTCGCGATATCGCGACATGTCACGGTATCGCGACCCACCGACGCCCTCGAACCTCAGCAGCCTTCACTAGCCGCGATACCATGACATGTCGCGGTGTCGCGACCCACCGACACCCTCGAACCTCATTAGCCTTCACCAGCCACGATATCGCGACATGTCGCGATATCGTGACATGTCACGATATCGCGACCCCGTGCCTCAGTTGGCCGCGATATCGCGACATGTCGCGGTATCGCGACCCCCACGCCTTTCCTTAGCCTTGCAAAAAATCGTCACGATATCGCGACGTCGTGATATCGATGTCGCGATATCGCGACCATTTTTGCTCGTGCCCTCTACCTCGCCTTTGGAGTCGCGATTTCGTGACATGTCGCGAAATCGCGACATGTCACGATTTCACGACTCCCCAACTTGCCTTACAACACTTGCTTTACTGAACTTCCAACACTTGCTTTACTGAACTTCCAGCCTTGGAAAAAAAAACGAAATGAATCAAAATACAAAGTACTTGGAAAACTTAGGGAAAAATTTGGAGGATGCAAGATTGCTCTACTGACACCGGATGCTCCTGCATCAGACACCCGGGGTAAAATAAAAGTGATCCTCACTTCTATTTTGTTAGGGGAAGACCCAGGCGGTCAACCTCCATTTTTGACAACCAAGTTGCATCTTCAACAGGCCTGCCCTTCCACTTTATCAAATATTCAGAATATTGTTTGTTTCTGGTGCTTCTGCCTTCACGGGTGTCTAATATTTCTTCGACCTCGTCTGTGGTTGGAGCAGGTGCTGGAAATTGCCATACTTCTGCACTTGGTACCTCTGTACTCTCTCCCTCATGATATTCCACTAGATCTGAAATATTAAAAACAGGTGAAATATCAAGCCAACTTGGCAATTCCACTTCATATGCATTCCCTGACTCCCGTTTTCCCAGTATTCTACATGGCCCAAACTTCTTCATCTTCAATTTGTTATAAGTCTTGGCAGGAAATCTCTCCTTCCTGAGGTGCACCATGACCTCATCTCCTACTTCGAACTCCTTGAACCACCGCTTCTGGTCTGCCCTTGTCTTATATTGAGTATTCATTTTTATAATTTGTTTCCTTACTTCTTCATACAGACTTTTCATATGTTCCATAAATTCTTCTGCCTCGGCACTGCACTTTTCTCTCTTATCCAACTTTCTTAGTTTAGACACATTTCTTGGGCCGTTTCCATATATTATCTGGAATGGAGATTTATTTGTGCTCTTATTGACTGAACTGTTATACGCAAATTCCGCTTGTGGTAAAACTAAATCCCATCCCTTGGGTTGATCCGCTATCAAGCATCTCAACAAATTACCCAGGCTTCTATTCACCACCTCTGTTTGTCCGTCAGTCTATGGGTGGTATGCAAAACTGAATTTCAGATCTGTCCTCAACTTCTTCCACAAAGTTCTCCATAAATACCCAACAAACTTTGTATCTCTGTCAGAAACTATGCTTCTTGGTAGACTGTGAAGTCGTACCACTTCCTTGAAGAATAACCCTGCAATGTGAACTGCATCACTCGTCTTCTGCAGGGAATAAAATGTGCCATTTTGGAGAATCGGTCAACCACCACAAATACAGAGTCATTTCCCCTCTGTGTCCTCGGCAATCCAAGAATAAAATCCATGCTTATGTCCTCCCATGGCCTCTCTGGTATAGGTAATGGCTGGTATAATCCTGTGTTTTGCCTTACACATTTTGCCATCTGGCATATTCTGCAACCTTGCACAAACTTTCGCACATCTTGCTGAAGTTGCGGCCAGTAGTAATTTTCCTCCACCAGGGCAATGGTCTTATCCCGACAAAAATGCCCAGCCAGTCCCCCGCTGTGCTTTTCTTTGATTAATTTTTCTCGCATGGAACTCCTTGGAATGCATAATTTACTTCCCTTGAACAACATTCCGTCTTGGATTAGGAAATCCAACCATTTTGTCCTGTCCACAGTAACATGGTGTCAAGCAAGCCGTCTAGGCTTCTGCAAAATCCGGATCTTCAGGGTACAAACCCTTCAGTTCTTCAAATCCCACTACTTCCACTATCATTTTAATTAGTAAAGTCTGCCTTCTACTCAAGGCATCTGCAACTTTGTTTGATTTCCCGCTTCTGTGCTTCAGCATAAAGGTATAGCTCTAGAGGAACTCCACCCACTTCATGTGCCTTTGATTCAGTTTTGTTTGACTGTTAATGTACTGTAAAGCCTGATGGTTAGTAAATAGAACAAACTCCTTTGGCAATAAATAGTGTCTCCACTTTTTCAGAGCTTGAACTATAGCATAAAATTCCTGGTCATAAACTGAATACTTTTTTTGAGCATCATTTAGCTTCTCATTGAAATAAGCAACAGGTCTGCCCCTTGACTCAGTACAGCCCCTATTGCACTACCACTGGCATCACAGTCCACCTGAAATACCTTGTCAAATTCTGGGAGTGCTAAAACAAGGCTGTTCTGTGACCTTTCTCTTTAATGCATCAAAGCTCCTTTCAGCCCCTAATGTCCACTTGAACTCTTTTTTATCCCCCCTCATTGTTTCTGTGAGAGGTGCACAAATGCTGCTGAAGTTCTTTATGAACTTCCTGTAAAAGCTGGCTAGACCATGAAATGATCTTACTTCATTGTGCTTCTTGGGGTAGGCCATTCGATGATGGCTCTCACCTTCTCTGGGGTCCATTTTTAGACCTTCTCGCTGAGATTACAAACCCAGTGTATACTAACTCTTTCTTGACAAAATTACACTTTTTTAGATTTATTAATAACTGCTCCTCCCGCAGCTTTTCAAAAACCCTCCTGATATGCATCAGGTGTTCCTCCAGGGTTCTGCTGAATATCAATATATCATCTAAATAAACAATGACAAACTTTCCCAGAAACTCTTTCAGTACTTCATTCATCAGCCGCATGAAGGTACTTGGTGCATTGGACAGCCCAAATGGCATGACCAACCACTCATACAAGCCTTCTCTTGTCTTGAAGGCTGTCTTCCACTCATCTCCCTCTCGGATACGGATCTGATGATAGCCACTTTTTAGGTCAATCTTCGTGAAGTACTCAGCCCCACTTAAACAGTCCATTATATCATCCATCCTTGGCAATGGGAATCTGTATTTGATAGTGATTTTATTGATTGCCCGAGAGTCTGTGCACATTCTCCACTCTCCATCCTTCTTGGGTGCTAGTACTGCAGGCACTGCACACGGGCTAAGACTCTCCCTAATCAATCCTTTCTCCAGCAACTCCTGGACCTGTCTATTTAACTCCTCAGTTTCTACAGGTGTCATTTTGTGTGCAGCTTTATTTGGCAAGCTTGATCCCGGTACCAAATCTATATGGTGGCTGATCTTCCTTATTGGGGGTAAACCCTTAGGCACATTATCTGATACAATATCTAGAAATTCCTCCAACATATCTAGGACTTCTGCTGGGGTATCTTTGCATTCCTCCTCCCTAACTCTAGGAATTATTGCATAACATAAATGTTCATGCTTCAAACCGTCCAAAAATTTTCTTCCTTCAACCAAACAGATTCTGGAGCTGTTACACACCTTTTCATCCGCCCCCTTCATGGGTTTCAGCTTATGGCGTACACCATTCTTTTTCAATGAGTAGGTGTTGGCACGGCCATCATGCACTGCACTCCGGTCGAACTGCCAGGGCCTCCCCAACAACATATGGCAAGCATCCATAGGCAGGATGTCGCATAGGACCTCATCACAATAATTTCCAATATTAAATTTAATGGAGCACTGCTCATTGACCAAAGCTCTGTGGTCCTTCTATAACCATGCGACCCGGTATGGATGCGGGTGCTTCTTCCTCTCTAACTGTAGCTTTGTAACCATTTCTTCTGAAACCAGGTTATCCGTGCTACCATTATCAATAATAATATTGCAAACCTTGCCCGCACATTTACATCTTGTGTGGAATAAACTTCTTCTTTGATTCGTGTCCTTCTCCTCATTCAATAGGACTCTTCTTACGATCATTGCTTCCCCTCTCTCCGCTTCTTCAGAATGTTCAGACTCAACATCTTCCTCTGCCACAGCAGCTCTGGCTGGACCCTCTGGCCTCTTGTTTGTTCTTTCCCGGTGTTGTGGACACTCGAATGCTCGATGTCCTTCTTCACCATAGTGGAAACATGTCCCACGAAATACTCCTCTTCCAAATCCTCGTCCAGACCCACCCCGTCCTCTTGGGTAGCTATTTTGATCTCGGGGCTGATAAACATCCTCTTCCCTTTGATCCTGGTTACTATTGGCTTCACCAGTCTTCTTCGGGTCTTTATACTTTTCTCCACTGGTTCTCCCACCAGTTCTCCCACCAGTTCTTCCACCACGGCCCCTTCCTCTCTGCTTACCTTCAAACCGCCTATTCAATTTTTCTTTCACCTTTAAGGCAAACTGGTAAGCATCCTCAATGGTGCTTACTCGAACTAGGCTCAGTTCTTCCTAGATACCGAGTCTCAACCCATTAATATAACGGGCTACCTTTTCTTTGTTTGCCTCTAAATGTCCAGTTCTAATAGAGATTTTGTAAAACTCCTCAGTGTATTCCTGGACAGTTTTGCTTGTCTGTCTCAAACTCTGCATTTTCCTTAGCAGATCCAACTCGTAATCTGCTAGAATAAACTGTCTTTTCAGCTTCTCCACCATTCTATCCCATTTGGTTATTCTCTCCTTCCCTCTTCTATTCCTCTCCAACTGTATTCCCCTCCACCAAATGCTGGCATGACCCTTCAACTTGGTCTTAGCAAATCTGACCCGATTAGGGTCTTCAACCTCCTCGTATTCGAAATATTCTTCTAAATCATTTATCCAATCAATCACCTCTTCTGGATTTAGGTTTCCCAAGTATGTAGAAACCTCCATTTTTGGTTGCTTTCCAATCTGAGAGATGGCCTTGTACAACCGGGCTTGTGCAGGATCCACAACCTCTTCCTCTTCCTCAGATTGGTCTTCTTCTTCAACTTCGTCTTCACTTCCCTCATCCCTTTCGGGCTCATGCCTTCTGCGTAACTCTTCTTGCAGGGCTTGAACTTGTCTCTGCAAGGCTCGAAAGTCTTCGACTTGCACCACATTTCCTACTCCACCACGATTTCTTCGTGGAGGCATTTTTTTTTTTTCTTTCTTCCTTTACAAAATCCTTCCATAGATCCTGGTGTAACTGCCTCTCTCCCGGTGATATGTTACACGCTCAGGAGCTCCCGCTCTGATACCACTTGATGGCAAGCCGGAATTAACACAACAACACTTCACATAAATTTACTGTAAATTGCTTAAAATAGTTTTACAATATCATCTCTAGGCATAGAACTCTTCTTCTACAATCCCGAACTCACCATCCGTCACTTACAAATTTCCAGAGTTCTTATCGAGGTCTCGGCCCTCTAGGAAATTAATGCCCCACCTGAGAGAAATTTTGAAACAAAGAAAATTTGCTTCCTTTTTGCCATGTTTTCGAATTTCTTCCATTAATGTCGCCACCGCTCCGATCCGCTAAGAAGCTCGCATTAAAGACCCCCCCTTGTCCTGCAATCGCCGTTTCACCCATACTGTCCATGGCCTGCAACTGTCGCCTTGTCAGAACACTTCCTTGCGAGGGTCATTCCCATTGAATACACGCGGCCGTTCTCTCTTATTTAAAATACGTGGCCTTCATCTTTGTCTAATACACGTGGCAGCCCCGTGTCCTTCATCTTTGTTAAATATACGTGGCAGCCCCGTGTCTACTTCGGCCTGTCTTCATTTTGGTCGTGAAACTTTAATCCACGTGGCAGCTTCCAATTGGTCGCGATATCGTGACCCCCCCACGCCCTTGCGCCTTAGCAGCATTCACTAGCCACGATATCGTGACATGTCACGATATCGCGGCTCATCGATGCCCTGAACCTCAACAGCCTTCACTAGCCGCGATATCGCGACATGTCGCGGTATCGCGACCCACCGACACCCTCGAACCTCAGCAGCCTTCACCGGCCGTGATATCGCGACATGTCGCGATATCGCGACATGTCGCGGTATCGCGACCCCCGTGCCTCAGTTGGTCGTGATATCGCGACCCCCCCGCACCTTGCCTTAGCCTTGCAAAAAAACCGTCGCGATATCGCGACGTCGCGATATCGCAACATCGCGATATTGCGACCATTTTTGCTCGCGCCCTCTACCTCGCCTTTGGAGTCACGATTTTGCGACTCCCCAACTTGCCTTACAACACTTGCTTTACTGAACTTCCAACACTTGCTTTACTGAACTTCCAGCCTTGGAAAAAAAAACGAAATGAATCAAAATACAAAGTACTTGGAAAACTTAGGGAAAATTTTTGGAGGATGCAAGATTGCTCTACTGACACCGGATGCTCCTGCATCAGATTTCCAAGCATCTCATATTAACTTTGAATCTACTATTCTAAGAAATAGGGTCTTATCTAGATCAAATTGGATATGGTACAAATTCAATGAGTTCTTCTTCTTGGCATATTTCTTAGCCTACCTGTCAATATGTGGCACAATGTCCGAATATTTTGGCTCCTCATAACTGGCTTCAACTATTTCCCATAATTCCTTTCCTATTAACGAAGTTCTCATTTTTATACTCTAGTAATCATAATCTTATCCTTTGAATTGGAAGTGAATTTATGTTGGCCATGATCAATTGTAAGAGAGATCTACAATAAAAACTTCTTTCAACCTAGATATTAATCTACCTTATGCTCTAATACTAAATGAAGAAATTTAAAAGAACACCCTTGTACTTTATAGCTAAGAAGAAGTAAAATATAACCAATACAATTATTATTATAAATGCTTTCATAAATTGCAGGTGAAGTATACATAAAATTACAACAATACATACATCAAAAATTGCAAATGAAGTATATATAAAACCGCAACAATACATACAACAAAAATTGCAGGTGAAGTATATATAAAACCACAAAAATACATACAACAAAAAGATGTTATAGATTCTTCAAATTTAGTTGTAAAACAACATTTTAGTCCCTTGTTTTAAATGGTACAATAACAACAAAAACAAAAACTAAAAATAAATTAAAACCACCAATAAAATTTACCAACATAAAACCATTTAATTTTTTTTTATTATAGCAATATTTTTAGTAGCTCTCATAACTCAAAAATTTTATAAATGCTTTTCTTGCCAATAGTCTAGATTTGCAACAATATATCCACTTTATGCTTTTCCAATAATGGAAAATAAAGGTAGGACATTGATGTGGAAGCATCCAATATAAAGATGGTTATGGACAAACCATTTTGATAAATTACCAATCCTTTTATAATTGCCAACCTTGTGTATATAAAGGAACAAGAATAGGAAGAGAAAACAATAGTGTGCATAGAAAGATAAGAGAAAAGGAAGAGGGAACGACATGTAGGGTAAGATAAAAGAGTGTAGAGACTTATGTAATGTAGAATATTGGATATACAAACATTTGGCATATTGACAATACCATTACTATTCACTTCAAATTTCTTTTGTGTATGTGTTTGAATGATAAATGTGTTATGTACATTATATATTGTAGATTGTATGGACTAGTGTGTATAGGATTGAAGTTAAAGATAAGGTATTGCAATAGTCCAATTGGAGACCCTATCAAGTGGAAGTGTAAGTTAATTAGAAGTGAGAGAACCATTTGAAATGGAACATCGTCTTGAAAGTGTTGTCATGTCATGTCATGCAAAGCGTTATCGTATAGTTTTATTCTAAGGGAAGGAGTCTTAGTAAAAGAATGTGATAGTGAAAGGAGCCACCAATAAGGGAGTTTTCTAAAGGAATTCATTGGAGCAAAGAGTCATCTCGTAGTGCAATCAATACTGGGGACTTGTGGGTGTTGTCAAAGCTGAGAGTTGTCTAGTAAAGTACCATCTAGTGTCTTACCATCTTGTCAAGAGTGTCATCATACAACCTTGTCATCCTGAGAATTATCATCATGAAATGATTTGTGAGTGTCATAATGAAGGATATCATTTATCCAACTGTCGTCTTACCATCTTGGTAACTACCATATTGCCAATTTCCAGCTCACCATCATGACAATTGTTGTGTTGCCATTGTTGTCTTGTTAATTATCGTCTAATACGTGCAACTAAGAATAAAATTAATTATCATATTGATGTAATTAAACTATGAATTCTTGTTGCTAGGGGAGGTTGTTGCTTAATTGGCCCCCTCTCCCTAGATTGCATCAAACATGGAAGACTAAAATTCATGTCCCCTCTTCAAATTATTCTCCAACAACCTTTTATTTTTTCATCTCTTCAAATATTAAATTTAGCCTTTGTTTATATAATTTTATTTTTTTATGCTCAACCTAATCTAACAACTAAATTGGCACAAAAAATCTTGATCAACAAAATCCATTTGGCAGCTAAAGAGATCAACATCTTATACCAGCAAAAATTTGATATACAACCCATATTTAGAATAATTTATAATGAATAAAAAAATTCACACTTTTGATCAAGGTTCAAATCTTATTAATGAACCTTAACATTTAAATCAAATAACATTATTTTGATTGATTAAATTCCTTCACTTTCAAGAAAAAAGTTTGAATTATATATATATATATATATATATATATAAAGAGCAACCTTGTAATACCTCTCTATATGCTAAAATACAAATGGGGCTTGTTTCAATCCCATATAACCTATTTAAAAAAATTCCACCACACTTATCCTATAAAAAGCAAAAGATAATTTTATCTTTTGATTTAATTTTGTTGAAAAATATCATAGAGTTTATTTGTTCCTCATTTATATTAAAGTAAAATAAAATAAAATTTAAAATATATGAAACTATAGACATAAAGGAAGTCCAAAAAAAACATTTAAATGTTAATTCAACTTGATCAAGTCATGACATGCGTGTGGGGGTAGTTGGCTCTCTTGCTTTCTAATCGGTTCATGTGATGTTGTGTTCCCATACAAGCTATTTATTTCCAGTGGTATATTTCTATGTTGGAATTTCATTCCACTTTAATACCTCTTATACTTAGTTAGTGTAGTGTGTGCATGTGTTAATAATCCCACATTGACCCGGTTGTGAGACTTGAGTGGTTTATGAGCCCTAACACTTGCCAAAATCTTTACCAATGGTGTAGTAGGCTTAAATGTGGAAGCCCTTGGTCCCACTTATGTGGGACTCCTCACCCTTATTAACATAGAGTCATGGCATGTGTGTGGGGGTAGTTGGTCCTCTTGCTTTCTAATCAATTCATGTGATGTTATGTTCCCATACAAGCTGTTTATTTCTAGTGGCACATTCCTATGTTGGAATTCCTATGTTAGAATTGTGTTCCACTTTAATACCTCTTATACTACTTAAATGACAAAACTTAACCATACATTGACATCACACTCTTCAAGTTGAAGATAAAATCTTCAACCATTTATAGTATTTATTAATTTAAAAATATAAAATCATTATAAAGTATCTGAAAAACATCTCATATTTTAGGAGCCATATCTTCATGAAGAATTATCTGATTCAGATGATTCTTGGACCAACTTGTGCTAAATTTGAATAGCTTTAAAATGAGTGTTCATATGCAAAAATCATAGTAATTTTGAGGGAGATACGACCTTGTGGAGTCAACCATTCGAAACAAGGGCAGTGACAATTTTTCAAATCATGAAAAATGAAATTGCAAAGTGCGAAGGATCAAGATTTTTTCCTAAAAAAAACATCTCATCTTTTAGGAGCCATATCTTCACGAAGAATTATATGATTCAATTGATTCTTGGACCAACTTGTGAAAATTTTGAATAGCTTTAAAATGTGTGGTCATATGCAAAACTCCGATCAATATTGAGGGAGATACAACCCTATGAAGTCAACCATTTGAAACAAGGGCAGTGATGATTTTTCAAGTCACGAAAAATGAAATTGTAATTATTTTCCAACTAGGGTTGGAACGATGGGAAGAGAAATGAAGGGCTAGGACTTTAGTGAGGCAAGACATTCTATCTGGACAAATATTTTTTAGCTAAGTTCTTTTTTCCCATTCTTTATCTTAGAAATTTTGCATGAAAATTTTATAAAGTTTTTATCAAATATTATATTTTTTATAGAAATTTCATATAAATTTCATTAGATTTTGAGTTTTAGTTTCCTTTCCATGGATCAATTTATAATTAAATCCTTAAAATTATCCCTAATGGTAGAGGTTAGTGAGCACACCTCATAGAGATCTTCATTACTCCAAGATAGGGCAGTTTTTGGTAAATTTAATGGGTATTGGCCAGGGCCTTCAGCCTTGAGAAAATGTATTGATAGGGGTTGGAACTCTCCAGGAGTGATTTTATCATTTCTTCCCAAAGGTTTCTTCCTAGCCATTTTTTGTTCTAGGAAAGAAAGAGAAAGAATCCTAAAAGGAGGCCCTTGGTTTATGGGAAGAGCAGGGCTCTTCCTTACCTGCTGGTATGAAGTCTTTTTACCTGGAAATGTAAATCTATCCCTAGTACCAGTCTAGGTTAGGATGTTTGGATTGCCCATTGAATTTTTTGAAATGGATACCTTCAAGGCAATAGGCAACACTCTAAGAGAATTCCTTGAGATTTCAGATACAACAAAAGATGGATTTTTGGCTACGTATGCTCGAATATTGGTCATGATTGATATAAGTAAAGCTTACAAGAATCAATCATTCTTAAGTATGGGGACAAGATGTGGACCCAAACTATAGATTATGAAAACATATATTTTATATGTAGAAGATGTCATGAGGTGGGGCATATTGAGAGATCATGCCCTAAGAAGAGCCCAATAGAATCATTTATAGAAAATCGTAAGAGAAATTTACAAATGGTTATGGATAAAGATGGTTTTCAACTTCCAAAAAATAGATCTAAAAAAATAAAAAAATGAACAATGGAGACCAATAAGAAAGGATATTGGAAGAAAATCCAATTCTTTTGAGGCTTTAGCCTATGAAGAAAAAGTAGATCAAAACTTAGAGGATACAAGACAAAAATTTCAACATATTAGCAAGGAATCGTCTATTCAATATGATCCTAATTTAAGGAAGAACATTCTTTATGAACCCAAGGAATGTGTTTCATTATATTTTCAATACTCTCTTGATGTACCATGCACCATTCAGGAGGAAATAATTGGTAAAGAAAATACAATTTTAGAAGGTAATACCTCTACCGTTAATAAGAAAATACCAAAAAATGAGCAGGATAAGTCAAAGGCTTCTATAATAGATTTAGGAGAGGATAAATATGTTGAAAAAAAAATGGTAAAATAATATTGAGGAATATAATAATAAGACCTAATCCTGATATAGGCAAGGTAAAAAGAGGAAAACCTTTAAATTATCAAGCAATATCCAGGGAGGAAAGAGCTAACATAGAGAAAGGAACACAAACTAAGTTGGTTGAACTTCTCTTTACCAAACAAAAAAATGATATTGGTAATACGCAAGAGGGGCCAAAAGTCCCTAATGATACATGATTATCATCTCATGGAATATAAGGGGTGCTAATGCCTCCTCAAAGCATAGGTGTATTAGGGACCTGTGTTTAATTAATAAACCTGACATTATCTATATTTAGGAAACTAAAATGACAAAATAAATTTTAAAAACTATGAAAACAGTTTGGGCAAGATGTGAATGGGATGCTATAGATTTTGAAGGAGAAGTAGGGGGAATTCTAACTTGTTGGAATCCTTCTAGAACCTTTTGTGTAACCATTCATAAAACTAGGCATTGGATAGCCTCTTTAGTCACTTGCTACTTTGTTGATATTCACTTCATCCTTATCAATGTGTATGGTCCTACAACTTAGTCAGGTAGATTAGAATTTTAGAGTGGAATTGAGGCCTTTATGAGACATAAAGACCAAGAAACCCATTTCATGATCATTAGATATTTTAATGACATTACCAAGCTAAATGAAAATTTTAGGGGAATTAGGAAATTGATCCAAAGTATGAAATATTTCTCAGCTTTTATTCAAAACAACAATCTATGGGAAATTGAGTTTGAAGAAGATAACTATACTTGGACCAACAAAAGGAGAGGCCAAAACCTAATAGCTAAAAAATTAGATAGATGCATTCTCTCAAATCATTGGTTAGATGAAGGAACTTGTGCTAAAATTAATACCTTAACAAGGATTGGGTCAGATCACTGGCCAATAAGAGTTAAAATGGTGGTTAGTGAATTCAAAAAAATATCATATTTTAAATATGAGTAGATGTGGGAATACCATCCTTAATTTGTTGTTTTGATAGCTTAAACATGGAATTATTTAGGTAATGGTGGGTTGTATGCTCTTCCAATAAAAATTAAAGCTATGACATCTAGATTTTAAAAATTGAACAAGAACACCTTTGCAAACATTTTTGAGAAGAAAGAAGAACTAAAAGATAAACTTTCAAAATTCCAAAAAGGTGATGAAAATAATACAAGCTCAAAGGAAAGGGAGTTGCTTAGTGCTTATCATAATATTTTCAGTAAGGAAGATAAATTCCGGAGATTAAAATCAAGATAGACTTGGTTAAAAGGAGATAAAAATACAAAGTTTTTCATAGGATGGCTATAGTACAGAGATCTTCTTCTAGAATTGGTAGAATTAAATCAATAGAAGGGGTTTGGACTGAAATTAGAAAAGAGGCTAAGTTATTTTCTAATAATATTCTAGGTTCAGAGATGACCAAAGTTCTTAATGATAAACTTCTTCAAGATTTTCCTTTAGTTATAACAAATGGAGACAATAGAAAATCGATGGAGCCCATTACTCTAGAAGAAGTTCATTTAGCTCTTTTCTCTTTTAATAAGGATAAATACCCTAGTCCAGATGGGCTCTCTGTAGCTTTTTACCAACATAGTTGGGATATAGTGAAGGATTATTTATTGGTGGAAGTGGAAAAGCCTAGGGTAAAACAATACATTCCTTATTAAATGCAACTTATCTCACCCTAATTTTAAAAAATAAGGATGTTGAATTGTTTGATTCTTTTAGACCCATAAGCCTATGTAATATAGATTATAAGATTATTTCCAAAGTGATAGCGAATAGATTTATGCCATTATTAGACAAAATAATTTTAGAAGAGCAAGGAGGTTTTGTGAAAGGGAGACAAATTTTGGATGGGATCATAGTAGCTCATGAAGTTATACATTCAGCAGCTTCAAGAAAAGAGAAAGCTATGATCTTAAAACTTGATATGAGTAAAGCCTATTCTAGGGTTAAATGGATTTTTCTTTTTGCAGTTTTAGATAAGTTTGGTTTTGGGAAGAAATGGGTTAGATGGATTAAAGCTTGTGTCTCTATAGTTTCTTATTTAGTGTTGGTCAATGGGTTAGTGACAGAATATTTTAAATCCAAGAGAGGCCTTAGATAAGGAGATCCTCTATATTCTTATTTGTTCATTATTATGGTAGAAGTTTTGAGTAGGAACTTAAAGAAGGCTTACAAATATGGGTTTATAAGTGGACTTAAGGTTAGTAATAACATTGATAACATCACCCATCAACAGTTTGTAGATGATACAACCCTTTTTGGAAGGGTAAGGATAAATGAGGCCAGAGCTTTGAATAACTTTTTAAAAGAGTACGAAAGAGCTTTAGGGCAAAAAATTAATAGGACTAAATCCAAAATTTACTTTCTTAATACTCTTGCTAATATAAAAGCAAGAATTTATAGGTTGATTCAAATGGAGGAGGTAAATTTACCAACAACTTATATAGGGATACCTTTATTTGAGGGGAGAATGAGGATAGATTTATGGAATCCAATTATTAGTAAATTTCAAAATAAACTTCCATCTTGGAAAGGTAGATGGTTATCATTACCAGGAAGAGTGCAGTTAATTAATTTAGTCTTATAAGCCATTCCAACATATTATATGTCTTTATATTCTATACCAAAATCAATTGAAAAAAGTTTAATCTTTATTATGCGATCCTTTTTATGGTCAAGTTTACATGATAAAACAAAATTTTCTTTGGTGAAATGGAGCAAGTTATGTGATGATAAAACTAGGGAAGGTCTTGGTTTAAGAGCTCTTACAGATGCAAACTTAGCTCTTAGGGAAAAATTTATCTAGATATTGTACAAAGAGATTCAAAGACAATGGGAAAGAATTCTTCTAAGTAAGTATGTTGATCCTAATGACCCAAGTTTAATATTTACTGCTTTCTCTCTTCAAAGTGGTTCTGCTCTTTGGAATGGTTTTAAAAAATCTATCGATCTTATGATTAAAGGTTTAATATGGATGGTGGGAACTGGAGAAAAATTTCTATTTGGATGGATACTTGGTGTGATAAAAAACCACTTAATTTAGATCCATTTTTTAAACCTTGGATGAGATTAATTCAAGATAAATACAGTGATAGGGTTTCAAACATTTTGTACAAGAATCAAGAAGGAAGATACAAATGGAAAGAAGATTTTTTTGCAAGTATACAAGAGATTGATGCTAGGAGGAAATTAAGTAGAAATATAACAACTGTAATTATTTTGAGGGTGCCAAGGATAAATTGATTTGGGAGTTGAATAGCTTAGGAGAATACACAACAAGAAGTGGATACAATGTTCAACACCAACATAATAATAATATCACTAGAATCTGGAGAGATATTTGGGATAGCCCAAGCATTCCTAAAGTCAAAATGTATGTTTGGCTAGTAGGTCATAGAAGAATTTTATCTTAGGATAACCTTATGAAAAGAGGTTTTCATGGCCCCTCTAAATGTGTTTTCTGTAATAAAGAGGAGGAGAGTATTGACCATCTCTTGGGACATTTCTCAATTGTCTGGAATCTATGGCAATGGATTCTTAATATGTTTGTTAAATGCATGGTTATGAATAGCATAAGTGAATATTGGTTAAAGCAATGGTAGAGCACTGATAAAAGTGAGGCTTTATAGACAATATGGGATATATCAAAATATACAATACTTTGGGCTATATGGCTAAAAAGGAATAGAAAAATATTTAAAGGAAAGGAAAGCATTTTAGAGGTAATGAAAAAGAAGATTTGTTTAGCCATAGAGGAGTCTAAACCAACCCTATCAACTCACCCCATACCTAATTTAGAAGTAGAGAGTCTTGATAGATGGAGTCAAGTCATTAAATGGAATTATAATGTTGAGTACAAGAGAATAAAAAATAAGGTAAAGAATATAAAGTGGAAACCACCAGATGTGGAGTGGGTTAAGTTGAATTTTGATGGAGCATCTAAAGGAAACCCAGGACCAGCAGGAGGAGGAGGAAAAATTAGAAATAATAGTGGAGATATTTTGTCTCATTATGCTTTGAATTGTGGATTTAAGACAAATAATGAAACTGAATCTTTGGCAACTTTAGAAGGGTTAAAAATATGTAAACAAATAAAATGGAATAGAGTTTGGATGGAAGGTGATTCTCTCATAGTAATAAATCCAATTTTGAGGAAAGCAAAGGCTTCATGGAACATACAAGAGATTAATGTGAAAATTCAAGATCTTAAAGAGTTTGAAGAAATCAGGTTTACACATATATCAAGGAAAGGAAACAAATGTGCAGAGAAGCTAGCCAATAGGGGGGTTTTGATTGAGGATCGTGAAGTTAACATCTCCTTTCCATGGTTAGAGGAAGCAGAAAGTTTAGTTGAAGCTGAAAAAAATTGTTGATTGCCTAAATCAATTAATATTAATATTTACTTTAATGTTTTCCATTGGTAATATCTATTTTATTTTGTAGCAATAATGTGTATTCATTTAGACTATTTCTTTTAATATTTGTGGTTGCACTTGTGTTTTAGGATGGAAACTAGCAATCCATATGTGGTAAAGCGAAATTTTTTAGTGCGATGTTTTGGAAATATTACTCTACTAAGATGCAAGGCATAGATAGTAGAGGTGAAGTTTTGGCATCGTCAAGGCTTCTATAGAAAAATATCAAGAAAGATGCTAAATTTTGGAGTAATTGTATTCATACAGAGATTTGAAAAGATCCAAAAAAATGAAAATCAAGAATTCAAATATTTTATGTAAAATGATGTAGGTTTCTAACTATAGCATCTCAATTGAGATGAGAAGTGTATATATTTGTAAACTCTCAAGCTCTAAAGAAGAGAGATATAATTTTTTAAGGGTGGGGGACTCTAGTACAACCCCTTTTTATCAAGCAAAAAATATATATTATAAATTAAAAGGATCCAAATTTTTTACTCTTTTTTGCCAATACTTCTATTCACTATTTTTAATTTACTCTACCAAAACTTTATAATCAATTAAAAAAATTACTCTACCAAAACTTTATAATCAAATAAAAAGATCATTTGAGACTCTACATACATTGGAACATTATATTAACCTAGTTCCTATTCAATAGTCAATTCTTCAAAGATCTTTAATTAGACAATGAAGGAGGAAGAAGATAATATGCCTTCCTTGTGTGGGTAGTTTGGTTGTTGTTCTCCCTTGTGAGGGTTTTTGGTATATTTTGCTTTCTTGGGTGGTGGTTGTAGTTATATTCCTTTTATTCCCTTTATTTTTAATTTGGAGTTTGTTGTTTTCAATATCCTAGGTTCTCTCGTTGGCATGTGTGCCCCTTTGTCTAGTTAGGTTAGCTGAATCCATTTTGTAAAAGGTTTGGGGTCCCTTTCAAAACCCCTTCATCCACCTAATAAAAAACATATTCTTCAAATATCTTGAAATACAATTAAATTTTTAAATACACAATGCTTTTATCTTACCATTATTCATAATTAGAATGACTAAAATGGAAAAAAGAGAAGTTAGTTTTTTTAATATTTATAAGATCATAAGTAATTATATGGAATAACATTATTTATTATATTATATCATAGATACTTTAATGTTATCAAAGTTTAATATATAACATTATTCTTTCCTTTTATTTGGGGTATTAAAGTTTATCCTTCAATCTTATTGAAATAGTGTTAGTGAATAGAATTTAACATTACATGATAAAATAGAATCGAATATTACAGTATACATGTTTGACAAGTGTACTTTTCATTAACATGGTGATAATCAATTCATAACAAGAGCTCTCCTCTCTTTATATATTTATTCTATAACATATATCTATAAAAGTACTTATAGTTTAGATGAAAAGGATATATAAGAAATGGTCCATTTCATTGTTGGTAAAAGACTGAGTGAAGATGTTTCTTGTGAAGAGGTTAAATATTCAAGTTCTCTTGACACTCGAATTTACTTTGTTCTACAACATATATTTACATAAAAATATATATATTTTAGAATGAAAATTGAGATATAAAAAATATTTAGCTCAATATTATAATTACTCTTAAAAATACTAATGAAGGATGTTTGTTATGAAAATATCAATAGTTTAAGTCCTCTCAACATTTTAATAATACCTCATACTTTTTTTCTATAACATATATCCATATAAAATAATATAAAAGTAATTAGAGATCTATTAAATAAATATTATTATAAAATAATATAAAATTAATTAAAAATATATTAAATGATATTAACTCAACGAATTAGATTCTTCAAAATGGAAAGAAAAAACTCATTCAAATTTTTCTAAACCAAACATAAATAAAACTCAATCAAAAAATATACCATTACTATGTTTTTTTAGGAAACAATTTTTTTTAAAGTAAAATCAGATTTTAAAAAGAATCTAGATCCACTTACCTTTAATTATAAGTTTTGGCCTATGCAAAACACCATAATAATTAAGGATTTAGACCGAAAACCCAAAATTAAACGATGCATATAAAAAGTGAATTAACCTATATTAAAAAAACATTTTGAAAAGTTGTATTAATCTTGTTCCTAGTCAATTCTAAAGGCCATTACTACATCTAGAAGAGAGAAAAGGTCACACATGAATAATTTCATTATATTTATGGTCTTATTTTAGGGCATCGAAGTCTTCTAAAACAGCCAAACGTGCACACAAGCCAAAAACAGGTATTTTCTAACAAAAGTTTAACTTAAAAGTAACTTCCTAAGGTAGTTTTTTTTTTTTATATTTTATTTTTATGTTGAATTTGGATTTATATGTTTATGTTTTTAATTAAATAGAGTTAATTACAGTCATTATTTTTAGAAACTGGTTAGCCCAAGGTTTAATTTATAGGATTGTTTCCAACAAAAGGTTTAATTTATAGCACTGTTTCCAACAAACCTATCCGTCTCGTTCTTGTTTATCCGATGTGAAATGGTTGACCACCGGTCAACAAACCTATCCGTCTCGTTCTTGTTCATTTAACGTGAGATGGGGACCACCGGTCGTTCAGGGTTCATACCCTCATCGTCGGTCTGGCACGCTCTCAGAGGTTTCGGAGCAAACTACTACCTTTGCAAAGGGTTGGCTTCTCCTAAAGGTTTGAGCATAGGTCTCTTCTTGGTAAGTACCCAATCACACCTGCACTTACCAATCCACCTAGCCCTTGTTCACCCGATGTGAGATGGGGACCATCGGTCGCTCGAGATTCATATCATCATCATCGGTTTGACAAGCACTCAGAGGTTTCGAAGCAGACTACTACCTTTGCAAAGGGTTAGCTTCCCCCAAAATTTGAACCTAAGTTTCTTCTTGGTAAGTGCCCAAACACACCTGCACTTACCAATCCACCTAACCCTTGGGGTAAAACCTTATGTTAAGGAAAATTGTTCCCCGTATCATCTCCTGATCAAGACTTTCCATTTCACTTCACGGAACTTGTCCCATCCGAGTATAACCCTAAGGTTAGCCGAGATTTTTTTTGTATAACCCTAAGGTTAGCCGAGATTTTTTTTGTATAACCCTAAGGTTAGCCGAGATTTTTTTTTGTATCCGATGCAGGTCACTAGGCTTAAACCTAGACCTCCTTCCGAGGATTGAAGGAACTTGCCAACAAAGCACCTGATGTAAATATTTTATTGTTTAATGGTCTGTTTAAAATTAATAAAATGTATGTTGTAAAAATACAAAGTTTTTAATACTTTAAAATTTTTATTGAGTAAACACTTCTTATACATATACATATAGTCTTTGAGACTGAACACTACCATACAGTAATACTTTAAAATTTTAAATTCAACACTGAAAAAAACGACACATTTTCTTCCACTAAACTACAAGTCAGGTCATCTTCCAACAGTACAATTAGAAACAAACATATGCCAAATTCTACAGCCTCCACTTGTCCTTTCCACCTTAGTTCTCACTCAATTAATATACTTTATACAATTAATATACAATGAATGCAGAAAAACAAACACGTGTTTTTCTTCCTTGTTGACACCCATTAACATATAGTCCAACATATATCTACCATAATCTAGAGATTGTAGAGATAGAAAGACTCTCTTAAAAAGCATGAATGAAGAATTTATTATGGATTGGACTTATTTTTAGTAAAACTTGTATATACTTTGTCAAATTCCTTAAAGGCTTCTTTAATCATGCTGACTTTAGAGAGTGTGACATCATGACGTTGGGAGAAGCAGCTTTTAGGAAGAGTGACATCTCGCATGTATGATTGAGTTTGGTAGAGTCAAAGATGACCGTGTTTTGTTTTGGGTTGAATGAGTTTAATTTGTTCACTTCATTCAATGATTTTTTTTAAATTGATAACATAGGATTGGGAATTAGCCACCCTCCCAACTTCTCCATAAGACTTCAATGAATGACGGTACATGGTTCATTTTTATTATATTTTAATCTAATATTTTTTTTAGATCATGATTCATTTTTATTATATTTTAATTTAATATTTTTTTAAAGATTAGGGTCATATCTGCATGTGAAGGGAGGGATTTGACCTTGGAACCTCTCTTATCTCGAGAGTTTTACACAACCCATTGCATTCAACTCTCCCACACAATCAGATTATATTTTAATCTAATATATATTAGTTATATAGAAAAGTTGGTCACAATCACATTAATTTTGGTAACCTATAAGCGGAGGGTTCAAACCACATGGACTGCTTCAACTAAACCTATTTCGCCCCGTTATTGTTGATATGGGTGAAGGGAACCATCGGTCACTTAGGATTCATATCATCCTCGTGAGTCTGATGCTTACTCAGAGAATTCAAATCAGACTACTACCTTTGCAAACAGGCTGCTCCCAAGGTATGAACCTGTTGCTCCCAAGGTATAAACTTGGGTGTCTTTTTGGTAAATTTTAATCCAATATATCATTTAGTATAATTTGAATTAAGATTTTTATTTTATTGTTGATCTAGCATGAAGGGAACCAGCCATCGATCGCCCAGGATTCATATTGTCCTTGTGGGTTTGATGCACACTTAGAGAATTCAAATCAGACTACTACATTTGCAAACAGGCTGCCCAAAGGTATGAACCTGGGTGTCTTCTTGGTAAATTTTAATCCAATATATTATTTAGTATAATTTGATTTAAGATTTTTATTTTAAAATTTTATGACATTAAATTGGCTCAAGATTCATACCCAGGATTCATAATTGTCCTCGTGGGTCTGATGCTTAGAGAATTCAAATCAGACTACTACCTTTGCAAACAGGCTGCCCCAAGGTATGAACCTGGGTGTCTTCTTGGTAAATTTTAATCCAATATATTATTTAGTATAATTTGAGTTAAGATTTTTATTTTAAAATTTTATGACATTAAATTGGCTCAGGATTATACCGTCATATTCGGTCCGTGCAGTCAAAGGATTCAAATCAAACTACTACCTTTGCAAACGGATTGCCCCCAAGGTTTGAACCTAGGTACCTTTGCAAACGGATTGCCCCCAAGGTTTGAACCTAGGTATCTGTCTTCTTGGTAAATTTTAATCCAATATATTATTTAGTATAATTTAAGTTAAAAATTTTATTACATTAATTTTATATTAAGAGTTTTTAAATTAATTATATAAAAATGAAATTTGTTTTATTTATATTAAATTATCACTTGGTATTATAGTAATTATGAATATATCACTTGGCAAGATTCAAATTGAGGTTAATAGTTTGTCAACTATGTATGTAATCTTTTGTAGGATTCAAATATGGATCTTGTCTTTTAAGAGTGGAAGAATATAACCTGTTAAGTTAATGTCATTTGATGAGAGTGTATATATAATTTTTTATTTGTTATATGGGATTGAAATAGGGTTCATTTTTACTATGTCATGACCATACAGTGGTATTACAACAATTTGTTAATTATATATGAATCCCTTGGTAAAATTTGAATTTGGCTCCCTTCCTTAAAATTTGAAGAATATAATTAGTTATGATCATATAGTGATACATTGGTATTACAACAATTTGTTAATTATATATGAATCATTTGGTAAGATTTGAATTAGGGTCCCTTCCTTAAAGTCGAAGAAAATAATTGGTTAAAAAATTGTCATTTGATGATATATAGTGTGCGATTTTTTTTTCAATTAATTATATACAACTATAATAGGCGTTACAATATTACATTAATTTGTAACAACTTAGATATTATCGATGTATCTCTTAGTAAGATATGAACCTAAGTTTTTTCCTTGGATGTTGAGGAATCTACCCACTTAAGCTATTGTTATTTGAGTGTCCACACTTATTCAATATGCAATAATGTATTTTATTTAAAAAAAAAAAATTAATTGTGAATTATATTTGATAATATGTTTTGAGATGTTTTTATAAGAGGTATTATTAATTTTGATTAGATTTTTCAATTTTTTTTAATAGAGTTAAAAAAAAGGCATATATAAGGTTATCCTCAATTAAAGTTGGATGTTATAAGTTTATAAGAATTTTTTAATTCAAAGCACTCGAGCATTAGGTGGATTGGTAAGTGCTTGTCTGGCCAAGCATTTACTAAGAAGACACCCAGGTTCAAACCTCGGAGGGACCTTGTTTGTAAAGGTAGTAGTCTGATCTGAATCCTTTGAGTGCTCGCCAGATCGACAATACAAATTCTAAGCGACCTATAATCCCCTTCATGCTGGGTCAACAATAACGAAACGGAATAAGATTGGTGGAAGTAGCCCCTATGGTTTAAACCCTGAACTTGTCAGTTACTAAAATAGCGTGATTGTGATGAACTCTCCTATGTAACACCATACTATGCATTTAAATCATGTATATAAAAATGAATGAACTTATATTTAAAAAAAGTTTTTGAAAAAAACATTTTGAAAAATTGTATTAATCTTGTTCCTAGTCAATTCTAAAGGCCATTACTACATCTAGAAGAGAGAAAAAATAACACATGAATAATTTCATTATATTTACTGTCTTATATTTAGGACATCGAAGTCTTCTAAAACAGCCAAACGTGCACACAAGCCAAAAAAAAAACATGTATTTTCTAACAGAAGTTTAGCTTAAAAGTAACTTCCTAAGGTTTTTTTTTTTTTTTTAAATTTGATTTTCATGATGACTTTGAGTTTATATGTTGTTTAATGGTTTTTTTTACATTCATATGATGTGGTTTACCAGTAATGTGACCAGCATTCAATTCCTATGGCAGATGTGTATAAGAAATATTCAATCTCATGGTAGATGTGTATAAGAAATATTCAATCCAATATATATAAAAAGTATTTTTTAAAAAGAACAAGTTTTTAATACTTCAAAATTTTAAAAACTTTAAATTCAACACTGAAAAAAACATGACATATTTTCTTCCACTAAACTACAAGTTAACATCTATCTTCCACCACAAGTCATCTTCCCAACAGCACAAGTGGGAGGTAAGAGACATGAGAAATTTCAACAGCCTCCACTTGTCCTTTCCACCTTAATTGTCGCTCAATTAATATATTTTATACAATTAATATATGCAGACAAACAAACAAACACGTGCTTTTCTTCCTTACATATGGTCCAACATATATCTACCATAATCTAGAGATTGTAGAGATATAAGGACTCTTAAAAAGCATGAATGAAGAATCTATTATCATTGGACCTATTTTTAGTATATATTTTGTCGAATTCCTTAAAGGCTTCTTTAATCATGCTAACATTAGAGATTGTGACATCTCACATGTATGCATTACTTTGGGAGAAGCAGCTTTCAGAAGATTAACATCTCACATGTATGTATGATTGACTTTGGGAGAGTCAAAGATTACCTTGTGTTTGGGTTAAATGAGTTTAATTTGTTCACTTCATTCAATGCTTTATTTTTTAAATTGATAACATGAGATTGGAAAAAAATTGATAACATGAGATTGAAATTAGTCGCCTCCCACAACCACTACATAAGACTTAATGAATGACCCTGAAGTCACATCGGTACTTCGTTCATTTTTATTATACTGTAATCTAATAAATATATATATTTTAGTTACATTAAAAAGTTGTTCAGAATTACATTAATTTTGGTATCTTATAAGTGGAGGGTTTAAACTACATAGGGTTCAAATTACATGGGTTGCTCCCACTAAACCTATTCCGTTTCATTATTGTTGACCCAGTGTGAAGGGGACTACTAGTCGCTCAAGATTTATCGGTCTGGTGTGCACTCAGAGAATTTTATTTGGTCCTCCTCAATTTAGGGCGCACTCAAAGAATTTCATTTGGTCCTCGTCTGTCTGGTGCGCACTTAAAAAATTCAAATCGGACTACTACCTTTGCAAACAGGATGCCCCCAAGGTTTGAACCTAGGTGTCTTTTTAGCAAAGTTTACTTCAGTATATTATTTAGTATAATTTGAGTTAAATTTTTTATTTTAAAATTTTATTACATTAAATTAAATTGGAGACAACCGGTCGCTCAGGATTTATACCGTCATCTTCGGTTTAGCATGCACTCAAGGATTCAAATTAGACTATTACCTTTGCAAACAGAGGTTGCCCTCTATGTGACTTCTTGGTAAATTAATATTTAGTGTAATTCCAGTTAAAAAAATGATTTAAAAGATTTATTACATTAAACTTATATTAGGAGTTTTAAATTAATTATATAAAAATGAAAAATGTTTTATTTATATTAACTATATTTGGTATTATAGTTATTATGAATATATCACTTGACAAGATTCAAACTGATTATTTGGCAACTGTGTATGTAATCTTTTGTAGGATTCAAATAAGGATCTTGTCTTTAAGAGTGGACGAATATAATCTGTTAAGTTAATGTCATTTGATGAGAGCGTATATATAAATTTTTATTTGTTATATGAGATTGAAATAGGTCTCATTCTTGCTATGCAATGATCATACAGTGGTATTGCAACAATTTATTAATTATATATGAATCCCTTGGTAAGATTTGAATTTGGGTCCTCTCCTTAAAATTTGAGGAATATAATTGGTTATGACCATACAGTGGTATTACATCCCCTCCTTAAAAGTTGAAGTTGAGGAATATAATTGGTTAAAATAATGTCATTTGATGATATATAGTGTACCAATTTTTTTCAATTAATTATATGGAACTATAATAGGCCTCACAGTATTACATTAATTTCTAACAACTTAGATATTATGGATGTATCTCTTAGCAAGATATGAACCTATGTTTCTTCCTTGGATGTTGAGGAATCTAACCACTTAAGCTTTTTTTTTTTTTTTTGAGTTACACAGGAGAGTTGGTCACAACCACACTATTTTTAGTAACTGGCATGTAGGGTTCAAACCTTAGGGGCTGTTTCCACCAAACCTATTTCATTTTGTTATTGTTGATCCGGTGTGAAGGGGATCACCGGTCCTCAGGATTCATACCGTCATTGTCGGTCTGGCACACACTCAGAGGATTCAAATCATATAACTATCTTTACAAATAGGTTGCCCTCGAGGTTTGAATGTGGGTGTCTTCTTGGTAAATGTCTCACCAGACAAGACCAATCCACTTAGCTCTAAGGTGTTAAGGGTTTATGGTAAACCAATGTGATTTGAATCGAAGTTGCGTGGATCTCTACCATACGGATCAAGTTTCTCAAGTGATCACCTCACCCTTAAAAGGGTTTATGGTAGCCAGTGTAATTTGAACAGAAGTTGAATGGACCTACGATATGGAATAACCTCACACCAACTTAGCTACTCACTCACCACTTAAACTATTGTTATTTGATATGATAGTGTACAAACTTATTCAATATGCAATAATGAATTTTATTTAAATATATTTTTTTAATTGTGAATTATATTTGACAATTTGTTTTGAGATGTTTTTATAAAAGGTTTTATTAATTTTGATTATAAACAAAGCATATATAAGGTTATCCTCCAGTTAAAGTTGAATGTTAACTTATAAGTTTATAAAAAAAATTTAATTCAATATTATATTTGAACTTTAACATGTCATATGAATAGAAAATTAAATTTTTTGATTAGTTAAGGTGATTATGTATTACTTAAACTTTATGGCAAACGCTAAACACATTTTTATAATTATTTGTTGAGTATTAATAAATAAAAATAATATAATAATGTAAGTAATATTTTGAAGTTATTAGGTGTTAGTTAGTATATATAGGGATATGATTTTTAACATGTCATGTTAAACAAAAAAAAAATCCACATTTTATTTGGATGACCTGAATTTAAATCACGAAAAAAAATGACCCATTTTTACTATACCCTTTAAAGTGTGATTCCAACTGTACCACCCGTAATACTTAGCATATTATATATATATATATATATAAGAAAAGAATAAAATAATGTCATCATAATATTTCAAGGAACTGCATACTAGTATTGCAACAGTCTATGAGATTCATATATAATATTTTTTTTATAAGCCAAGCATTTTTACCACTCAATCTTTAACCCTTTAGGTGACATTAACCACATTCATTGAAAAAAGAAATATGGTATAATTCTTGGGGTTTTATATCCACACTAATTAAAGTTATTAGTTCATTTAGTTGAACTTGAATGAATGAGCATAAATCCTTAGTTTGTCTTCCGCGGAAGGTTGATGGACTAGTAGCCTGTGACATTTGTAATAATAATTTTCTTACTTTTTATCTTCACAGTTTCTTAAAATAAAATAATTTTCCTATTGAAAACTATCCATCTTCTTGCTTTTATATATATATATATATATATATACTTTTTTTATAGTGAAAACATTCTAAATTTCGTATATTTTATATATACAAGCATAATTTTGTAGTGTATGTCTTTTCTTTGGGTGATTACATGTGTTTTTGATAATACATGCTTTTTATAGTACATGTATATTTTTTTTAAGTGAATGATTGTTCATTTATAAAATATCAATTTTAATATTTCAAGATATAATCTTCATCAAATAAGAGGAGCTTTTCTTCATGACCATCCAACTGCATCTAAAAACTTGATGCACCTTTAAGCAAATGCTTTCTTTTATAGTATTATTTCCAACTTTTTGTTATTAAGTTAAAGATTAAAAAATTTTCTTACCTCGTAGTGCTATCAACCTTTTTTGATCAATTGTATACCTTCCCAAACTCTTTTGCTTATAGGTCTTGTTCCATACCCATTAATTATATCTTACCCTTTTCCATTTTCATGTGTTCATCATCCTTCCCTTCTCCCAAGATTTTTATCTGATATAGGCATGTAGTCATTCATATGAGGGGATACTTCCTTATTTAATATATTAGAGCCAAATTATATCCTTAGAATTTCCTTTTCTTCTTTAGATAGGAATAAATTTATTCATCTCATTCATATGTGCTTATTGATCCCTTATACCAATCTTTGAGCAAGTTGTACTTCTACATGTCGGTATTTCAAAATTAAAATCTAAGCTTTTTATAATGAAGGCTTTTTCTTGAGAAGCTTTTGGATTTTAAGGATAATCTCTAATTAGATGCCCATATTTGTGACACAATCTACATTTATCATAATAAATGTTATTAAACCCATATCATCTCTTCAAATTACAAAGTTATAGTTTTTGACAACAAATTTATAAGATCTGGATTAACATATAACCTTGTGAAATTAACTATCTTAGCATAACATTATTTAAATCCATATCATATATATTCCTTTAATTTCATATAGATTCAAACACATACTTAGATCAAATTTCCTCTAACAGTTCATATAAACATATCCATATCACATCCTTTTAAAGCAATTCCTTTGTGACTTTAAACCTTCTATGCCAATATTTCATATAAAGCCCTCTACTAAGAACCATGGGCCTCCTTGAAAAATTGCACCTTTATCCAACTCACTAGGAAAAGTGATTATGAAAGAACTTTTGAACAAACCATAATATTATAAACTCTTTTGGTTTTCCATCTCTTGTTGTCCAATCATAAATATCCCTAATGGGTAATCAAATCCAAAGAAGCAACAAATAAGTACTTTCATTTCCAAATTTTTAATGTTCCCCTAAATTTTATGTTTTTCAAGCTTCAGTACTAGACAACCTTATATAGCTTCCTTGCAGGTCGATATTTTGCTTGAGAGGTCCAAAGAAGCTATAATTTTTCTAATCTCATAATTTTACCATATCTGCCCTTTGGTTTCCCTTGCTTGTGTTTCATTAAAGCATCCTAAAAGGAAATATTTGAGGGGAACTTATCCTTATTGCATATTAATGAAAATTCAAGCAGTGCAATCCTATTCTAAACAAAAATCTTATAGATTAAAATACAAAAAAATACTTGGCGTATGACTCAAAAAACTTCATCCTTGAATTCCATCCATATTCTAAGATCAATTTAAACTATTTAATAAAAAATATTATGCTAAACAAATAAAAAATAACCTAATAAAATATTTTAATAAAAATTAATATAGATGACAATTACTAATTTAGGATTAAATTTTGTTAACTTCATTTTAATTAAGTATTAAAAAGTAATATAAATAAAAACTTATGTTTAGGGAGCAAGAAGAGAGTACAAGTGCAAATAGGGAGAGAGACTCACCTTTAGAGTTCTTCCAAATATTTGAAAAAATTCAACAAATGAAGGATTCTTATGAGGGAAAACCAGGTAATAAGGAAGGAAACTTATTTATGGAAGCCTTGAGTGGAAGTAAGGATATCCTAGTTGGAACTAAGGACACCATAGTTGGAAATATAGAAAGAAGGAATCTATAGTAATCCTAATCTAAGTGATTATCAATGATTGATCAAACATGATATAATAGTTCTTAACTACAGGATGTATATGTAAGTCCAATGGATACTAGCCATGTTTTTCAAAGATTCAAAAATAAATTAAATGAAAGTGGAGATTGAGTTCAAATTATTAAATGAATTTTCTTATAAAACTATTTTATTGTCATCATATTCTCTAGTTCCAAATATAGGGGTAAAATAATGGATGTAGACCATGGTTTTGGGGGAGAGATGACTTATATATATATATATATATATATATATATATATATATATATATATATATGAGAGAGAGAGAGAGAGAGAGAGAGAGAGAGAAGATTGAAATGAGCCCCATCCATATTGTATCATTATCACATATTGGTATTACAACAACTTGGCAACTATGCATGTATTCAGGGTTATGCACAGTGGTGAATATTCACAAATTGGGTGAATATTAGGATTTTTAAAATTGGAAATTGGCGAATATGAGGACCCTCAACGTCGGCCCATTTGCCTAAAATTTTTAGGAGCAATTTTTTCTTAGGGTCAATTCGCCACAATATATATCCAAACATAGGCATATTGTACTCGTTGGAAAGCTCATTTTAATATTTATCTAATGGTGATGTTTTTATGAAGTTATATGATGATTTAATTGAAGAACACAAGCTTATACTGAGAGGGGGGTGAACAGTATAAGACCACTTTTTACTTTCTTTCCAAACCAATATCAATTAATGTCCTTAATTGCAATAACCAAATATAGTAGTGTGCATTAATAACTCAGATAGCAATAGTAAGCAAGAGCACAAGTCACCATACACAATTGAGACACAAGATTTAACGTGGTTCCCCCAATGTGGGGTACTCCACAAGATAATCTCCTTATAATATTTCACACAGAAATAAGGATCCTTATCCAATACAATGATTTCTTTGATCTGCTCAAAGCTAGGCAATAACAAGCTCACACAGAACTTGTCCAAATATGCATAACAAGCTCACACAGAACTTGTCCAAAACTGCTCAACAAGCTCACACAGAACTTGTCCAAATCTGCTCAACAAGCTCACACATAACTTGTCCAAAATTGCTCAACAAGCTCACATAGAACTTGTCCAAATCTGCTCCAACAAGCTCACTAAGAACTTGTCCAAATATGCTCTAGCAAGCTCACCAAGAACTTGCTCAAATATGCTCCAACAAGCTCACTAAGAACTTGTCCAAATATGCTCTAGCAAGCTCACCAAGAACTTGCTCAAATCTGCTCCAACAAGCTCACTAAGAACTTGTCCAAATCTGCTCTAGCAAGCTCACCAAGAACTTGCTCAAATCTACTCCAACAAGCTCACTAAGAACTTGTCCAAAATTGCTCTAGCAAGCTCACCAAGAACTTGCTCAACTCTGCTCAATAGGCTCACTCATAACCTCATCAAAATCTGTCCCAAATCTGTCCACAAATCTATCTAAAACTGTCCACAAATCTGTCCCAAAAACTATCCACAAAGGCCTTCTCAAAGGCTCAATCAATCATGCTCAAGTAGTACTCAAATCTCATCCACAAATCTATGAAGGCAAGGCTCAAATATGAACTCAACAATGAATGGCAATGCACTCTACAATGGATGACAACAATGATCCACAATGATCTCAACTCAACTCAACTCAAGTCAACTCATAGAAGCATAAAGAGAATTGTTAGAGACTCAATATGTTCTAAGCTCAATCTCAACTCAAATCAGAATTATAGAATAGTTTGTTTCATGGGACTTGAACAATCACCTCACACAATCACTTGACTAGGCTCAATCAACTCAACTCAACCAATCACCACAAGGGATAACTCTTTCTCACAAAACCCTAGTCCAAGCATGTATCAACCAACTCAAATGTTTCCAACAATGCTCAACCACAAATCTCACATAACAATGATACTCATGTTCTTTTCAAGTTCTTTACATAACCAATGGGCTTCAACAACTATGCTTATAAAACAAGGTTTAAACACAACTCTCAAACCAGAAAACCTTGAAGCATTCAACCAACCACTTTCGAAAAGGAAACCACAATCAATCCTTTTCACTCCAATGATATTTCAGAAATCAACCACCATAAACAATCAATAGGAGAATGTGCCCATACCTTTTTGATGCCAAGAAGTTGTCCACAAAATCTACCACACTAAACACAACTTTCCTTTCCAATCTCAATAAGGGTTAGTGGACTTCAAATAATAATCACAAGATAAAGCATAACTCAATTTACACCTTTTTACTCCAACTTAATAAACACATCCACCAAAGTCTTTTTTAATAAAAACCCTTATCAAAATAATAATCAATAAACCTCTCAAAAATTATTTTATAACAACTCCTTATTTCTCCTAAATCTTAATTCTCAATTTCATGAACATCAAATTAAATCAACAACTCATCCACCTTTGAAATAATAATCACAACCCTTATAAAAACAAAGTTTAATTAAAAACTTTAATTATTCCTAACCACCTTATAACTCCAACTTAGGGCTTAACAAAATTAATTAGAGCAAAAATGTATTTACCTCCTCAAGGGGATTCGAACCCCCGACTTGCCCACATCGCGAGCGCCTTAGCCGCGGCTAAGGTTGCCACACGAGCTAGCCGCTCATTCGAAAGGGAAAGGCACAACGTGCCTTAAAACCTTTCCTCCCTTTTCGCAAATCAAAAGTGCTTCGAGCGCTTTTCTTCCAACGCCTTTCAAACGCAGTCAAGGGGATTCGAAACCTTGACGTTTGTGCTGCCACACACCTTAGCCAAAATCCAACTGCCAATGCGCCACTCTGCCCATGATGACTTTGGACTTCGACCAACCTTTGTTTATTCGTTGCTTCTGCTTTCTAAAATATTTTTGCACGAGCTCAATTCGGATGCTTAGCCAACGATTATTAACCACGAGCAAGGATGATTTTATGAACCTTAGGTATCCCCTTTATATAGCCTCCTTATTATTTTTGATGACGTCGGTGGAAATCTTGCATATTTAATTTTAAATTTTAAATAATTAAAATTTAAACTAAATATTAAAAATTAAATATCTCCATCACCGGGGCACCTTTTTCGATGAAACGAAAGGCCAACTTGGGTTTTAAGAAAAACCCAGTTCAAATCTGCCATCCATGGTTTTAAATAAAACCTTTTATTTTGCCTACCTTGGTTTTCACAAAAACCCTATATTTATCCATGCTTTCCAAAATATCATTTGGCCACCAAAACTCAATGTGATCCATGTGACATCAATGACAACATAAAATAACTCAAATTTCCAACAATCTCCCCCTTTGTCATTGATGGCAACACCTCTAATGCAAAAACCACAATCACTGCAAAAACCATCTCTGAGAATCAAAGTTGCTCCCCCTGACTCAATACTCTCTATGGAGGCTGCTCCCCCTAACTCAATGCTCTCTTTGGAGGCTGCTCCCCCTAACTCAATGCTCTCCCCCTTACTCAAATATCTCCCCCTTTGACATCAATGGCAAAAGGGACACCTATGGGGCTAAAAGATATGACTCTTAAGCATAGCCCCCTCACCACCTTCTCTCTTGAGGTGATTAATTTTGGGGTGGGAGTACTTTTACTCCCAACTTACATTATTTCTTTCCTCTGTCAACTTCCTTCCATATTTTTTTGATATCCTTTTCTTGATGAGTTACTTGATATTCTTGTCTTGAACCTGTTTGACCTTCTTGTCTTGAACTTATTTAGAATTGAGTCCTACACCAATTTGCAATATGTCCAAATTTATTGCAATTAAAACACTTAATGTTGTTATTCCTTGGAGGTGCAACTATCTTAGGACTTCTCCTAGTGAAGCCATATCCTCTTCTGTTATGAACCATGCAATTCATTGCCTTGTGACCAAACTCATTACATGAGTAGCAATACCCATGGAAAAGTTATCCTTTCCCATATTCTTGTCTTTCATGTGTCCTGCACTGTGAAGCCATGTGCCCAAACCTGTGACATGAAAAACATCTTCCATTGAAGAAACCTTGTCTAGACCCCATTGGTCTCTTAGTCTCTTCTACCTGTTTCCTGTTCCATTTGTTCCTAACTTGTGCATTGTTCCTTTCCTTGTTGAACTTTCTATTGTCCAACTTATCCTTAGAGGTCTCACTCTCTCTTTTACTTACTTCTTTTGACTCTTCTTCTTTTCTGGTGTTTGAGCTTGATTCTCCTTTTTCTGCTTCCTGTTTCCCTTGTTCTTCCTTAGAACTAAGTCCTGTTATAGTGACTGATGACTTTTGTGCATTGATAGTCCTTTCCAAGGTCTTTGAATTTTCCTCAAACTTGTGTAGCTTTTCCTTAGAACCTTTTACTTCCAACCTTAGTAAAACTATCTCATGCTCTAATATTTCACACTCTAGATCTTTTGTTTTTAATTTTTTGACCATACCTTCTTCAATTTTTCTTGTCTCTTCAACTTTGATTTTGAAGTTAGTGAGTTCCTGTAGAAACCTTGCTTTTTCTTTCTCATATTCTTGAGCTTGATCCCTTAATCGTGAGTTCTCCATTTTTAGTTCTTCAAGAGTAATCATAAGCCTTTCACATTCTATCTCTTTTGCCTTTGACTGTTTAATCATACCTTCTTCAACTCTTCTTGCTTTTTCAAACTTATCTCTCAAGTCAGAGATATCATGTAGAAGCTTTGTCTTACATTTCTCATCTTCTTGTATTTGAGCCTTCAATTCTAAATTCTCTCTTTTCAATTCAATAAACTCCTTAAGAGTGGCTTTCCCTTTTTCTTTTTTGAAGCATCTTATTTTTCTTCTATTACTGAAAATAGAGTTTCTTCTTCATACCTGTTTTGATTGTCCCTGTTATCCTTTCTTGAACCAATCTCTAGGATTTCATTTTCAAGAATATCATCTTCATCTTCACTACTACTAAACCCATTACAATATCTTGCATCATGGCCAAGTTGACCACAAACAAAACATTCTTGTGGACAATGAGCTGCATGGTGACCTGTGTTCCCACATCTGGTACAAAAATTTATCAGTCTGGATACTTCCCCATTACTTGATTCATCTATTGAATCTATTTCCATGTGTCCTCCCAACACAACAATATTAAACTCATCTTCCTTTTCTTTCATAACCATAGGTGTTCTTTTCTTCTTGTGTCTCATGCTTCTACTCTTGCCTTTCTTTGCCATTTGTGTTCTTTTAGAATCTACCCTCAAGCTGTTAGCCTTTTCAAAGGAACCCGCTCTGATACCAATTGAAGAACACAAGCTTATACTGAGAGGGGGAGGTGAAAAATATAAGACCACTTTTTACTTTCTTTCCAAATCAATATCAATTAATGTCCTTAATTGAAATAACCAAATATAGCAGTGTGCTTTAATAACTCAGATAGCAATAGTAAGCAAGAGCACAAATCACCATACACAATTGAGACACAATATTTAACGTGATTCCCCCAATGTGGGGTACTCCACAAGATAATATCCTTATAATATTTCACACAGAAATAAGGATCCTTATCCAATACAATGATTTCTTTGATCTGCTCAAAGCTAGGCAATAACAAGCTCACACAAAACTTATCCAAATATGCATAACAAGCTCACACAGAACTTGTCCAAAACTTCTTAACAAGCTCACATAGAACTTGTCCAAATATTCTCAACAAGATCACACAGAACTTGTCCAAATCTCTCAACAAGCTCACATAGAACTTGTCCAAAACTGCTCAACAAGCTCACACAGAACTTGCTCAAATCTGCTCCAACAAGCTCACTAAGAACTTGTCCAAATATGATCTAGCAAGCTCACCAAGAACTTGCTCAAATCTTCTCCAACAAGCTCACTAAGAACTTGTCCAAATATGCTCTAGCAAGCTCACCAAGAACTTGCTCAAATCTGCTCCAACAAGCTCACTAAGAACTTGTCCAAATCTGCTCTAGCAAGCTCACCAAGAACTTGCTCAAATCTGCTCCAACAAGCTCACTAAGAACTTATCCAAAACTACTCTAGCAAGCTCACCAAGAACTTGCTCAACTCTACTCAATAGGCTCACTTAGAACCTCATAAAAATCTGTCCCAAATCTGTCCATAAATCTATCTAAAACTGTCCATAAATTTATCCCAAAAACTATCCACAAAGCCTTCTCAAAGGCTCAATCAATCATACACAAACTGCCACAAATATGTCCAAAAATCTATCCCAAAGGCCTTCTCAAAGGCTCAATAAATCATGCTCAAGTAGTACTCAAATCTCATCCACAAATATATGAAGGCAAGGCTCAAAGATGAACTCAACAATGAATGGCAATGCACTCTACAATGGATGACAACAATGATCCACAATGATCTCAACTCAACTCAACTCAAATCAATCTCAACTCAAGTCAACTCATAGAAGCATAAAGAGAATTGTTAGAGACTCAATATGTTCTAAGCTCAATCTCAAATCAAATCAAAATTATAGAATAGTTTGTTTCATGGGACTTGAACAATCACCTCACACAATCACTTGACTAGGATCAATCAACTCAACTCAACAAATCACCATAAGGGACAACTCTTTCTCACAAAACCCTAGTCCAAGCATGTATCAACCAACTCAAATGTTTCCAACAATGCTCAACCACAAATCTCACATAACAATGATACTCAGCCTCCTTATTATTTTCGATGACGTCGGCGGAAATCTTGCATATTTAATTTTAAATTTAAATAATTAAAATTTAAACTAAATATTAAAAATTAAATATCTCCATCATCGAGGCACCTTTTTCGACGAAACAAAAGGCCAACTTGGATTTTAAGAAAAACCCAGTTCAAATCTTCCATCCATGGTTTTCAATAAAACCTTTTATTTTTCTTGCCTTGGTTTTCACAAAAACCCTGTATTTATCCATGCTTTCCAAAATATCATTTGGCCACCAAAACTCAATGTGATCCATGTGACATCAATGATCAATGTGACATCAATGATAACGTAAAATAACTCAAATTTCCAACATTAATAGGTCAAAAGTTACCCCAAATATGACCTTAATTTTTAGGGCTTAAAATATCCCATATTTTGGTGCGAAGATGATTGATTTGATTTGCTTAGGATTTTCCTTGATTTGCCTTGATTTTGATGAGGATTCGCCATTTTTTTACAAGTATATTTTGATTCCAACCCCTTAAGCATAACCCTACATGTATTGCTTGGAAAGATTCAAACCTAGGTCTCTTCCTTAAAAGTTGAGGAATATAATTAGTTGAGATAATTTCATTTGATGAGAGATAGCTTATATATAATACCATCAATATGTTAGCAAATAGGCCCAAATATCACATATCAATATTTCTCATGATCGTATAATCACACTCAACCACAATAAAACCAATGTTGCACAAAATAGAAATTTTATTGATAGTAAAATTCTTCATACAAAAGCTGCAAGCTTATTGTAGTGGTAAGGGATTTGGCTTCTCTTTGAAAGGTTTAAGGTTCAAACCCCACTGAGTATGAGGGGACCATGATCCCTCATAAAAACATGTGTAAACTCATTGAAAAAAATCTTCATACAAATTCATTCTCTTTCTTCATTATATTACATAGAGATTTATCATCAACATATAACCTTACGTAAGACTCTTCAATAATATTGACTTTTGCTCTCCTCAAACTCATAGGAGATGCAACCTTTCATATTTCATTCTTACATTATGACAAAGTCTCTCATAATTACATAACTTCCTACTTCTAATCTTGACACATCACACATGACTCTTCACTTACACATATGACACCCTCATAACTCTTCACTTACACACATGACACCTTTCATTTGTAACTCACACTTGCACACATGACATCTTTCACTCATAACTCACACTTGATTACATGACACATAAACACACTTCACACCTTGATACTTATTGTTGACATAAATAATAAACACACTCCTAATCTAAATATTTACAATGGTACTCAAGGTACCAGATAATGTAACACTACTAACAACCCCCATATTATATTATTTGGTATGAAATATTTTTGTCTTCATTTTTCTTCTATTGTCTTCATCCTATCTTCTTCCTCTAACTTTGGCTTTGACATTGTTGATAGTACTAGAGTTGATATGTCTCTTGAATTTGTTGTGATTTTGACAATTTCTATAGTTGCTTTTGAAATGATTTGTTTGAGAAGTTTGACTAGTGCCATCATTAATATACCTTTACAATTTTTTATTTATGAACACTATTTCCCTTGTACCAAAAATTCTTTTGGGAATGATTATTGCTTCCACAATTTTTACAATGAAAAAGATCCCAATAATTTTTAGTTTTGAGTTCATATATATTGTAATGGTCACACTTGTACTTTGCTTTTCCATATTTTGTATGGAGTTTTATAGGTTTTGAATAATGATCACTTGCATTCATAGGCCTTTTTGAATCTTGATTTCTTCTTGATATTTTTGTTTTTGAAATATTTAAAGCAATTTTTGCATCACACACCAATTTCTATACATTGTAATTATTGGTATTTTTAAAATAAATATTTATGCAATGTTTAAGAATCAAAAGAACTATGCTTTCAACTTCTTTTTGGATGAATTGTATGTGCTCCATTAATTTGGTTGATCCATGTTTTCTTCCTTTTGAAATAACTTGTAAATGATTTTTGGAAGATTTTTCTTTCTCTTCATATTGAATATTTGTTTTTCCTTGCTTCATAGCCATGATGTAATCCTTTTAAATTTCTTTTGTTTAATCCAAAAGAAAATAATCTTCTTCAAATTCTAATATTTCATTCAACTTCAATTTTTGATTTTAATCTTCAATCAATAAATTTCAAAATCTTCTTATTTTTCCTTCAAATTAAATTCATTTCATCCACATATTATAACTCCCAAATATTAATTTCAATTTCAATATCTATCTTCAATTAATCAATCTTCAAATCATATTCCAAATATTCAATTTCATTTTTTTTCTTATAACTCCCAATTAATTCATTCATTTTAAAATTTTCTTTTAACTCCTAAATTTTTTCCTTTAATTAACAATCTCTTATAAATCTTGATAAATAATGCACCTAAAAAAATAATGTACCTTTAATAATATTAAATTCAATAATGTTAGCTTAGTATGGTTCCACATAAACTCCTCATTATATTCTACTTTGATTAATTTAGGCCATCCGAGATATGTTAATGCAAAATGCTCGCATTCTAGATTTTCTTCCAAGTAATGTTTTGAGCATTATTTTTGAATCACCTTTACTGCGACAAATTCAGAGTTATTCATTGACCTTATAAAAATTTTCTACTTTCACCCAAACTTTGGATGTTTATCGTTCTTCTAGCTTCACTCTTTAGGTTCCACTATATCGTTGTTCCTTTAGCTATGCTCAGATTCTTCTATTAATAGTTGCTCTAGCTTTTCAATATTCTTCTAGCCATAATATGCACTCCAATTGTCTATGCATTCCTCTAGGCTCCACTTTCTAACGTTCTTTTAACTTCTCTCCAAATATTCTCAATCAGCTACACACTTTCTTTGTTGCTTCATCAAGCATCCTCCATATTATCTCCAAAAGTTATTTAATCAGTTGCAAATGCTTTTTGTTGCTTCATATCCTTAAATATTCTTAATTTCCAAATAAAATATGGACCATCAGCCTGATATTCCAATATCTCATTCAATTTGCGTCTCCTCCAATCTTCTTCTTCATAGTATCAAATGGCTATTACTCTTGCAATTCAATAATATCTCCTCTAATATTTAACCTCTAATAATCTTCACATTCAATATTCATACGTCCAATATCCACACCAAATTTTGGTGCTAGCTATTCTCCAATCTCTTCTCGCAATATCTCCACCCTAGATAGGGATTAAAGTGGCTCTAATACCACTATTAGCAAATGGTCCCAAATATCACATATTAATATTTCCCAAGATCGTATAATCACATTCAACCACAATAACACTAATATTGCACAAAATAAAAACTTTATTGATAGTAAAATTCTTCATACAAATAATTCTCTTTCTTCATTATATTGCATAATGCTTTGTCATCAATATATAAACTTACAGAAGACTCTTCAATACTTTTGAATTTTGCTCTCCTCAAATTCACCGGAGATGCAAACTTTCATTTTTCATTCTTACATTATGACAAAGTATCTCATAATTACATAACTCCCTACTTTTAATCTTAACACATCACACATGACTCTTTACTTACACATATAACACCTCTCACTCATGACTCTTCACTTATACACATGATACCTTTGACTCATAACTCACACTTGACTCATGACTCTTTACATACACACATGACGTATTTCACTCATAACACACACTTGATTACATAACACATAATTACACTTCACACCTTGGCACCTACTATGGACATAAATAATAAACACACTCATAATTTAGATATTTGCAATGGTACTCAAGGTACCAAATAATGTAATACTGCTAACTTGATTGAGATTTTTTTAGTGAAGATATAAATTATTAAAAGAAACCTGGTATGGGTTAGAAAGTTTGGGATTTTATAACAACTTATCATTAAGGAGGTTTTGAAGAATATTGATAATGCTCAGGGAAGTTCATTGAAGAGGATCTAACTATTGAGGAGCAAAAACATGTTGCTTATAATTGAAGATTTGTTAACATGGATATTCCAAAAGTTTTTGCAAATCCATTAAGGTTAAATTGAATCAATATCATAAATGTTATGAGACCACACACATGACAAGAGATTGAAAAATAAAAATGATTGAGAGAAAGAGATGAAAATTTTGGGTCATGAGATAAATTTTAAGATGAAACAAGAAGATCATATTATAGTAGAAGTTGTGTTAGATCAAGGATTTCCCATGCCCAAAAAGGAGATAAAGAAATCCCTTTTACTTCATCAAATGGTGTAGACCTTCATGGTTTATTCTATTGGCTTTTTAAGCCTTACTACCACAAAATATCACAAGTTATCACATGTCCCAATATAAAATAGCCACAATATTAAAGGTCAAGATTTCAATAATGAAGAAATACAAAATATTATTAAATCTAATAAAAATACTTACAATATGAATATGAGTAATACAATCTTGAGGTACTCTCTACACTTGATACAAGTTTTGGAGTTTTTTCTCCATAACGTATCCATATAAGATAACTCTTCAAATTCTTGACTATGACCTTTGGATTCTTATCTTGCTACTTGTGTACAAGACTCTCAGACTTCTAGTATGACAAATGTACATATCCTACACATAAATAATATAATATTCTCTAATACCCCTATATTACATTATTTGATGTGAACTTCTCTTGATCTACATATATGATTTTAGAATATCTAAAACTTGTTTTGTCCGAGTGCTTTTGTAAAAATATCTGCAATTTGATCTCCAGTAGAAGTATGTTTCAATTGAATATGATAATTTTAAACATGGTCCCTAATAAAATAACATTTGGATTCAATGGGTTTTGTTCTTCATGAATAACTGATTTTTTATTAGATTAAGTATTGCTTGCTTATTACAACTTATTATTGTAGGAGATTTTTTTAATTCCATGTCTGTTAATGTACTGTAATCATAGTGCTTTAGAGACTACATATTTTGTTGTATGTTATTTTTCTTTTATGGATGAAAGTGCTACTACATGCTTTTTTTACTGTACCAAGAAATAGGTCTTGAAGCTAGATAGAAAATATAGTTTGATGTAGATTTCATGTCATCTATAGATCCTGCATAATCATAATCTAAATATCCCTATAAACAGAATTTGTCATCATCCTTTTTATATGTTAGTCCATAATTTGTAGTCTTGTTAATATACTGCAATATTCGTTTTGTAGCTTTCCAACGACTTTATCTAGGTTCTTGCATAAACCTTAAAATATATTTTATAACAAAAACTATATTTGGTCTGGTATTTGTCAAATAAAGAAGACTTCCAATTAATTGACTATAAATAGTGGTTGAGACTAGAGGTGACTCATCATATCTTGATAATTGCAACCCTTGCTCCATGCGAGTGTCTTTGGGTTTATAATTGTTCATCATGTAATTTTCAAGAAATGATTTTGCATACGTTGTCTGTGTGATTGTGATATTTTATTCTTTTTGAAAAATTTTAAAACAAAGACAATAATGAAGAAGCCCTAAATTTATTAAAATATTTTTCTTTATCTCTTTTAACTTCATCTATCAATTTTTTTAGCTTTCTATAATCACTATATCATCAACATATACTATAAGTATTATTTTGTCATGTCCAACCTTTTTCATGTATAAATTTGGATCTGGTAAATAAATTATATTGTCATAAATGATTATTAATCTTCATATACCATGCTCTTGGTGTTTGCTTTAGACCATATAAGGATTTATTTAGCTTGCAAAACTTTTGTTCTTATCTTTTGATCACAAATCCTTTTGGTTTTGACATATATACCCCTTCTTCTATATCACCATTAAGAAATGCACTTTTTACATCCATTTGATGAAGTTTTCATCCATGATGTGCTGCTAAAGTGTAAATTGTTCTAATTTTGATCATTCTTGTTGTTGGTGCAAATGTTTCTTCATAATTTATTCCTTTTGTTTGTGTACATCCCTTTGCAACTAATCAAGCTTTGTATTTATCAAGAGAACCATCTACTTTGTATTTTATCTTGTAGACCCACTTACATCCTACTACTTTCTTTCCTTATGGTAAATCAACTAAATTCCATGTTTTATTCTTTATTAATGTTACATATTCTGATTTCATGGCTGCTTTCCATTTTGGATGACTTAGAGCATTTGGAGTAGTTGAAGGTTATGTTATGAAACTTATCAATCCCTTATTTATGCTTGTTAAACTACGAGTTTGAGGTCTTGTAGTAGTGAGATATGGTATTTGCTCTAGCTTTGAATCCTTAAGAATATCTCTAAACATATAGGTTATTTTATTTTAAGTAATGTAACAGTCTCTACATTTTTATTTGTTCATCATCTATGTTTGATTTTGAGTCTTCACTTGATGAATCTTCTTTTGAAGAATTTAGAATAATTCTTGAATCACTCTTTTATTCCTTAATAATATTTTTGTTTCCTTCATCAAATATTTTTTTTCATAAGCTAAGTGGTTTCTATTGGGGGCCACTCACATTACAAAAATAAAATATTACATTGCTCTCATTACATTTCTAACAAGTTAATTAAAGCATACCCATCTTTACCTTTCTATCAAAGATATTCTCCATCTTCCTCAAACTACTAAGTTTCCATAATCAAATATATTTTTTTTAAAGGAACTAACAACAAGAACAACCCTTACATGACACATAACTCCAATAGATAGAAGGAAAACAAACATAACAGTCATCCATAAAAGAGGAAATCAATTCAATTATTTTTCTTTTGTAGTAGAGGTTCTTCCTCCTTTAGAGTGGCAAGATCTGAGAATACATTTTTACACTTCAAGCTCCAGAGGTAATATCTAGTTATAACACATTTTGTAGGATATTCATTTTAAAAAAAATGTTTGTCATCTATTGTTTCATAATTAGATTTAAGAATACCATCTAAGGTGCTAATATTTTCCATGGAACCATCTGGATGGTCTTTAGTAACCATTTGGCTTTTATCAATGATATGATTCAAATTTTCATTTTGGGATTGAGTCTTTTATTTGCTCACATGATTTCCATTGGATAATTGGTGCATCTAGAAGATAAAATTCTTTATTTTGAATTGGGATATTTTAAGGTTTTGAATCATTTGCATGTAGGGCCTTCTCCTCCACCAAGGAGAAATCAGAGCATGATCGAATGATCGAGCATATCTTCTTCAAATGGTCATATTGATGATAGTCGTAACATCTTAGGGAGAAGTTTTGATATTCAATATTTTGGATCCATTCCTTTTTGCTTGAGGAGATAGTAATGGATTGAGGTCCAATAACTGAAACATCCATCCAAACAGCTAATCTTGCTTTACTCATATTAATTTTATTAGACAATTTTTTCTCTGTTTTGACATCCATATATTGGAATGCACCAATGGCATTACCAATTTTGGTGAATATCTTCTCTCCCAAAAAATCCATAGGGAGAGCATAAAGATTCACCTAGATTTGGAAGCCATTAATTTCTTTTGTAAAGGGATTGAAACTAGGATTCCAAGATCTTATATAGACACCCCTTTTTTCAAAAAACCAATTATATCTATAATACATTACCCTATATCTATCTGCTATATTAGAAAAGGAAATAAGAAAAACTAGGTAGAAGAGTTACTTGGAATTATGTATTGGTCCACCAATATTTAATGTATCCTTTGAGCTCCTTCAGACAGCGTCATTTTTCCTTGAGTTTGCAGATAATTTTTTGGGCTTCATGATCAATAATATCTAACCCAAATTCATCCTCCATATTGTAATAATTACCTTACCTTGGGGATTTGACATAGTGGCCTAACTTCCATCCTGGGTCCTAGTACTAACCGCCTTGTAAGGTGTTAAAATTCAGATATTGTATTGGACACTATCACCTCGAGGTTTTGTTGTAATGACAACTCTACAGTGGTATTAGAGCCTCACCCTAAGATCAAATCTCCTTGAGTCAAATCAGAGAGCGGGTGTTGGACTAACTACCATACCTAGAGGATTTGACTTAGTGGACTAACCGCTACACTAGGCCCTGGGAATAATCACTCTATGAGGTGTTCAAATACAAATATTGTATCAGACACTACCACCTCAAGGTTATGGTCTAATAGCAATTCTACACTCCAAAATTCTAATAAAGGACAAATGTTAATCCACCCATGAATCCAAATATCCTTGAGAGATATATATTATGACTAAAGAGGCTTTCTCACTGATTGAAGAGACGGTCTATGAACAACCCTCTTCCTTTAACACTTGACTACACCTAGGGTTTGCATCCCTTTCATGAATATTGTAGTCAAAGTTGTTGCTTTGTTCCATCACTTGACTGTACATAGTGTTTACACCCCTTTCACGAAGCCTATAGTTGTAGCCAAGGGTAAATTTAACCTTTCTTTCATCAAATATTACATCTTTGCTTATATAATTTTTTTTTGTTGTAGGATCAATTATTCTGTAATCTGTTGAATCATCATCATAACCAAGAAATATTCCACACATAATTTTGTCATCTAGTTTAGTTCTTTGCTTTGGAACATACATGTATGCCTTACATTCAAAAATTCCTTAGATGTTCTACCATAGGTTTTTGTCATGACCATACTTCTTCAAGAGTAACATTTTTTATTATTCTTGTGGGTGATATATTTTGTAAGTATACAGTTGCTTTAACTACTACCCAATTTTGATTATCAAGATGATATTATTTTAACATACAACAAACCATTTACATAATTGATCTATTTCTTATTTTTGTAATACCAGTTTTTTTATGGTGAATATGATGTGGTGAGTTATCTTTTTATTTCATTTGCTTCTAAAAACAAGTTGAACTCTTTTGATAAAAATTCACCTTCTCTATCTAAACGAAGATTCTTGATTGTTTTTCCCAAATCGTTTTCAAGCAATAGTTTGAATTATTTAAAATAATTGAATGCTTCTAATGTGAATATCATAAAATACACCCACATTTTCCTTGAGTAATCATTAACAAATAGTTGAAAATATCTATGTCCTCCAATACTAGTACTGTTCATTAGACCACAGGTCTAAGGGTTTGGTTAGTTGGTAAAGCACCTCATTTGTCATGTGTAACCTGGTTGAAATATCAGGGTCTCATAGAACCAAAGGGTATGTCGTGCTAGTGTTGTTTGTTGTATTAAAAAGTTTACTTGGCATAACTAGAGGTTATAGTGGCAGAAAGGTGCAAGATTCAAACCCATGAAGAGAAGATAAAATTAACAAGATATTGATTCCTATAGTATACGCAAAAAAAACATTCATTCGAACACATAGATTTGTATTATATTAATTCCAATGGTTCTTGAGCTCAATGCTGACAAAGTTCAAAAGGTATTAAATGTTTTTTTCTTGCTAGACACTTTGGATAGATTGTAGATTTCCATGAAATTTTAGGTAAATCTTTAACCATTTGATGTTTACTCATATCATTTAATGAAGATACACTTGTGTGTCCTAGCCTTTTATGTCAAATCTCTCTTGTTTCTAAAATCCCTACTAATAGAGCCATATTTGAAATTATATATAGAGTAAATAAATTGTTTTTATAAGAGATAAAATTTATAACTCTTCCTTGTGTGATAACAATATATGTTTTCTTGTATTTAATAGTTTTGAATTCAATTGCTAGGTTCTAATCCATCATTTGAGATACTAAAAGAAGATTAGTAGTCAGTCTAGGTACATATAGTACATTATTAATTATTCCATTTTCATTTGGTAGAACAATGAAGACATCTCCTACTCCTTTGACCTCATAAGTCATACTATCTGCTATGACAACTAGTTTTTCATATTTTTCTTGAAAGGTATTAAATAATTTTTTTTTTTCCATTCATATTCCTACTTTCTCTAGAATCAATATACCAATAATACATATAATAAACCTTATATCTCCTAAATTTAATAATAAATGAACTTAGAAAATTATAACTTTTTATAAACCTTTGATATAGAAAACCTTTTAACTCCTAAATATTTAAATTTACAAAAATTCAAAAACTTCTAATAATTTTAATTTTCTCAAAATTTAAGAAAATAAATCTCCTATCTTAAAAAACTCCAAATATCTTCAAAAAACTTAAAAACTTTTAAATAATCAAAGTTGAAGTCCTTATCACTCCATACTTATAAAAAACTCAAAAATGAAAAACTTTCATCTAAACCTTTTAACTTTAGTTATAATATCTAACTTATAAATTTAATTAAAGCATTTGACAAGATTTAATTTGTTAACTTACCTTTCTCCTTGCTAAACTTGTGCTTGCATACGACTCCATTAATGAATCTTTGCTTATTTCCTTAGTCAACTTTTGCTCACTTCCTAGAAATGTTAATTGCTCTGCAATCCAAATTTAGTAGCTTGTCCCAAAATAAACCCTAACTCCACATGGTATTTTGCATGCAATAGAAATTTTTTATTGATTTCCTTACAGTTGTAATGACCTACATTACTCATATTGGCTAGACATTGATTAGATGTTATCGAATATCAATAGAATGCTCGTCTTCTTCCCTAACACTCGTCTCTTCACCTCCTTTGGACTCTTTGTTGGTAATCTCTTTGTTATTCTCACTCTATTGGTTCAATAAATGTTGTGAAGTATTTGTTTCTCTTCTACTTCCCTTAGACATCATTTTGAAGCCTTTGCTTCTCTATTGATTTCCTCAATCATCATTTTACTTCTCTATCAGTATGATCTCAGTCGATGTAACTTTAGTCTTATCGATGTTGTGAAGCGTCACTTGTCTTTGTTGCTATAAAAAATTGCTAGTTTCCTCACTTGGTACTATGTAGCACTACTAGTGAAGTGATGCTTAGTGAAGTACTACACATTGAAGAGTGCCCTCCTATTGCTTCTTTTGATAGAGACACTTAAGCTTTTATTGTATTAAAAACTCTTTTGCCATGTTCACCTTACTAACTCTCTAGACTGTGTTGCACAGTGATAGCTCTTAGATTTTTTATCTTATAAGCTCTCTATTTATCTTTGCTCCTTCTGAGCTCTCTACTTCAGTTCTCCTACTCTGTTATGCTTCTCTTCCCTATTATATTTCTCTTCTTTGTTATGATTCCTTTCTTTACTTTCCTTCTCTGTTATATTTCTCTTCTTTGTGATCCTTCTCTTCTCTAATGTAGACCTTATAGGGCCTTCAATGCAAGCTTCTTTAGCTGATTTTTTAATGTATATTTCTTCTCCTTAAATGAAGGATTCTTAAATTTTCTCTATAATATTGACTTCTTTGGCATTTTTCTATTTCTTCTTTCTGCTTCTTGATCTTTGCTCTTTATTCTCTTTATTGTTACTTCTTTCTATTCTCTTATCTCTCTAGTTTCTCCAAAAGCTAAAATTATTTTTTATCTCTGTAGGAAGCTTCTCAACCTCTAACTTAATATTTGTTGTTCTTATTTACTAAAATTTTAAAATCTTCAATGTCTTAGGTCGCACATAAGAACTCAATATGATTCTCTTCCTTACTAGAGAACCCAATATCAATGTCAAGGTGGTATTGTAAATCCCTAAATGACCAACTTTCCTCTGAGTTGGTTCTGTCTCAATCTTCAATAACAATTCTCCTCTTTCTCTAGAGAATCCAATATATTATTAGGTGATTTTGTATGTCCATGAATCTCAAACTATCTTCTGAGTTGGTTTCCAATCAATCAATATCTAATTTTATTTTGAGTTGGTTTCCTTTATCAAATGTCTAAATTTCTTCTACTCTAGCACTTTTCTTCAATATAGTTGAGTCCTAGTCTTCAATGGTTTTCCTTCAACCAAGTGCAAAGACCCTAGCATTTTCTACTCAATAAGATATTTAAAAATAGATTTCAAATCTTCACTACATTAGATTGGACAAACTCTAAATTAACTTTATCAAAGGTGGACAAAGCTAATTATTAATGGTGGCTTAATGAACTCTATAAAAAATGGATAGAGCTAGATGGTAGCTTTGACACCACTATTGGATTTTTAAGTCTTACTACTACAAAATATCACGTCACAATATAAAATAGCCACAACGTTAAAGGATAAAATATCATTAATGAAGAAATACATAATAATATCAAATCTCATAAAAATACTTACAATATGACTATGAGTAATACAATCTTGAGATATTCTCTACACTTATATAAGTTCTAGAGATTTTTCTCCATAATATATCTATACAAGATAAATCTTCAAATTCTTGACTATGACCTTTGGATTCGTATCTTGTCACTTTTATACAATACTCTCAGACTTCTAGTATGACACATGTACATATACTATACATAAATAATGTAATATTCTCTAATATATTCGAGCAAACAATAAAGGAAACCAAGAAGGATGCAAGGTATGAGAAATTACAATGTGTATGTTTAAATACAAAAGGACTTAAAAGTGCAAATGAAGACATCAAAGCAATTTTTAAACGAAGAAGGTCGAAGACATCAAGTTTAACCCTAGCGAATCATATCCAATTTTCTTCAACTAGTATAAATCATCTCCTTGTAATAAAACTGAAAGAACAACATAATTTAAAATATAGTATGAAAGATATTCAATTTTATTTAGTGTTTTTAGAGAATTATAATAAAGTATGTATTATAGAAGAGGATCCTTGCACTTTAGGGTTTCCAAGGCAATTTAAATAAAAAGTATTTTCAAGGTTATCCCTTGGAATTTAGGTCCTTTAAAGGCAACATAAACCTATAGATGATAATTCACATAATGAATAGTTTGGAAAAATAGAAAATATTGATGAGTATGAGAGTGTTGGTGGAAATTAAAAATGGAAAGGAAGACCCTTAAAGAAAAACCAAAGAAAAAAGTAAACTTTGAGGAATATTAATTTAGCAAACCAAAAATAAATATTACATATGTTAACAAGAAGTGGGGCTAAGCCCACAAATAAATAAGATTAAAAAGTAAATATAAATATGGTAGCTTGAAATAAGACCCATTAAAAAAATATTTGTCAAACCACGCAACAGTTCAGGCTTTAGCTCTTCTTTGGGAGGTCCAAGGTTCAAACCACGATGTGGGTGAGTGTGTGAGGGGGTGGGTGTGTGGTGGTTGTGTATTAAATTCCCTATTGATAAGCATAGATCTCTATTTTACGAAGGGTCATGGTTGGGAGGAGACTACTCAGCCCTCTGCATTGGTCGTAGGGGTTTCTCACACTAACCAAATAAATAAAAAAAGAGTTATTAAGGAATTAATAGGTTTTTATAGTCTTAAATTTATTTTAATACAAGAAACACAAATATGTAGCAACACAAAAATGATGCATTCAAAAAAATGGAGGATAGGAGAATTGCCTAGTAGTTTTTGTTATGGAAGCATACAATTGTAAATGGGTGAATAATTGCTAGAAGCAAGAAGTAATAAATAATTTAGTCAATCGTAGTGATAATATTCATCTTGACAAATTTTAAATTTTAAAAGGTAGATGGTAAAGAAGATTTCTTATTTAATAAAAATATGAATAAACCGATTAAAAAACACAACATTTAAACGAGATAAGAAACTATTTCAATAAAAAACAAAAAATATTTTAATAATTTATCAAATGGGATGAGCTCAACTTATTAAATTCCTAAATTTTTTAGGAGGAGGCCTCGGTTCAAATCTTGCTAACTAATACATGCATAATTGCCAAGTTGTAATAAAATTATGTTTTCATGTTGTAATACAAATGCCACATCATAATACCATTATGTTTAAAAAACTGTTTTACTAAATTGACAAAAAAACATCCCAATAAAATGCACATGCAATTTATCGAAAATACAATAATAGTACAATATTAAATTAATAATACATTATAAAAAATGATATGTTTAAAAAAATGTTCTACTAAATTGACAAAAAAACATCCCAATAAAATGCACATACAATTTATCAAAAATACAATAATAGTACAATATAAAATTAATAATAAGTTATAAAAAATGATATTAGTTCAACGAGTTAAATTTCTTGACTTTTAAGGAGGAGATCCAACTTTGAATCTTGCAAAATGATACGCACATAATAGCAAGTTGTTGTCATACTACTATATGGTTATGGGATTCATGTCGATCCCATGAAACCAATTAAAAATAAAAAATATATTAAAAACTTAAATTTCTATTTTGAAATTTGGCATATAACCCGCGAGCGAGGTTTAGAACAGATAATAAGAAATAAAAAATTTCACACCACCTTCATATTTAAATCAAATTTAGATTTTTAGGTCACTATTGAAATTCTAAAGAAATGTCGAGGCATATGAAGAATGTAATTTCATATTTACTTAATATAAAATTACAACTTTTTTTCGAGGAAAAAAATGTTTAAATCAAATTAATTTTTAAGAAAAAAGGTTTGAATCTTATTAAGTATAAGAACCTAATTATAGAAAAAAAGAAAGTTTTTAGGAGAGAGGGATGGACTTGCTCCCCCTCCCCTGGTTCTTGCCCAGTTTCTAACTCATCTCGAGTCATCCCACTATGGGAACGCTTTGTAGCAGATGATATCCTAAGGGGGAGATCCTTGCCCACTTTCTACTCCTTTCCCAATAGTTTTGGGGTTTCCCTGCTTGAGTCTTGGGCCTGGTGCATCCCAGGGTTCTTCTAGGGTTTCCTGCATGTTTTTGGGATCCTTTCCCCAATCTCCCTTAGGCTTTCCCCTAGGGTTTTTTGCAGGTTTTTTTTACTTGGATCCGGTTCCCAGGGCTTTCTTGGTCTGTGGTGGTTGTAGGTTGGGTTTTTTACTACTTCCTGGTGTGTCCTGTGAGGTCCTCACTTCACCGGGGTTGGTCTGGGGGGCCAGTTTTCTCTTTGCCAGTGACTCCTCTCTGGGATGCCTTTGGTTTTTGGAAATCTCGTTCCTTTGGGTGGGGCCCTTTTTGGTTTCCTATTCGAAGGCTTCTTCTTGCTGGATTTGTTGCTTGGTGGATGCTCAAAGTATTTGCATGGCCTTGGGGGGGGCCTCTTCCTATGCTTGAGTTGTTCCTAGTCCCAATCCCAGTTCCTTGAAGTTGTTCATGAGCAAGTATGGGGGGTTCCTGGTCCTTTATGCTAGGGTGCTTAGGGTTATCTGCTGCATATCTCGATCTTGGGGAGGGAACTTGTGATCTATGCATGTAGATCCCTGGCTTCCTCAGTTTAGACTTTCGTGGATCCCATTTGTGTCTGCTACCGCTTTCTACCTGGGCTCTTTAGGTTTTTCATTTTGGTTTCCTATTTGGGGGCTTTTGCTTTCTAGTCCTACTTCTCGGTGGACTCTCAGAGCATGTTCTTGGCCTTGGGGGTGGGCCTCATCCTGTTCTTGAGTTATTCTCAGTTCCAATTCCTTGGAACTATTTGTGAGCAAGGATGGTGGGTTCTTGGTCCTTTTTATTAGAATGCTTGGGGTTTTCTTCTACATTTTTTGGTCTTGGGGTGGAGATAGGCGCGCTTGTAGTTGTGTCATTCTTTCCTCCTTCAATTTTGGCTTTTGAGGATCTTTTCTTTGTGCCTGCTACTGTTGTCCTTGGCTCCTTTCAGCTTCCTCGTAGTTCAACTTGGTTTGCATGGGGATATCTTGGCCTATAGATAACCCCAGTAGTGTTGTTCCATTTCACAGTTTCAAGCGAAGGCTTCCCACTATTGTTTCTCTGAGGATCCTGATGCTATTTCCCAGGCTATCCCACTGGTACACCCTGGATTGTATCTTGTTGCTGTTGGCTTCTTAGATCGCACAACTGTTTGCTACTTTGCTACACCCTGGGGTACATCTTGGGCCATCCCTGGGTAGGGATCCTCTCCAAATTTCTAAAGTCAAATTTCTTGCTTTTGGTTTTTAGGCAGGATATCTGGTTTCAGGTTATTCTTGGCCTTCCCGCTCTCCCTACTCGGGTCTGGGCAGGAATGCTTTTTTGAATTTTCCCATTGCGGGTTGAGTGGGACTCAACCTTCCATATGGCTTGCTCACATGTTGTTGTGGTCTGATGGGGAGTTTTTTTAAGATCTAAAGTGCGTTGTATCCATGCCTGGGTGGATCCCAAATTGACAGCAATGAGAGGATGATGTTTTTTGGTGAAGTGGGTCTCTCTAGTTGGTACTAGAATCTGGTCTTTCTATTGGATCAAGGGTTTTTTTTGGTTTTTTCCTTTTTTTTTATTATTATTTCCATGTACTAAGGCAATACATAAGAAATCGATGCTACAGACCTTTTTGTTATAAGTTTTTAGGATCCGCTTAAAAAATCCATTTTGTATATAAACTTAACTTACCAAAAAGAAGAACCACATTATAGTACTACTCTGTTATAATGTAATACAAACGGGACATGTTTCAATCTCATATAACCTATCCTAAAAAAAACTATCACACTTATCCTTTAATATACTTAAATTATAATGTTTAATCATACATTAACATCATACTTTTCAAGTTAAAGATATAACCATATATAATATTTTTTAATTTAAAAATACAAATCATAACAAGTATTAAAAGGATTTAAATTATTGAACTCTTTGTTGCCAATACTTATATTCATCATTTTCAATGTAGTCAACTGAACTCAGAAAGAACATTTGGGAGTCTACATACATTGGAAGATTATATTAACCTTATTCCTAGTCAATAGTCAATTCTTCACATTGACAAAAAGATCTTGAAAGGTCATTACTTCGCTTGGACACTACTCTACTGGTCCGAGATCTTACATAAGATGAGAGTTTTTGGTAGTCCGAGATCCTACACAAGATGAGAGTTTTTGGTAGTACCGGTGAACCAGGTGAGGGGGGCGAGGTTTTCGATCTGGGGCGGAGGACTCGTAGTATCTAGATCCGGCGAAAGCTAAGGAAAAGAGAGGGCCTCGACAGGGGGTTAAGTAAGCTTTTAAAGCTCTCTATCCTGGGGTTTGGGGAGGGCAGCTTTAGAACCGTTATAGAAGAGAGGGCCCCCAAGTATTGTATTAAAGGAAACCGGCTCTCTATATAATCTGAGATAGCCCCCACCCCCAAGTATTGTATTGAAGAAAATTGGCTCTCTATCTAAGATAGCCCCACCACCACCCCTACTTTTATAAGGTAAGGTAAGCTCTCCCCTCTATTTTAAAAGGTGCTTTTTAAGCCAGATCTCTACCATGAAGATCTTTTTCATGCTCCCCCTTATAAAACGAGCAATTAAAGAGAACGCATCGCCTTTTAGAATAGAGAGCTGCTCCTCTCCCCCCTCGTATTTTAAATGCGGGGCATACGAAACTATCTATATAAGTATGGAGAGCTCTTTGTATATGGAGAAGAGAAAAAGGTAACACATGAAGAATTTCATTTGTAGTCTTATTTTAAAAATATTGAAGTCTTCTAAAACAACCAAATGCACACAAGAGAAAACATGAATCTATTTAAGAAGATATATGTTAACTAGAAATACACTCACATCTCATATTCATTCATGAATTACTTAAGGTCATGGGATTGGCCCTCCAGAGGACCAACATCTCATAATAATAACAATTAACATAAATATAATTTCTTCATGTTCTTCCTCAGCCAAATGCTCCTCATCCAAATGCACACAAAAGAAAACATGAGCTTAAACTATCAACGTTTAAGAAGATATATGTTAACTGGAACTACACTCACATCCCATTATTCATTCATGAACTTTCAAAAGGTCATAGAATTGACCCTCTAGAGGATCAACATCTCATAATAATAACAATAAATAGAAATATGATTTCTTCATGTTCTTCCTCCACCTTGTGTGCAAGAGAAATTGATCAATTTCACCAGCAATTTATAATTGACGTGAATACTTTTTTCTTCACACTTCCTCCCTTGCGAGGGGGCCTCCTCTATGTCTTCCCATCTCCTTCATCCATAAAATCATCCTTCACACTTGCAATGGATATCCTTCACAAGTACAAGATTTCAAACGTAGTAGTACAAAGCAATCAAGACTTCAACGGGCTAGTAAATAAGAGATTGGGTCATTGAAGTCAAGGAAAGGTAGGGTATTCTTTCTTGCTTGTGCTCACCTTTGCAACAGTGTAGAGCAATCAAGAAGAGTATGATGACAAATTATATATTGTCTATTTATTTGATAAAACCTTAGTACATTTACGAAATCCAAAAAATTCATTCTCTTTTTGATTGCTCTGTATTACTGTGAAGGTGAGCACAAGTAGGAAAGAATCCCCTACCATTCCTTGACTTCGACAACCCAATCTCTTATTTACTAGCTCATTGAAGTCTTGATTGTTGTGCACTATTGCATCTGAAATCTTATGTTTATGGGTGAAGTATATCTAGTGCAAGTGCAAGATAGGAAGGATGGTTTTATGTATGAAGGAGATGAGAAGATATAGAGGAGACCCCCTCTCAAGCTAGGAAGTGTGAAGAAATAGGTATTTGCATCAATTACGAAATCGTTGATGAAATTGATCAATTTTGTTTGCACACATAATGGAGGAAGAACATGAAGAAATTCCATGTTTGTTTATTATTATTATGAGATTCTGGTCCTCTGGAGGGCCAATCCCATGGTCTTTTGGGATTTCATTAATGTGGGATATGAGTGTAGTTCTAGTTAACATATATCTTCTTAAAGGCTAATAGTTTTTTTATCTGGATAACCATAGAAGCAAACATATGTTAAATTGTACATCTTCCAATTGTCCTTTCCATCTTAGTTGTCACTCAATTACTATACTTTATACAAAGAATGCAGATAAACAAACACATGTACTTATCCTTTCTATTTTTTATTATTATTATGAGATGTTGGTCCTCTGGAGGGCCAATACCATGGTCTTTTGGGAGTTCATATATGTAGTTCTAGTTAACATATATCTTCTTAAAGGCTAATAGTTTTTTATCTTGATAACCATAGAAGCAAACATATGTTAAATTGTACATCTTCTAATTGTTCTTTCCATCTTAGTTGTCACTCAATTACTATACTTTATACAAAGAATGTAGATAAACAAACACATGTACTTTTCTTCATAGTTTTTTATTTGAATAACCATAGAAGCAAACATATATCAAATTTTACATATTTTGATTGTCCTTTCCATTTTAGTTGTCACTCAATTGCTATACTTTATACAAAAAATGCAGACAAACAAACACATGTACTTTTATTCATAGTTTTTAATCTGAATAACCATAAAAGCAAACATGTCAGCTTGTACATCTTCCGATTATCCTTTCCATATTAGTTGTCACTCAATTGCTATACTTTATACAAAGAATGCAAACAAACAAACACATACCTTTTTTCATATTTTTTTATCTGAATAACTATAATAAAAAAAAATACTAAATTGTACATCTTCCCATCCTTTCTATCTTAATTACTATACTTTAAATAAAAAATACAGAAAAACAAACACATGATACCCATTAACATATGATCCAAGATATGTCTGCCATAATCTAGAGATTGTAAGATATAAGGATTCTTAAAAAAAAAAAAGCATGAATGAAGACTTTAACAGGACATATTCTAAGTTAAGCATGAATAAAGATTTTATCAGAAAAATATTCTAAGTTAATCTAGAGACTGTAAGATATAAGGATTCTCTCAAAAAGCATAAATGAAAACTTTATCATGAAGTGGACATATTCTAAGTTAAACTAGTAGTTAAAGGCTACTTTATGCTAAATTCAACTTTAGAGAGTGTGACAGCTCACATGCAGCTTTTAGGAAGAGTGACTTCTCATGTATGATCAAATGAGTCTAAATGTTTTGCGTTGAATGAGTCTGGTAATTTGAGATTGAAATTAATTTTATTTTTATTATATTTTAATTTGAAAATTATGTTTGTAGTATTTTGTACAAATTGAGTTTGGATTTTTATTTAAAATATTTAATGTTCAAAATATTTTTTAGAGTTTTTTATAATAAATCATATAGGATTAAAATATATTTTATTTATATTAATTTATCACAATATAGTGGTATTATATCTATTATCAATATAGCACTTAGTAAGATTTGAACTTAAGTCTAGGGTTTTTTAAAGTTGAAAATTTAAAATTGTTGAGTTAATACCATATGATAAGGAGTTTTTTTCTTAATATATAATTATTATTTTTATTTAAAAGTATAAATATAAAATCTAAGAAAAAAAAAAGTAGCTTTTAAAGTCTAAAAAGGTTATAGATCGATCTGAAAACCATGGGATATCTAAAATATTGGACAAATTTCATCTTTAGAGAATCTCTTAGCTTTCTCTAATAAGATGAGAACTTGGATAGATCAAGGGGAGGATAAAATCATTCTCCAATCCTTTTACAACTAGAAAAATATGATGATAAAGCATTAGGTCCTTTTAAATTCAATCCCTTTTAACTGAGGGATGAAGAATTTCAAAACATGGTAAGAACATAATAGAGGCATTATGACCCAACCTTAAGAGAGACAACCATATTTAAGTTTACTAGTAATATTAGGAGAATAAAATTAGTCACATTAGGTTGGGAAAAACCAAAATACTAGGAAGCAAAGGCAAGACTTATTAAAATTGAATTTGCTCTTAATCAACTATAAAACACCATAGGTAATGCAATTTTTTTAGAAAATAAAATCATGCAAGTCGAAGAACTAGAAAAAAGAAGAAAGAATTGTTAGAATGGGAGAAGACAAAATGGAGAATGAAAAGTAGGGCTTTATGGCTAGAATAGAGAGATGAAAATACTTTTTTTTTTAATTATGCAAAACAAAGGAAATATACAAACATAATTTAATTAATGAAACGGGAGAATGAAAACAATTCGAGAAGATTCCAAGAGTTTGTGCCATTAGCAATGAATTACTTCAAAGACTTGTATAAAGATCCAAATAGAGAAAATATAGCAGAGACAATCAAACTAGTTCTAAATTTGACCAAGATGGTTAATGAGGAACAAAAAGAGACTTTATTCTCAAAAATCACCAAGGAGGAATCACATTCAGTTGTTAAATCATTCTAAAAGGGGAAAATCCCAAGTCGAGATGGATGGATAATCAATTTTTATTTAGATTTTTATGAACTATTGGAGGATATTTTAAAAGTGGTAGAAGAATCAAGGATTAAGGAACAATGGCTAGGATTCATTAATTCCACTTTCTTGGCTTTGATTCTCAAAAAATATAATCTAATTTTTTTTTGAGGATTATAGACCTATCTCTTTATGTAATACCTTCTACAAAATCATCTCAAATATTATAACTAATAAAATTAAAGGAATATTCTCAAACAATTTTTTAGAAGAACAAATAATGTTTTTAAGTAAAAGGTATATTCATGAAGTAATAGGGGTAACCTAAGAAGGATTGTATATAATAAAGACATGGAAGTAGATGTAACGACCCCAAAAAACACAAATAGAAAAATACAAAAATAGAAAAAGTTTTTTTTTTCTTTTACTGAGAGAGGTGCATGAACCCTTAATGAACCCCTAATCCACTAGAATATCCTAAAGTTTCAATCTCCTAAGTTTCCGTAGAAGTTATATCTCACAAAGTACCCCAACACAAATCCGTATGTGTAGGCATATAATGTGTTACTACTGGAAAAGTCCATTTGTTCTATCATACTTGATGAGCTAGACCTATTACCCTCAGTCCATCGAAGGTGTACACGCATCTCCATACCATACACAAATACTTATGTGTAGTTATACTACGAGTACCGCGAGTTAATCTATCTATCTCATCTCCATGAAGATCTATCTTAACTCATATGTAATCTCTTCCCATTTAGTCCTCTATCTCCCTAAGGGGGTCTCAATTCTCTTAGGTAACCTATGTTCACCCTAAGGGGTTATCAAATCTCGTAGGTTACCTCTGAGTTCACCCTAGAAATCTATACTAGATTCCCTATCATCAAGAAATCAAACAATAATACGTCTAGATGCTACCACATCAAAAAATAATCAAACAATAATAGAGAAAATGAAGCAAGCTTAACTCTAAACTAGAATCTACTACATGACATAATCAAATAAATAAATATAGTAAAATTACTTTCATTAACCCAATAACAATTGCCTCATCATCACTTGCATAATAAGCCTTTTCTACTCAAAGGTATCATATTAATTACACTGGGAATATCTCCCCATAATTCTAATCTATGGAACATAAGTAAATCAACGTAAGATGCAAATACCTATTCTTTGTTTCCATTTGATTCCTTGCTTCTTCTTGCTTCCCTTTAGTTCTTTGAGGGTAGTAGGGGATCAGGATACTCATGGTTCAGGATAGGCATACCTTTAAATACATCTATTCATATACTTTACCAAATTGCAAGTATACAATATTTCATTAAGTCTCTAACCATCTAATACATAATGAACATAATAAAAGAAACCTTACTTTTTTTCACCTCCCCAAATCCCCTTGGAGAGTCATAAAAACATGCTATCACTTAGATTAAGGTTTAACTTAATTTAATTTCATTCATGTCCTAAAGCATTAAAGTCCCATACCTTAACCTTTAGAACAATCATTCCTTCATTCCCTAAACCAAAGCCCCATAACTTCAATTTAAATAATAAATCCACATTTCATTTTTTTTTTAAAACTCCTAAGATAATCAACATTAATCCAAGGGTTCTCTTTAAATTAAAACCTTCCATATCTTTCCCAAAGATCAAAGGTTCCTTTAAATCAAAACCTAACATTTACATATCCCTGTTAAATCAAAGGTTCTTCTATTACAACTCTAATATATGCCTCATATAAATCAAAGGTTCTCTTAATTAAAACCCAATATATGTCTCACATAATTCAAAGGTCCATTTAATTAAAACCCAATATGTGTCTCATATAAATCAAAGGTTCCTTTAATTAAAACCCAATATATGTCTCATATAAATCAAAGGTTCTTTTAATTAAAACCCAATATATGTCTCATATAAATCAAAGGTTCTTTTAATTAAAACCCAATATATATCTCATATAAATCAAAGGTTCTTTTAATTAAAACCCGATATATGTCTCATATAAATCAAAGGTTCCTTTAATTAAAGCTTTATATATGTTTCACATAAATCAAAGGTCCATTTAATTAAAACCTACTATATTTTTCACATATAAATCGAAGGCTCTTTTACATATTGTAAAATCTACACTCAATGCTAACACCATTCAAAGTATGCTAAGCATCCATGGTGAACCCAGCGTCCACTAGATCCAAGGACGTTCTGCCGATGCTGACCGGTTTCTCAACCTGCACTCCCTAAAACCTAGGGGGGTTTCCTTTGCTGAACACTACGTTCCACTTGTAGAATGCTATTCCAAAGGCAAATAGAGCACTTGATGTCACTTTCAATAACACTAGACAAGCACGATGCTCTCTCATGGTGCCAGGGGGTTTCCAACTTAAACGTCATGCAGAGCGCTTCCAAGGCAGAGTGGTCTCTAATTAACAACACATATCTCCCCCGCAAGGTGGTTTCCAATGTAGGCACAGTGCATAGTGCTCCCTAGGGCAGAGTGGTCTCAAACTTACACACAACACACAACACTTCCAAGCACGGTTTCAAACTTACACATCGCACAACGCTTCCAAGCAATGAGATTTCCACTTACACACAATGCATAGCAGTTCCAAGCACAGTTTCAAACTTACACAATGCACATTGCTTCCAAGCAAGTTTTCAAGCTTACACACAGTGCACAATACTTCCAAGCAAGGTTTCAAGATTACACATAGCACACAACACTTCCAAGCAAGGTTTCAAGCTTACACAATGCACAACGCTTCCAAACAAGGTTTCAAGTTTACACACAGTGCACAGTGCTTCCAAGCAAGTTTTCAAGATTACACACAACGCATAACACTTCCAAGCAAGGTTTCAAGCTTACACACAGTGCACAACACTTCCAAGCAAGGTTTCAAGCTTACTCACAACGCACATCACTTCCAAGCAAGGTTTCAAGCTTACATAGCGTAAAATGCTTCCAAGCAAGGTTTCAAGCTTACACAATGCACAATGCTTCCAAGCAAGGTTTCAAGCTTACACACAATGCACAACGCTTCCAAGCAAGATTTCAAGCTTACACATAGCACACAATGCTTCCAAGCAAGGTTTCAAGCTTACACACAGTGCACAATGCTTCCAAGAAAGGTTTCAAGCTTACATAGCGCACAATGCTTCCAAGCAAGGTTTCAAGCTTACACACAACACACAATGCTTCCAAGCAATATTTCAAGCTTACACAACACACAGTGCTTCCAAGCAAGGTTTCAAGCTTACACAGCGCACAGTGCTTCCAAGTAAGGTTTCAAGCTTCCACACAACACACAACGCTTCCAAGAAAGGTTTCAAGATTAAAATATATAAAAATAAAATCTATAGTTTAGCTTAGAATAACCCAACCTGTTGGTTTCACTGAGATGGAGGTCCGATGAAGTCTGTTTCCTGGTGCGTTTCCTATCCTCTCCTTTGTCCCCGCTTCCTCTTTTCCTCTTTGACGTTCTCTATTCTGCTTCCTCTTAATTATGCTTTGTTCTCCCTTACATGCCCCCTCACCTAGGCCATCCGTCCCCTGCCCTCTCAAAGCCTATGCCACCACCTTTCCTTCAATGTTCGTCCCCTATCCTTTGTGTATTCTTCCCAAATTTTCCATATTTGAAAAGTTAATAGCCTCGTAGGCTCTTCCATAGGTTGCACCATGTAGGAATGGGATCATGACATATTATTTTATTTTATATAGTAAAAGATATTTATAATATCTCTATATATATTCTTTTGTTTAAATGAAAGATCCTCTTTCATTTATTATTAGTTAATTAAAACCTTTTAATGAATTTTCTCTTATCATTAAAATAATCACTTTTAATTAAAATAAACCCAATTAATTAAAATAGCCATTTTAATTAATTTAAATGAAAACTCCTTAATTAATTGCAAATAAAGTTTACAAATGAGCTCTAATGAGCCAATCATTATTTTCTTTAAAATTTAGTAATTAATTTAAAAGCATCTAAATTCAGCATATGACCTAATTTATTTTCTTTCACAAGGAGGATTCTTTGTTTTCATTTTCAATCTGACAATTAACCTTATGCATATATAATCATCTTGCAGTGGTTCCTATATAAGAACTAAATCATCAAACTACTCAAGCTATGATGCAGTAGAAAGCAAACACATTTATACAATTAACCAAAGAGGGAGTCTTTCCATCAATCCAATCACCCATTTTAGCCAGAGATTTTATGATAGCTTCTAGGCTATCAACTAAAGCTCAAGGTGATCAACTATCGATGATTATCCCTTCCATCAATGCATGCCTATATGAAGGTATCTATCCATGTTACCTCCGAGTACCTTAATCATCATTTCCCTTGATATTTGGTACCCTCGTTTTTTGTGGGTAACTCTACCTGTTCCACCTACGAGTGTACCTGATCCTGCACACTTGGCAATATGTTAGCGATAACATGCCCTTATAAATCAACTAAACATCACATAGCTGGTTCAATTGTTCAAACTAAGTATCACCACATCTTAGGTTAATACATTATCTTCTTGTGTCATAAAGTCAGCTAGGGAGGGTCATGAAATCCTCCCACACTAGGATTAAACATCATCCTTGGTGTTTCCAGTGTTCCTTTTGCTATTTAAAAGAAAATAAAATTATTACATAATATAGTTTTAAACAAAAAGGGAAAATGTTTTCGCATAACCTCCACTTTCTCCCAAGTGGCATTCTTCTCAGAGAACTGGTCCCACTATACCTTACACTGATCGAGAGTCTGATTCCATAGAGATTTGGAATGAAACTCAAGAATCTTCATTGGTAGTACTTCAATGGCCTCCAGATTGATCATCTGCAATTTAGAAACATTTCATACATGTTTAGGATCAACAACATATTTCCTAAGTAAGGATATGTGGAAGGTTTCATGGATTTTGGATAAATTAGGTGGTAATGCAAGTCGATATGTGACCGAACTAATATTTTCTATGATCTCAAAGGCCCCAAAAAATGTGGATCCAACTTCATGGATTTGATAGCACTTTTCTTTGGCTTAACGCTTAAGAACACCTTATATCCAATAAAATACTCTTTGGGAGTCCTTTTTAGATTTCCATAACTCTTCTGCCTATCCGTAACTTCCTTAAGCCTTTGCCTAATTTATTTTAGCATCTCTTCCATTACCCTGACCACTTCTAGCCCAATCACAACTCGATCCTCTAGGTTATCCCATGACAATGGTGTTCTGCACTTTCACCCATACAAGGCATCGAAAGGTGCCATACCTAGCGAGGGGTGATATCCATTATTGTGGGAAAACTCTAACAAAGGTAGATAATATTCCCATTGTAATTTATGATCCATGCAGTACATGTGAAGCATGTCTTCCAAAACTTGGTTTACCTGCTCCGTTTGACCATTGGTTTCAGGGTGGTATGCTGAACTCATATTCAATTTCGTACCAACTGCACTATGAAGGGATTTCTAAAATTCAGAAGTGAATTTAGAGTCTCTATCTAAGATGATTACCTCAGGATGAATCTTCTAGCTACTACCTGAGCATCATCCTTGGCATTTCCTGGTATGAAGTGGGCAACCTTAGTCAACTTATCAACCACTAAAAAGATAGCATCATGTTGGTACCAAAATTTGGGTAAACCCACAATAAAAACCATGGATATAACCTGCCATTTTTACATAGGTACCTCATTCAAATGAAGTTTTCCTGTAGGATGTTGGTGTTCTGCCTTAACCTTCTGGAATTTGAGGCATTGAGCAACAAAATATGTGATATCATTTTCATTCCTACTCAAAAGAATGCTCTTTTTATGTTTTCTCGCATTTTGGTTCCCCTCGGATGAGTAGAATAAGGAGATATATGAGCTTCTTGCATTATCAAGTTCATCAAATTACCTATCTTTGGTATGATGACACTTCCCTTATAGTATAAAAAGTCATATTACACACTAAATTCTTTATTTCCTTCAGGATCTTTGTTCATCTTGAGTCGAATTCCCTAGAAATACTCATCCTAAGATTACCTCCACCTCACTTGATCCATCAAATCCATGTGAGCTCTAGTGATGGCTGCTATATATCTCCTACTTAAGGCATCAACTACTTTATTCTCTTTTCCTTTTATGTACTCAATCTTGAAATCATACTCAACGAGGAATTCTACCCATCTTCTCTGCCTTGCACTAAGTATTGGTTGGGTGAATATATATCGTAGACTTTGATGGTCTATTTTTAATTCAAAGGTCCTTCCCACCAAGTAGTAGCACCAAATATTTAGAGCATGCACCACTGTAGCCAGCTCCAAATAATGCATAGCATAATTAAATTCATTCTTTTTAATCTTCCTTTAAGTATATGCCACTACTGAATCCTCTTGTGAGAGTACCTCATCCAACCCGTCTATTGATGCATCGATGCATACTAAAAAGTCCCCTTGAGGATCGGGAACCTTTAGTACCGGTGCAATAGTAAGCTTGTGGGAAATTTTGAGTCCCTAAGTCAAATTTGTCATTGATATCACCAGATGAAGTCATCATTAATGTCAAGGACTCGTCAAGAAACAAAGTTGTCAAGGTTGTCATTTGATATCCAGGAAGAAGCTTCAAATAACGCCAAAGGTCAAGAGAAATAGTGCAAGAGTTAAAGGCAAAAGGGCTCCATAATATTTTAATTTTATATGGAAGCTTAGTTTAAAAGATGTTTCATAAAAACCTAAGGAGGCTTATTGCAAAGTTAAAAAGGAGATATAATATTTATTTTATAAATTATTTAAATTCAATGTGAATTTAAATTTTATAAATAAATGTTACTTATACCAAGTTATGCAATGATAAGGACTTAATAATCTCAAAGGTTTCTAAAAGAATTAATTTATAATATTTAAATTCAAAAAAAATTAAATAAACTATAAATTAATAAAGTCTAAAGCACCCACGTTCTATAGTTGGAAGAAATTCGAAGCGTCGGCGTCATGTGGTTTAAAGAAAATTCAAAGCACCGACATATTCAAAAAAAGGTGGAATTTATTATATAAACCATACCCAAGGGGCATTAATTTTTTATCCTTGCTCGAATGAAAAAATTACATGTGAATTAGAGCTCGTGAAAAAGACTGCGAAATTTGTGTTTGTGTGTCTACGAATAGAAATAAAAGGAAAGGCATAGATCACTTAGAAGCCATCTAGGCAATGTGGCCTAGTGGCAAGAGGGTAGTGGCTAGAGTTCTTGGACACAAGGAGACCAACATTCGAAACATGGTGGCTGTGCTCGAAATTTGTATTGGGTTGAAGGCGCCAAAGGCGAGGCACATGTTTTTAAAACGCAAGGAGAGGATACTTTTAAAGCACGTGGTGCTTCCCACACTCCAAGCGAGCACGTAGCTCATGTGGCAATTGGAGTCACAGCTAAAGCGTTGGTCATGGGCTGCGTTGAGGGTTCGAATCCCTCCAAAGGCAAGGTAATTAAATTTTGATTATTTTTAATATTGCCTAAAGTAGGGAGTTAAAAGGGGTTGCTAGTTGGAAATAGTTGAAAGGGTTGCTAGTTGAAAATTGGTGTTTGTTGAAAATTATTTTTAATAAAATTTGGAGTTATAAGGAGTTTAATTTTATTTTTAAATAAAGTCTTAATTATTATATTTGCATATTGGAGGAGTAAGAAATTAAGAATGTTGATTTTATTTTAAAGGGACTTTTGCCAAAAATATTATTATGAAGGTGCTGGATATTATTTTAAAGTTGGAGTGATAAGGTGTATTTTGTTTGATATCATTTTTTTTATTGTGATTCATTGAGAAAATTATTATCTACTAACCTTTCTTGAGATTGGCAAAGAAGTGATTGTGAGTGTGGTAGATTTGTGTGGTCTACTCCTTGTCAAGCAAAAGGTATGGGCAAATTATTCCTTGGTTGAGTTGATTGGTTAATTTTTGGAAAATAAGTTTGGAGTGAAAAGGACTTGATTAGGGTTTCCTTTTGAGTGTGTTTGAGTAATTGCTTCAAGGTTTTTTGGAATAAAGAAGTGTGGTTAAAACCTTGTTTGATAGGTATAGTTTTTGAAGCCATTGATTGTGTGAAGAACTTGAGTTAGGGTTTTGCAAATATCATGAGTATCATTGTTATGTGAAGATTATTTTATAGGCATTGCTGTTGAAGTGAGTTGTGCAAAGAACTTGAACTAGGGTTTGAAAAAAACATGAGTATCATTGTTATGTGAGATTTGTTATTGAGCATTATTGGAAACATTTTGAGTTGGTGGTTATATGCTTGGACTAGGTTTTGTGAGAAAGGGGTGTTTCATTAAGTGATTGGTTGAGTAGAGTTGGTTGAGCCTAGTCAAGTGGTTGTATGAAATGATTGTTCAAGTTCCATAAGACAAACTATTCTATATTTTGATTTGAGTTGATTGAGCATTGAGTGTAGAACATATTGAGTCTCTAAAAATTCTCTTTATGTTTGTATGAGATTGGACAAGTTACGTGTGGACTTTTTAAGCAGATTTGAGGCAAGTCTTTGAGGAGACTTGTGGAATGATTTTGTGTGAGCTTTTTGTGGAAGCTTACATTATAGATTTGGTTAAGTTCTATTTGAACTTATTGAGCAAATTTGGTTAAGTTCTATGTGAACTTATTGAGAAAATTTGGATAAGTTCTGTGTGAACTTATTGAGCATATTTAGATAAGCTCTATGTGAAATTATTGAGTAGATTTGGATATTTTATGTGTGGACTTATTGAGAATATTTCGACAAGTTCTAAGTGGACTTGTTGAGAAAATTTGAGCAAGTTATGAGTGGACTTGTTGAGAAGATTTAAGCAGGTTCTGAGTGGACCTATTGAGCATATTTGAGCAAGTTCTGAGTGGACTTGTTGAGCATATTTGAGCAAGTTTTGAGTGGACCTGTTGAGAAGATTTGAGCAAGTTTTGAGTGGACTTGTTGATAAGATTTGAGCAGGTTTTGAGTGGACCTATTCAGAAGATTTGAGCAAGTTTTGAGTGGAATTATTGAGTAGATTTGAGTAGGTTCTAAGTGGACCTACTAAGAAAATTTTTTAGGTTCTGAGTGGACCTATTGAGCAGATTTGAGCAAGTTTTGAGTGGAATTATTGAGCATATTTGAGCAAGTTCTGAGTGGACTTGCTGACCAAATTTGTGCTATACTGAAGGACTGAGTTTAATGCAGATTTGAGACAGAGATTTGGAGGTGACAGAGCAGAGAGGACAGTAGTATCCAGTGGATAGATATCCATTAGCCAAGGAAGTGAGGATATGTTTTCTGAGTGGGGATAAAAGTCTTTAGTGGAGAGAGATCCACAAGCCACTGCAGTGGAGGTAGTAGTCTTCTAGAGGATCACCAGCCAGATCAGAGGAGAAGGATTTATATTATGGATAGAGATCCATGAATCTAATTTAGGGGATTGGTATTCTTTGGACAGAGGTCCATAAACATTGTAATAGAGAAAGGATTCCAAAAATATTGATTGAGAAAATTTTAGTGAAATATTTTCTCCGTAGAGTAGCCCACATTGGGTGAGCCACATAAATTATGGTGTCTCTATTGTATGTGATGATTTATGCATTACTTTTATTACTGCTATAGGTAGCAAATCCACCTCTAAGAAGAAGAATTTATCAAAGGGATCTGCTCAATTTTGATAGTTTTGACACAAGTGACAGTTTGCTCAACTTTTGTAAATCGTATAGTAAGGATATTACCTTACAAAAAAGGAGTAAAACCGTATAACTAGAATGTAAAATCATACAGGGCAATGGAAAATCATACATGGTGCACCAAAATTCATCCAAATGCAAGGGAAATGTAATTTCAAAGTGAAATGGCACATAGATTTGCTAACTAAGGTGTTAAACTTAGGAAAAAGCTAAATTAATGTATTCAGTTGTATATGGGAAGTTGTAAATAACTAATTATCTCAGGAACCACTTTGGAACATCCTGGACAATGTTATATAAGGCTCCATTTTCAAAATTATAGGTTTGGTTGCTAGATTTAAGAGATAGTACTTGTAGTTGTTGATTTCCTGAGTTATTGCAATTACATTGATATATTTTTCCACATTGTAATCGAATCCATAGAAATTAATGAGCATAATTATGGTTGTGGATGACTGTGTATAATCCTAGGAATTATGAGCAGTGATTTGTGGATGAATATCATGTGGTTGTGTTTTCTATTGACTGTTATAGATTATTTTTGTGCATTGTTTCAACCCTGTGGTAGAATTTGGTATTGGTGAACTATGGAGAATGATCTAGAAGTATGGAAACATCAAGGATGATGTATTGAAGGACATTGTATAATTTCTAGATGTAATCAAGCACATGGGATATCTCACCAGTCTGGTTAAGATGTTTTGCCTATTGTGGAGATTGCATTGATTGATCTATCAAACCCTTAAAAAATATCTCAGAGAGAGATTGGAGCAGTGGAAAATATATACTAGCTTCATGAGGTATCCTTAGTTCTTACATATCGTACATAATTTCTATTACAAATTGTACAAAGCATTTTATCCAATTTGGTAAAATAGGCGATCGAGAGAAACTTACCCGATTTGGCAGTTTTGGGAAATCGACTTGATCGATTGCAAAATTGTGTACATAAGGCACAAAAACCGAATCTGATAGTTTTTTTTTGTGCAATATCATACCATATTTGACACTGTATGATTTAAGATCATATAGTGTATGCATTTGATGACCGTACCAGGTGATTATAGTTCGTACAAGGGTAGTTTGAGTGAGCATAGGACCATCCAATTTGGTAAGTGAGTTGGGTTTAACCTATTGATAATTATTAGCTCTAGAAAATACCTCCCCATAGGGAATACTCCACCTTTGTGCTACAATTGTTTTTGACATTGCTATCTATACATTGCATAATATTGATTTGGAAAGAAAAGTAAAAAGTGATCTTATACTGTTCACCCCCCTCTCAGTATAAGCTTGTGTTCTTCAATTGGTATTAGAGGGGTTCCTTCATAAGAGTTTAAAAACTTGAAGGAAAATCTAACAAGAACACAATGGATCCTAAGGAGGTGTCCTCAAATAATTTAGCACCAGTATTTGATGGAAGTGACTATATGTATTGGAGTATGATGATGAGGATCTACCTAATGGCACTTGGCAATGAAGTTTGGGAAGCAATGGAATTTGGATATGATCCCGTAGTCAATCCTCCTATAGATAAGGAAGGTAAGCTTCTACAACACTATAATTCAAAAGCAATGAATGCACTTGTGAGAGGTTTGCGTAGAACAGAGTCTATGAAAGTTATGCATTATAGAACTGCAAAAGAAATGTGGGATAAATTGCAAGGTATATATGAAGGAGATAAAAGTGTCAAGAAAGCAAAGATAAGAAATATCAAAGGAAAATTTGAAGCATTAAGAATGAATTATGAGGAAAATATTAGTGCTTATCTAATTCGAATTGATGAGGTTGTTAATGATATGCAAGGACTTGGAATGAAGATTGATGAATCAGATGTTTGTGATAAAGTCTTAAGAACTCTTCCAAAAAGATTCAGTGAACAGGTGTTTTGCTATAGAAGTGTCAATGGATGGTGATTCTTTGACAAGAGATAAGTTGCTTGGTATGCTTACATATTTTGAGATAAGAACAAAAGATCCTATTTCCCAGAAGGAAGCAGCCTTCAAAGAAATCAAGAAGGCAAAAGGTAAGATGTCAGAATCATGCAATGAGTCATCTAGTGATGAAGAAGCTAATTATGGTAGAAAAGATAAAGATTCCAAAATATCTAGAGATCTAAGATCTATTAAGTGTTTCAATTGTGGAAAGTATGGATATTTTGCAATAGATTTTCAAGAACCTAAGAACAACAATGGTGAAGAAAAATAGGATCATAGGTACAGGGAATCAGAAATATATAGGCACCAAAATAAAAGCAAGGATGGACAAAGTAGACAAGGAAAGAAGTTCTTCCAAAGACAAAAAAGGAGCTACTATGCAGATAAGGCAAGTAAGTACTCAAGTGATAGTGATGCTAGTTTTTTAGACAATGATAGAGATGAAGTCCTATTTATGATTGAAGAAAAAGAGCAAGTTAAGAAAACTCTAGTAATTCTCAAGTGTTTTAGATGTGGTAACTTTGGACATCTTGAAGATGATTGTACAAGGGATGGTTATAGTTTCAGTGATGATGAGTATGAGAATGCACTTGAAGGACCAGATGAAAATCTTCTAATGGCATTAGAAGAAGAAGTAAGTGATCCTATAGAAGACAAGCCAACAGAAAATAAAAATGTGGACAAAGGTAAACAAATAGAGGAATATTCAGAAAAGGATGGTTATGATCTCAAGGGAGAACTTATCTATGCCCTTGACATGGTAAAGAAGGTAAGAAAGCAACACTCTAAACTTGAAATTCAGTTTCAAGAATGTGATGAAGAGAGAAGATTGCTCATAGAGGATTTAGAAAAATCAAAGGCTAAGGCAAAGAGGTTCAAAGATAAGTTAGAAGCAAAGATCTTGGAATGTGAGAAGTTAGCACAAGAAGTGGCACTACTAAAAGAATATTTAGAGGACTCCAAGATCAATATGAAAGGATTTAAAAATAGCTCAAATAACTTGGATAAGTTCATCAAGACACAAAAGACTACATCAAGGAAAACAAGTCTTGGATTTGAACAGGTTCAAAAGAAATGGGAAGGAGAGTCAACTTCAAGTTTTGGAGGTGAAGAAACTTTAGATGAAGATACTTCAGAAGAAGACAGTGTAAAATAAAGTGAGACATTAGAGGATGAGTTGGACAATAGAGAGTTCAAAAAATATAGGAACAATGCACAAAGAAGATACAAATGGAACAACAATCAGAACAGGTCAAGAGAGACTAAGAGACCAATGAGGTCAAGACAAGGAAACTTCAATGGAAGATGTTTTTCATGTCATAGGTTTGGGCACATGGCTTCATAGTGCAGGACATGGGAAAGACAGGAATATGGGAACAAACAACTTTTCCATGGGTATTGTTACTCATGTAATCAGTTTGGTCACAAGGCAATGAATTGTAGGGTTCATGACAAAAGAGGATATGGATTCACTAGGAGAAATCCTAAGACATTTGCACCTCCAAGGAATAATAACATTAAGTGTTATAAGTTCAATAATGATGGTCACACAACAAAGTGGTGTAGAGCAGATATTCCAGAAATAGGTATGAACAGGAACAGGAACATGGATATGAACAGGAACAGGAACATGAACATGGATATGAACAAGAACAAGAATGTAGACATGGACAGGAACATGGACATGGATAGAAATAGTCAAAGGAATCAAAAAATTTAGATAAGAAGAAAAGAGGATAAAGGTAAAGAACAGTGTTTTCTGGGAGTAGAAATACTCCCACCCCAAAATTAACCACCTCAAAAGGAGGTGGGGGAGGGGCTAAGCTAAGAGGCTCATTCTTAGCCTCGAGCCCCAAAGGTGACCCTTTTCCATTGATGTCAAAGGGGGAGAGATTTGAGTAAGGGGGAGAGACTTGATACTTGAAGAGAGCATTGAGCCAGGGGGAGCAATGTCCTAGGGGGAGCAGGACAAAAAGCAAGTCAAGTTTTTGGTAAAAATAATTTGGGTTGCCATCAATGACAAAGGGGGAGATTGTTGGACATTTTGAGTCCCTAAGTCAAAGTTGTCATTGATGTCACCGGATGAAGTCATCATTAATGTCAAGGACTTCGTCAAGAAACAAAGTTTTCAAGGTTGTCATTTGATATCCAGGAAGAAGCTTCAAATAACGCCAAAGGTCAAGAGAATCAGTGCAGAAGTTAAAGGCAAAAGGGCTCCATAATATTTTAATTTTATATGGAAGCTTAGTTTAAAAGGTGTTTCATAAAAACCTAAGGAGGCTTATTGCAAAGTTAAAAAGGAGATATAATATTTATTTTATAAATTATTTAAATTCAATGTGAATTTAAATTTTATAAATAAATGTTACTTATACCAAGTTATGCAATGAGAAGGACTTAATAAGCCCAAAGGTTTCTAAAAGAATTAATTTATAATATTTAAATTCAAAAGAATTTAAATAAATTATAAATTAATAAAGTCTAAAGCACCCATGTTCTATAGTTGGAAGAAATTCGAAGCGCCGACGTCACGTGGTTTAAAGAAAATTCGAAGCGCCAACGTATTCAAACAAAGGTGGAAATTATTATATAAACCATGCCCAAGGGGCATTAATTTTTTATCCTTGCTCGAATAAAAAAATTGCATGTGAATTGGAGCTCGTGAAAAATACTATGAAATTCGTGTTTGTGTATGCCAGCGAATAGAAATAAAAGGAAAGGCGCAGATCAGTTGGAAGCCATCCGGGAAGCATGGCCTAGTGGCAAGAGGGCAGTGGCTAGAGTGCTTGGACGCAAGGAGACCAGCGTTTGAAACGCGGTGGTTGTGCTTGGTAGTTGTGTTGGGTTGAAGGTGCCAAAGGCGAGGCGCATGTTTTGCAAAACGTAAGGCGAGGATACTTTTGAAGCACGTGGTGCTTCCCACACTCCAAGCGAGCGCGTAGCTCGCGCGATGGTTGGAGTCATGGCTAAGGCGTTGGTCGTGGGCTGCGTTGAGGGTTCGAATCCCTCCAAAGGCAAGGTAATTAAATTTTGATTATTTTTAATATTGCCTAAAGTTGGGAGTTAAAAGGGGTTGCTAGTTGGAAATAGTTGAAAGGGTTGCTAGTTGAAAATTGGTGTTTGTTGGAAATTATTTTTAATAAAATTTGGAGTTATAAGGAGTTTGATTTTATTTTTAAATAAAGTCTTAATTATTATATTTGCATATTGGAGGAGTAAGACTTTAAGAGTGTTGATTTTATTTTTAAAGGGACTTTTGCCAAAGAGATTATTATGAAGGTGTTGGATATTATTTTAAAGTTGGAGTGATAAGGTGTATTTTGTTTGATATCATTTTGTATTGTGATTCATTGAGAAAATTATTATCTTCTAACCTTTCTTGAGATTGGCAAAGAAGTGATTGTGAGTGTGGCAGATTTGTGTGGTCTACTCCTTGTCAAGCAAAAGGTATGGGCAAATTCTTCCTTGGTTGAGTTGATTGGTTAATTTCTAGAAAATAAGTTTGGAGTGAAAAGGACTTGATTAGGGTTTCCTTTTGAGTGTGTTTGAGTAATTGCTTCAAGGTTTTCTAGAATAAAGAAGTGTGGTTAAAACCTTGTTTGATAAGCATAGTTGTTGAAGCCATTGGTTGTGTGAAGAACTTGAGTTAGGGTTTTGCAAAGATCATGAGTATCATTGTTATGTGAAGATTTTTTTATAAGCATTGTTGTTGAAGTGAGTTGTTGTGCAAAGAACTTGAACTAGGGTTTGAAAAGAACATGAGTATCATTGTTATGTGAGATTTGTTGTTGAGCATTGTTGGAAACATTTTGAGTTGGTGGTTATATGCTTGGACTAGGGTTTGTGAGAAAGGGGTGTTTCATTAAGTGATTGGTTGAGTAGAGTTGGTTGAGCCTAGTCAAGTGGTTGTATGAAGTGATTGTTCAAGTTCCATAAGACAAACTATTCTATATTCTGATTTGAGTTGATTGAGCATTGAGTGTAGAACATATTGAGTCTCTAACAATTCTCTTTATGTTTCTATGAGATTGGACAAGTTATGTGTGGAATTGTTAAGCATATTTGAGGCAAGTCTTTGAGGAGACTTGTGGACTGATTTTGTGTGATCTTTTTGTGGAAGCTTACAATACAGATTTGGTTAAGTTTTGTGTGAACTTATTGAGCAAATTTGGTTAAGTTCTATGTGAACTTATTGAGCAGATTTGGATAAGTTTTGTGTGAACTTATTGAGCATATTTGGATAAGTTCTAAGTGAACTTATTGAGCAGATTTGGATAAGTTCTATGTGGACTTATTGAGCATATTTGGACAAGTTTTGAGTGGACTTGTTGAGTAGATTTAAGCAAGTTCTGAGTGGACCTATTGAGCATATTTGAGCAAGTTCTGAGTGGACTTGTTGAGAATATTTGAGCAAGTTCTAAGTGGACCTATTGAGCATATTTGAGCAAGTTCTGAGTGGACTTGTTGAGCATATTTGAGCAGGTTCTGAGTGGACATGTTGAGAAAATTTGAGCAAGTTCTGAGTGGACTTGTTGAGCATATTTGAGTAGGTTTTGAGTGGACCTGTTGAGCAAATTTGAGCAAGTTCTGAGTGGACTTGTTGAGAATATTTGAGAAAGTTCTAAGTGGACCTATTGAGCATATTTGATCAAGTTCTGAGTGGACTTGTTGAGCATATTTGAGCAGGTTCTGAGTGGACATGTTGAGCAGATTTGAGCAAGTTCTGAGTGGACTTGTTGAGCATATTTGAGTAGGTTTTGAGTGGACCTATTGAGCAGATTTGAGCAAGTTATAAGTGGACTTATTGAGCAGATTTGAGCAGGTTCTAAGTGGACCTACTAAGAAAATTTGAGCAGGTTATGAGTGGACCTGTTGAGCAGATTTGAGCAAGTTCTGAGTGGACTTTTTGAGCAGATTTGAGAAAGTTTTGAGTGGACTTGTTGAGCAAATTTGTGCTAGACTGAAGGACTGAGTTTAGTGCAAATTTGAGACAGATCTTTAGAGGTGATAGAGTAGAGAGGATAGTAGTCTCCAGTGGATATATATCTATCAACCAAGGAAGTGAGGATAGGTATTTTGAGTGGGAATAAGAGTCTTCAGTGGAGAGATATCCACAAGCCAGTGTAGTGGAGGTAGTAGTCTTCTAGAGGATCACCAACTAGAGCAGAGGAGAAGGATTTATCTTATGGATAGATATCCATAAACCTGATTTAGGGGATTGGTATCTCCTTTGGATAGAGGTCCATAAACATTATAATAGGGAAAGGATTCCCAAAATATTGATTGAGAAAATTTTAGTGAAATATTTTCTCCATGGAGTAGCCCACATTGGGTGAACCACATAAATTATGGTGTCTCTATTGTATGTGATGATTTGTGCATTGATTTTATTATTTTTGTAGGTAGCAAATACACCTCAAAGAAGAAGAAGAAGTAATCAAAGGGATTTGCTCAATTTTGATAGTTTTGACACAAGTGACAATTTGCTCAAGTTTTGTAAATAGTATAGTAACGAGCTTACCATACAACAAAGGGGTAAAACCATACAAATGGAATGGAAAATCATACACGGTAGTGGCAAATTGTACATGGTGCACCGAAATTCATCCAAATGCAAGGGAAATGTAATTTCAAAGTGAAATGATGCATAGATTTGCTAACTAAGGTGTTAAACTTAGGAAAAATCTAAATTAATGTATTCAGTTGTATATGGGAAGTTGTAAATAACTAATTGTCTCAAGAACCACTTTGGAATGTCTTGGACAATGTTATATAATGCCCCATTTTCAAAATTATAGGTTTGGTTGCTAGAGTTAAGAGATAGTACTTGTAGTTGTTGATTTTCTGAGCTATTCCAATTACATTGATATATTTTTCCACACTGTAATCGAATCCATAGAAATTAATGAGCATAATAATGGTTGTGGATGATTGTGTACAATCCTAGGAATGATGAGCAGTGATTTCTGGATGAATATCATGTGGTTTTGTTTTCTATTGACTGTTATAGATTAGTTTTGTGCATTGTTACAACCCTGTGGTAGAATTTTATACTGGTGAACTATGGAGAATGATATAGAAGCTTGGAAACATCAAGAAAGATGTATTGAAGGACATTGTATGATTTTTGGATGTAATAAAGCACATGAGATATCTCACCAGTTCGGTTAAGATGTTTTACCTATTACGGAGATTGCATTGATTGGTCTATCAAACCCTTACAAAACATCCCAAAGATATTGGAGCAGTGGAAAATCTATACTATATTCAGACTATATCCATAGTTCGTACAAATCATACATCATTTCCTTTACAAATCGTACAAAGCATTTTTACTCGATTTGGTAAAATAGGCAATTGAGAGAAACTTACCCGATTTGGTAGTTTTGGGAAATCGACTTGATCTATTACAAAATTGTGTACAACAGCCACCAAAAATAAATTTGTCAAATTTTTGTGTGCAATATCGTACCATATTTGACACTGTATAATTTGATATTGTACAATGTATGCATTTGATAACTATACCAGGTGATTATAGTTCGTACAAGGGTAGTTTGAGTGAGCATACAACCATCCAATTTGGTAAGTGAGTTGGGTTTAACCTATTGATCATTCTTAGCCCTAGAAACTACCTCCCCACCACGAATACTCCACCTCTATTCTACAACTATTGTTGACATTGCTATCTATACATTGCATAATATTGATTTGGAAGCAAAAGTAAAAATTGATCTTATATTTTTCACCCCCTATCAGTATAAGCTTGTGTTCTTCAATTGGTATCAAAGTAGGTTCCTTCATAAGAGTTTAACAACTTGAAGGAAAAGCTAACAAGAACACAATGGATCCTAAGGAGGTGTCTTCAAATAATTCAGCACCATTATTTTATGGAAGTGACTATATGTATTGTAGTATGATGATGAGGATCTACTTAACAACACTTGGAAATGAAGTTTGGGAAGTAGTGGAATTTGGATATGATCCCACAGTAAATCCTCCTACAGATAAATAAGGTAAGATTCTACACCACTATAATTCAAAAGCAATGAATGTACTTGTGAGAGGTTGCATAGAACAGAGTCTATGAAAGTTATGCATTATAGAACTGCAAAAGAAATGTGGGATAAATGGCAAGGTATATATGAAGGAGATAAAAGTGTCAAGAAAGCAAAGATACGAAATCTCAAAGTACAATTTGAAGCATTAAGAATGAATGATGAGGAAAATATTAGTGCTTATCTAATTCGAATTGATGATGTTGTTAATGATATGCAAGGACTTGGAATGAATATTGATGAATCAGATGTTTGTGATAAAGTCTTAAGAACTCTTCCAAAAATATTCAGTGAATGGGTTTATGCTATATAAGTGTCAATGGATGGTGATTCTTTGACAAGAGATAAGTTGCTTGGTATGCTTATAAATTTTGAGATAAGAACAAAATATCTTATTTTCCAAAAGGAAGCAACCTTCAAAGCAATCAAGAAGGCAAAAGGTAAGATGTCAGAATCATGCAATGAGTCATCTAGTGATGAAGAATCTAATTATGGTAGAAAAGATAAATATTCTAGAAGATCCAGATATCTAAGATCTATTAAGTGTTTAAATTGTGGAAAGTATGGAAATTTTACAATAGATTGTCGAGAACCTAAGAACAACAATGATGAAGAAAAATAGGATCACGGGTACAAGGAATCATAAATATATAGGCACCCAAAAAAAATCAAGGATGGACAAAGTAGACAAGGAAAGAAGTTCTTCCAAAGACAAAAAAAGAGTTACTATGCAGATAAGGCAAGTACGTACTCAGGTGATAGTGATTCTAGTTTTTTAGACAATGATAGAGATGAAGTCCTATTTATGATTGAAGAAAAAGAGCAAGTTAAGAAAACTCTAGTAATTATCAAGTTTTTTAGATGTGGTAATTTTTGACATCTTGAAGATGATTGTACAAGGGATGGTTATAGTTTCAGTTATGATGAGTATGAGAATGCACTTGAAGGACCAGATGAAAATATTCTAATGGCATTAGAAGAAGAAGTGATCCTATAGAAGACAAGCCAACAAAAAATAAAAATGTGGACAAAGGTAAAAAAAATAGAGGAATATTCAAAAAAGGATGGTTATGATCTCAAGGGAGAACTTATCTATTCCCTTGATATGGTAAAGAAGGTAAGAAAGCAACACTCTAAAATTGAAATTCAGTTTCAATAATGTGATGAAGAGAGAATATTGCTCATAGAGAACTTAGAAAAATCAAAGGCTAAGGCAAAGAGGTTCAAAGATAAGTTAGAAGCAAAGATCTTGGAATGTGAGAAGTTAGCACAAGAAGTGGCACTAGTAAAAGAATATTTAGAGGACTCCAAGATAAAGATGAAAGGATTTAAAAATAGCTCAAATAAATTGGATAAGTTCATCAAGACACAAAATACTACATCAAGGAAAATAGGTCTTGGATTTGAACAAGTTCAAAAGAAATGGGAAGGAGAGTCAACTTCAAGTTTTGGAGGTAAAGAAACTTCAGATGAAGATACTTCAGAAGAAGACAATATGCTCACTCAAACTACCCTTGTACCTTAGAAGAGTGAGTTTTGAGTGAAAAGGACTTGATTAGGGTTTCCTTTTGAGTGTGTTTGAGTAATTGCTTCAAGGTTTTCTAAAATAAGGAAGTGTGGTTAAAACTTTGTTTGATAAGCATAGTTTTTGAAGCCATTGGTTGTGTGAAGAACTTGAGTTAGGTTTTTGCAAAGATCATGAGTTTCATTGTTATGTGAAGATTGTTTTATAAGCATTGTTGTTGAAGTTTATTGTTGAGCATTGTTGGAATCATTTTGAGTTGGTGGTTATATGCTTGGACTAGGGTTTGTGAGAAAGGGGTGTTTCATTAAGTATTGGTTGAGTAGAGTTGGTTGAGCCTAGTCAAGTGATTGTTCAAGTTCCATAAGAAAAACTATTCTATATTATGATTTGAGTTGATTGAGCATTGAGTGTAGAACATATTGAGTCTCTAACAATTCTCTTTATGTTTCTATGAGATTGGACAAGTTTTGTGTGGACTTGTTAAGCATATTTGAGGTAAGTCTTTGAGGAGACTTATGGACTGATTTTATGTGAGATTTTTGAGGAAGCTTACATTACATATTTAGTTAAGTTCTGTGTGAACTTATTGAGCATATTTGGTTAATTTCTGTGTGAACTTATTGAGCAGATTTGGATAAGTTCTATGTGAACTTATTGAGTAGATTTAGATAAGTTCTATGTGAACTTATTGAGCAGATTTGGACAAGTTCTGAGTGGACTTGTTGAGAATATTTGAGCAGGTTTTGAGTGGACTTGTTGAGAAAATTTTAGCAAGTTCTGAGTGGACTTGTTGAGCAGATTTGAGCAGTATCTGAGTGGTCCTGTTAAGCATATTTGAGCAAGTTTTGAGTGGACTTGTTGAGTAGATTTGATCAGGTTCTAAGTGGACCTTTTGAGCAAATTTGAGCAATTTATGAGTGGACTTGTTGAGCATATTTGAGTAGGTTTTGAGTGGACTTATTGAGCATATTTGAGTAGGTTTTGAGTGGACCTGTTGAGTATATTTGAGCAAGTTTTGAGTGGACTTGTTGAACAAATTTGAGCAAGTTCTGAGTGGACTTGTTGAGAAGATTTGTGCTAGACCGAAGGACTGATTTTAGTGCAAATTTAAGATAGAGCTTTGGAGGTGACAAAGCAGAGAGGATAGTAGTCTCCATGGATAGATATCCATCAGCTAGGGTAGTGAGGACAAGTCTTTTGAGTGGGGACTGTGAAGACAAGAACATGACACTTAAATAATAACAAGAAATCAAATAACACAAGGAAATACAAAGATTGCACAAATAGATATATTCAATAAAATGGAGGGGGATCCAATGAACTCCTTTGTTACAATCAGTACTCAATGTGAGTATTTGATACAATGATTTACAATGGCACTAGGGTTCTCCAAAACCCTAGCAATAACAACAAAGTGTCTTCATATTTGGTGTGTCCTTGCTTCCAACAAGTTGAGTGGGCTTCGAGTATCCAGTGTGGGGCCACTCCAACTTCAACAACCATTCAACAATGTGTAGAACTTGCAGATCTGCATACATAAAAATAGAACAAGGGGGTTAGTAATACCTATGAGGGCTCCACAATGTGAGACCCTCAGACATCAATAAAACCCTAGTTAACAATGAAGTCAAAAAGTATGCCAGATCAACAAATTATGAGATAAAATACATTCAAATGAGATATACCTTGCTTTCATTTTATTGTTGTAGATGGCGTGGTGCAGCAGGTTCTGATTCATGTTTTTGTGTTGCGGTAGGCTCGGACGCGCACTTGGTAGGCTCGAACGTGAGCTTCGCAGGCTCTAGTGTGCACCTACGGAATGTAGCAGGCTCTGGAGGGCACCTATAGAATGCAGCAGGCTCTGGTGAGCGCTTCGTAGGCTCTACAGCGAGCCTCGCAAGCTCAGAATGGCACCTACGGGTTAGGGCAGAATCTGCAGAAGCAGATCTGGGGGATGGCGATGAATGCGATGGATGGATGGGGGCTATGATGGTGAGGGAGGATGAATGGGGGATGGTTGGAACAGCAAAAGTCTTATCGGTGAGCTAGGGCTTTAGATTTCTAGGATTCTATGCTAGGGCTTCACCAATAATTCCTCCAGGGTGCAATGTCTAATCTCTAGGTTCCAGGGTTTGAGCATTTGCAAATGCCCTTATTTATAATCCAACCTAGGGTTTTCTTAGGGTTTTAGCCTTACACTTTTGATCGTGTGGCTAATATTAAATTAGATCCTAAGGTTGAGATTACTTTTTGAATGTGACATGGATTAATGAATATGGACGGTGGAGATTAGAATGGATCGGACGGTTGTGGTTAATTGAGTTTATAAATATATATTTTATAATAAATATATTATAATATAATATAAAATATTATATTAAATATTAAATATTAAATAATATAAAATAATATTAAAATAATCCCAATTAGGCTAGGAAATGGTGGGAAAGGGCTAAAGTGGGCCTTTTGAGGGCGAGAAAGGTGGAATTGGGCCAAATAATTGGTGGGAAAGGTGTATGGTGGACAAGTGGGTGGTGGAATGGTTAGGATGGAGGATTAGTGGCTGTAATTTGGTGTCTACAGATGCCCCTTTTTGTACCATGTTGCGTGAAACACAATATGGTGCAAAAATACGAGACACCTGCTTGGGCTATGGGCATAGAAGTAGCTTCTCTCTATCGTTGGATTTGAACACTGATGTTGAAGACAAAAGAATAAAGAATTTTTTGGAATTTTTGTAGCTTACCCCCTCAATTGGCGAATGAGTTACGAATGTATCTCACAAGCCAATTGAAAATTTTGTGCAAATAATGAATGATGCGGTGGATTTGTGCAATTGATGAATGAATGATGTGAAATGCAGATGTGATACCATTTTTGCCCCAACGGTGGAAAAGGGGTTGGTGTATAAGACCATGCAAAATGTGGATGATATGAATGATGTAAAATGTTATACCATTTTTGCCCCAATGGTTGAGAGGGGGATTTGTCCAGTGTAGATGTTTATGATCATGTGAGATGTATCCCATCATGGGAGAATCATAATGTAATGTGGTTGCCCCATACTTTGGGTTGATTCGATGTTGTTGAATAAGCTGTCGTAATGGCGTCATTGAGTATGCAAGATATGAAGATGCAGGCTGACTAAGTCAACGTAGGGGTTGGGTATTGACTGTGGAAATTTCTTCACCAATTCCATGATGGAACCAATCAAGCTTACCGGTGTCCTGTATTATGATTGTTGTCAAGTGAATGAGTGTTTGAGATTTTGGTTATCCATGTTTTCATGCCCCATGGAAGAGGACATCAATGACTCGCCTTTTAGCAAATTGTTCTTGGCAAGGTTGTATTCCAAATTTGAGGTGCCAAATATGATTGTGATCTTTGATGATGAGATAATTGAATTTGATCATGGTCAAGTGTCCTTATTGTAGATTATTCATCTTACCAAATTTGCATGGATTGATATCGTTGCAATCGCTCAAGTTTATAGAATAACCTACTAGATACGAGGTTCACTTGAATACTGGACAGATTGTGGATGAGATGATTGATGAAAATGAAAGATGATGATGGAAGAATGCTTGATGGATGGTGGTTACGCTTTCGCAAAATGTGGTGTTAGTTGATGTATGATTTGCAGCTTGTGCTTCTTTGAGTTGTTCATTTTGCACATAACTGAGCGATTTATTGATCGAATGAACTCCAATTTTTGCAAAATTGTGTGAGATGATGCAGAATATGATGTAGAATGATCAGATGTGAGTTTTGTGAAAATTTGGATTGTTTTGCTGCCTTTTGTGCCTTGATTTGTGGATTTTGAATATTTGATTCGTTCTTGAAAATTATGCACGCAAAACGATTTTTGTTTTCACAAAACCTGATTTTATGATGTGCATGATGTGTGGATGAAATTTGGTGAAATTTGGAGGAGGTATGCTACTATTTTTATTGATTTTTTCTTTGTGCCATTTTGTCAAGGCACACGGTTGCACCTGTGGTGTCCCACAGGCACACGGGTGGCCTAGGTGCGCCAGCAGGTGCCCAGGCGAGCCTGCGAATTCACAGGCATAGACCTACACCTGAATGCACTAGGGAAAGCTATAAATAGCTTTCTGAGTGAATCTTGAGGCTCACTTGTGCGTTTTGGACTTTGAGAAGTTGCGTCTGAGGAGTGGAGTGGGTGTGAGAGCTTAGTGAGGCAAGTGAGAAAATCACGTGGAAGCTATGGCGGTGGAGGGATTGAATGCGGTTGGCAGAGCTGAGGCACCATTTGCCCCGATAATGTTTAAAAACACTTTATCACTTGTGCATTTTTTATTATTATATTTTTTTTCAATGGTATTAATGAAATTGTTTGTTGTTGCAGTTGAGGGACATAGAGCCTCGACATCGGTTTTCTCCTCTCATTCCTGGGATGAGGAAGAAGTTGACGGCTGATGACTAGGAGTTGTTGGGGAAGGTGGGCCTGGAGGGCGTGGCGAGGCTAGATGTGGTGAGGGCCAACGAGGGGTATCTCTCGGCTTTGATAGAGAGATGGGACCCGGATAGGGGGACGTTCCAGCTATCGACTGGGGAGGCTACCGTTACACTTGAGGATGTATACCACATTCTCAAGGTGCCGGTAGAAGGGGAAAAGGTGGTGGTTGGCCGGGACAAGAAGGTCGAGATGGAGAGGATGTTCGGGGATCGGTGGTGGGAGGCCCGGATGGGAGATGGGGGTATATGCTATCTGAGCATGTACAAGGCGAAGGAGTTGGATGCGCTCCCAACCTTGATCATGTTCGTGTTAGCGAACATAGTGTTACCCAATAGCACTGGTTGTAGGTTCCCATGGAACCTATTGGGGTTGGTGGGTGATATGCTGAGGGATCCCCAGGAGTATGCATGGGCACCTGCCTTATTGGTGTAGTTGTACCAGGAGTTGTATGAGTCATCGGTGAGATGAGGGGATGTTGCCATGTGCAGAGCCATGGCGAGTGGTGATTGAGGATGAGGAGGAGATGGAGATCCCCGATGTAGATGATGTCGGGGTGACTTTGGAGTATGTGGAGTGGTTTGGTGCCCAACCAGTATGGGTACCAAATATGGTAGGTGATGAGGCGATAGTTATGGGGTCGGGGTGACTCCAAAGAGGATGAGGGCTCAGTGATTGGTGGGTCGGAGATGATCGAGGGGATCGGCTCAGTAGGCTCCGGATATGGGGTTGGTCGAGGAGGAGAGGGAGGATGATGATGAGGGGATGGATGAGATCTCTAAGGTGGCTAGGTTGTGGGTGGAGTTGGAGCAGCTTCACGAGGAGTGCAAGGTTATGCTCGAGACTCATAGGGAGTCATAGGCTACTATAGCTTGGTTGGAGGTGGAGTAGGTGATAGCTATGGCTAGTGATCAGGCTACGATCACATGGCTTCAGGCAGAGATGTTGGTGAAGGAGCGTCGACATCAGATGGACTTACGACGTCTTCGGGCTAGTGAGGCATATGCACATTCCTTGGAGGATGTGTGTATGCAAAACCATATTACATTGTTGGATCCTCCTTCTTCTTCTATGGTTGAGCCATCTAGGCATACTGAGTCTAGGTAGAGTACTAGGCCGAGGGCTCCTACTAGGTCTCAGGGGTCCTCTCATGGACATTAGCTTAGTGCTTAGATGTACTATTTTGTATATGAGCCTTGGTGCTCCCTTGTAGCCTCTTTGGCATTCATTGTATATGCAATATATATATATATATACATGGTCTTTTATATATTTGTGTTATATTTTGTGTGAATGCTTTTATGTTTTATGCAATTTGTGTTGAATGTTTTATGTATGCTTAATGTAGGCTAATCATGATGTGTATGCATAATGCTTATATGGATGATTAATGCAAGCTAAATGACATGTGTTATGGATGATTAATGCCAGTAAATGTATAATGAATGTGAACTATATGAAAGGAATGCATAGTGTTCGAATGATCTTTTTATAGTTCAAAAATTTTATTGGCCATTTTTGTTGTCCATTGTTTGGCAATCGGGGGTACCGAATTTGTTGGCATTTATGCCACTTGACTTTTAATGAAGACATGGAAGCAGATATGGATGTTGATATGGAAGAAGATATGGATGTTGATATGGAAGAAGATATGGATGTTGATATGGAAGAAGATATGGATGTTGATATGGAAGAAGATATGGATGTTGATATGAAATATTGAAAGGTTTTCAAAGACTCAAACATACTAGTGTCATCAACCAAACTCACTAAGGTTGTCTAACTTTCTTTAGGACCAAATGTGTGTGTGAGTGAGGTTCAATTACCAAGTCTTGAGTATGACAATGACCCTATCCAATCAAGCACCAATGTGTGTGCACGTGATATTCATTAACCCATTATGAGTAAGTTAGGCATGACCTGTTATGGAGATGACCTGAGACTAGCCTGTCCTTATGTGCGTTCAGAGGTCTCCCTTTTTGGAGGAGAGACATGTCGCCTCGCATGAGCTTACTCCACTACCAATCAAGCGTCTATAGCCCCGGTGGAGATTCACTCCATAGTCGAATGGGATTGATATTTTGGGCCTTGGGGATGACTACATGACTTTCTGAGGGAAACATAGTACGATCCTTACAACTTTTAGGGATCGGGTGTGTAGGTGTTGAATTTGTTGATTTTGTATAGAGCTTTGGGGAATTGGATTCTCAACCGAAGTGTGATGAGAATTTTGACCCTATCCTTACTACTCTATGTTTTTATGTTTATGTTTGGAGGAATTTTGGTAGTGGTGAAAACCATTATTTTTGCTTTGGACTATGTTGCATGATGGGACAAGCGAGGGATATCTCCCTTTTCACCCCGAGGTACTACCCAAGGATGGTACTAGCCCCCCTATCTCATAATGTTCTTAAGATGTGAGAAATGTGGTTGGTTCAAGATTGTATTCGAAATCAATCGGCAATGCTCAAGACTTTATTAGTATGTAAAGTGTGTTTTGGTCCTAAAGAAAATCAGACATCCGTTTGGAGGTTGCTTGTTACACTAGAAATGGTTGAGTGACTGAAAACCTGAGCTTTGTGATTTTGTCATATGGTATTGTTTGCTTATGTATTTTGCCAAAGTTGCATGATTGTTTCAAACTAGGTACCCCCAATTTTATAACTTGACTTTTTGTTTATGGCCATATCATCATTACTATGCCAGATCTTTGAACATAGGATGGGATGGATGCAAATGTATATGCCTAATGCAATGGAGTGGTGATATGCAAATGGAAGTTGTATAGTGCAATGGAATATGTATGATTTAATGTATGCGAATGCAACAATGCATGAATGCAAAATAAAAAATGCATGTCAAATGCCTAAATGTAAATGCAAATGGAATGTATGCAATGTGGGAATGCCTATGTGAATGATTTTTTTTTTGTAAAAAGCCATGTATATAGACATATAGTGTGTCACTTTTAACAATAAAATGCCTTTAAATGAAGAACATTAAGTGGTTCGGGTTCCTCTATTCCCTCTAAATCGGCAAGTCTATAAGTACCATTACCCACTTTTTGAGTTATTATGTATGGACCTAACCAATTTGCTATGAATTTGTCATGAAGGTGTGGTAAAGCATTGGTGTTTTGTTGGTTCTCTTTGAGTACCAGATCCCCTACTTGAAATTCTCGAAGATGGACTTTAGCATTGTAAGCACGCTTGAGGTGGTCTTGATAAACTCGTAAATGTTCTAATGCGTTGACTCACCTTTCATCTAGGAGTGTGAGTTGGTCAAGTCGTGCTTGTCTAGTTGTATCATCATCTATGAATTCTTGCAAGGAAACTCGTAAGGAGGGAATCTCGAGCTCAAGAGGCATAATAGCTTCAGCTCCATAGACCAGAGAGAATGGTGTTGCTCCTGTTGGCGTTCGGATGCTTGTTCGATAAGCCCAAAGTGCCAACGGAATTTGTGTATGCCAATATTTATGATTTTCTTTGATGAGTTTCTTAAGAATGGCAATCAAGGTCTTATTGGTAGCTTCAGCTTGTCCATTTTCTTGTGGGTAATAAGGAGTTGAGAAACTATGTTGGATATTATACTTCTCGTAGAGTGCTCGAACATCCTTGTTCTTAAAAGACTTACCATTATCCAAAATTATTTTAGAGGGAATGCCAAAGCGACAGATGATATGATGGAGTATGAAATCCACAATTCGAGGTCCTGTCGTACTGGTTAGAGGTATAGCCTCAACCCACTTTGTGAAGTATTATGTGGTGGTTATGATGAATGTGTGTTGTCCCAAAGAGGAGGGCGAAATCTTGCCAATTAGGTCGAGGCCCCATTGTGAAAAGGGCCAGAGACTTTGTATTGGCTGTAAAGCTTGTGATGGTACGTGAGTTAAATTGGCATGTGTTTGACATTGTTTGCAATTTTTGACATATGTGCAACAATCATGTTCCATTGTGGGCCAATAATAACCCATGCGTAATAAGCACTTTGCAATGGCCATTCCACTAAAATGACCACCACAAGTACCATCATGGGCTTCCTCGATGGCCCTTTGGGCCTCCCAGGTTCGAGGCATCGAAGCAGAATTCCATCATAACCCCGTTTATACAACACGTCACCCAAGAGAATGAAACGGGCTACCCTTTGCTTGAAAGCGTGTTTGGCAGACCGAGACATGTCCGATGGGAGTGTTCCAAATTTTAAGAAGGCTACAATGGGGCTTGACCAAGACTCACATGATTCCGTGTGTATGAAGCAGACATATTTTCCATATTTTGGGTCAGTGTGAACAACGGCTGCTTTAGAGATTGTTGAGATTATTAGGGGTTGTACCTCTCCTAAGTCATTCTTTGGAATCAAGGATCCAAGAGAGGCCATTGCATCTGCAAACCTATTAGTCGAACGAGGTAAGTTATTGATTTCATACCATTCGAATGTTGAGAGCAATTTCATTGCTACTTCATGATAAAGCTTAATGGTAGGTTCTTTGCATTGGTATTCTCCAGTTACCTATTTTACTACAAGTTGAGAATCCCCAAATATTTGGATACGCTTAATACCCATAGCTATAGCTGATTGAAGACCTAGGATTAAGGCTTCGTACTCTATTGTGTTGTTTGTACATGAGAAGTCTAACTTGAACGATAAGGGGATAGGAATCCCCTGTGGTGTATGAAAGACAACTCCCGCACCTTGACCTTTCTCGCACTTAGATCCATCAAAGAATAATGTGATATCGACATCTTCCTTGGGAATGACATCGTTGTCTACTTTAGTGATGAAAAATACCGAATCATCTGGGAGCTCAATAATCAAGGGATGATCACTAGGTAGTGGAGCTTCCGCAAGTTGATCAACAATAACCTAACCTTTAATGGATTTTTGGCTAACAAACTCAAGATCAAACTCTGTAAGGAGCATTATCCATTTAGCGGTATGGGTGTTGTTATAAGTGTGAGACATCATGTAGCACAGAGGATTTTCTCTAGCTATGACATAGGTTGTTTGGCTTAGCATATAATGTCAAAGTTTCTTAGTGGCTAAAACCACCGCTAAGCATAATTTTTCTACATAAGCGTATCTTGTTTCATAACTTACCAATGTTCGACTAATGTAATAGATTTCTTGCTCTCGATTTTGTTCATTTTTTTGTGCAAGCATTGTCCCTAAAGTGGCTTCTGTAGCTGAGACATAAAGATGAAAAGGGACCCCTGACCTAGGAGGAGTTAAGACTGGTGGTGAAGTTAGATAGCGCTTGACATCATCAAATGCTTTTTGACATTCATCTGTCCATATGAATGCTACCCCCTTTTGTAGCAAGTGATTAAATGGCCTGCATTTATCGAAAAGTTGCGCAATGAAGCATTTGATCGATTGAATTTTACCTTGCAAGCTACGCAATTCCTTGAGGTTAGTTGGGGGTTGCATTTCCATGATGGCCTTAACCTTATTTGGGTCCACTTCAATGCCTCTTTTGGAGACAATGAATCCTAAAATTTTACCAGAGGTAACGCCAAAGACACACTTTTTTGGATTTAACCTCACCTTGTATTCTAATAGCCGATCAAAAATCTTTTCCAAGACATCAATATGTTCTTGTCGAGTTTTAGATTTAGCCAAGAGATCATCTACATAATCTTCAATGATTTTGTGCATGTAATCATGAAAGATGTAAGTCATGGCTCTTTGATAAGTAGCTCCTACATTTTTGAGGCCAAAGGGCATAACCCTGAAACAAAATGTTCCCCAAGGTGTTGTGAATGTTGTTTTATGTTGGTCATCAGGATTTATTCGAATTTGGTTGTATCCTGAAAAACCGTCCATGAAGGAAAGCATTTCGTGGCCTGCACAGGTATCGACAAGAGTATCAATGTTTGGTAGAGGGAAGTCATCCTTAGGACATGCTTTATTTAGATCTTGAAAGTCATTGCAAATGTGTATCGCTCCGTTAGGCTTACGAATGGGTACCATGTTTGATAGCCACTCAGGATAGTCAATAGGAACGATAAAATGTACGTCTAACAATTTTTGTATTTCCTCTTTGACTATGAGGGCTATGGTAGGATGCATTCTCCTGAGTTTTTGTTTGACCGGCTTGGCGTCAGGATGCAAGGTGAGATTGTGGACAACAAGGTCAGGATCAAGGCCAGGCATATCCTTGTAGGACCATGCAAACACCTCTTTCTTTTTCTTGAGGAGAGCAATGAATTGCTCTTGTTCATCGGGTGTTAAACTTTTGCCAAGTTTGACAATTTGGGGATTGTCAGGATCTGAACTAAGGTTCACATCGATGGTATCTTCAATGGACATATGTGAACCTTCCTCAAGTTGATGTGGTGTTGGGATCAGATTAAAGTCATCTAAGATGTTTTCTAACTTGTCTTGCTTATCGTTGTCTAACTCTGCCTGAAAGACCTCGGGACCGTTGGTAGAAAGTGATAGAAGTGAAGGTGGCGGTGAAGGAGGAATGTAGTGGGCCGAAGCCTTTAGCAATTCCTCAGATAGGGTGAACTCCGAAGAGGAGGGTGTGGAGGAAATCTGGTCCAAGTCAATAAGGCTAATGTCAATTGGAATTGGCCTAGCCAGATCGTATGGATTACGGAGTGGGGTAAATAAGTCAATAGGATTCATATTGACCTAGCGAAAGGTAGGATGGCTTGGATGGATGAATGGATGGAACGGTTGGAGCTGAACCGATGTCGAGTTGTGTTATCCCTATAATAAACATGGCATTAATATGAGCAACATGCATTTTTTTTTTTTTTTGATTTTTTTTTTTTGAAATATGTACATATGTTACAATTCTTGGCTTATGTGGGTGGCTCAAGGTAGATTACCAGGTGGATCATCTTGTTCTTGTGGAAGAAGCAAGCAGAATATGGGATGATGGATGGGGAACATTCGGAGGTAAAACTCTTCCTGTTGGGTGATGGGGACAATGGGTTGTGACTCCTCTTCAGAATCATCAGAAGCATTTGACATGACCTCAAATTCTTCATAACTTTCATCGTCGGAATCAAAGATAGGATAGGTGAAGTTGATGGGATCATCTTCATCTACTTCGTCCATGCAAAGTTCTTGAAGGGCTTGTTCAAGAGAAGATGTTGAGGGTAATGGGTGGATGGGGTGATCTTCATCATTGAGTGTAAGATTTTTAAAGGCTTGCTCTAGAGAAGTGGTGGAAGACAAAGGGGTATAGCCTAAACCGAAATGATCATGGGCACCTCTATATGGGACCTCTAAGATATCATGCATTCCTTGCTCATGGGAACCTAGACCTTGACCTTGCCAATGGAACATATTAAAGTATCGAGCTGGAAACTCCTCTATGTTAGGTATGTTGGCACGCCTAGGCTCGTGTGGTTCTTCGGGTGGGTTTGCCCTAGTTGAGCAATCCAACCCTCCATAAACAAAGTTAATGTTATTTGGAGTGGCACTCATGTCGTAAACAATGCCTATGGATAAAGAACGGTCTCGGGGACGTCCAAAATCCTTAGCTGTGGGAATGGCTAGGGGTGTAATGGTGACATCTTGGACCACGTACTCACCAATGCTTGGATTAGTGATGTGGACTTTGACTTGGGTTGATGAGGTGGATGGTGAAGGCTCGGGTGGCTCTGGATTGGTTGTGGATGGTGGCGAGTTAAATATGTCACAATATGAGAGTTTGACTTGTGACACATCGGCTGATGGAGTGGGATTGGATGGCGGTGTGGAATTAGAAGATGGAGGATGGGATAATGATGAAATAGAAGAAGTGGTTGTAGAAGAAGGGGTAGATGTGATGTACGATGTGCTAATAGTAGACTTACTGTGACCACATGTACAAGAAGAAATGGATGTTTGAGGAGGTGATGTGATGGGTAGCTCCTCTATGATGGGAGCCTTAGAAGAAGATGGAGATGGATTAGAAGAAGGTGGATTAAGAGATGATGTGGGTGGATTTGATGATGGCACCAAGAATAGATGGGTGGAAGGTAACATGGATTCATAAGGATTTGAAATGAAATTACAATACTTAAAAGGTTCGACATCCGCGGGGATGCAATGGACTTGTCCATCATGAACATATTTCAAGCATTGGTGGAGAATTGAAGGAACACATTTCATTTCCCTCATCCAAGGTCTACCAAGGAGTATATTATACGCCATGGCTCCTTCCAAGATGTGAAACATGGTGTGCAATGTTCTGGCCCCTACTTCTATAGGTAAAACAATAGTGCCAACTATGGTACACAAAGCATCGTTAAATGCTTTGAGGGTGAATGATGATTTGGAAATGTGGGATGGAGGTAATTTGAGGTGGATAAGGGCAGCGGTAGTAATGATATTGATTGACGAGCCAGTATCAATTAATACTCTTTTGAATGGCTTTCTGTCTATTAATGCCATTATGTGCAATGGAGGGTCTACTGATTCTGAACTCATTGATTTTACCTCAAAGTCATAGAAGGTAATTGATGGCTCCATGCACGTTCTAACACTCCCTACAAAGTTGTTGAAGGCATTAGAGTCTTGGGATTCTAACTCAATTGACTTGAGTATTTCCATTAAAGCTTCTCTATGCCTAGGGGATTGTTGGATAAGCTCATACACAGAAAGCTTGGTTGATGCCATTTTCAAACTAGTGGTTAACCAGTCTGGTTAAGGTTACCACTGGCCTTATTGGATGAAGGATGGGTGGATTAGATGGGTTGGATAGATTGATTGGCGAAGATGGATTTGGTGATGTTTGGATGGGAGGTGGGTTTGAAGGTTGTTGAGCATTTTTTTGATTTTGTCTTTGCCCTCTAGTGACCACATGGACTGCTCCTACAAAGTTTTGGTATTGTTGGACATGATTTACTTGATTAGGAGGTGGTTGTTGATTGTTACCTCCTATATTATGTTGGACCTCCCCATGGTTAGGTAGAGGTGTCTGATATATGCCCAAATTTTGATTTTGTGGAGCTAAGGGGTTATCCACGTTAATGGCCCCTAAGTCTATGAGGTCTTGCACTATGTTTTTGAACACATGGCAAGAATTGATATCATGCCCATTTTGCCGATGGTATGGGCAAAACAAGTGCTCTCTATAACTTTTAGGCCTTTTGGTGGGATCATCGGGCCTAATGTTCGGCAAGGCTAATTTTTTGGTCTCATACAACCTTCGAAATATGGATGAATATGATTCCACTAAGGGAGTGTATTGACGTTGGGGTCGATTGAATTGGCGACGGGTAGGTTGTTCCATAGTTGGCGCTGTGTTTTGTACCGTTGGTGCTTGGGTTACTGATGGGACCGCATGATAGGAAATTTGTTGTTGCACTAGTTTTTGAGCCATTACGGGCTGGCTCATGACCACTTGATTGACTTGATTAGTTGTGTTAGCCATTGAGGCTTGTGTGGATTTGGTTTGGCCAGATTGATTATTTTGGTATTGGCCCCTATTTTGCCATTCTTTCTTCTTAGGCTTAATGACACCCTCTTGGATTTTTATCTCCTCAATGACACTAGCCTATGCTAAAGCCTCCTCAAATGTTCTATAAGTATTGAGCTGAAGCATCCAAGAGATGGGTTTTAAGCAACTCTTGGTAAAAAGTTTGATAATTTCTTCCATTGGGAGGGAGAATGGCAACTTTGTTATAACTACCCTCCAACGGTTTCCAAAATCATAGATAGGTTCCTCATCCCATTGTTTCAAATAATATATATCCGATAAGGACACCTTATTTTTAATATTAAGGGTGAAGCGTTCCAAGAATAGATCTATCAATTGATCAAAAGTATAAATACTATGTGTGGGCAATTGATTGTACCATTCAATGGCATCTCCCCCTAATGTTTGAGGAAACATTCAGAGCATAAGAGCATTATCATCGCTAATCCAAAAACATACGTGGACAAATGAACTCACATGCTCCTTAGGATCCTCAGTTCCCCTAAACTTGTCAAATTTTGGTACCGTAAAATCTATCGGATATGGTGGTGATGGTACCGATGGATGGATTGGTTGATGGATCAGTTGGCTTAATGTGAGCTTTTGGCTCATTATCCCTAGTGAGTTTTGCATCAACTGATCGATTTGCTTTTGCATTGCCTAGAATCTAAGATCTTCTACTAGAATATGAGGACCTTGGATTATGTGATGGTTGGTTGATGGGTTGGATGGTAGATGTTGGGGTGTGACCAACATGGTGTTGTGGAATGGATTGGGTTGGGTATGTGGAGAAGATTGATGGTTGAAATATGGGGATGATTGATGAAGATGATGATGGAGAAATGGATTGTGTTGTTGGTTAGTGGCGATGTTGATTGGTATGGTGGATGTGTGGAGTGGTGGTGGATTGGGGATGGACACTATGGAAGATTGAGGGACCCATGCTGAATTTTGATTGGTGAGCGGAGGTTGATTTGGAACTCCTTGGGTCATAGGGTCTATGTAAGCTGACTATTTTCCTTTTGTTCATTGTGAAAGCAATCTATTGATGAGCCCTAATGTATCCGTAAGTTCCTGATTTGACCATGTGTCGAATGATGGGGTTGTGGTTGGATGAGATGATGGATGAGTTGATGATGATGGATGATTAGTCATGGTCATGTTGGCTAAGTGAGATGATGGAGGTGTGGATGATAATGGATGAGAGGACATGGGTATGGTGCAAGTTGCGTTTGATGTTACAACTTGGAGGCTAGGGACTTGTGAGGCAGCATTGACATACTCCTCATACAAGGGGTTGGTATAGGTGGATGTGAGATAAGTGTTTGGAACACTTGGGATTTGTGGTGGTTGGCTCATGGAGGAAGGCATACCATATTCATAACTCAAATTAGGATATCCTTGGGCAAGGTAGGTGGTAGCCAATTCAGATTCTTCAAAACCCTCTTGGCTAAGGGGCTCTAAGACATAGTTAGAAGCCTTGTAAAGGGCCTGCACTCTATCCATGTCTATGTAGGTGGTGGTTGTCTCCACATTGTGTGAATGTGTCTCTACTTGAGAGTGGGGTGGATGGGATGATCCAGACAAAGTAGTCTGAACCATATTGGATGGGGCTACCGAAGTAGCGAGCTCATGGGAACTATTTTCCATTAAACTACTTTGGTTTATTATTTTCTTTTGTTGTCGTGTTAGCACCATAAAGTAGTTAAACCAAAGATTCAAAGCTTATCTAAATCACACAAATTAACAACTTTTCCAAAATTTAAAGCAAAGAAAACAATCAATCCTAGGTTTCACCTTGTGTGGCTTACCTTGTTCATTAATTATTTTCTTTCATTAATGTGAAGTTCCTTTTAGAATTGTTGGCTTGTGTGTTTTGATGTAACTTAATCTTGTTTAATGAAAAACAAAGGTAAAAACTAAGGTTGGCCAGGGCAACGAGATTCTTGTTGGTAATGACCTCCAACAAGTTTGCTTGGGGGTAGTCCTATGGTTTCTAGGGCAGATATTGGTGGATGGAAATCATGGCCACCATCACCAAATCTCAAGCAATGGTTGGTGATGAAATCCAGCCACTACTGTTAAAAATGTGAATCGTGCAAGTGTGTGTGATTTATTTTATTAGATTTCTTATTCTCTATGGTGTGCAAACAATATTAAAGATTACTAACTTCACTAATCTAAATCAGAAGCCAACACAAAGACATAAATTTCACCTAAAGAGAGTGGAGTACACCGCTCAAAACCCCCTGCCTACAAATGATTAAAATCACAAGAGCAACCGGAGGGTTCATCCACCTCTCTGCCAAAGGGGCCAGCCTAGGGCAGGATTACTTTATGCATCAAGATGTTGTTCCTATTTAGATATGTAAAATTAAAGTGATCTTTAACCCTAAAATGCAAAATCTAGGATGCTTTTCTGTTTCATATGCACTCAAAAATGCAAACAATCACCTAGATCTACAAATTTTAGGACAAGAAATGAATTTGATATAATGAAACACACACAAACCCTAGATGCAACTTGCTAAGGATTCTTTCCCAGATTACTTAGTGTTAAACCCAGAAACAACAAAAAATAGCAACAAAAAATAGAATACGTAAATCGCTAAATGGCAACCTAGGGTTATGAAACTTACTTGGAAGCCTTAGCTCTGCTCCAAATTACTACGTCAGGTGTAGATGGAGTGCCTGTGTAGGCACAACAAAGCACCTACGATTATCTAAAGACATTGCAAAATGCTCTGTGGATGCTCCCGAATGCCTGTGTAATCTCTAAAAATGTTGCAGATTGCTTCAGAAACCCTAGCGATGAAATCGATGATCTCTATGCTTCTAAAAATTCCTGTAACAAATATAAATAAAATTAAGTTAGCAAGGTAGATCTATTAAATAATGAAACCCTTGTGGGGTCCCACCGTGATCACCATTTGTGAAGACAAGAACACGACACTTAAATAATAAAAGGAAATCAAATAACACAAGGAAATACAAAGATTGCACAAATGGATGTATTCAATAAAATGGGGGGAGCCAATGAACTCCTTTGTTACAATTAGTACTCAATGTGAGTATTTGATACAATGATTTACAATGGCACTAGGGTTCTCTAAAACCCTAGCAATAACAACAAAGTGTCTTCAGATTTGGTGTGTCCTTGCTTCCAACAAGTTGAGTGGGCTTCGAGTATCCAGTGTGGGGCCACTCCGACTTCAACAGCCATTCAACAATGTGTAGAACTTGCAGATCTGCATACATAAAAATAGAACAAGGGGATTAGTAATACCTATGAGGGCTCCACAGTGTGAGACCCTCAGACATCAATAAAACCCTAGTTAACAATGAAGTCAGAAAGTATGCCAAATCAACAAATTATGAGATAAAATACATTCAAATGAGATATACCTTGCTTTCATTTTGTTGTTGTAGATGGCGTGGTGCAGCAGGCTCAGATTCACATTTTTGTAGTTGTAGTAGGCTCGGATGCGCACTTGGTAGGCTCTGACGTGAGCTTCACAGGCTCTGGTGTGCACCTACGGGATACAATAGGCTCTAGAGAGCGCCTACAAAATACAATAGGCTCTAGTGAGCGCTTCGTAGGCTCTACAATGAGCCTCACAAGCTCAAAATTGTGCCTACGAGTTAGGGCAGAATATATAGAAGCAGATTCAGGGGGTGGCGACGAATGCGATGGATGGATGGGGGCTATGAAGATAATGGAGGATGAATGGGGGATGGCTGGAATAGCAGAAGTCTTGTTGGATTAGCTAGGGCTTTAGATCTTCAAAATCTATCTCTCTTCGCTAGGGCTTCAATAATGACTCCTCCAGGGTGTAATTTCTAATCTCAAGGTTCTAGGGTTTGAGCATTTGCAAATGCCCTTATTTATAATCCAACCTAGGGTTTTCTTAGGGTTTTAGCCTTACACTTTTGATCGTGTGGCTAAGATTAAATTAGATCCTAAGGTTGAGATTACTTTTTGAATGTGACATGGATTAATGAATATGGACGGTGGAGATTAGAATGGATCGGATGGTTGTGGTTAATTGAGTTTATAAATATATATTTTATAATAAATATATTATAATATAATATAAAATATTATATTAAATATAAAATAATATTAAAATAATCCCAATTAGGCTAGGAAATGGCGAAAGGGCTAAAGTGGGCCTTTTGAGGGCGAGAAAGGTGGAATTGGGCCAAATAATTGGCGGGAAAGGTGTATGGTGGACAAGTGGGTGGTGGAATGGTTAGGATGGAGGATTAGTGGCTGTAATTTGGTGTCTACAGGGACAAGAGTCTTCAGTGGAGAGAGATTCACAAGCCAGTGTAGTGGAGGTAGTAGTCTTCTAGAGGATCACCAACCAGAGTAGAGGGTAAGGAGTTCTCCTGTGGATAGAGATCCATGAACCTGATTTAGGGGATTGGTATATCCTTTGGATAGAGGTCCATAGGCATTGTAATAGGGAAAGGATTCCAAAAATATTGATTGAGAAAATTTCAATGAAATATTTTCTCTGTGGAGTAGCCCACATTGGGTGAACCACGTAAATTATGGTGTCTCTATTATGTGTGATGATTTATGCATTGCTTTGATTACTTTTTTTGACATTGTTATCTATACATTGCATAATATTGATTTGGAAAGAAAAGTAAAAAGTGGTATTATACTGTTCACTCCCCCTCTCTGTATAAGCTTGTGTTTTTCAAATCTTATGCTTTAGTAGTTCAAAGGCAGCTTCACACTTCTCTGAACACTTGAATTCTTTCCCTTTCTTATGAAGGTTCGTTATGGGTCCAACAATATTGGAATATTCCTTTATATAACATCTATAATAGCCCGTTAACCCCATGAAACTTTCCACTTTAGTGACATTAGTCAGGGGTGGCCAATTCATAATAGCCTCTATATTTTCTAGATCCACAACAATCCCCTTTGTTGATATAACGTGTCCGAGGTATCTCACCTCTAGAACATAGAATTCACTCTTAGAAAAATTTCCATAAAGTTTATTCTTTCTCAAAAATTCCAACACGATCCTAAGATGCTTATCGTACTCTTATTTATCTTGAGAGTATATAAGTATATCATCTAGGAATACCAGAACAAACTGGTCCAAGTGTCTCTGAAATACGTTGTTCATTAGGTTCATGAAAGCGATTGGGGTATTAGTCAATCCAAAGGGTAGAACCGTAAACTCATAATACCCATACCTAGTCTTAAATGTCATTTTGTGAGTATCTTCCTCACGAATTCTTAGTTGGTGATACCTTGACCTCAGATTGATCTTGGTAAACACATTGGCATCCTTCAATTGATAGAATAAATATTCAATCCTAGGTAAAGGATATCGATTCTTTAGTGTAGCCTTATTTAGCATTCTGTAATCAATACATAGTCTTAGCGAACCATCCTTATTTTTCATGAATAGAATTGGTGCGCCCCATGGTGACACACTTGGTTTTATCAAACCCTTTTCCAATAATCCTTGCAATTGAACCTTTAGTTCACGCATTTCAATAGTATTCATTCTATACGAGGATCTATAAATAGGTTCAGTTCCTGTCATAAGTTCAATTATAAAATAAAATTCCCATATAGGAGGTAATCCAGGTAGGTACTCTGGAAATACGTCCTAAAAATTCTATAAGATTGTATGTTGTCCTAGTATTTCTTCTTTCTCTTGGTCCTCCACCTCATTGAGTTTTACCACATACACTATCCCTTATCTATTTAGGGCCTTTTTCAATTGCATAGTGGACAACATTTGAGGTTCAAAAACCCCTTGATCGCTATGAAATCTTAGTATTTCTCCACCTTTCTTTGAATACTCAATGTAGCGGTCTTGGAAATTGACTAAGGCTTTATGAGCCAATAGCCAATCCATACCCATAATCACATCAAAGGCATGTAGGGGAGCTACATAAAAAAAAACATTTTGTAGTCCCTTCAGATAGAGTAACTTCTACCATAGGATAACACTAGTTTGTCGAGTAGGTTTACCTAAAACCGTATTCAACCTTCCACCCTTGAGCCAAATACCCAGGCCTTTCCAACACAGTCCTTGCTAGACTAGATGAAATAAAATTGTTAGTGGCTCCACTATCTATTAAAATTTTTACTTTCTTATTGAAAACCTTACCTTTCACAAGTAATGGGGTGGCTTGTCCCTCTAGCTTCTATTTCTTGACTGTGGCATAGATTCGATGTTCTGATTCCTTCCCTTTTGCACTAGTTGAGCTAGTACCTACTCGATATGTATACTAATTATAGTAATGAGGTCCTTGATAATTGTATCACCCTTCCTTGGGTCCTTTTTTTTCTCAGGTTTCTCATTCCCATTCTTGATTGCTGGAGTTGGAGCATGCAACTTCTGTGGTTGAGGCTTCGTATTATCAGGCTTGTTATCCTTCTTAAGAAAGTTCTTCTTAAACTTATTCCGATTTCCATATGGTTTCTTCTCATGATTTTGGGGATTATTGGCCTTTCGCTCTTGCTCAGCCTCCCATTTTACAAACCCATTACTATTCCTCTTCTTTAGTTCTTGTCGTGCTTGCTTGGGTAGAGCGTCATACTTATAAAAAAAGTGTGACTCTACTTTCTTTGCTAGGTCATATGCCTTTTGCAGTGATTTGGGTACCTTAAACTAGATTCCAATCCAAGGATGAACTTATGAATTCACATTTTCTCATTATAAACAGGTACATATTTGAACAGTCTTACCAACTTCTTATTTGTAGCTATTTTGAGCAACTGTCTTATCTGATCCTACATAGCAACGATCATAGTTGTGAGGTCTTCTACCTACCTATTAGGGGTTGTTGGTTCCTCATCCTGGTTTTCTTCTCCAATATTACTTTGTTGAGTTTGTCTAGGTGTACGCCTCCCTCTTCTGGTCTTAGGTGGTATCTTAACCTGATTTCGTCCAAACAATGGGATTAGATTATAGTTTCATCTTAAGTTGTATCTCTAATCAAGCCATAATACAGATTTCTCTTGATATATGCATCAATAACCTAACTAGGATAATACCCTGGGTTGGGATGCATTATCGATACCAAATCCCATACTAAGGCATCCTAACAATCCACACTACCTTGGGCTAATTCATGTTAGATTCTAGAAATTGGGGTATCCTATATCATCCTATATTTAGCCTATACCATAAGCGAGCCTTCATTGGATGCATATAATTTCCCTTTAGAACACATAGAATCTCTATACCCTCATATGTAGAGCTCTGATACCAAATGTAACGACCCAAAAACACACAAACAAAAAAATACAAAAATAGAAAAAGTTTTTTTTTACTAAGGAGAGAGGTGCATGAACCCTTCATGAACCCCTAACCCACTAGAATATCCTAAAGTTTCAATCTCCTAATTTTCCCTGGAAGTTACATCTCATGAAGAACCCTAACACAAATTCGTTTGTGTAGGCATATAATGTGTTGCTATGGATAAGTACATCAGTTTCATCATCCTTGATGAGCTAGACCTATCACCCTCAGTCCATCGAAGATGCACACGTATCTCTATACCATACACAAATCCTTATGTGTAGGTATGCTAAGAGTACTGCGAGTTAAGCTATGTATCTCGTCTCCATGATGAGTTATCTTAACTCATATGTAATCTATTACTACTTAGTCCTCTATCTCCCTAATGGGTCTCAATTACATTAGGTCACCTACATTCACCCTAAGGGGTTATCAATTCCCTTAGGTTACCTTTGAGTTCACCATAGAACTCTACACTATATTCCCTATCATCAAGCAATCAAACAATAATACATCTAGATGCTACTAAATCAGAAAACAATCAAACAATAATAGAGAAAATGAAGCAAGTTTAAAATAGAATTAATACATGACATAATCAAATACAAAAATATAGTAAAATTACTTTCATTAACCCAATAACAATTGTCTCATCATCACTTGCATAATAAGCCTTTCCTACTCAAAGGTATCACATTAATTGCATTGGGGATATCTCCCCACAATTCTAATCTATGGAACATAAGTAAATCAATGTAATATACAAATACCTATTCTTTGTTTTCATTTGATTCCTTGCTTCCCTTTGGTTATTTGAGGGTATTAGGGGATCAGGATACTCATGGTTCAGGATAGGCATACCTTTAAATACATTTGTTCATCTATTTTACCAAATTGCAACTATACAATATTTCATCAAGTCTCTAACCATATAATGCATAATGGACATCATAAAATAAACCTTACTTTTATTTTCACCTCCCCAAATCCCCTTAGAGAGGCATCCAAACATGTTATCACTTAGATTAAGGTTTAACTTAATTTAATTTCATTCATGTCCTAAAGCATTAAAGTCCCATACCCTTAACCTTTAGAACAATCATTCCTTCATTCCCTAAACCAAAGCCCCATAACTTCAATTTAAAGAATAAATCCACATTTTATTTTATTTAAAAACTCCTAAGATAATCAACATTAATCCAAGGGTTCTCTTTAAATTAAAATCTTCCATATCTTTCTCTAAGATAAAAGATTCCTTTTAATCAAAACCTAACATTTACATATCCCATATAAATCAAAGGTTCTTCTATTAAAACTCTAATATATGCCTCATATAAATAAAAGGTTCTTTTAATTAAAACCCAATATATGTCTCACATAATTCAAAGGTCCATTTAATTAAAACCCAATATGTGTCTCATATAAATCAAAGGTTCCTTTAATTAAAACCCAATATATGTCTCATATAAATCAAAGGTTATTTTAATTAAAACCTAATATATGTCTCATATAAATCAAAGGTTATTTTAATTAAAACCTAATATATGTCTCATATAAATCAAAGGTTGCTTGAATTAAAACCCGAAATTTATCTCACATAAATCAAAGGCTCTTTTAATTAAACCATAATATATGTTTCACATAAATCAAAGGCTCTTTTAATTAAAACCTACTATATGTTTCACATATAAATCAAAGGCTCTTTTACGTATTGCAAAATCTACATTCAGTGCTAACACCATTCAAGGCATGCTAAGCATCCATGGCGAACCCAGCGTCCACTACAGCTAGGGACGTTATGTCGATGTTGACCAATTTCTCAACCTGCACTTCCTAAAACCTAGGGGGGTTTCCTTTACCAAATACTACGTTCCACTTGTAGAACGTTGTTCCAAAGGCAAACAGAGTACTTGACGTCGCTTTTAAAAACACTAGACAAGCACAATGCTCTCTCATGGTGCTAGGGGGTTTCCAACTTAAACGCTATGCATAACACTTCCAAGCATGGTTTCAAACTTACACAACACACAACACTTCTAAGCAAGGTTTCAAGCTTACACACAATGCACAATGCTTCCAAGCAAGGTTGAAACCACTCTACCGCTTCCAAGGTAGAGTGGTTTCTAATTAACAACACATCTCTCCCCCACAAGCTGGTTTCCAATGTAGGTACAGCACAGAGCGCTCCCCAAGGTAGAGTGGTCTCAAACTTACACTCAATGCACAATACTTCCAAGTATGATTTCAAACTTACACAACACACAACGCTTCCAAGCAAGGATGTTTCCACTTACACATAGCGCACAACACTTCCAAGCATGGTTTCAAACTTACACAACACACAACACTTCTAAGCAAGGTTTCAAGCTTACACACAATGCACAATGCTTCCAAGCAAGGTTTCAAGCTTACACACAATGCACAATGCTTCCAAGCAAGATTTTAAGCTTACACAGTGCACAATGCTTCCAAACAAGGTTTCAAGCTTACACACAGTGCACAGTGCTTCCAAGCAAGGTTTCAAGATTACACACAATGCACAGTGCTTCCAAGCAAGGTTTCAATCTTACACATAGTGCACAACACTTCCAAGCAAGGTTTCAAGCTTACACACAATGTACAACGCTTCCAAGTAGGGTTTCAAGCTTACACATAGTGCACAACGCTTCCAAGTAAGGTTTCAATATTACATAGCACATAGCGCTTCCAAGCAAGGTTTCAAGCTCACACAGTGCACAATGCTTCCAAGCAATATTCCAAGCTTACACACAATGCACAACACTTCCAAGTAAGGTTTCAAGATTGCATACAGTGCACAATGCTTCCAAGCAAGGTTTCAAGCTTACACATAGCGTACAGTGCTTCCAAGAAATGTTTCAAGCTTACACACAACGCACAGTGCTTCCAAGAAAGGTTTCAAGCTTACACAACACACAATGCTTCCAAGCAAGGTTTTAAGCTTACAGAACGCACAACGTTTCCAAGTAAGGTTTCAAGCTTACACATAGTGCACAACGCTTCCAAGCAAGCTTTCAAGCTTAAAACATATTTAAAATAAAATCCATAGTTCAGCTTAGAATAACCCAACCTATTGGTTTCGCTGAGATGGAGGTCCAGTGAAGTCTATTTCCCGGTGCATTTCTTGTCCTCTCCTTTGTCCCTGCTTCCTCTGTTCCTCCCTTATATTCTCTATTTTTCCTTCCTCTCCATTATGCATTTTTCTCCCTTACATGCCCCCTCACCTAGGTGGTTCGTCCATTGCCCTCTCGAAGCCTGCACCACCACCTCTCCTTCAATGCCCATCCCTTATTATTTGTGTATTCTTCCCAAATTTTCCATCTTTGGAAAGTTAATAGCCTCGTAGGCTCTTCCATAGGTTGCACCATGTAGGAATGGGATCATGACATATTATTTTATTTTATATAGTAAAATATATTTATAATATCTCTATATATTATTTGTTTAAATGAAAGATCCTCTTTCATTTATTATTAGTTAATTAAAACCTTTTAATGAATTTTCTCTTATCATTAAAATAATCACTTTTAATTAATCTTCAATGAATCATAATCACTTTTAATTAAAATAACCACTTTTAATTAAAATAAACCCAATTAATTAAAATAGCCATTTTTAATTAATTTAGATAAAAAATCCTTAATTAATTGCAAATGAAGTTTACAAATGAGCTCTAATGAGCCAATAATTATTTTCTTTAAACTTCATTAGTTAATTTAAAAGCATCTAAATTCAGCATATGACTTAATTTATTTTCTTTCACAAGGAGGATGCTTTGTTTTCATTTTCAATCTGACAATTAACCTTATGCATCTATAATCATCTTGCAGTGGTTCCTATATAGGAACTAAATCATCAAACTACTCAAGCTATGATGCAGTAGAAAGCAAACACATTTATACAATTAACCAAATAGGTAGTCTTTCCATCAATCCAATCACCCATCTTAGCCAGATATTTTATGATAGCTTCTAGGCTCTCAACTAAATCTCAAGGTGATCAACTATCAATGATTATCCCTTCTGTAAATGCATACCTATATGAAGGTATATATCCATGTTACCTCCGAGTACCTTAATAATCATTTCCCCTGATCTTTGGTACCCTTGTTTTTGGTGGGTAACTCTACTATTCCACCTATGAGTGTACCTGATCCTGCACACTTGGAAGTATGTTAGCGATAACATGCCCTTATAAATCAACTAAACATCACATAGCTGGTTCAATTGTTCAAAATAAGTATCACCACATCTTAAGTTAATACATTTTCTTGTATCATAAATTCATCTAGGGAGGGTCATGACATCCTCCCCCACTAGGATTAAACATCTTCCTCGGTGTTTCCAGTTTTCCTTTTGATGTTCAACAGAAAATAAAATTATTACATCATATAGTTTCAAACAAAAAGGGAAAATGTTTTTGCATAACCTCCACTTTCTCCCAAGTGGCATTCTTCTCAGAGAATTGGTACCACTAGACCTTACACTGATCAAGATTTTGATTCCGTAGATATTAGGTTGAGTCTAGTTCAAATTGGATGTAATATTCCCTTTGTTATTTGGGTGATGGGATGCATCAATTTAGTCTCTTTTGTTGTACTTATCAATGGCTCAACTTCCAATTTTTTCAAGGCTTCTAGAGGTTTGAGACAAGGGTTTATTCTTTCTCCTATCCTTTTTATTTTGGCAGCAGAAGGTTTGAGTAGATTTATAGGGAACATAAAAGATAGAAAATAATCAAGGGTATCAAAATTGATAACTCTTTGAAGATACCCATTTGCTCTTCGTAGATGATGTTTTACTTTTTGGAAATTGGACATTGAAGGAAGACACAAAGTTTAAATAAGTGTTGGACCTATATTGTATGGCTATAGGAATGGAGATATATCTACAAAAAAATAAAATAGACTCCAATAGATTTCAGCTAGGGCAAATAGAAGCAGTAATGAGAATTTTTTATTTCAAGAAAATAAACTTTGATAAAGGGATAAAATATTTAGGATTTCATCTAAAACCTAATGACTATGGGTACCAGGATTGGATTTAGTTATACGCCAAAATATAGAAGATATAATATTTATCAAATAGGAGGAGCTTATTTTCTTTTCTTTGTGGTCATTCAATTGCATCTATAAACTTGATGCTACTTTAACCAAATTCTTTCTTTTATAGTAAATCATATATTGTGTTGCTACCTCTCTTTCCTGGCATTGTGTTTCCCAAATTTTTTCTATTAAGTTAAAGATTCAATTTTTATTCCTAACTTGTATCACTATTAAACTTTATGATAAATTATCTACCTTCCCAAACTCTTTTATGTGTACATCTTGTTCGATATACATTAATTCCATCTTGCCATTTTTCATTTTCATGTGTTCATCATCCTTTCCTTCCCCTAATATTTATGTCTGATATAAACACGGAATCATCCATATTAGGGGATATATCCTTATTTAATATATCACATCCAAATTATGTCTTTAGTATTTCATTTTCTTCTTCAAATGGGGCTAAATTTATTTCTCTCATCCTTGAGCAAGTTGTACTTCTATGCATTGGTCTTTCAAAACAAAAATCTAAGTTTTTTATCACAAAGGCTTTTTATTGAGAATCTTTTAGATTATCAAGACAATATCTAATTAGGTTGAAACCACTCTACCGCTTCCAAGGCAGAGTGGTTTCTAATTAACAACACATCTCTCCCCCATAAGCTAGTTTCCAATGTAGGTACAGCACAAAGCGCTCCCCAGGGTAGAGTGGTCTCAAACTTACACTCAGTGCACAATGCTTCCAAGTATGATTTCAAACTTACACAACACACAATGCTTCCAAGCATGGATGTTTCCACTTACACATAGCGCACAACACTTCCAAGCATGGTTTCAAACTTACACAACACACAAAACTTCTAAGCAAGGTTTCAAGCTTACACACAATGCACAATGCTTCCAAGCAAGGTTTCAAGCTTACACACAATGCACAATGCTTCCAAGCAATATTTTAAGCTTACACAGTGCACAATGCTTCTAAACAAGGTTTCAAGCTTACACACAGTGCACAGTGCTTCCAAGCAATGTTTCAAGATTACACACAACGCACAGTGCTTCCAAGAAAGGTTTCAAGCTTACACATAGTGCACAATGCTTCCAAGCAAGGTTTCAAGCTTATACACAGCGTACAACACTTCCAAGCAGGGTTTCAAGCTTACACACAATGCATAATGCTTCCAAGTAATGTTTCAATATTACATAGCACATAGCACTTCCAAGCAAGGTTTCAATCTCACATAGCGCACAATGCTTCCAAGCAATATTCCAAGCTTACACACAACGCACAACACTTCCAAGTAAGGTTTCAATATTACATACAGTGCACAATGCTTCCAAGCAAGGTTTCAAGCTTACACATAGTGTACAGTGCTTCCAAGAAAGGTTTCAAGCTTACACACAACGCACAGTGCTTCCAAGAAATGTTTCAAGCTTACACAACACACAACGCTTCCAAGCAAGGTTTTAAGCTTACAAAACACACAACATTTCCAAGCAATGTTTCAAGCTTACACACAGTGCACAACGCTTCCAAGCAAGCTTTCAAGCTTAAAACATATTTAAAATAAAATCCATAGTTCAGCTTAGAATAACCCAACCTATTGGTTTCGCTGAGATGGAGGTCCAGTGAAGTCTGCTGCTTGGTGCATTTCTTGTCCTCCCCTTTGTCCCTGCTTCCTCTGTTCCTCCCTTATATTCTCTATTTCTCCTTCCTCTCCATTCTCTGTTTTTCTCCCTTACATGCCCCCTCACCTAGGTGGTTCATTCGTTGCCCTCTCGAAGCCTGCACCACCACCTCTCCTTCAATGCCCATCCCTTATTATTTGTGTATTCTTCCCAAATTTTCCATCTTTGGAAAGTTAATAGCCTCGTAGGCTCTTCCATAGGTTGCACCATGTAGGAATGGGATCATGACATATTATTTTATTTTATATAGTAAAATATATTTATAATATCTCTATATATTATTTGTTTAAATGAAAGATCCTCTTTCATTTATTATTAGTTAATTAAAACCTTTTAATGAATTTTCTCTTATCATTAAAATAATCACTTTTAATTAATCTCCAATGAATCATAATCACTTTTAATTAAAATCACCACTTTTAATTAAAATAAACCCAATTAATTAAAATAGCCATTTTAATTAATTTAGATAAAAAATCCTTAATTAATTGCAAATGAAGTTTACAAATGAGCTATAATGAGCCAATAATTATTTTCTTTAAACTTCATTAGTTAATTTAAAAACATCTAAATTCAGCATATGACTTAATTTATTTTCTTTCACAAGGAGGATGCTTTATTTTCATTTTCAATCTGACAATTAACCTTATGCATCTATAATCATCTTGCAGTGGTTCCTATATAGGAACTAAATCATCAAACTACTCAAGCTATGATGCAAGTAGAAAGCAAACACATTTATACAATTAACCAAAGAGGGAGTCTTTCCATCAATCCAATCACCCTTGTTAGCCAGAGATTTTATGATAGCTTCTAGGCTATCAACTAAATCTCAAGGTGATCAACTATCAATGATTATCCCTTTCGTAAATGCATGCCTATATGAAGGTATATATCCATGTTACCTCCGAGTACCTTAATAATCGTTTCCCCTAATCTTTGGTACCCTTGTTTCTGGTGGGTAACTCTACCTGTTCCACCTATGAGTGTACCTGATCCTGCACACTTGGAAGTATGTTAGCGATAACATGCCCTTATAAATCAACTAAACATCACATAGCTAGTTTAATTGTTCAAAATAAGTATCACCACATCTTAGGTTAATACATTTTCTTGTATCATAAAGTCATCTAGGCAGGGTCATGACATCCTCCCCCACTAGGATTAAACATCTTCCTCGGTGATTCTAGTTTTCCTTTTGTTGTTCAACAGAAAATACAATTATTACATCATATAGTTTCAAACAAAAAGGGAAAATATTTTCGCATAACCTCCACTTTCTCCCAAGTGGCATTCTTCTCAGATAATTGGTACCACTAGACCTTACACTGATCAAGAGTTCGATTCTGTAGATATTAGGTTGAGTCTAGTTCAAATTGGATGTAATATTCCCTTTGTTATTTGGGTGATGGGATGCATCAATTAGTCTCTTTTGTTGTACTTATCAATGGCTCAACTTCCAATTTTTCAAGGCTTCTAGAGGTTTGAGACAAGGGTTTTTTCTTTCTCCTATCCTTTTTATTTTGGTAGCAGAAGGTTTGAGTATATTTATAGGGAACATAAAAGATAGAAAATAATCAAGGGTATCAAAATTGATAACTCTTTGAAGATACCCATTTGCTCTTCGTAGATGATGTTTTACTTTTTGGAAATTGGACATTGAAGGAAGACTCAAAGTTTAAATAAGTGTTGGACCTATATTGTATGGCTATAGGAATGGAGATATATCTACAAAAAATAAAATAGACTCCAATAGATTTCAGCTAGGGCAAATAGAAGCAGTAATGAGAATTTTTTATTTCAAGAAAATAAACTTTGATAAAGGGATAAATATTTAGGATTTCATCTAAAACCTAATGACTATGGGTACTAAGATTGGATTTAGTTATACGCAAAAATATAGAAGATATAATATTTATCAAATAGGAGGAGCTTATTTTCTTTTCTTTGTGGTCATCCAACTGCATCTATAAACTTGATTCTACTTTAACCAAATTCTTTCTTTTACAGTAAATCATATATTGTGTTGCTACCTCTCTTTCCTAGCATTGTGATTTCCAAATTTTTTCTATTAAGTTAAAGATTCAATTTTTATTCCTATCTTGTAGCACTATTTAACTTTCTGATAAATCATCTACCTTCACAAACTCTTTTATGTGTACATCTTGTTCGATATCCATTAATTCCATCTTGCCCTTTTTCATTTTCATGTGTTTATCGTCCTTTCCTTCCCCTAATATTTATGTCTGATATAAACACGCAATCATCCATATTTGGGGATATATCCTTATTTATTATATCAGATCCAAATTATGTCTCTAGTATTTCATTTTCTTCTTCAAATGGGGCTAAATTTATTTCTCTCATCCTTGAGCAAGTTGTACTTCTATGTATTGGTCTTTCAAAACCAAAATCTAAGTTTTTTATCACAAAGGATTTTTATTGAGAAGTTTTATATTATCAAGACAATCTCTAATTAGGTTGAAACCACTCTACCACTTCCAAGGTAGAGTGGTTTCTAATTAACAACACATCTCTCCCCCACAAGTTGGTTTCCAATGTAGGTACAACACAGAGCGCTCCCCAGGGTAGAGTGGTCTCAAACTTACACTCAGTGCACAATGCTTCTAAGTATGATTTCAAACTTACATGAAACACAACGCTTCCAAGCATGGATGTTTCCACTTACACATAGTGCACAACACTTCCAAGCATGGTTTCAAACTTACACAACACACAACACTTCTAAGCAAGGTTTCAAGCTTACACACAACGCACAATGCTTCCAAGCAAGGTTTCAAGATTACACACAATGCACAATGCTTCCAAGCAAGATTTTAAGCTTACACATAGTGCACAATGCTTCCAAACAAGGTTTCAAGCTTACACACAGTGCACAGTGCTTCCAAGCAAGGTTTCAAGATTACACACAATGCACAGTGCTTCCAAGCAAGGTTTCAAGCTTACACATAGTGCACAGCGCTTCCAAGCAAGATTTCAAGCTTGCACACAGCGTACAACGCTTCCAAGCAGGGTTTCAAGCTTACACACAGTGCACAACGCTTCCAAGTAAGGTTTCAATATTACATAGCACATAGCGCTTCCAAGCAAGGTTTCAAGCTCACATAGCGCATAATGCTTCCAAGCAATATTCCAAGCTTACACACAACGCACAACACTTCCAAGTAAGGTTTCAAGATTACATACAGTGCACAATTCTTTCAAGCAAGGTTTCAAGCTTACACAGCATACAGTGCTTCCAAGAAAGGTTTCAAGCTTACACACAATGCACAGTGCTTCCAAGACACAACACACAATGCTTCCAAGCAAGGTTTTAAGCTTACAGAATGCACAATGTTTCCAAGCAAGGTTTCAAGCTTACACACAATGCACAACGCTTCCAAGCAAGGTTTCAAGCTTAAAACATATTTAAATAAAATCCATAGTTCAGCTTAGAATAACCCAACCTATTGGTTTCACTGAGATGGAGGTCCAGTGAAGTTTGCTGCCTAGTGCATTTCTTGTCCTCTCCTTTGTCCTTGCTTCATCTGTTCCTCCCTTATATTCTCTATTTCTCCTTCCTCTCCATTCTGTGTTTTTCTCCCTTACATGCCCCCTCACCTAGGTGGTTCGTCCGTTGCCCTCTCGAAGCCTACACTGCCACCTCTCCTTCAATGCCCATCCCCTATTATTTGTGTATTCTTCCCAAATTTTCCATCTTTTGAAAGTTAATAGCCTTGTAGGCTCTTCCATAGGTTGCACCATGTAGGAATGGGATCATGACATATTATTTTATTTTATATAGTAAAATATATTTATAATATCTCTATATATTATTTGTTTAAATGAAAGATCCTCTTTCATTTATTTTTAGTTAATTAAAACCTTTTAATGAATTTTCTCTTATCATTAAAATATTCACTTTTAATTAATCTCCAATGAGTCGTAATCACTTTTAATTAAAATAAACCCAATTAATTAAAATAGCCATTTTTAATTAATTTAGATAAAAAATCCTTAATTAATTGCAAATGAAGTTTACAAATGAGCTCTAATGAGCCAATAATTATTTTCTTTAAACTTCATTAGTTAATTTAAAAGCATCTAAATTCAGCATATGACTTAATTTATTTTCTTTCACAAGGAGGATGCTTTGTTTTCATTTTCAATCTAACAATTAACCTTATGCATCTATAATCATCTTGCAATGGTTCCTATATAGGAACTAAATCATCAAACTACTCAAGCTATGATGCAGTAGAAAGCAAACACATTTATACAATTAACCAAAGAGGGAGTCTTTCCATCAATCCAATCACCCATCTTAGCCAAAGATTTTATGATAGCTTCTAGGCTATCAACTAAATCTCAAGGTGATCAACTATCAATGATTATCCCTTCCGTAAATGCATGCCTATATGAAGGTATATATCCATGTTACCTCCGAGTACCTTAATAATCATTTCCCCTGATCTTTGGTACCCTTGTTTCTGGTGGGTAACTCTACCTGTTCCACCTATGAGTGTACCTGATCCTGCATATTTGGAAGTATGTTAGCGATAACATGCCCTTATAAATAAACTAAACATCACATAGCTGGTTCAATTTTTCAAAATAAGTATCACCACATCTTAGGTTAATACATTTTCTTGTATCATAAAGTCATCTAGGGAGGGTCATGACATCCTCCCCCACTAGGATTAAACATATTCCTCGGTGTTTCCAGTTTTCCTTTTGTTGTTCAATAGAAAATACAATTATTACATCATATAGTTTCAAACAAAAAGGGAAAATGTTTTCGCATAACCCCACTTTCTCCCAAGTGGCATTCTTATCAGATAATTGGTACCACTAGACCTTACACTGATCAAGAGTTTGATTTTGTAGATATTAGGTTGAGTCTAGTTCAAATTGGATGTAATATTCCCTTTGTTATTTGGGTGATGGGATGCATCAATTTAGTATCTTTTGTTGTACTTATCAATGGCTCAACTTCCAATTTTTTCAAGGCTTCTAGAGGTTTGAGACAAGGGTTTCTTCTTTCTCCTGTCCTTTTTATTTTGGTAGCAAAAGGTTTGAGAAGATTTATAGGGAACATAAAAGATAGAAACTAATCAAGGGTATAAAAATTGATAACTCTTTGAAGATACCCATTTGCTCTTCGTAGATGATGTTTTACTTTTTGGAAATTGGACATTGAAGGAAGACTCAAAGTTTAAATAAGTGTTGGACCTATATTGTATGGCTATAAGAATGGAGATATATCTACAAAAAATAAAATAGAATCCAATAGATTTCAGCTAGGGCAAATAGAAGCAGTAATGAGAATTTTTTATTTCAAGAAAATAAACTTTGATAAAGGGATAAAATATTTAGTATTTCATATAAAACCTAAAGACTATGGGTACCAAGATTGGATTTAGTTATAAGCCAAAATATAGAAGATATAATATTTATCAAATAGGAGGAGCTTATTTTCTTTTCTTTGTGGCCATCCAACTGCATCTATAAACTTGATTCTACTTTAACCAAATTCTTTCTTTTACAGTAAATCATATATTGTGTTGCTACCTCTCTTTCCTGGCATTGTGATTCCCAACTTTTTGCTATTAAGTTAAAGATTCAATTTATATTCCTATCTTGTAGCACTATTAAACTTTCTGATAAATTATCTACCTTCCCAAACTCTTTTATGTGTACATCTTGTTCGATATCCATTAATTCCATCTTGCCCTTTTTCATTTTCATGTGTTCATCATCCTTTCCTTCCCCTAATATTTATGTCTGATATAAACACGCAATCATCCATATTAGGGGATATATCCTTATTTAATATATCACATCCAAATTATGTCTCTAGTATTTCATTTTCTTCTTCAAATGGGGCTAAATTTATTTCTCTCATCCTTGAGCAAGTTGTACTTCTATGTATTGGTCTTTCAAAACCAAAATCTAAGTTTTTATCACAAAGGTTTTTTATTGAGAAGCTTTTAGATTATCAAGACAATCTCTAATTAGGTTGAAACCACTCTACAGCTTCCAAGGTAGAGTGGCTTCTAATTAACAACACATCTCTCCCCCACAAGCTGGTTTCCAATGTAGGTACAGCACAGAGCGCTCCCCAGGGTAGAGTGGTCTCAAACTTACACTCAGTGCACAATGCTTCCAAGAATGATTTCAAACTTACACAACACACAATGCTTCCAAGCAAGGATGTTTCCACTTACACATAGCGCACAACACTTCCAAGCATGGTTTCAAACTTACACAACACACAACACTTCTAAGCAAGGTTTCAAGCTTACACACAATGCACAATGCTTCGAAGCAAGGTTTCAAGCTTACACACGATGCACAATGCTTCCAAGCAAGATTTTAAGCTTACACAGTGCACAATGCTTCCAAACAAGATTTCAAGCTTACACACAGTGCACAGTGCTTCCAAGCAAGGTTTCAATATTACACACAACGCACAGTGCTTCCAAGCAAGGTTTCAATCTTACACACAGTGCACAGTGCTTCCAAGCAAGGTTTCAAGCTTACACACAGTGTACAATACTTCCAAGCAGGGTTTCAAGCTTACACATAGTGCACAATGCTTCCAAGTAAGGTTTCAATATTACATAGCACATAGTGCTTCCAAGCAAGACTTCAAGCTCACACAGCGCACAATGCTTCCAAGCAATATTTCAAGCTTACACACAACGCACAACACTTACAAGTAAGGTTTCAAGATCACATACAGTGCACAACACTTCCAAGCAAGGTTTTAATCTTACACATAGCGTACAGTGCTTGCAAGAAATTTTTCAAGCTTACACACAACGCACAGTGCTTGCAAGAAATGTTTCAAGCTTACACAACACACAACGCTTCCAAGCAAGGTTTTAATCTTACAGAACACACAACGTTTCCAATCAAGGTTTCAAGCTTACACACAGTGCACAACGCTTCCAAGCAAGCTTTCAAGCTTAAAACATATTTAAAATAAAATCCATAGTTCAACTTAGAATAACCCAACCTATTGGTTTCACTAAGATGGAGGTCCAGTGAAGTCTGCTGCCTGGTGGATTTCTTATCCTCTCCTTTGTCCCTGCTTCCTTTGTTCCTCCCTTATATTCTCTATTTCTCCTTCCTCTCCATTCTGCATTTTTCTCCCTTACATGTCCCCTCACCTGGGTGGTTCGTCCGTTGCCCTCTCGAAGCCTGCACCACCACCTCTCCTTCAATGCCCATCCCCTATTATTTGTGTATTCTTCCCAAATTTTCCATATTTGGAAATTTAATAGCCTTGTACGCTCTTCCATAGGTTGCACCATGTAGGAATGGGATCATGACATATTATTTTATTTTATATAGTAAAAGATATTTATAATATCTCTATATTATTTGTTTAAATGAAAGATCTTCTTTCATTTATTATTATTTAATTAAAACCTTTTAATGATTTTTCTCTTATCATTAAAATAATCACTTTTAATTAATCTCCAATGAATCATAATCACTTTTAATTAAAATAACCACTTTTAATTAAAATAAACCCAATTAATTAAAATAGCCATTTTTAATTAATTTAAATGAAAAATCCTTAATTAATTGCAAATGAAGTTTACAAATGAGCTCTAATGAGCCAATAATTATTTTCTTTAAACTTCATTAGTTAATTTAAAAACATCTAAATTCAGCATATGACTTAATTTATTTTCTTTCACAAGGAGGATGCTTTGTTTTCATTTTCAATCTGACAATTAACCTTATGCATCTATAATCATCTTGTAGTGGTCCTATATAGGAACTAAATCATCAAACTACTCAAGCTATGATGCAGTAGAAAGCAAACACATTTATACAATTAACCAAAGAGGGAGTCTTTCCATCAATCCAATCACCCATCTTAGCCAGAGATTTTATGATAGCTTCTAGGCTATCAACTAAATCTCAAGGTGATCAACTATCAATGATTATCCCTTCTGTAAATGCATGCCTATATGAAGGTATATATCCATGTTACCTCCGAGTACCTTAATAATCGTTTCCCCTGATCTTTGGTACCCTTGTTTCTGGTGGGTAACTCTACCTGTTCCACCTATGAGTGTACCTGATCCTGCACACTTGGAAGTATGTTAGCGATAACATGCCCTTATAAATAAACTAAACATCACATAGCTGGTTCAATTGTTCAAAATAAGTATCACCACATCTTAGCTTAATACATTTTCTTGTATCATAAAGTCATCTAGGGAGGGTCATGACATCCTCCCCCACTAGGATTAAACATCTTCCTCAGTGTTTCCAGTTTTCCTTTTGCTGTTCAACAGAAAATAAAATTATTACATCATATAGTTTCAAATAAAAAGGGAAAATGTTTTCGCATAACCTCCACTTTCTCCCAAGTGGCATTCTTCTCAGAGAATTGGTACCACTAGACCTTACACTGATCAAGAGTTCGATTCTATAGATATTAGGTTGAGTCTAGTTCAAATTGGATGTAATATTCCCTTTGTTATTTGGGTGATGGGATGCATCAATTTAGTATCTTTTGTTGTACTTATCAATGGCTCAACTTCCAATTTTTTCAAGGCTTCTAGAGGTTTGAGACAAGGGTTTCTTCTTTCTCCTATCCTTTTTATTTTGGCAGCAGAAGGTTTGACTAGATTTATAGGGAACATAAAAGATAGAAAATAATCAAGGGTATCAAAATTGATAACTCTTTGAAGATACCCATTTGCTCTTCGTAGATGATGTTTTACTTTTTGGAAATTGGACATTTAAGGAATACTCAAAGTTTAAATAAGTTTTGGACCTATATTGTATGGCTATAGGAATGGAGATATATCTACAAAAAATAAAATAGACTCCAATAGATTTCAGCTAGGGCAAATAGAAGCAGTAATGAGAATTTTTCATTTCAAGAAAATAAACTTTGATAAAGGGATAAAATATTTAGGATTTCATCTAAAACCTAATGACTATGGGTACCAGGATTGAATTTAGTTATACGCCAAAATATAGAAGATATAATATTTATCAAATAGGAGGAGCTTATTTTCTTTTCTTTGTGGTCATCCAACTGCATCTATAAACTTGATTCTACTTTAACCAAATTCTTTCTTTTACAGTAAATCATATATTGTGTTGCTACCTCTCTTTCCTGGCATTGTGTTTCCCAATTTTTTTCTATTAAGTTAAAGATTCAATTTTTATTCCTATCTTGTAGCACTATTAAACTTTTTGATAAATTATCTACCTTCCCAAACTCTTTTATGTGTACATCTTGTTCGATATCCATTAATTCCATCTTGCCCTTTTTCATTTTCATGTGTTCATCATCCTTTCCTTCCCCTAATATGTATGTCTGATATAAACACGCAATCATCCATATTAGGGGATATATCCTTATTTAATATATCAGATCCAAATTATGTCTCTAGTATTTCATTTTCTTCTTCAAATGGGGCTAAATTTATTTCTCTCATCCTTGAGCAAGTTGTACTTTTATGTATTGGTCTTTCAAAACCAAAATCTAAGTTTTTTATCACAAAGGCTTTTTATTGAGAAGCTTTTATATTATCAAGACAATCTCTAATTATGTGTCCATACACGTGGCACAATCTGTATTGAAATGGAATATTATTGAAACATACTTATCAAATCCATCTTACGTCTTCACTTTACAAATTTACAGTTGTTGGTAATGGTTTATCAAGATCTAGATTAACACATGATCTTGTGAAATTACCTAACTTAGCATAACATTATCTTTATCCATATAATTAATATTCCGATGAAATTTCCTATTGATTCAAACACATACTTAGATCAAAATTCCTCTTATAGTTCATATAGAAAAATCCAGATCAAATCCTTTAAAGGCATTTCCTTTTTTACTTTAAATCTTGTATATTGATATTTCATATAAATCCCTCTACTAAAAAAGAACCATGGGCCTATTTAAAAATATGTACATCTATCCTCCTCACTAGGAAAAGTGATCATGAAATATCCCCTTTGTACAAACCATAATATTATAAATTATTTCGGTTTTTCATCTCTTGTTGCCCAATCATAAAAATATCTAATGGATAGTTGAATCCCAAGAAGAGACAAGTAAGTGTTTTCCTTTCTAGTTTTCTAATGGTCCCCTCAAGTTTATGCTTTTCAATATTTAGCACCAGTTAACCTTATATAGCTTCCATGCATGTCGATCTTTAGGTTGAGGGGTCCAAAGAAGATATAATTGTTCTAATCTCATAATTTTACCATATCTACCATTTGTTTTCTCTTGCTTGCATTTTCTTAAGACATCCTAAAAGGAAATATTTGAAGAGACCAAGTAGCCCCCTCTTCCTTATTGCATTATTGCATATCAATGATATGCATACCTATTATATATCAAAAATATTATAGATTTAGATTCAAAAAACATACCAAGTGTATGACTAAAAAAAACTCATTCTCAAATTTCCATCCATATTCTAAGATCAAGTTAAACTATTGAATTAAAAATATTATTTTAAACAAAAAAAAAAAAAAATTTATAAAATATTTTAATAAAAATTAAAATAAATAATAATTACTAAATTCATCTAAATTATATAATATAAATACAAAATAAATAAAAAATTGTGTTTAGGGATCAAGAAACAAGTGTAAGTGCAAATAAGGAGAGAGCCTCACCTTTAGAGTTCTTCCAAATCTTTGAAGAATTTCAAAAAATAAAGGATTCTCATGAGGAAAAAATAGGTATTAAGGAATAAAAGTTATTAATGGAAGCGTTAAGTAGAAGTAAGGACATCCTAGTTGGAACTAAGGATACCATAATTGGGAATAAACAATATTGAATCTATAGTAATCCTCGTCTAATTGGGAGAATATACAGTCGAAGTGATTATCAAGGATTGATAAAACATGATGTAATAGTTCTTAACTAGAGGATTAATATGCCAGTCCAATGGATACTAGCTAGTTTTTTTAAAGATTCAAAAATAATTAAATGGAAGTGGAGATTGAGTTTAACTTATTCAATGAATTTATTTATAAAAACCATTTTTTTCTCTTCATATTCTCTAGTTCTTAATGTAGGAATAAAATAATGGGTTGTAGACCATGGTTTAGGGGGAGAGATGGATTATATATATCTTGATCACTTAGTAGAATTACAATAGTTTGGCAATTATACATGTATCACTTGGCAAGATTTGAACTTGGATATTCTCCTTGAAAGTTCAGGAATATAAGCAATATTAATTTGATTAATGTTTCTGAAGCTAGGCAAAATAAGGATTGATTGTTAGGATTATAATTCTAGGGGGTTTAGCCATGGAAATTTGTTTGAGGGAAACCTATCCCTTGAAGTTTTCCTTTTGATATGTTATGTGAAAAAATGTTAGTTCAGCCTATAGAAACATAGACAATCAATCCATTGTAAACCCTTGAGATCACCAAAGTTGGATCCAAGGAAAAATAAAAATGGTTGTCTTAAGGTAATGGATGGGTCTCCCTTGGTGACTATGTACAAAGAAAGATCAAATGATGGGATAAAAAATATTGAAAAATAAAGCTTTGATCTGTCACTTCATGGGAGTTAGGCTTCTTCTTAGAGTAATTGAATCTTGGGTAGCCAAGGACTAAAATATCAAAGGAGAGGTGGGTATCCCTTTCTACCTAAATGGTTATTTCCTTGCTGTATTTTTTGTAGAGTAGGATCATGATCAATTTTTTCAAGAAAACCCCTAATTTAATGGTCATGCATGATATTTCATGAAGCCTTGGTATATTGGAATTAATCCATATAAAGAGATGTCATCCTCAACCCCAATTTGGATGAGTCTTTTTGCCTCTCTATTGAATTCTAAAATAAAATATCATTCAAAGCTATCAAAAATACCCTAGGGGTATACATAGGGGTGTCAGATAGGACACATGCATTTAAGTTTCTAACCTATGCATGGATTTGTGTTTATTTAAACCTGGAAACCCCTCTTCCAAAGAAGATCAAGCTAAAGGTAGGAGACCTAGAATGGGATCAATCAATTAACTATGAGAATATTTCCTTTTGGTATCAATTATGCCATGAATATGATCATCTCTTCAAAAATTCTCCTCAAATATATTAAAGGATACAAGTGAATAAGGCAATAAGGAGGGCTTTCAACTACAAAAAAGAAAGAAAACAAGTCATAGTCAAGAAAAATTTGGCATGAATGTTACAATTAACAATATGTTTGAAAGCTTACCAATTGAAGAAGAAAGCAAGGATGGGAAAATTTTGGAGTCTCTAGAAACCCCAAGAGAAGAAAATAATGATGAGGATCAAATAAGGCTTGAAGATATCCCCACAAGGGTGGAGATAAATATCATGCTATATGAGGAGATTCCTAATCAACATGATTTTGAAGGCAAAGAAATTCCCTAAGGGCAAGGGAATGATCAAGCAATGGAAGATATTTAGTCTATGGGAACTACCTATACCAAAAAAGAGAACAATTTGGTACTTGCAACACAAAAAATAAATGAAAATTAAAAACCTCGATGATCAAACAAATTCCAAACAAATTGAAGGTTGCAAATGTGGATCCTAATAAAAAAGAGAAAGAAAATCCAACTAGAAAATGTGTGAGAAAATAACATTAGAAGGAATAGTAGAGGGTTATTAAACTTATATTGATGGTATTTTGTATACCAAGAGGCAGAAGCAATCTCCATGAAGATCATATCCTAGAATATAATGGGGTATTCATTCCTCCTTCAAATCTAGAATTGTCAAGAAACTGCTAAGTAATGAAAAGCCTAATGTTCATTTTATTCAAGAATCTAAAATATCATAAGAAAATAGGATTAAAAGGAAATTTCGGCCCAAAAGACTTGTTATTTCAAGTAATGTTGAAGAATTTTTAGGGGGGCTACTCATCATATGGGATAATTTAAAATAGAGTGTGTCATTAATAAAACTAAGAACTGGATTACTATCAAGGAAAAATGGTTTGGCATCAGTTGTTAGATTGATCTCATTAATGTTTATGGTGTAAGAACTCCTAACAAAAATAAATATTGTTGGAAAAACATTGTTGGATGGTTATCACAGTAGGTAAACTTACCTTACATCATTAGGGGTGATTGCAAGGCAATAAGATACCTTGAAGAAAAATACAAGGAACTAGAAAGCTTGATCAAGCCACCAATAATTTTAACACCTTCAATGACCCTTGTGTGCTAAGGTCATCTACACCTAGAGCAAAAATATACCTAAGAACCAAAGGTCTTAGAGAAATTGGACAAATTTCTTACTTCTATGGATTGGATCAATAGGGGAGCATTGATGCAATCTAAAGTTTTGCAATATGGTAAGTTGGACATTGGCCCATCAATATTTTTATTGAGGCTAATTATAGACCCAAAATAGTCCTATTATGCTTTGAGAGAATGTGGCTTACGCATGAAAAATATGATGAACTATTCACAACTATCAAAAATATAAGATGCATGCATAGGGGTGTTATATAGGATACATGCATTTAAGTTCTTGACCTATGCATGGATCAATGCTTATTCAAATGTGGAAAATCCTCTTCCAAAGAAGATCAAGCTAAAGGTAGAAGACTTGGAATGGGATCAATCAATTGACTATGAGAATATTTCCTTATGGTATTGAGTATGCCATGAATATGATCATCTCTTCACAAATTATCCTCAAATATATAAAAGGATACAAGTGAAGAAGGCAATAAGGAGGGCTTTCAACTACAAAAAAGAAAGAAAACAAGTCATAGTCAAGAAAAATTTGGCATGAATGTTACAATTAACAATATGTTTGAAAGCTTACCAACTGAATAAGAAAGCAAGGATGGGAAAATTTTGGAGTCTCTATAAACCTTAAGAGAAGAAAATAATAATGAGGATCAAATAAGGCTTGAAGATATCCCCACAAGGATGGAGATCAATATCATGCTATATGAGGAGATTCCTACTCAACATGCTTTTGAAGGTGAAGAACTTCCCCAAGGGCAAGGGAATGATCAAGCAATGGAATATATTCAATCTATGGGAACTACCTATACCAAAAAAGAGAACAATTTGGTACTTGCAACACAAAAAATAAAGGAAAATTAAAAAGCTCGATGATCAAACAAATTCCAAACAAATTGAAGGTTGCAAATGTGGATCCTAATAAAAAAGAGGAAGAAAATCCAACTGGAAAATGTGCGAGAAAATAACATTAGAAGGAATAGTAGAGGGTTATTAAACTTATATTGATGGTCTTTTGTATACCAAGAGGCAGAAGAAATCTCCATGAAGATCATATCCTAGAATATAATGGGGTATTCATTCCTCCTTCAAATCTAGAATTGTCAAGAAACTGCTAAGTAATGAAAAGCCTAATGTTCATTTTATTCAAGAATCTAAAATATCATAAGAAAATAGGATTAAAAGGAAATTTTGGCCCAATAGACTTGTTATTTCAAGTAATGTTGAAGAATTTTTAGGGGGCTACTCATCATATGGGATAATTTAAAATAGAGTGTGTCATCAATAAAACTAAGAACTGGATTACTATCAAGGAAAAATGGTTTGGCATCAGTTGTTAGATTGATCTCATTAATGTTTATGGTGTAAAAACTCCTAAAAAAAATAAATATTGTTGGAAAAACATTGTTGGATGGTTATCACAGTAGGTAAACTTACCTTACATCATTGGGGGTGACTGCAAGGCAATAAAGATACCTTGAAGAAAAATACAAGGAACTAGAAAGCTTGATCAAGCCACCAATAATTTTAACACCTTCAATGAAGATCTAGATCTTATAGAACCCTTGTGTGCTAAGGGCATCTACACCTAGAGCAAACATAGACCTAAGAACCAAAGGTCTTAGAGAAATTAGACAAATTTCTTCTTCTATGGATTGGATCAATAGGGGAGCATTGATGCAATCTAAAGTTTTGCAATATGGTAAGTTGGACATTGGCCCATAAATATTTTTATTGAGGCTAATTATAGACCCAAAATAGTCCTATTATGCTTTGAGAGAATGTGGCTTACGCATGAAAAATATTATGAACTATTCACAAATATCGAAAATATAAGATGCATGCATAGGGATGTTATATAGGATACATGCATTTAAGTTCTTGACCTATGCATGGATCAATGTCTATTCAAATGTGGAAAATCCTCTTCCAAAGAAGATCAAGCTAAAGGTAGAAGACTTGGAATGGGATCAATCGATTGACTATGAGAATATTTCCTTATGGTATTGAGTATGCCATGAATATGATCATCTCTTCACAAATTATCCTCAAATATATAAAAGTATAATAGTGAAGAAGGTGACAATGAGGGATTTCAACTAAAAAATGAAAGTAGACAACTCATAGATAAGAAAAATTTGGCATAAACATTACAATTAACAATATGTTTGAAAGCTTACCAACTAAACAAGAAATCAAGGATGGGAAATTTTTGGAGTCTCTAGAAACCTCAAGAGAATAAAATAATAATGAGGATCAGAGAAGGCTCGAACATATCCCCACAAGGGTGGAGATCAATAACATTCTAAATAAAAAGGTTCCTTCTCAACATTCTTTTAAAGGTGAAGAACTTCCCTAAGGGAAAGGGAATGATCAAGTAATGGAAAATATTTAGTCTATGGGAACTATCGATACCAAAAAAGAGAACAATTTAGTACTTGTAACACAAAAAATAAAGGAAAAGTAAAAATCTCGATGATAAAACAAATGCCAAAAAAATTGAAGGTTGGAAATGTGGGTCCTAATAAAAAAGAGGGAGAAAATCCAACTAGGAAATACGCAAGCAAATAGTATTAGAAGGAATAATGAATGGTTCTCAAACCTAGATTGATGGTCTCTTAGATACCAAGAGGTAGAAGTAATCTCCATGAAGATCATATCCTAGAATATAATGGGGTATTTAGTCCTCCTTCAAATCTAGTATGGTCAAGAAACTGCTAAGTAATGAAAAGCCTAATGTTTATTTTATTCAAGAATCACTAATATCATAAGCAAATAGGATTAAAAAGAAAATTTGGCCCAATAGACTTGTTATTTTAATTAATACTGAAGATATTTTAGGGGGCTACTCGTTCTATATGATAATTTAAAATAGAGTGTGCCATTAATAAAACTGAGAACTAGAATGCTATCAAGGAAAAATCGTTTGAAATTGGTTGGTAGAATTATCTCATTAATGTTTATGGTGTAAATACTCCTACTAAAAATAGAGATTGTTTGAAAAACATTGCTAGTTGGTTATCACAATAGGTAAACTTACCTTGCATCATTGGGGGTAACTGCAATGCAATAAGATACCTTGAAGAAAAATATGAGTAACTAGGAAGCTTGATCAAGCCACTAAGAATTTTAACACCTTCAATGAAGATCTAGATCTTGTGGAACCATTGTGTTCTAAGGGCATATACACCTAGAGCAACAAGATATATAAGAACCAAAGGTCTTAGAGAAATTGGACAAATTTCTTACTTCTGTGGATTGGATCAATAGGGGAGAATTGATGCAATATAAAGTTTTGCAATATGGGGATCCGTTCTTTGGCCCATCAAGATATCTATTGAGGCTAATTATAGACCCAAAATAATCCTATTATGCTTTGATAAAATGTTTCTTATGCATGAAAGATATGATGAATTGGTGGAGGGATGGTGGAAAGAGGAATCTCATATTTATGGAACAAATATGTTCAAGTTCACAACCAAACTTCAAAGGTTAAAGCAAAAATTGAAATTTTGGAATAGATAAGATTTTAGTAACATAACTAAGAAAAAAGCTCAACTAGAAAGTGGCCTTCAACATATTTAGAAGGATATATAGCATGCTAAATATGACCCTCTTATAGAACAAGAAAAATACTTGCTAGGTACCTTAAATGAAGTTTACCTAAAAAAATGCATTGGTGAGAGAAATCTAGAGTGCAATGGCTAAAGGCAGCAACAAGAATATAAAATATTTTCATCATATCACTTTGAATCATAGGGAATTTAACAATACTCAACTCTAGAATCCTCTTTGGTTCAAGTAATCTCTACTCCAAGAGATATGGAAGATCACATCATCTCCTTCTTCAAGTTCCTCCTATCTAAAGAGGACATCAATAAGGTCGATGTTCAAAATTACATGCTTCAATTAATCCTAAAATTGATCACTCCAAATAAAAATTCTTGCTTAAAAAAGGAAGTGTAAGAAGAAAAAATGAAAGAAGACTTGTTCTAAATAAAAATATTTTGGGCACTTAGCCCCAATGGATTTCCCCTAGGCTTTTTTCAACACTTATGGTACTTGCTAAAAGATGAAATTTTAGCTGTGGTTTATGAATTCTTCTCTAGTAAATAGATGTTGGATAACATAAATCAAACCTTTCTTGCACTAATTCCCAATATGGATAATACTAGAAGGGTGGATACCTTAAAAACTATCTCTTTATGTAATGTAATTTACAAAATTATTTCTAAGGTTATCATAAATAGGCTCAAATTGGTTATGATAGACAATTTCTTATGATCCAAAATATTTTATTAAAGGAAGGAACGTATTGGATTTATTCTCTATCATCTACAAATTAATCCACTCTCTCAAGAGTAACTAAAGGCAAGGCTTTCTTATTAAGCTTAATATAAAAATACCTTCGACAAAGTATGCTATAGTATTTTAGATAGACTAATGGAAAATTTTGGTTTTGATTAAGATTGGAGACAATGGCTAGCATCCTTATATAAATATCTCTCCATATCGGTTCTAATCAATGGAATATCAAGAGGATTATTTAGAATTTCAATAGGTCTTAGGTTAGGAGACCCCATCTCCCCCTACTTATTCATAATTATTGCAAAAGTTGTGGACAAGGGTTTGAAGCTTCTTTAGTCAAAAGGACAAATATTGAGACTCAAGATAAATAGTAGGTGTCACCCATTTTACTCACTCCCAATTTTTAGATGATACCATCCTAGTTTCAAATACAACCCTAAAGGAGATTAATAGAGTCAAAGTCTTCTTGCTGCATATGATATTACCTCTGGATAAAAGATCAATAAGATAAAATCTAAATTGTATGGAATCAACATATAAGAGAGACACATTATATTATATGCTCACCAAATTGGGATGGGGATCAATGCCCTTCCTAATACTTACCTAGGGATGCCCTTACTTAGAAATGGTAACATTAGAGATTTCTAGGAGCAAATAATCTCTAAATTTCATAAGAAAATGGTCTCTTGGAAATATTGATTAAGATGAAATTAGTATTTGGAGTTTTACCCATATTCTATATGGGTGCATTTTGAATCCCTGATGAGATCATCAAAAGAATGGAAAATATCATGAGAAAATTCCTATGGAGAGGAAATACTAAAGACAAGAAAATTCATTTGGTAGCCTAGGATAAAATTTGTAACAATAAAGCATCAAGAGGCTTGGGAATTAGAAACCTTCAGATAGTTGACAAGGAAAATCTAAGAAAAATTATTTTGGATAATGTATGTATATTATGACTCCCTCCAAAGCAAGGTCTTTAGAGAAAAATATTTATATGGGGATGAACCTGAAAGAATATTCACCACTGAAGACACCCCCTAGGGATCACTCATCTAGAATAGCATTAGGAGGGTTAGGAAATTAATGCCAAGATTTCTCAAATGGGATGTTAGAATAGGCTCAAAGGTTAACTTTTGGAAAGATGCCTAGCTAGAAAACCAGCCTTTTTATTTCAAGGAAGACTTAAAAAACATTCAAAGCTTTCTCTACAGGACCTGGGGAGATCTATAGAGAGCTATTGGAATTAGGAAGAAGAAAATGGAAGAGCCTTACAACTATTCCACCTAAGTTTAGTTAGGAAATAATAGCTTTCAAATCCCTCTTTCTCAATCACAGAGTAATGATCTTTAGGGGTTAGGATAAACTAAACTGAAGTCTCACAGCTTTGGGAACTACATTGTTAAATCTGCTTACTTTACCTTCACAAAGGTAGAAATTAACAATACTTCTTTAGTAGTGTGAAAAAGGGTTTGGTATTCTAAAGCCTAGCCAAAAGCTATCTTTTCCTCTGGTTGGTTTTACATGACAAATTTTTGTCTAGTGAACAAACAAAAAAAAGTTTGATCTAAAATACTTAGATGTTTTATATGTGATGATGCAAATGAAACTAGTCCTCATTTTCTCCTCCACTACCCCTTTACCTATAAGCTATGGGGAAAATTAATGGATATTATCAAAATATCTTGGGTTATGACTATATCTTCTGATTCACTGTTCATTGAATGGAAAAAACCCTTTAAGGGTTAGGCTCTTATATTCCTATGTAATGTGATCCCAACCATGCTTATCTAATGCATATGGCTAGAAAGGAATGTGAGGATTTTTAGAAAAAATATTTCTAATAAAAATAAAGTCTAGAGTAGGTTCAATGATCACCTCACAAAACTATGTGAAGTGTACTATACCCGAATTCAACCATCAACATAAGAGATAAAAATTTTAAATTCTTGGGAGACCATTAGAACTGCCATGGAAAAACATCAATTTGGATCTAAAAGAAACAAACATAATGATAATAAAACTATGAATTTATCTTAGACCAATCATATTCAAAGATATTGGAAGCTCAATTTTGATAGTGACAACAAGGTAACCCCACCCAATAGCTTATGGTTGTATCTTGTAAAAAAATCATGGCTCTCCCATTTCCTTGAAACTAGATGCATTGGCTAGAACACCAACAACCTTGCTAAAGTAGAAGCTACTATATCTTAGGCTCTCTTTGTTTACCTCCTTAGGTACTTTGTGTGGAAGGAGACTCACAAATTATCATTAATGCTTTATAGAAAAGGAAAATCCAAGATTGTGTGCTAGCCATAAAATTTGAGAAAGCATGGAAGGTGCTTGATATATTTTTGATAGTTGACTTCCACCGTATATAACGTTTGGCTAGCAATTTGGTCAACTGGTTTGCTAGGTAGGTCCTTAACAATAGATTTCAAGTAGAACAAATTATCCTTGGAGATGTTATCAAGCAAAGAAATGACTTGGAAAAATTACAAGAGTTGATTCAAAATTATGTGTCTTAGTTTAGCATGTAGCACATATAACATATATGATCTGCTTGATTTTGCACTTATGGTATGTAGCAGAGTCTTAGGCTCTGTATTTTTGAGTATAAATTAAAGTTTTTCTAAGTTACCTATTGGTGCATAGTTTATACTTTTCCACACTTGTGCTTAGTATTTGCACCTTAGATTTCTTAGCTTGCTCTAGTTCTTTCGAGTCCTTTTGGAATTCGATCTAACATATCTAGCTCCTTGTAGGTCTAGAGATACCTCTTGAACTTTCTATTTTATATTCTAGTGGGAAGCTTGTTAGTCCCGCATTGATTATTATTTGTACATATTGAGGAATCACTTACTATATAAGTGATACCTCCCTTCTAATGTTGGATGTGTGGAGTGTGACTTAATATATGAGATATTGCTTTGTGCATTCTTGTGTTGGTTTCACTCTTGTCAATTCAACTATTATGATAGTTCTTGGTTTTTGGATCTTGGAGAGTGAAGTACTTGGATTATAACTTTGGCTAGTTGAGAACTTATTCATGGTACCAAAGCTTAAGTTATTTCAAGGACTATCCATGTCTATATTTTTTTGCATAACCCATTTTTTGAAATTGTATGGTCTCAGCTCATCCACTTGGATCTTGGTGATCAAAAAAATCAAAAATCAAAGATATATTGTTTTGTATAACCATTTTTTAAAATCATATGTTGTCATCTAACCCACTTAAATCTTGGTGATCATAAAGTTCAAAATTCAAAGATATTTTGTTTTGCATAACTTATTTTTTTGAAATCATATGCTCTCACCTCGCCCACTTAGATCTTGGTCAAAAATCAAAGATATATGTTTCTTGGTGACTTATTCTTTCAAGTATTAGTCTCAGGTTGCACTTACATTAGGCTCTTGGCAGACTTTTGGAGATCACTAAAAAAATTCATTCATTTTCATCCCAAATGGACTTCATTGTTGCATTTAGAAATTTCTAAACCTATAGACAACCTATAAACTTATCCAGACTCATCATCGACATCCTAAGGTATTTCTCTATATTTAGATAATAGCTATTCAGTTGCAATTTTTTGCAGTTTTCAAGAGCTTCAAATTTATGCATTATTTTTGTAGCAATTCTACACTTGGACTATAATTTCTAGTTGGTATTACCCAGTTTCTCTGTATCCAAACAGTAGTTGTTCAGTTGCATTTTTTTGCAGTTTTTTGAGAGCTTCAAATTTATGCATTTTTTTTGTAGATTTTATGCATCTAGACTATAATTTCTAGCTTAACACACCTTTTCAAAGGTCAAAATCTATAAATACACTGAGTTATAAAGTGCCAAACTATAAATTTTGGGGGGGTCCTTTAGATTAGTAATCAAGGGGGTGCAATAGTGTGCTTGTGTTCTTGTACTAATTTTCCTCTCACTATGGATTTTTTTTCTCTTCCCATGTTAACTACACATAATTACTTCACTTGGAAAATTGAAGTAATGAGCAAACTAAGCAAAAAGGGATATTCAAGAATCATGAAAGGGGATGAAACTGAACCAGCAAATGAACCATAAAAAATAAAACGGTTGAACAAATGTGATATGGCCTTTGGATTTCTTTGTAGTTGTGTTTCTCTAGACATTAGGTTTCACATTTTGACCTTAGATACTCCAAAAGAAGCATGGGACAAGATAGGAACTCTATTTGGTCAAACAAATGATATCTGATAGCACTTGCTATAAAATAACCTTATGAGTTTGGATCCTAATGACTATGGGGATATCAATGAATACTTGATCAAATTCAACCATTTAAGAAGTGAACTAAAATAATGTGGAGTAGAGAAGAAATATCAACAAATGGTTTTATGTGTTCTATCCAAACTTGGGGTAAATTTTTTAGTGTTTGTATCAACTTTCGATTCTACTAGAAGAGAATTAGGGACAACATATCATATGCCTTCTTTCAATGAATTTTCCAACGAGTTGTGCAAGGAATAAGATAAACTTGTACAAATGGAAGTCATGAAAGTATCTAAGTCTTAGGCCTTAGTTTCATAGCATGGCACAAAAGAGAAAATAAATAGAATCAGAGTTGAACAAACTTAAAGGTTCTAAAAAGGAGAACTCTCAATCTTCCCCTTCCTCTACTACTCTAGAACCTAGTTCGCAAAATTCTACTTCTAAAAATATAAAACCTAAGAAGGAGAAGTTAATGTGTGGCTTTTGCAAAGAAGATACATCAATTGAAGGAACTTCTTGCTAAGAACAACATCAACAAATCTACTTCAAGCACAAAAGACTCAACAAATAAGAAATAAAAGGATAAAGGCAAAGCCCTAATGGAAGTGATAGTTCCACCTTCTAGCACTTAGGTATTTTACTTGGGTGCATCACATCATATAGCCTCATCTTCAAAAAAAAAATTCTTCCTTGGATCCTTGTGGTGCTTCACATATTCTTTTGGGCAACAACAATAGTATTGATGTAGATGGGAAAGAGGATATTGAAGTTGGTAAAGGCACCCTTGAAGATATTCTACATGTTCCCTCCTTATCAAAAAATATACTATCAATATTTTAGATTATACATAGTGATACGAGGAAGAGAATTGAATTCAGACCTGAGACTATGATAGTCAAAGAGTTGAATAGTAATACTATATTGCTCACAATATTTATGATAGGAAGGAAATGTTGTATAAGTTCACTCACTTTGCTCTTTATTCACCTTCTTTGGTATTATTGACTCACTCAGACCAAGTGAGAAAACTATGGCACGAGCGGTATGTACACCTGAACTACCACTACCTTTAGCAGCTTAGCTTGAAGGATATGGTCATTGGATTACCTCTTGTACACTTTACATATGGGATTTGTGCAGGATGTATCCTTGGAAAACATCTTGAGGAGAGATTTAAGAAGGGCAATGCATGGAGGGCTACTCACATCCTACAGTTGATTTACAATGATCTTTAGAGACCTTTTCCTTCCTTGTCATTTAATAAGTCTAGATATGCCTGTCTATTTTGATGACTTCTCTCAATACACTTGGATTTAGTTTCTTCGCAAGAAGAGTGAAGTCTTTGTGAATTTCAAAGCTTCAAAGCCTTAGTCAAGAAATAAATAGAAAGACATACAAATTATTCGAATTGGTAATGGCAAGGAATATATCAACAATCAGTTCATAAAGCTTTGTACCTCAGAGGGTATTCAAATTTAGCATTTAGTTGTATACACACCCCATCATAACAACATGGTAGATAGGAAGAATTGGATGATCAAGGAGATGAAAAATTGCATGATATAGTCTAGATATTTTCTTGCATAGTTTTGGACTGAGGTTATGAATTGTGCAAACCACATTTAAAATCGTATGCCACATAAAACAGTGGGAGATATCATCCATTTTGAGGCCTTCTTTGGCTAAAAATCCAAAGTCACTCATTTTTTAGTATTTGGATATCCTGCTTGGGCCTGCATTCCTTCTAAAAATCGCAAATCCATTCAACCACAAAGTAGGACTTGCATTTTTGTTGGATATGTAGATGGTACAAAGGGTTACCGACTTTTTGATCCCAAAACTCATGAGCTTATCATTGCAATAAGTGTTTGTGTGAAGAAATTCATTCATGATCCTTCTTTGGATGCTTCCCCTTCTACATCTACAGTAGTAGATACAATGGATTTAGCATTTTTATTACATTCATATTCTTTAGTAGATAGTTTAGATTCAACTTTAGAGCCTTCTTCATCCAATAGTGACTTAGAGGTTTCTAAACCCTTTACTTCAAGTGACACAAAGTATGAGGTCTCTCCTCATGTTCCTACTATACCTACCATAGCACCATTGTGGGCCCGCTAGACTCTTGAGTTAGTTGGCAATTTAGTTGGAGACCCTTCTAACACTCGATAGACAAGATAAAAGGTATTTGTGTATCCAAAAGCCCTCTTAGCTACAACCTCTGACCCATAGAAATTTAGAAAAGCATCAAGCATTACCGAGTGGGATGCAAATATGGAGGATGAGTATGATTTCTTACTTAGGAATCACACGTGGGAATTGGTTGACTTTCCTAAGGGAAGGAAACTTGTTCGATGCAAGTGGGTGTATTGGACTAAGTTTACAGTAGATGGATCAGTGGAAAAACACAAGGTGCACTTGGTTTCCAAATATTTTTTCCAAGTACATGACATAGACTATTCATATACCTTTTCTCCCATAGCAAATATGACATCTATTTAGCTGGTTCTTACTATTGCTACTTCTCAGAGATGGGAAGTTCATCAGATGGACTTAAAGAGTGCATTTCTTCATGAGGATCTTCATGTGGAGATTTACATGGAGCAATCACAAGGATTCATTCAAAATTCTTCCTTAGTCTATCAACTTCAAAAATTTATTTATGGCCTCAAGAAGGCCCCACGGATTTGGTATCCCAAGATGGATGCCTATCTTCTCTCCCTTGGATTTTCATGATACGATTATGATTTGAATATCTACATCTTGCATTCGGGTGATGATATTGTACTCCTTGTACTTTATGTTGATGATTTTCTTATCATTGGGAGTTCCACATTATCCATTAAATCAATTAATTTTACCCTTTAGGAATATTTTTCCATGGTAAATTTGGGGTTGTTTCACTACTTTCTTAGCATTGAGATCACACAGTCTTCGATAGGGATATTCATTGCACAGATAAAATATGCTAAGGATATTTTACTTTGGTTTCACATGGTCAATTGCAAGCCATCTATGACTCCTTTTATTTCGAGGGTAAAGGTTGAGATTGATTTATCTATACCACTTATAGATGTAACACTATATTGTTAGCTTATCAAGATTCTTATCTACTTGACATATACCAAACCTGATATAGCATATTCAATTGGCATGGTTTCTCAGTTAATGCAAAAACCACATGAATTTCATTGGAGGGTCATAAAACAAATACTACACTACATATAGGTGATATTGCAACTCGACATCCATTATTCAACAGTCATTGAGATCAATCTTGTGGAATACACTGATTCAGATTGGGCAGGCAATTATTTGGATCACAAATCTAGTTTTTGTTACAGTTTTAACTTAGGTTCTAGTCTAATATATTGGTCAAGTAAGAAACAACATGCTATTTCTCTATCATCTACTAAGGTTGAATATCAAGCTATAAACACAACATAGACCATTTTGGTTTCAACATTTTATCATGGAGTTTGGTATTTTATTTTGTAGGTCATCTATCATTTTTATGATAACCAAAGTACGATTACCATTTTATAAAATCTTTTCCACCACAAACGGACCAAGCACATCAAGATTTATATGCACTACATCATAGATATTATTTAGGAGTGCATCATTGATCTTCAATATTGTCCAATTTCAAAGCAGATCGTCAATATTTTCACCAAATCCTTCATGGAGAGAACGTACACTCAGTTACGAGCTCTTAGAGTTAGGCACATCGGCATTGGCTAGGGGGTCTTTTACCTCTTCTATTTTAGGGAGGGTCTCTCACCTACTCTTTCTTCATGGTCTTCTCTTTTAAAGGGGTTTTTCCCACTAGGTTTTCCTCTTATTTTACTATTGAGTTGATCATTGCATTATATTGATTTCATTGTAGCACATTTGCTAGGACTCACATCACACTACCTACCTAATCTATGCTTATGGGGGGAGGGGGTGTTGGTGTATATTTTATACTTTTTTGCACTTATGCTTAGTATTTGCATCTTTAAATTACCTTTCTTAGATTGCTCTAGTTCTTTCAAGTCCTTCTAGGCTCTGATCCGACATCTCTAGCTTCTTCTAGACCTAGATATACCTCTTGAACTTACTATTTTATCTTGTAGTGGGAAGATTGTTAGTCCCACATTATTCTTTGTACATATTGAGGAATCACTTACTATATAAGTGATCCCTCCCTTATCATATTTGGTGTGTGGAGTGTGACTTAATATATGAGATATTTCTTTGTGCATTCTTGTGTTGGTTTCACTCTTGTCAATTCAACTATTGTGATAGTTCTTGGTTTTTAGATCTTGGAGAGTGAAGTACTTGGATTCTAACTTCGATTAGTTGAGTACTTCTACATTACCAAAAAAAAAAAGGAAAGTTAAGGAATATAATTGGTTGAGGTAATTCCATTTGATGAGAGGTGGCTTATATTTAAGATCATCAATTGAGATTATTTTTGGTGAAGACATAAATTATTAAAATGAATCTAGTTTGGGTTAGAAATTTTGGGCTTTTGTATCAACTTATCAACAAGGAGGTATTGAAGAGTATTGATAATACTTAGGAAAGTTCATCAAAGAGGACCTGACTATTAAGGAGCAAAAGCATGTTTCTTATACTTGGATATGTATTGCCATGGATATTCCAAAAATTTTCCCAAAACCATTAAAGTTAAAATTGAATCATTACAATATGAACAACAAGTGGACAATGAGACAATTATATTCTAATACCATAAATGTTATGAGACTACATACATGGAAAGAGATTGCAAAGTAAAAATGATCCAAATAAAAATATGAAAAGCTTTGGTCATGAGAAAAACTTTAAGATGAAGTAAGAAGATCATTTTATAGTAGAATTTGGCTTAGATCAAGGATTTTCCATGCCCAAAAATGAGATAAATAAATCCCTTTTGCCTCATAAAATGGTGTAGACCTTCATGGATTATTCAATTAAACAACAAAAGAAACCAAGAAGGATGCAAGGGATGAGGAAATATAATATGCAAGTTCAAATACAAAAGGACTTAAAGGTCCAAAGGAAGAAATCAAAGAAAATTTTTAATAAAAACTGTGGAAGACATCAATTTTAATCCCAGTGAATCATATTCATTTTTCCTCAACTAGTAGAAGTCATCTCCTTACAATAAAAATGAAAGTAGTATAGAGTTTATCCCTTGCACTTTAGGGTTTTAACAACATAATAATAAAAAAATAGTATGGAGGATATCCAATGCAATTTAGTTTTTTTTGGGAATCATAAGAAAGTAAGTAGTATGGAGGATGACCCTTTGCACTTTACGGTTTCTAGGGTAGTATATAAAAAAATTATATTCAATGTTATCCCTTGGAATTTATATTCTATAAGAGCAACATAAACCAATAGATAATAACTAACATCATGAATAGTTTGGAAATATGGAAGAGATTTATGAGGATGAAAGTGTTTTTGGGAATAAACAAAGGAAGAGGAATATCCTCAAAGAAAAACTAGATAAAAAGTAAACTTAGAGGGATATCGATTTAGCAAATCAAAATTAAATATTACATGGGTTAACAAGAAGTGGGACTAAGTCCACAAATAAATAAGAACATAAAGTAACGATAAATATGGTATCTTGAAATAAGACCCATGAACAAAGAGTTATCAAGGAATTAATAGGTTTTTATAGTATTAAATTTATTTTAATACAAGAAACAAAATTATGTAGCAAGGAATATAATGATGCATTCAAAAAGATTTGGAATACAGAGAAATTGTCTAGCAATTTTTGCTATGGAAGTTTTAAGAGGTAATGTAATAACATATAATAATAGTAATTGAGATGAGTACTTGCTAGAAGCAATAAGTAATAAATAGTTTAGCCAATTGCACTCATAATATTCTTCTTGAAAAAAATCAAATTTTAAAAGGTAATTGGTTGAAGACGATTTATATTTTAATAAAAAATATGAAGAAGTCAATTGAAAAACACAACACTTTAAATGATATAAGAAAACTATTTAAATAAATAAAAATATATATTTTAATAATTTATCAAATGGCATGAGATTAACTTATTAAATTCTTCGACTTTCAAGGAGGAGGTCTAGGTTCAATATTGCTAATTAATACATGCATAATTGCCAAGTTGGTGTAATACCATTATGTTTTCATGTTGTAATACAGGTGCCATCTATTTCAATCTCATATAATCAATTAAAAAAATGTTTTACTAAATTGGCAAAAATCCTCCCAATAAAAACCACTTATAAGTTATTAAAATTATAATAAATAATATAATATAAAATCAGTAATACATTATAAAAATGACATAAATTCAATTAATTAAATTCCTTAACTTCTAAAGAGGAGACCCAAATTTGAATCTTGTGAAATGATACAAGCATAATAGCCAAGTTGTTGTAATACTACCATTTGGTCATGATGTAATACAAGCAGGGCTCATTTCAATCCCATGTAGCCAATTAAAAATAAGAAACATTTTAAAAAATTAAATTTATATTTTGAAATTGAAGTATTCAAAAGAACACCCCTATTCTTTCTAGTCAAGAAGAAGTAAAATCTAGCCAATACAAATTAGAATTATAAATGTTTTTATAAAGCACTAATTCATTGGTAAAATTGTAGCTAAAGTATGTATAAAATTGCAACAATACATACAACAAGAAAATGTTTAGATTCTTCAAATCTAGTTGTGAAACAACATTGTAGTCCCCTATTTTTTATGCTATAATAGCAGCAAAAATAAACACTAAAACCAACAACAATATACCAACATGAAGGCACCTATTTTTCTGATCATTATAACAATATATGTAGCAGCTCTCATAACTCAAAACTTCTATAAATGCTTCCCTTTCCATTGCAACAATACATCCAATTGATGCTTTTACAACAATGGGGAATGAATGTGGGACATGGAAGGCTAAAAGTCATGCTCCTTCAATTTATTCTCCATCAACCTTTTAGATTTTCATTTCTCTTCAAATCTAAAATTTACCCTTTTTTTTATATGTTTATTGTTTTTTATGCTTGACCTATTCTGGCAACTTAATTGGTAGTAAGAAATCTTGGTCAATAAAATCCATTTAGAAGTTGGAGATATCAACATCAAATACCAAAATTCTCTTTCTTGATGTTGAGTAGATGAACAATCTTATCTCTAAGCTTTAGCTAAAAATTTTCTACCCCTTTAGTGGAAATATCAACCACCTTCCATGAGCATTCACATACCTCAGTTCACTTTTTTATTATTTTGAATCATGTCTCTAGGGAAGTGATAAGTCAAAATTCTTAGATTTGCTATGATGAACTAGAATATTTGCCAATTTTATAGTACATATATTATCACAAAATACTTTTGTTCATTGGCATTGTTTCTCCCCTATTTCTTCTAAAATTTTCCTAAGCCATAATGCTTTTGCAACAACTGAAGTGACAACAATATATTTTGCTTCTATAGAAGAAAGTGTAACAAATCCTTGCCTCTTTGAAATCCAAGTGATCAGCCGCAAACCAAGTGTGAAACAATTGTTGGATGTTGAATTCTCATCATCCAAAACTACCACCCCAGTCAGTATCACTATAACCAACCAATTCAATCTTGTTAGATACATGATAATATATGCCAAAATAAATTATACCCTTCACCTACCTTAATATCCTCTTGGCTACCTTCAAATGTATCTCTGATGGATCACTCATATACTTAGAAATAAGGAACACAACATATGCAATGTCCAATCTTGTATGATTAAGAAACATCAAGCTTCCAATTATGTTTATATAGACTATCATGTTTACTTTTTTATCTCTATCATCTATGCATAAAACTACTCCATGAGCAATTGGAGTCGATATTGATTTGCATTATTCTATGTTAAAATGTTTCAACATATCCTTGGCATACTTGGCTTGATAAAAAAACATTTGATATTCATTTTGATGTACTTCCATTCTTAGGAAATATTGCATCATCCCTAATTATTTCATCTCAAAAAATTTCATCATAGCACTCTTAAAATCATATTTCATCTTAGAGAAACCACCCATGTATATCAAATTATCAACATAGAATCAAATAATGAGAATGTTATTACCTTATATTTTTTAGTTGAGAGTGGGTTCACACTTACTTATAATGAAATCACTTTCCTAAAAATAACCATCAATTCAGGTATACCATACCCTTGGAGCTTGCTTGAGACCATACAAGACCTTCTTAAACTTGTAGACTTGGTCTTCTTTATCTTGGACTTCAAATTCTTGTGTTTGCTATACATAAACCTCCTCCTCTATGTACTTGTTTAAGAAAGCACACTTCACATCCAAATGATGTATGCTCCATCCCCTTTGGACTGCCAATGAAATCACCATTCTAAAAGTCTCTTGTCTTGACATTGGTGCAAATGTCTCTTTATAATATATGACATATATTTGAGTGAAGCCTTATGTGACTAGCCTTACCTTGTGTCTTTTAGCACTACCATCACTCTTGTACTTATCCTTGTATACCAATTTAGTACCAATACATTTATTATTATTTGGAATTTGTACAAGTTCCCAAGTTTTATTATTATGAATTGAATTTATTTATTCTTCCATTTCTTGCACCCAAACATCATTCATACAAACATCCTCAAAATATTATGGTTTAAAATCAGCTTGTGATAACAAATCATAGTTCACTCCATCACATTTTGGGTCTTCTTCATCATCACCATAAGTTTGTAGCTTTTGCAATCTTGAGGTCTCATGATAAACTTCATGTGCTTGACTTATTGCAAGTCTTATTTCAAAATTTATATCCAACATTTGGCTTGGAGAATGATATGTAAAAATCATCTTACCCTTCTTACTTGTAGAACTTGATGAGGAGATTTTTGGCTTATTTTCATGAGGAATTGACTCACAAATGGGCTGCTCACTAGCTATACCATCATTAACAACCTTTTTGGACTTATCAACATGGTCATTTTGTTGATCAAAAACTTCCCCTTCATAAAAAAATGACATCTCTTAAAACAATAACTTTGTTAGAGATGGGATTATCAAGTCTATAGCCTTTGCTTTATTCACTATAACCAACAAATATGCATACCTCATTCTTTGGATTTAATTTCTTTCTATGTTAATCAACAATGTGTACCTAGGCAAAATAACCAAAAACTTTGAAATGATTAGCATTGGGATTTTTATCATACCATGCTTCATATGGAGTCTTAGTAAGTGCACTAATATGACTTCGATTGAGAATATACACTACTATAGCAACTACATCATCCCAAAAAATATTGCTTAATCCCTTTTCTTGTAACATGACCCTTGTAATTTTAACAATGTTGTGATTCTTCCTTTCTACTACCTCATTTTGTTAAGGTGTATAAGTTGTGGTAAGTTGTCTTTTAATTTCAAAGTTGTCACCAAAAATCTTAAAGGAAATTGAGAAAAATTCTCCTCATGGTTAGTCCTTAAACATTTTATTCTACATCCACTCTCATTCTCAATGAGGTATTTAAACCTCTTAAATGCATCAAATGCTTCATCTTTATGTTTCAAAAAATAAACCCAATATTTCCTTGAGAAATCATCAATAAAACAATGACTTACCCAAGCTCTTTGTTTACATCCAACCACATATATCAAATTGAGTTAGTTGAAGTGGATAATGGGTCCTCCATGCTCTACTTTTTTTAAACTTCTCTCTTGTGTGTTTGCCTTTGGCACAACCTTCACGAACCTCCATGTGCTCTTAAAATTATGGGAAACCATAAACTAATTTGTGTGAGGTCAATACATTCAGGCTTTAGAAATTCAAGTGGTCATACCTTAGATGCCACAACCAACTCTTGTCTTCAAATGCTACATTTGTGAGGCTCCTACTATTGCCTCCAAAATTCAATGGGAACATCCTATTTTCTTAACATTGGGATAATTGTAACAACTATATTACCCAATTTTTAAAAAAAACAATGGATTATTTATTATCAACTACAACCTTATAATTATTTTTATAAAGTTGCCCAACACTTAATAAATTATGTTTTACATTTGGAGTGTAATAGATATTATTAATATATTTCTTACCCTATTTTGTGTTCACCTCCACAACTCTTTTTGTGGCAACATCCAAAGACTTATTATCACCATGCTTTATCATGTTCTTGAAGCTTTCATCCATTGTAGTCATTATTTCCATACATATGGTTGGAGCAACCAAAATCTAAGTATTGGAATTATTGAGAGTTATTTTCAACTTTATCACATGATAATAATAAGTGGCTTTGTGGAGCATCCTCATTCTCATTAGCATAATTAGCTCTTCTACCTTCATTGCCATATTTAATTCTACATTCTTTCTCAAAATACCCATACCTCTTGCAATGATAACATTGGGAATTTCTTTTAAAACCTGTTTCTTTCTCTTGTAGTTGAACCTCCTCTTCCTCTTGGAAAATTTTGATTTTAACCTCTTCATTGGCCTTGCCAATGACCTTGAATACTAGTGTTTGAAGAACACAAGCTTATACTGAGAGGGGGGGTGAACAATATAAGACCACTTTTTACTTTCTTTCCAAACCAATATCAATTAATGTCCTTAATTGCAATAACCAAATATAGCAGTGTGCATTAATAACTCAGATAGCAATAGTAAGCAAGAGCACAAGTCACCATACACAATTGAGACACAAGATTTAACGTGGTTCCCCCAATGTGGGGTACTCCACAAGATAATATCCTTATAATATTTCACACAGAAATAAGGATCCTTATCCAATACAATGATTTCTTTGATCTGCTCAAAGCTAGGCAATAACAAGCTCACACAGAACTTGTCCAAATCTGCATAACAAGCTCACACAGAACTTGTCCAAAACTGCTCAACAAGCTCACACAGAACTTGTCCAAATCTGCTCAACAAGCTCACACAGAACTTGTCCAAATCTGCTCAACAAGCTCACTAAGAACTTGTCCAAATCTGCTCTAGCAAGCTCACCAAGAACTTGCTCAAATCTGCTCCAACAAGCTCACTAAGAACTTGTCCAAATATGCTCTAGCAAGCTCACCAAGAACTTGCTCAAATCTGCTCCAACAAGCTCACTAAGAACTTGCTCAAATCTGCTCAACAAGCTCACCAAGAACTTGTCCAAAACTGCTCTAGCAAGCTCACCAAGAACTTGCTCAACTCTCTCAATAGGCTCACTCAGAACCTCATCAAAATCTATCCCAAATCTATCCACAAATTTATCTAAAACTATCCACAAATCTATCCAAAAATCTATCCCAAAGGCCTTCTCAAAGGCTCAATCAATCATGCTCAAGTAGTACTCAAATATCATCCACAAATCTATGAAGGCAAGGCTCAAATATGAACTCAACAATGAATGGCAATGCACTCTACAATGGATGACAACAATGATCCACAATGATCTCAACTCAACTCAACTCAAATCAATCTCAACTCAAGTCAACTCATAGAAGCATAAAGAGAATTGTTAGAGACTCAATATGTTCTAAGCTCAATCTCAACTCAAATCAGAATTATAGAATAGTTTGTTTCATGGGACTTGAACAATCACCTCACACAATCACTTGACTAGGCTCAATCAACTCAACTCAACCAATCACCACAAGGGACAACTCTTTCTCACAAAACCCTAGTCCAAGCATGTATCAACCAACTCAAATGTTTCCAACAATGCTCAACCACAAATCTCACATAACAATGATACTCATGTTCTTTTCAAGTTCTTTACATAACCAATGGGCTTCAACAACTATGCTTATAAAACAAGGTTTAAACACAACTCTCAAACCAGAAAACCTTGAAGCATTCAACCAACCACTTTCGAAAAGGAAACCACAATCAATCCTTTTCACTCCAATGATATTTCAGAAATCAACCACCATAAACAATCAATAGGAGAATGTGCCCATACCTTTTTGATGCCAAGAAGTTGTCCACAAAATCTGCCACACTAAACACAACTTTCCTTTCCAATCTCAATAAGGGTTAGTGGACTTCAAATAATAATCACAAGATAAAGCATAACTCAATTTACACCTTTTTACTCCAACTTAATAAACACATCCACCAAAGTCCTTTTTAATAAAAACCCTTATAAAAAATAATAATCAATAAACCTCTCAAAAATTATTTTATAACAACTCCTTATTTCTCCTAAATCTTAATTCTCAATTTCATGAACATCAAATTAAATCAACAACTCATCCACCTTTGAAATAATAATCACAGCCCTTATAAAAACAAAGTTTAATTAAAAACTTTAATTATTCCTAACCACCTTATAACTCCAACTTAGGGCTTAACAAAATTAATTAGAGCAAAAATGTATTTACCTCCTCAAGGGGATTCGAACCCCCGACTTGCCCACACCACGAGCGCCTTAGCCACGGCTAAGGTTGCCACATGAGCTAGTCGCTCGTTCGAAAGGGAAAGGCACAACGTGCCTTAAAACCTTTCCTCCCTTTCCGTAAATCAAAAGTGCTTCGAGCGCTTTTCTTCCAACGCCTTCCGAACGTAGTCAAGGGGATTCGAAACCTTGACGTTTGTGCTGCCACACACCTTAGCCAAAAGCCAACTGCCAATGTGCCACTCTGCCCACGATGACTTTGGACTTTGACCAACCTTCGTTTATTCGTTGCTTCTGCTTTCTAAAATATTTTTGCATGAGCTCAATTCGGATGCTTAGCCAACGATTATTAACCATGAGCAAGGATCAGTTTATGAACCTTAGGTATCCCCTTTATATAGCCTCCTTATTATTTTTGATGACGTCGATGAAAATCTTGCATATTTAATTTTAAATTTTAAATAATTAAAATTTAAACTAAATATTAAAAATTAAATATCTCCATCACCGGGGCACCTTTTTTGATGAAACGAAAGGCCAACTTGGGTTTTAAGAAAAACCTAGTTCAAATCTGCCATCCATGGTTTTAAATAAAACCTTTTATTTTGCTTGCCTTGGTTTTCACAAAAACCATGTATTTATCCATGCTTTCCAAAATATCATTTGGCCACCAAAACTCAATGTGATCCATGTGACATCAATGATCCATGTGACATCAATGACAACATAAAATAACTCAAATTGCCAACAATATCCCCCTTTGTCATTGATGGCAACACCTCTAATGCAAAAACCACAATCACTCGCAAAAACCATCTCCGAGAATCAAAGTTGCTCCCCTGACTCAATACTCTCTATGGAGGTTGCTCCCCCTAACTCAATGCTCTCTTTGGAGGCTGCTCCCCCTAACTCAATGCTCTCCCCCTTACTCAAATATCTCCCCCTTTGACATCAATGGCAAAAGGGACACCTATGGGGCTAAAATATATGACTCTTAAGCATAGCCCCCTCACCACCTTCTCTCTTGAGGTGATTAATTTTGGGGTGGGAGTACTTTTACTCCCATATTACATTGTTTCTTTCCTCTATCAACTTCCTTCCATGTTTTTCTGATATCCTTCTCTTGATCTTCTTGCCTTGAACCTATTTGACCTTCTTGCCTTGAACCTGTTTGACCTTCTTGCCTTGAACTTGTTTGGAATTGAGTCCTACACCATTTTGCAATATGTCCAAAGTTATTGCAGTTAAAACACTTGATATTGTAGCCTTTGGATGGTGCCCATATCCTAAAATATTTCTTGAAATAATTTCCATATCCATTCCTTTCTTGAACCCTGTATTGTGAAGTTCTGTTTTCATGACCATTATGACCATGACTTCTGAATTGTGTAGCTCTAAAACCAAAACCATGTTGCTCATTTCCTTTGCACTGAGAAGCTCTATGACCAATCCTGTTACATGAGAAGCAATGTCCCTGAAAACCATACCTTCTTCCTTTGATGTTCCTTCTAGCAAAATCAAACTTCTTTGATCCATAGACCCTACAGTGTATAGCCCTGTGTCCAAATCCATTACAAGAAAAACAATGTCCTTGAAAAGCCCTTTGTTCATGCCTTGGTTCCTCATACCTTTCTTGACCATTATTCCTATGATCATCTTCAACTTGTGCATTGCATTCTTGAACTTTCTTTGTAGTATCTAAATCCTCTTCCTTAGTTTCTTCCTTGTTTTTCTCTTCAAGTATTTCTTTTCCTTTTGAACTTGATTCACCTATCTCAAAACAAGATCCAAACTGAATATTTGGAGCCATAGGAACTTTGGAACTTTCTTCATAACACTTAGGTGCTTCCTTGCTTTCATATTTTAGAACTTCCTTTCCTTTTGAGTGTGACTTTTCTTGGAAATAGGATACAACTTTAAAATAAGTTTCCACTCCTTTTTGAACCTTTTCATCTAATGTGTCATGTCTTGTCGTTATTACCCTTAGTTCTTCATTCATCCTTTCTTCTATTATTTTTGCATTTTGAAGCTCTTCTCTGAGATTACTGATTGTCTGTAGTAGTTCTTCTCTGATTTTGACATCTGTTCGAATCTTGTTTTCAAGATTCCTGTATTCTTCTTTTAGCCTTTTGACTTCTGATTTTTGTTTTCTTGGCTCATCCTCTTCTTTTTCTATTACCAAAAGTGAGACTTCTTTATCTTCATTGTCACTGATACTATTAAAATCTTCTATAGCAAACAAACTCTCAAGATTTCTTTGACCATGCTTATTTCCTTGATGTGTCATCTCATCTTCACTATCACTGAAACCATTGCAATATCTTGATCTGTGATCTCTTTGACCACACACAAAGCATTGTTCTCTTTCACCTTCTATTCCTAGGAATAGATGTTCTTCCTTTTCATCATCTGATTTGTCTCTATCACTATGATCTGAGCTATCACTTGCTTCTACAATGTAGTAAGATTTCTTTGCCTTACGAAAAAATTTCTTCTTCTCATACCTGTTTTGCTTGTATCTGTCATCTTTGTCATGCTTATGCTTTCCATATTCTTTTCTTCTGTGACCCTATTTTTCATCATCACTATTTTCTTCATGTGGACACTTGTATGCATAGTGACCAAGATCACCACACTTGTAGCATCTGACTTTCCTTATATCCCTAAAATTCCTTGAGTCCTTATTCCTTTTGATGAAGTTAGCTTCCTCATCATTATCTACAACTCTATCTATTTTTGGAACTTTCCCTTTCTCTTTTTTTGAAGCCTTGAATGCAATCTCTTTTATTGGAACCTGATGCTTACTTACCCTCATCTCATAAGTTGTGAGAGTTCCTTGCAATTCTTCCATTGTTAGCTTGTTGATATCCATTGTTTCTTCTATTGCTTGAAACCTTAGCATCATATTTCATGGGAAGTGATCTCAAAACCTTTTGAGTAACTTTTGATTCTTTCATCTCAAATCCTAGACCTCTCATGGTGTTAGTAATCTCATCAACTCGAAGTAAAAACCTTGCAATATCTTCAGAATCTTCCATTTTCAATTCCTCAAATCTTTTTCTATGAGTTTGTAGTTTTGCCAACTTTACCTTGGAATCTCCTTCATAAGTATTCCGCAACTTGGTCCACATCTCATTAGCTGAATTACATACCATAACCTTTGCAAAATTTGTCTCTCATAGCCCACTCAAAATACAATTCATTGCTCTTGCATTGATCTCAACCAATTTCTTGATAGTCTTATCTGCCTCGGGATCACCTTCAACCCTATACTCTTTTTCAACCATTTTCCATACCTCATATCCTTGTGATATCAAGTAGTTCTTCATCCTCATGCTCTAGAAAGCATAATTGTTACCATCAAATAGTGGAGCCTTATTTGTAGATGATCCATTCTATGAAGCCATCTGTGTTCTTGTAGAATCTACCCTCAAGTTGTTAGCTTTTCTGAAGGAACCCACTTTGATACCAATTGAAGAACACAAGCTTATACTGAGAGGGGGGGTGAACAGTATAAGACCACTTTTTACTTTCTTTCCAAACCAATATCAATTAATGTCCTTAATTGCAATAACCAAATATAGCAGTGTGCATTAATAACTCAGATAGCAATAGTAAGCAAGAGCACAAGTCACCATACACAATTGAGACACAAGATTTAACATGGTTCCCCCAATGTGGGGTACTCCACAAGATAATATCCTTATAATATTTCACATAGAAATAAGGATCCTTATCCAATACAATGATTTCTTTGATCTGCTCAAAGCTAGGCAATAACAAGCTCACACAGAACTTGTCCAAATCTGCATAACAAGCTCACACAGAACTTGTCCAAAATTGCTCAACAATCTCACACAGAACTTGTCCAAATCTGCTCAACAAGCTCACACAGAACTTGTCCAAATATGCTCAACAAGCTCACAAAGAACTTGTCCAAATCTACTCTAGCAAGCTCACCAAGAACTTGCTCAAATATTCTCCAACAAGCTCACTAAGAACTTGTCCAAATATGCTCTAGCAAGCTCACCAAGAACTTGCTCAAATATGCTCCAACAATCTCACTAAGAACTTTCTCAAATCTACTCAATAGGCTCACTCAGAACCTCATCAAAATATGTTCCAAATTTTTCTACAAACTTCCACAAATCTATCTAGAAATCTATCCCAAAGGCCTTCTCAAAGGCTCAATCAATCATGCTCAAGTAGTACTCAAATATCATCCACAAATCTATGAAGGCAAGGCTCAATGATGAACTCAACAATGAATGGCAATGCACTCTACAATGGATGACAACAATGATCCACAATGATCTCAACTCAACTCAACTCAAATCAATCTCAACTCAAGTCAACTCATAGAAGCATAAAGAGAATTGTTAGAGACTCAATATGTTCTAAGCTCAATCTCAACTCAAATCAGAATTATAGAATAGTTTGTTTCATGGGACTTGAACAATCACCTCACACAATCACTTGACTAGGCTCAATCAACTCAACTCAACCAATCACCACAAGGGACAACTCTTTCTCACAAAACCCTAGTCCAAGCATGTATCAACCAACTCAAATGTTTCCAACAATGCTCAACCACAAATCTCACATAACAATGATACTCATGTTCTTTTCAAGTTCTTTACATAACCAATGGGCTTCAACAACTATGCTTATAAAACAAGGTTTAAACACAACTCTCAAACCAGAAAACCTTGAAGCATTCAACCAACCACTTTCGAAAAGGAAACCACAATCAATCCTTTTCACTCCAATGATATTTCAGAAATCAACCACCATAAACAATCAATAGGAGAATGTGCCCATACCTTTTTGATGCCAAGAAGTTGTCCACAAAATCTGCCACACTAAACACAACTTTCCTTTCCAATCTCAATAAGGGTTAGTGGACTTCAAATAATAATCACAAGATAAAGCATAACTCAATTTACACCTTTTTACTCCAACTTAATAAACACATCCACCAAAGTCCTTTTTAATAAAAACCCTTATCAAAAATAATAATCAATAAACCTCTCAAAAATTATTTTATAACAACTCCTTATTTCTCCTAAATCTTAATTCTCAATTTCATGAACATCAAATTAAATCAACAACTCATCCACCTTTGAAATAATAATCACAGCCCTTATAAAAACAAAGTTTAATTAAAAACTTTAATTATTCCTAACCACCTTATAACTCCAACTTAGGGCTTAACAAAATTAATTAGAGCAAAAATGTATTTACCTCCTCAAGGGGATTCGAACCCCCGACTTGCCCACACCGCGAGCGCCTTAGCCATGGCTAAGGTTGCCACACGAGCTAGCCGCTCGTTCGAAAGGGAAAGGCACAACGTGCCTTAAAACCTTTCCTCCCTTTTCGCAAATCAAAAGCGCTTCGAGCGCTTTTCTTCCAATGCCTTCCGAACGCAGTCAAGGGGATTCGAAACCTTGACGTTTGTGCTGCCACACACCTTAGCCAAAATCCAACTGCCAATGCGCCACTCTGCCCATGATGACTTTGGACTTCGACCAACCTTCGTTTATTCGCTGCTTCTGCTTTCTAAAATATTTTCGCACGAGCTCAATTCGGATGCTTAGCCAACGATTATTAACCACGAGCAAGGATCAGTTTATGAACCTTAGGTATCCCCTTTATATAGCCTCCTTATTATTTTCGATGACGTCGGCAGAAATCTTGCATATTTAATTTTAAATTTAAATTTAAATTTTAAATAATTAAAATTTAAACTAAATATTAAAAATTAAATATCTCCATCACCGGGGCACCTTTTTCGATGAAACGAAAGGCCAACTTGGGTTTTAAGAAAAACCCAGTTCAAATATGCCATCCATGGTTTTAAATAAAACCTTTTATTTTGCCTGCCTTGGTTTTCACAAAAACCCTGTATTTATCCATGCTTTCCAAAATATCATTTGGCCACCAAAACTCAATGTGATCCATGTGACATCAATGACAACATAAAATAACTCAAATTGCCAACAGCTTTGGCACCTTAACTTTTGGAAATTCTTAAATTTGATGCAAATTCTTTCTCTTCACTCTCTCCAAATGTATCTCTTAGTCTCTCCTCATGAGACATAAGAGACCCAACCAAATGATCAAATTCAAGTGTAGCCAAATTTTTGTTTTCTTCAATTATAATTTCTACATGATTCCACCTTGGTGTTAGTGTTCTTAACACCTTCTTCACCACAATATCTTCTTCAATAGTTTCACCAAGTGTGGCCATTTTGTTTACCACATCTTTCACTCTGACACAATAATCACTTACTCCTACTTCATACATTCTTAGATTTTCAAATTCTCTTTTAAGGGTTTGTTATTTTAGAACTTTAACCTAGTAATTTTCTTGGTAATTCTCCTATAGGGCCTTACAAGCATCTCATATTTACTTTTAATCTACTATTATAAGGAATAGGTTCTTATCTAGATCAAATTGGATATGGTACAAAGTCAATGAGTTCTTATTCTTGGCATCTTTCTTAGCCTACCTATCAATATGTGGTACAATGGCCCAATATTTTGGCTCATCATAACCAACTCTAACTATTTCCCATAATTCCTTCCCTATTAATGAAGTTCTCTTTTTTATACTCTAGTAATCATAATCTTATCCATTGAAATGGAAATAAATTTATGTTGGACATGATCAATTGTAAGAGAGATCTATGACAAAAAATTCTTTCAACCTAGATATTTATTAACCTTACGCTCTAATACTAAAAGAAGAAATTTAAAAAAACGTCCTTGTAGTTTTTAGCCAAGAAGAAGTAAAATATAACCAATACAATTTAGTATTTTTTCAATGAGTTTACACATATTTTTATGAGGGGCCATGATCCCCTCATACTAAGTGCGGTTTAACCCTTGGATCTCTCAAGGAGAGGCCAAAGACCTTACCACTACAGTAAGCTTGTAACTCAATACAATTTAGTATTATAAATGCTTTTATAATGCATTAATTCATTTATAAATTTGTAGTTGAAGTATATATATAATCATAACAATACATACAACAAAAATTCAAGGTGAAGTATATATAAAACTGCAACAATACATACAAAAAAAATTGTAGGTGAAGTACTTATAAAACCACAACAATACATACAACAAAAATTGCAGGTGAAGTATATATAAAATGTTAGGAACCTACTATTGAAATAAAGCTCACACACACAAAATACTAAAATAAAACTGAAATACATGCAATAACAGAATAATACTATGCATAAAGTAATTGCAGAATTGAACAATCTCTCAAAAGAACTCAGAATCACAGGCATCTTTGAGGGGGAGACCTCCTTCAATATTTCATTAACTTGCAAAAATATGATTCGTACATGGCTTCATAGCTTTTTAAAGAAAGACTTCATGCAAACCCTAACCCTAGGCTCAAGAGTTGGCTTACATGCAAAATGCCACTCGAGCTAGAATCTTCTACCAAATGTCGGTTACAATATTTATAATGGTTACATCAAGTGGCCCCACTTGCCTAGGAGCATAACATGCCACATACATTACAAAATAATATTATATATGGGATCCCCATGTTGGAAGTGGGTCATTACATAATAATGAGAATTACAAAATAACGTTAGGATGGGATCCTAACATGTCCTTCCCCTTCAAAAATATTTGTCCTCAAAGCTGAAGGTGAGGAAACTGGTGTTGGAGCTGATGGAGAGATTCCCATGTAGCATCTTCCGACTAGAGTCCATGCCACTGCACAAGAACTTCAGTAATGGTGTGATTGTGAAGAGTGCGAGTTTGACGATCCAACAGTTGTTCAGGTTCAAGCAAGATAGAACCTTCTTCATCTAACTCTGGGAGTGCAGATTGAACCTGTACCTAATTTCCCACCACCTTTTTTAGAGCAAAAACATGAAAAATAGGATGGAGCTTGGATGTAGGTGGAAGGGCCAATTTATAGGTTGTGGCACCAATCCGTTGTAACACCTGATAGGGCCCATAGTACTTTGCAGTAAGCTTTTGGCATCTACGAAGCTGGAGGGAAAACTATTTATATGGTTGCAAGCAAAGAAAAACCATATCACCCACATCAAAACTACGCTCAAAACGGTGTTGATCAGCTTATTGATGCATCTGATTTTGGGCTACCTCCTAATTCAGCTTCAATTGACGGAGGATATCAGCATGTTGATTGAGAGTAGTGTCGACTGCATGGACCTTGGAGCTACATAGAATTTAGTACAAATATGTCGATGGAGAGCACCCATAAACCACCTCAAAAGGGGTAACCTTGGTGTTTGTGTGATAGGAAGTGTTGTACCACCACTCGATCAAAGGAAGCCATCTTGCCCAGTGTGTAGGATGATCTAAGGAAAAGCAACGAAGGTAGGTTTCCAAACATTTACTGACAATCTCCGTTTGGCCATCTGTTTGCGGATGATACACTGAACTCATATTGAGCTGAGTTCCCTGCAACTTAAACAATTCTTGCCAAAAGTGACTAGTGAATGTTGGGTTAGGATCGGACATGATGGAGGAGGGTAGACCATGAAGGCAAAAGATAGAATCAAGGAAAATTTGGGCAACAATGGAGGTTGTGTAAGGATGGGAGAGGGGACAAAAGTGAGCATACTTCAAAAGACGATCCACTACCACGAAGATAATAGATTTTCTGCCCAACTTAGGTAAGCCTTCAATAAAATCTATAGAAATATCTATCCATACCTTATCTAGAATGGGTAAGGATTGAAGAGTGTCTGGAGAATGCACTATTTCGCCTTTCATCTTCTGACAGGTATCACAAGCTGCTACAAATTCATGAATATCATTTTTCATACCCTTCCAAAAAAAAGTGTGTTTGAGTCATTCATATGTTTTGATAAATCATGAATGGCCAGCAGATGGAGTAGAATGCAGTTCTGTCATAAGAAGTTTATGTAGTGAGGACTTGTAGAAGACAACAAGGCGTTGGTGGTAATGCAAATCCTAGTCATCCCAAGTGTATCCTGGATATGAAGTAGGCTCAGTGGTTAGGGAAGCAACCAAACTCTACAATTCAGAATCTTGAAGTACCTCATGGCATAAATAATTGATCCATTGGGGGATCGACAATGAAATGGCACACAACATACTGAGAGCTTCAAATTGATGAGAGAGAGCATCGACCACAACATTCTCCTTACCCTTCTTATAGGTGATATAATAATCATAGCCCATGAGTTTAGAGACCCATTTTTTTTGTTCAATGGTGGAAATTCGTTGCTCCAAAAAATATTTGAGACTCTGATGATATGTTTTAATGGATAAATGATGCCCAATGAGATACGGTCACCAATGGGTTATGGCATGCAGAATTGCCATAATCTCCTTGGTATAAGTTGATTTTCCCAAATTATGATTGGAGAGAGCTTTAATAGTGAAGTCCAAGGGTCACCCTTCTTGCATCAACACTACCCCAAAACCACAACCTGAAGCATCGCTTTAAATAACAAATGATTTGGATAAATTCGGCATGGCTAAGACAGGTGTCGTGGTCATGGCATGCTTCAATTTTTGGAAAGCCTGTTCAGCGGGTCCTATCCAAGTAAAAGAGTCCTTCTTTAGCATGGAAGTGAGGGGAGCTGTAATTTTATCGTAGTTACAAATAAATTTACGGTAATAACCTATAAGCCCTAAAAATCCTTGAAGACCTTTGAGAGTGTGAGGTTTTGGCCATTCCTGAACAGCTTGGATTTTCTTGGGATCAACTTTAACACCCTCCTTAGTGACAATGTGTCCCAAATATTCTACTTATGTCAACCCAAAAGAACACTTGGAACACTTAGCATAGAGTTGATGTTGTGCCAACAACTTGAGAGTATGATTCACATGAGTAAGATGCTCTTACCATGAGCGACTATATACTAGAATGTCATCAAAGAAGACTAGAATGAAATTTCGAAGGAATGGATGAAAAATGTTGTTCATGAGGCTCTGGAATATGGAAGGGGTATTAGTCAAGCCAAATGGCATTACCAAAAATTCATAGTGACCTTCATGCGTACGAAAGGTAGTCTTGGGAATATCCTCCTCTTTGATCCGGATTTGATGGTACCCCGAGTGAATGTCAAGTTTGAAAAAATACATAGTCCCATGAAGTTCATATAGTAATTCATCCACCATCGGAATAGAAAACTTATCCTTGATGGTGATTTTATTGAGCTCTCCATAATCGATACACAACCACCAAGACCCATCTTTCTTACGTACCAATAAAACTGGAGAAGAGTAAGGATTGTTGCTTGGCCGAATGACATCGGCTTTTAACAATTCCTATACTAACTTCTCAAACTCTGACTTAAGAGCATAAGGATACCTATATGGTCTAATATTGGGTGGTGCAGTACCAGGTAACAAGGGAATAGCATGGTCATGAGAGCGACGAGGTGGTAATTCTATTGGCTTAGCAAAAATAGAGTTGTGCTTGGTCAAAATAAGTTGCAAATATTTAGGAACATAATCCTCCTCTAAATAATGTGGTTGGATCACAAAAATTTGAGCTATGACACCCCGAGATGATTTTTTTCACAACTTCTCCATTCGGTTGGAATTGATAATCTATGATGACCCTGCTTTTAAGCCATGGAGAGTGTAGGACTTTCCATTCTGTGATAATTGCATCCAAAGCTCACCAAAGTGCCAAGATATGACTTCCAATGTGCCCAACCACTGAGATCCCAACACAATATCACATCCCCCTAATTGAAGTGCAAACATATCTTGTTTGAGCTCATAGTCCCCAATCTTAACCTTAACATTATGATATTTTCCCTTGCAAGGTAAAGTCCCACCATTTGCTACCATAACCTCAAAGGAATTATATGTGTGTACATAACAATTTGCCTGCTTGGCGATGCGGGGATCAATAAAATTATGTGTACTATTAGAATCAATCAAGATGGTAAGTCGCAGGCCTTTGAAATAACCTACAAATTTCATGGTTTGGGGCGTAGTAATGTCAACAAGAGCATAAATAGAAATTTCAGCCTATGATTCATTTGGGTTTTCATCACAATTGTAGCACAACAATTGTAGCACAACCCTTGGGCGCGTCGTGCATCCATTTCAGCAATGGTCAAACATTTGGGTGCAGCAGTGGGTACAACAAGTTTTTGTTCATGTTTATTGTGGAATCTAAGAGGAAAAGAGGGTTTAGCCTATGGAAA